>CM055190.1:4395636-4995636 GCA_029224185.1 Karalla daura
AAATAGTTAGGGAAGCATAAAATATGGCAAAAAAGACTGCAGCCTTCTTATCTGATCCGAATTTATCTCAATCAAAAAGTCCTCCCCAGTTAATCAGAGGAAGTGAAGATTAGTCACAGGGATGGAGATGAAAGCCGGGCATAATAGAAAAATAATCAGGGATCTCCCGGACTCCTCACTATCAGACACATCTCTCATGGAGCACTAAACCTCGCCGCATTACAAGAAGATCAACGCAGGGAAAAGTCACATTCCTGACTTACAGAAGACCGTCCGACAGAAGGCACATAAAACCTTCAGACCAAACTACTCCATGTTACGAGGCGTAGTTTACCACAGCTGCTCCAGGTTGGACGGCTGGACAGGAACCAGCGGTGACAGAAAGGACAACACGCTGCAGAGCGGGATATGGACGTGTAACCGAGCCCATTTCCTCTGTTTACTGATAGTGATCTGGAAGGTATAGACAGACACAGGCCAGAGGAATCCTGCCCTGAAGAGCAAAGCTAACAGAGAAGAGTTTGGTATAACCCAAAAAACGTCAGGAACACGGAGAAAAGGACTTTCCAGGAACACAGACAGAGGTCTTATTTGTTGTTGGAGTTAAGCAAAAGGGTTTAGCAAAAGAATTCATTAGCCCGGGGGTAGGAAAATGTTCTCAAACCCCACAATGAAATACTAGGACTCTGACTCTGCAAAACAAAGGAAACCTGGCTTGAGCTGGTTCGGACACAATACAACACATCATAATAAAAGGTCACGTTAATGGATGGACTAACGTTCCACCTGGTTCATCTTCTTTCGTCTTTTCAAAACCTCAATCTGGAAGACATCACTAATTGTGAACACATCCTAGAAGATGAGGTTTGTGTCCTGGGTTGCTGGTAAACTAGACCCTCTCCAACCTGCCTATCAGGCAGAAGAGGCTAAACTTCTCATCCTGGATCAAACCTATAAGCATCGGTAGAAACCCAATTCTCATCTGGCTTTAGTAAGATGCAACCATGCATCTTAACCCATCACCTTTGGTACTTAGTTAGCCCAACCTCACCAGCTCTTCCTGCTTATTTGTGATTTTTAACAGGGTTTTAGCAAATGGAACCATATCGTATGTGATGATATCCAACACGGGGTAAAGAAAGCCTGCTGTACACTGTATTCATGGTAGGGATGAAGATACTGTGAAGTCAAACAAATTCTTAGAAACAGACTTCGACTCTCAGATAAGACTTGACGTCAACATGGATATCATAGTCAAGGACGACGATGGATGATTTACTTTCTCAGGACAAAAACTGCCTGAAAACAACAAGATGTGCTCCAAAATAATAGGGAGGCATCAGGAGGGCTTGTGTCCCCTTTGGGATAAACAAGTGGTTAAAAAAAGCACAGAAAAAAGTGATCATGATCATCAGCTTAACCACGAGGCGCTGACTCAGAGTTCCACCACAGGAAACTAACTATTCCTGAACGATTGTGTTATTATACTATCAACTTAATCTGTGGAGCAGTTTTTATTAATCTGAGCACTCGTCTTGATCTCCCACCATAGTCTCAGAGGGAGTGCTTCGAGACATTGTAAATATATGAACCTGTATGTATGTAGATATGTATATAATCATGTATATATATCAGGAATGGCCCTCTAGGATCAATAAAGCTGATCAAACCAAATCAACAGGCGGATGTTTCAGAAGTGAGCCGTCCAGTCATTTCTTATCTGCCATAAAGCTGTGTGTGTGTGTGTGTGTGTGTGTGTGTGTGTGTGTGTGTGTGTGTGTGTGTGTGTGTATGTGTGTGTGTGTGTGTGTGTGTTTATGTGACTGACTTCCTCCGACGGCCCCCTCTGGCAGCCGATCCCTGCTTTATTTGTGTTTCATCTGATTCCACTCTCACTTTCTCTCTCTCTATCTCACACACACACACACACACACACACAAACACACATTCGTAACAATCTACTAGTCAGACTCTTCATCACCCGCATTAGATGGAGACCAGAGCAAAAACATTAAGAACTGTGACGTGAGACTAAAGAGGAGAGGAGTGACACAAAAACACCTCAGAGGACAAATCAGACAGAGGAGCTCAATAACTTCTCTACATTCTTTAAAAATATTTTGACACATCCACACTTAGCGTGCAACTTTATATCTACTATCTACTATAAAATCAGTAATACTAGCATGCAGCCAGTATGGGGGAGAAACGAGGTTCAGTGACAGTAAATTGAAGGTTAGTCGTCTTTTGTTGTGACGTTCCCAGCGGCACTGAAGCCCCCCAGTGTGCGCACACACACACACACACACACACACACACACACACACACACACAGTACAGTATACTCCCGGGGGGAATCAGAAGTCACGTGCTGGCTCTGTTAAACGGAGCTAAAATTAGAGATGTTGATGACTGGGCTCAGCTGTACGTGTGGCCACAAGCAGGGAGGTGACATTTCCATACGACTGGAAGCTGGAACGGCAAATTCAGTCTCTCTGAACGCGCCTCTTCCCAGTCCCACGAGCTCAGGATCCCCCAAGAACTAGACTCAGACGCAAAAACATTAAAACAGGTGTTTGTGCTACACCTCCACGACATCAGAATAAAAAATCCAACAGATCACAAACATACAGTTATATTTATTCTTATTTTAAGTAAAATCAACTGTTTTCCAGTGTTATGTTAATAATACTACCTCCCTCTCTCTCTCTCTCTCTCTCTCTCTCTCTCTCTCTCTCTCTCTCTCTCTCTATCTATCTCTCTCTCTCTCTCTCTCTCTCTCTCTCTCTCTCTCTCTCTCTCTCTTTGTCGTGATCTTCTCCCCATGGCATCGACACTCAGATTACTTAAGGGTTTCTTTCTTTTTACTGATACATTTTGTTTCATTTGTACAACTGACTTTTTTGACCTTTGTGGTCTGAGATTAATTTATTTTGGTAAAAAAAACTAAAGAAAAAACTCATTTCAGCAATAAAAGAATCACAATTACGAGCACTTGTAAAAACTGAAAAGTTCCAGTCCGGGCGAGGCAGCGGATCCTGTGCTCTGGGAAGCATCTCTCCGATTAAGTGCAGACCAAGACCAGTTCAACTTTACTTTTTCCTTTTCTTTTTTTTGTTTTTCCAGTAGGTTAAATAGATAACATTATGAAGGCAGGTCTGTCTTCTGCTTTCTTCCAGAGAGAAGTTAAAGCATATCCTTTGTTCGGTGTAACTCTAAGAGTGAACCTACTGTCCTTTGCTCTGTCTGTGAGGGCGTGAGTGTGTGTGTGTGTGTGTGTGTGTGTGTGTGTGAGAGGGTGTGTGTGTGTGTGTGTGTGTGTGTGAGAGTGTGGGGGGGGGGGGTACTATTTGTAGCAGCAAAGGCCTCTTTTCCTTTTCTGTGAAGCACAGCTGCCTTACAGGATTTATTTCAAACATTGTCAGGATGCCTTTGACGCAATGTCATTTCTCACACTGGAGCACAGAGTCTGCTCTGTTCTTCAGTCATTCGGCCCCATTATTCCTGCTCTTTCTGCCATGTGACAATTTCAAAGCAAAAAAAAAAAAGTTCCTCAGCTGAACTCCTGAACCAGTGTTACATAAGGACGGCCACGTTTGTAAACTGGTGAGAGAGGGGTTAATGTGGCCCAGAGATGAAAGCCCCCCGGGAGATAGATGTCTGAAACCTAGAAGGAGCACAAAGTGTGGCAGGACAAACAACGGCCGAGGAACTTCTTGTTCCTGCTCCGGCTTAAACCAGGGGCCGGGGAGATGAGGTGAATGAGAGGAATGAAGTAAAACAGGAGGAAGAAAGAGAGAGAGAGAGGGGGGGAGATATGCAGGCAATCCTGCAGGGTTAAATAAATAGGGTGACTAAATTTAAGGTAGAAAGTGTGTAAAAGCTTGTCCATGCTTATGCTCTCGATGCTGTGCGTTATTGTGTTTGTCAGCTGATAATACATAAAAGATTAGCAAACAAGAAATCTTAATTTTGCATCTTCTGGACCTTGTTATAACATGCACTTCAAATATTGACTACACTATTATAAAAACAAATCTACTAGACATTAGAAAATTTCAATGATGACGGAAATTTTACAGTTTTCTGAACTCTTTTTTTTCATATAGTATTTGAAACAGAAAATGAGAGCAGGGATCAGACCTCTGTTTATAAATCTGACATCAGACATACAGTGTGTCATAAAAGAATAATGCATCACCTTCTTTGGGTGGCGTGTGAAAGAGTGAACGTCATCCGTCTTCAGTTTTTAGTTTCCAGTCTGATACCGTGGTAAACCTTACAGCATTATTCTACCAACATAATTCATTTGATGGACAGTGAGTGCTCGTATTTCCCCATGACTCACAGGAGCATAAATCCTCCTCCTGCATCGGTAGCTGCGCTGCTCTTTCATAACCTGATTAAAACATGGCTGGTGACTCAAGTTAACCAGAAGGAACCACCGGGGTCATAGCCCAGCCGAACGTATTCATGGTGAGTTAACAACTGAAGTCCCAACTGGGGAAGCCTAATCCTCCCCATGCTCGATGGTATCCCAGCCCATATTAAACAAAACAGCCTGTCCGGTTATTACAGTTCAACCTGGACGTCTGATCTGATCTGACTCACCCACAGTATGAAATTTCCCTCACTGTCTGTCTTGATTACAGCATATTGCTGCAAATTTGGGCTTTTTCTCCTTTTTAAACAAAACGGTAGGAAGTGCTCATCTGTGATGAAATGTGCTCTCATTCCTTCCACTCAGCCCACAGGCCGCGCTGAGTCACTCCATCGAACAAGACCCGATTGTTGAGTGAAATATCAGGCCGACCACGGCGCCCACCGGGGGGCGGAGCCTCCAGGAGAGCCTCAGACCAGAGGAGGCGACCTCTGAGGAGGAGACGCACCCACATCTAGAGCCGAGAGCGTCTGTGGATGCTGAAGGTATCCAGGACCCACTCACAGGTTCACCCTATCTGATGGTATTCGATCAGTGGTGCCAAAAGTATTATTACTCCAGTAGAAGTATAGATACTGGGGTTTAGAAATACTTCTGTGGAAGTTGAAGTATCAACTGAAGCTTTTTACTCAATTGAAAGTAAAAAGTGTACTGGTTTCTAAGCTACCTAATGTATATAAGTAAAAGTAATCACTAAAATTTCTAGTTAAGTAAGATAAAGTATTTGTACTTTGATACTTGACACCTCTGTATTTGATCCATCAAAGCGGGTCAGAAATGCCAGACGAGGTCACGGTTTTGTCCACAGGACTGTAAACGGAGTCTTGTTTGGCTGAACTAAAACAAACAGACGTCTGAGGCTTTCACAGGTGACACGATTAGCGTTCCACGACTGGAAAAAGACCAAACAGACCGGGAACTTCTCTTAAAATCCATGGCAGCTACATGGGAGAGGGGCGGGGGTGGGACACATGAACAACAACCCACCCAGAGCAGAGCCTACAAACCATCACGAGAACGTGTTTTCAACAACTGCACTTGCACAGCTGTCAGGAGCTGGCTGGGCTGCTTCTACCCGCGCCCTCTCCAGCTGGCATGGACAGACCACGCACAAACAATGCCCCACAAGTAAACCTGAGCTGCCCACACACACACACACACACAGACACACACACACACACACACACACCCTGAGAGTCTGATCCCTCAGCTTGAATCTCTGCCAGGACAATGCAGCACTGCGGACATGGGTGTGGCCTCGGCCTCACCAGACGGTCTGTTTCATCCAGGTCTCCTGAATGTGATGCTGACAAAACCTCTGAGGAATGAAACCGGGAACTAGGATGCTCCACTTGCAGACTGCATTACCCGGGACTGGGAACGGAGGGAAAATAAGCCCAGTTAAAGACGAGTTCAGCATTTGCGAGGCTTGTCATTTCTGCAAAAAGGCTGAAGAGGAATAAATCAAAATGACAGACACTTTGAGAGAGAGAAATGTGAAGGAATGGGAATGTTTTTGCTGCTCGTATGATGACATTTGTTTTGGTAAAAGTAAATAAAGCTAAATGAGACGCGATAATCATCAAACAAATGGTCTGTTCTGGCTGCTTCTGTCCGGTCCATTTATTCTATTGTCATATATTTACAGAAACAACAAAGCTGATGAGTTGCGTCTTGCTTTGTTTATAGCTAAAACAGCAAGTTAACGTTTTTGGAGTTTTGTAAAAACAAGGGAGGAGAGACGCTTCTCTTTTTCTCTCTCCGCTCGTTTCATCTGCTGGTTACTCTCTAGTATTATGAGAGATTTTACAAGCCGACAACATTCACAAGCCTTCGTACTCCGATGATGTAAGAGCAAAATCCCCTCTCACACGCCACTCTCTCACATCCATGGCCTCATCGCTCCAAATGTTTGTTTTAATGGCCGGGCGGGGTTCGCGTCAGGTTCAGGTCTGGCTACGGACCAGGCCAGAGAGGAGGAGGAGGAGGAGGAGGAGGAGGAGTTACGTCACATTTATTAATTTCTTCATTGGTCGCAGTTTCAGACTGAGATTTAATGCAAATGTGTGAAACGGGATTTAAAATCCTCCTCGTCCATTGAGTGTTTTCACACAGACAGATGGTAGATCTAGATTATAAACACCATTTCATACAATACCACTGATTACTACATCTGAAAAGCTTCCAGCATATTAGTAAATGCAGGAGTGACGAAAGCAGCTTTCATGCTCATGTTGGAGAAAAAGCATGTGTAAGTATGATTAACATCATCATGATTAAAAGTTCTTAACCAATATGTTGGTGTCTCTGGAGTCCGAAACCCAACATGTAACCTCACTGACTGGATGCAATCTCACTCCCCTACATACCTTTAATTCCAATATTTAATTTCAATTGTATGCATTATCAATCAATCAGTCAATCTATCAGTTTAAGAAGCATATTTCATGCACAGGGCAAACTCAATGTGCTTTACAATGGTTACTCCAGTTATTCTATTCTTTATATTACTAGCAGACATTAAGGTTTTAATAGCAGCATCCCTGGTAAAAAGTGGAGGTGTTACTGCTTCTAAAGCTGCAGATTTGGTCCAGATTCGGTGGCGTTTCACGTTCACGTCAGCTCACAGCCGAGCTCCGACGAGGATGACGGAGGAGCTGCGGTCAATTTGGCCCGCTTGTACGGGATGTGTTTGACAAGCGCTAAGTAAATGTGCTCAGCCATTAGGAAAACAGGCCTATCTTTTAGAGCAAACACTGATCCCACTCACTCCAGAAGCCTGTGTCAATATGCAGCTCCTCAGTGCCAGCGCGGTGGTGATCTGCTGCTGCCGCTTCATACCAGCGAGGAGATTCATTAAGAATAGCTGCAGAGGCGACAAATACTTTACTTCAGTAGAAATGTAGGTGATCTGTACTTTACTGGAGTGATTATTTTTCAGCCAACTTTGTACTTCTACTCCTTTACATTTTCACACAAACATATGCACTTTCCACTCCTTCCATTTATAAATGTAAGGAGTAGAAGTAAAGTAGATGCATGTGTTTGTGTGTACTCGTCTATAACTTTTGTGTTTTTTGATGAATCATTGATCAATAAAGGATATTGATAACATGCTTCTGAGGTATGAAGCTTTACACCATAACAATACTTATAGGCAACTTGTCTTCACATCTTATCTATAAATATATATAGGGCTACGCTTTGGTTCTTAATGGCATTTTTTCCTTTCTCTTACTTTTATACTTGAAGTAGTTTAGAAACGACTACACTTTATTTCTACTTGAGTAAAAAGCTTCAGTTGATACTTCCACAGAAGTATTTCTAAACCCTAGTATCTATACTTCTACTTGAGTAATAAATGTGGATACTTTTGACACCACATATTAAAAGTACTGCAACTAATGCATGCTTTTTATCTTTCCTAAATTGGTTACTTACATAAAAAAAGGATGTCAGGTTTTATTACTGCTATGTATTTACACACTACGTGACTTACGTGACTTCCAACATGGAAGATCAACATGATGCGGTCATTAAATTATCATCACAACATTATCCCAGGACCTGCTGTCTCTGATGCACTGTTCAACTCATCAACCAGTGATCTTCATTATCCTTTTTCCAAAACAGGAAAAGGAATACAGAGTTGTGGAACATATTTCTGAGTAAGTGGAGAAACCCGAGTCCGACATGCATTGTGCAGATTTTGCACATGCATTTGCATTGTGACAGTGCATATGTTGGATATCTACAAGTGCACAAACCTCGTGAAAAAACAGTATAAAAGTTCCTCCCAGGGCTGAAAAAGATCTGACTGGAGCAAAAAAAAAACGAGAGAGGAAATGCAGGAGGCTGCAGAAAGAAGTTTCCCAAATCTGGCACACAACACAGTGAGAAGGAATGTGATAGTGAGGGGGAGTGCGTGAGCGAGCGAGGGGGCCAAGTGTCCTAGAAAACATGGGGTCACATCCCAATTCACAATTCACAGAATTCACACAAAGGGAAAAGTCAGGCGAGAGCTGGAAAAGGGGGCTGGAAGCTGCTGGGATGGAAAGTGTTGTCACACAAAGTAGTCACACAACAGAAACGTTCAAGACTGAACGTCGAGCCTTAGTCAAGGCTCTTAGTAGCCAAACACATGTTTAGATGGTGAAGGCCTCGTATCTGCATGGTTGAATGCATTTGTTGTAGTTTATGTAAGTAATGTCACTATTGTAACAAAAGAAATGACTTGTGACTTTGTCGATTGTTTACTATCTGGTCCTTTCATAACGTCTCCACCGTGTCAGAAGATAATGAAATATAACCACTAAACACCCCAAAATAAAGACTGCAAACTGTCTTGTTTTGTACCAGTCCTCACACATATTGAGTTTTGTTGTCAAGAGCAACTAACTCTCACAGCTCAGCAGCTTCTTTACAGTCGATTTTTGGTCGTTTTCTTTCAGAAAATCATCATTAATCGAATAACAACATCTACTGCATCAGTTTATCAACATAAAACTCATGTATGGATGAATGTAGATCTCCTCGTGCTTTGTAAATAGCCATCATCTACTACGTACTAAAGTACGTACGTGAAAACCTTCAGATGTACAGCTAAATGTGAGTCTTCAAACACACAGCCTTCGTTTTCCCTCCAACCCTGCGGCTATCGGCTGTAACAGAATCCCGACGTCCTTTGAAATGACGAAACTATTCAACGTGGAAAACGCTGGAAAAGTGCAGCTCTGGAAGGCTTGGTGTGCTCGGTGGTCGGAGCCTGGGCCAGGGGCAGCGCACACTGCAGCACAGAGAGGATTACTCAGCCAAAGAAACATAAACCTCGCTCTCTTCATGTATTTATAAGCTCAGCGGTCTCCTTCCACTAACAGAACAAAGCTGTTGCTAATTGTTATTACAGATCAGTCAGAGCAGGGCAGGGCCTCGGCTCCCTCCACTTTCTCATGTTGAGGCGGTGAGAGCGGATGTTTGCAGCGCAAAAGAAAAAAAAAGAAAAGAAAAAAGAGAAGAATCGATTACATTACGCACACATGCGGCACTATTGTTCGTCCCGAGGACGTTCTGCACAGTTACAGCAGGTTATAAGGTTCAAAATCATGTGCACACTTGATACAGTAGAGGCCAGATTCAGGCCCTGCTGCATTCCTGATCTACAATCTCCCATATGATCTTACAGCAAATTAGAATATCCTCCACTTCTCTCTCTTTGTGCTAACAAGACGAAAGTGATGAGGGTGGAATCAACTCCGAGGACGTTGCTCAGGTATAGCCGTGTGAAAACCACGATGTGAACTGTGTGTGAGCGATGTGAACCTGTACCTTCGACACTGTGAGCCGGAGCTGCTCGAAGACAGGAAACACAAACTGTGAGGCTGAAGGAGGAAACGAAAAGTTTCCCCCGACTGAGATAAAATCACGACTGAAACCTGGCTCGTTTGAGACCGATCTCTGACATATCGCCACCTCCAGTCACGACTGTAGCCAGACTCATCTGAGATATACGGTGGGGCCGATGACATCATCATGTCCTGGTTCAGGTAGAAACTCTGGGAGAGGGAGTGCGACAAGGCAACAGTTTGGTGAAGTTTAATTAGTGGAGGAAAAAGTTGCAAAGCTCTGTTATATTTAGCAAGGAGCGAACATGCCATGTGATCTCTATCTTCTCCTCTCTCTCTCTCTGTGGGTGTGAATCGGGCACAAGTTCCATCTTTTCTTCTCACCCTCCTCTCTGTCTCTCCTCATCTATACTCCACCTCCTTCCTCCTCTCTATTCTTATTCCCTGATTGACAGGACAAACATATTGGAAGTCTTTGTGCTTTGTCCCCTCCCAGACCCCATAGATGCTGAGCTGGATCCAGGACTCCATCCCTCACCATGGCTCTTCCTTCTACATGCTCTGTTTCTATTCTGGACTCATCTGACCTTTAGACTAAAATCTGACTTGTTAGCCATAAATCTTTGCAGTATATGAGGTGTCCACTATGTCACTCCTCTGGACATATTGTTGCTCACTTTTGTAAAGTGCCTTGTGAAAAAATCTGTTATGAGCTGGCACTTAAAGTAAAGTTGAGTTGAGTGATCATTCACGTGCAAGTGTGGTTGCCAGATAAGCATGAAAGCTCTGTGCAGAAATGGGCCGTAACATTCCCCACACCATAAACAGGATTGTAAAAAGGGACCTGTACAGTCAGGCAGGCAAGTCTGACATCTTCCATATTAGCAGCAGAATGCAAGGATAAATGCTGCGTTAAAACAACTCTAAGTCACCTTTAACATTTGTTAACAACGAGGCTTTAGATCCTAGTATCAAATTGTCCATTAGATCATCTAAAACAATAAAACTGGACATGATAATCACCTAACAGCCCAGTTCCTTAGACGAGTCAATAATTCCATCTTCCCCTCTTAACCTTTGAAGTCTTACAACTTGCGGCTTTGCATCAAACACTGTGCACGTACCCTCTGAGTTCAGATGACAGATGACGTGTGTGTGTGTGTGTGTGTGTGTGTGTGTGTGTGTGTGTGTGTGTGTGTGGCGACCTCGTCATTAACCAGCACAGGTCACATTAGCGCTCTCTCTCTGTCTCTCTCTCTCACCACACGTTAGAGCAAAGTCGGAACAGGTGGTCTCTCTTATCGGCAGCTCGTCCATATGTAGGCCACATGTCAGGCGTGAGGCCAGACAATGGCAGCAGGTGAGGGGAGTGACTTAGCACAATCAATAGACGAGGGCTCGGCCCACGTGGTCCCGCCGCTCTCGGAAACGAGGTCAATCCAATTAGTTTGATCTGAGAGACACAAACGTTAGGGACTGTGTCCAATCCCGTGCCAATCCCGAGAAGATCCGTCTTCCTTCGTCCACGCCGTCGCCTCGGCGTTCAGACACGAGCTTGTCTGGCTGCGTGTCCAAGACGAAGGATGTTTTTTCCCGGTCGTAAATTAGTCTGTTATCAATATTATTAATATTATTGTACTGGCTGGATTTAAGTGGTTAATTATTTAATCCAGAAATCTGGACTAGTGCACCATTTGACCTCGGCACACTTGGATCTCGTGCCAAGTAAGCTGTTAGCAAATGACCTCGCCGCCCCCCCCACACCCCTCCCCCAACACACACACACACACACACACACACACACACACACACACACACACACACACACACACAGCCCCGCTTAAAGACACTATAAGGTGCTTTTTGTAAACAAACAGTCATGATTACATTAACAATGCCTGACAGGCTGCTGCTTCTTCTTCGTCTTCTTCTGTGGTACCTCCTGCAGGACAGCGGTCTGCAGGGATGTGTCACTATCCTGTAATGCTTGGGTTTTGCATTTGTAGGGAAAAGAAACTTGTGGACCAAACTGATGTGGCCATAATGTCAGCAGTTTACTCTCACAAAGTCTTCCTTCTGTTTTAACAACAAACTGGTCAAGTTGAGCATTTAAGGAATCCTTGTAACGTGTAAAAAAGGAGACATCATCTGACTTCCTGGACGTCTGGACATCTGTAATGTCCAGCAAACTGCACATCTGTGAGGTATGGACAAAATTCAAGGACTTCATCTGGACTTCATCTCTCTCAAACACAGATCAACAGTTTTCACCATTTTGCGATCATTTTGTAGACTAAACAAATAACTGAGAGGTTAATTTAGTGCTAAAATAATCACTGGTAATTGGTTGCACACGTGTGGCCAACACATGACTTATCATGTGTTTATAGTTATACGTGATGAGCACACAGCTGATCTGTGCTCGGGTTGTACCTAGCCAAAGCTCATACCAAGACCTGCAACACATTGGAGGAAAAAGGAAGGACCAACGTATTTTTCCACAGACAGTTTTTGAAGTTCCGTAAACTGAAAATACTTTGGCAGAAAAATGTAGACTTTTTGTCTGGGGACTGATTTTTCCGCCGATTCAAATTACTCACAAGCAAAGCGAAGTTTATCTGGAGGACGGACAACAAGGGAACGATAAACATGTTATACGTAAACACACAAGCAGGAGCAGATATTTGTAAGCTAAGACGCTCGAGAAGTCTCACAAAAGCTCCTCCGATGGTCCTTTAATGAGGCTGTGGAGCGGAGTGGGTGTTAATGTGACAGAAGCTGAGAGGACAGAAGGAAACCAGATCTCCACACCAGATAAATAAACCTACCACCTCACCTCTCACTGAGTCAATCCCTGCACCACAGGCCAACTTTCCCCAGAACGCCACAGTTTACTCTTAAGCTGCTCCTTCACCAGAACAGGCCTGTTCAGACAGCCCTCTACTGTCGCTCCGGCCGAGCGAGGCCGAGATGATAACGAGTTCACAACGTTATCGCCGGAGTGATGAGATTCCACCTTTGGTGAAAACCTTCCGAGTCCAGTGGAAAAATACAGTCCAGCAGGCGTCCAGCCGAGCTGGGACGGTCCGTCTTTCCATGAGCATCTCGCTCCAGATGTGTGCGCTTTTCACACTGGATGTTATTACAGCACATCTGGACAGCATGGTGAGCCCAGGATGACCACAAACCACACACACACACACACACACCACGAGAGCCTCACAGGTCAGAGGTCACCTGTGTGGATTCATGCAGCTGGAGCGAGGAGGACAGGGCTCAGTTTAACCGCTTATGTGACCACCTTTACCTGTATTGACAGAGATTCTAAAGCCTGAATCTAAACTTTTTCTGCTCCTGCTGCTGGTGTTTCAGATGTTTGGAGAGAGCGTGCAAAGTGTGAAACGGCATCAAAGACTTGGACTCCAGTTTTGTGTCTGTCATTCCGACATGGAAAAACCAAAACCTGAACGTTCTCAACAAAAAAAAAAAGAAAGAAAGAAAAACCTGAGGATAGTTTCAAAGAGGGGATAACTGGCTTAAGGGAAACATCTGAGAGTCAAGGAGAGACAGAAATCTGATGTTGAAATCCTCGCCTCCCAGACCAAACACTGCACTAAGGCAGGGAGTTTATGGGAACAGGTTGATATTTACCGGCTCTGGAACGTACTTTGTTACCGCAGGAAAACAAAGTTTCCCAACATGCTTTTAGTGTCTCTGAGTCTCTGATACAACTTGATGCTGACTCTGTAAATCACGGATATCATCCATTAGAGGATAAAAGCTTCAATGAATAAATCAAGCAGGGCTCGCAATGACTAACAACTAAGTTGGGATAATCTAAGAGAACTGAAACAACTGATCAATTCATCGACAGTTAATTAACACAATAAAATCAAATTGATTTCAGCATTTTAAAAACATTTTGAGAAGGATTTCAAGAAATAATGTCAATATTCTCTATTTTCTGGTTTCTTTCGTCCTTGATGACAGGAAATTGAAAAAAACTGAACACTGAAAGTCATTTTAAGACCTGATCTTAACTTTTGTGGAACAGGCATTCATTTCCTGCTATTGTAATGATGCACTTGTGCAGCAGCTCCACACTTAAGTAACAAGTAACAAAGACAGTCACAATGCCAAAGTAAAGGCTTCAAGTTGACCCAACCCTGGTCACAGTCTTAAATCACACTGGCTTTAACCAAACAACCATTTCCATTCACAACTTCAAGTAACTTCACACTCACAATCACAGTTTCCCAAAAGCCAAAATTGCTGCATTTGATTTTCTTTTCCCGTCATAACTCTTTCAACTCTTCTCAGACCGATTATTAACGTGACATAACGAAACATGTGAAGCATCAACAACACAATATTTGGGCTGAAAGACTTTGGGACATCTGGCACGTTGACTCCAGCCTCACGCAGAACGAAGCCTTTCTCTTTGTGACGGACCACTGCAGGTGTAGCCGGGGCAGTGGGGCAGAGAGGGTGTGAGTGTGTGTGTGTGTGTGTGTGTGTGTGCTGCTGACGAGGCACCTGCAGAACACTGGCATAGGCCAGCATAAATAAAGAGCCTGTGCAGGGACACAAACGGGCACTTTGTCAGCAGCCGGCTGATATCTGCTGCTGACGACTGACTAGAGGCTCTGACGGTGGAGGAAGAAAGACGCTTCACACACACACACACGCACACGCACGCACACACACACACACACACACACACACACACACACACACACACACACACACACACACACACACACACACACACACACACACACACACACACACACACACACACACACACACACAGAGTGAGAGTCCAGATGTACGTCAGGGACGGGCCAGGGAAAATGTGTTTATCAATTAGTTTGTAGTTTACTTTTTCGACTGATGAATTAGTCATTAAGAAAAAAAAAATCAATGGGAACCATTCCATTACAACTTCCCGTCAGCTTATCTCTTATCTCAGCTCATCAAATGTCCAGACTCCCAAATCAGGTTAACAGAGATACGGCCAGGACGAGGTGCACTCACTCAGGAGTAAGTGCAACTAGCTTTGTGCGGTAAAGGAAGACGGAGGTGCACTCATTCATTCCTAGATTCATTTATTTATTAAGCCTATGAATGTCTAAGGCGAGGGGAGAGCAGTGCCTAATGCCTACAGTGATCAGCTGCTGCTGAAGAGGCTCGTCTAACGAGCTCCTCGGTCTGTGCAGTCGGTGCAATTAGCACGACTCAGTTCTGCTGACGCTCGTCAAACACTGGAGACAACTCAGTCCGCTCGTTGCTCGGCAGGATGCAGACAAACACAAACAGATGAAACGTTGGAATGAAGGTTTATACAGGTGTAGAATAAAAGATAATGGTTAAGGTCGTCCGCTCTGTTAAATGAAGTCATACCAGGGTTACCACTCCTAGGGAGTCCAGGGCGAGGACCACTTAAGAATTTCCAGAACGTTTGACCTTTTTTTCCCTCATTTTCCATATGAAAAGGAAAATCGGTCAATCATTCTCCAGATCTTCCAGGTTTTCCAAGACACATGGGAACCCTGTCATATTTGCTTACTTGTGCAAGCCGGCACAAACCTCTCTCCCAGCTGAAGGGTCGAGCTGAGGGATGGATTGAAGGCAACCTCGCTCTCACTCTCGATCCCTCTGGGACCGACGTGGCTCTTTGTGTAACCTCTGACCCCAAAGCCGTCCCTGCTCGACACCAGCCCGTCGCTCCCATCCCCGGTCGAGTCGGGAACGCCGTGTGCTCCTCTTTTTCCAGGCCAGTGGCACCGCTCTCTCTGGGTCGGGTTTCACGGAGAGAAATGGGAGCTCGGCGGAGCGTCCAAGAGAGAAACACACAGCAAAGGCAACAGCTGGAATATCTGGGGCTCTCCGCATAGCAGCTGAGGGAAAATTGCCCGGCTGTAACTTGGTCGGTTTGACAATATGGAACCAGAGACTCTGCCTCGGAATATCACATCATATGTCACAGGAAGTGATAAATGTTAGCGCTGGCTTAGCACAGAAGTGTTGAGTCTTTCAGAAACTGTATTGAACTGTATTGAATCTGCACAGAGCTGAAGAAAAGCAGGGCGGGAGTATTTCTCCAGGTGAAATCGTATGAAAATAATGAAGAACCACGATGGAGGAGCGTGGCGAGCTGCAGGGAGAGCTAAAGCGTCGAAGTGAGCCAGGAGCTCTTCTAAAAGCTTTGAGCTCAGCGCTCACACAGGCGTGTGCGTGTACTTCGCTGTCAATCAATGAAAAGCATGTTTGAAGCCGTCTCCTCTGTCCGTCCATGTGGTGCCGGGCCAACCCACAGTGGGACGGCTCGGCTCTCCTGCCTCACATCAGTGGAAGCAGAGCACTGAGTCCCGGTTTGTGCCACACATTCCCAACTTGTAATATATGGAAAACTGGAAATATCACAAATCTTTTACATGATACGATGACGTTTGAGGACCTCAAGTACGTTTTTGATGGAGCCTGTTCAAGAAAAAAATGGATTTTTTTAACATTTACTTATTCTTGGTCACTTTTAAACTGCTTCACAAATACTTTTATGGAGATCTGCTCCGGGTTTTTGTTGCTTTCGTATTCATGCCTTTGCAGCACAGTGCAGATAACCTCCATTACACTTGAACGCTTGCACTTTGCTGGTTGCTCAACCCAGGAATGCAGCCTATGGGCCGAGCCCGTTGTGTAAGCATTAACAGTGGCCAGTACTGCAGCTCTTTAGCCTCGTTACACCTCAGGACAAACACACACACACACACACCACTGTAAGTTAGCTCTGAATGGAAAGAGAAAAGCACTCAATCATTCTCCATCACCCTCCTCTTGTCATTTTTCATTTATTTATTTATTGATTTATTATTCCCGCCACAGGAAAATACTTTCTGGGCACAGTAAATCTCTCTTGACCCCGCCCAGTTAAGGGGGAGGAAGATGATACCGTAATACATACTAATCCTCCTCAGTATTAGTGTGGGCTCCGGGGAGTCGGTATTAAATGTGCAAGTCTGTGAGCATTTTCTGTGTGTGTGTGTGTGTGTGTGTGTGTGTGCGCTGAGGTAGCAATGAATGAGATGCAGAGGTGAAACCGCTGACCTGGGCTGACTCACAGTGGGAGTGTTTAGCTTGGCTGAGAACACAGAGGAGCACAACAGGAGCGCCAGTGCTCAGCAGGCCAACAAGCTCTGCCGGTCCTTGCACATGCACAAAACATGCATACTTGTAGGTAAAAACAAAGATATCCTGATTCCCAGGTGAGACAGCGTTTCGCTGTGAAGGGAGCATGTGAAGAAGACGAGGAGGCCTCCTCTTGTTTAAGAGCTTCTTTACCCAAAAAAAAGAAGCTTCTGATGTCTGATTATCTGTTTTCTGACTCTTTAGCCATGACAGGGAGAGCAAACAACAAAGGTGTTGTAGCTTATGGCTGTGTAAAAAGATGAGTCCACCTTCATGACTCGTTCTCCCATAAGCTCTGCTTTGGTCTCCACCGAGTCATGAGAAAGTATCTGGACGTTTAGCTGCTGCTTGTTTGTCTTTCCGCACCAGCTTTGTCTGTCTGCTGCTTGGTGCCAGGCAGCTTGGCGTATGTACAGATGGACTCCATCACGTTTTTTTTTTCTTTTCTTTTCTTTTTCTTTCGTTTTTTTAAGTGAAAACAGATGCTTAAAAGACGGTCGCCGAGAACTTCTGAGACGAAGGTATACAAGCAAATTTGCAAGTTGTGAAAGCAAGTTGATAAAGTCAATGGAGGAGGGAGCGCCCACAATGTAATGTTTGATGTGTTTGTGCCTCTTCATATAGAAGCAGCACCCCACAGATAGTGTTCCTGCACTAAACCCCTGCGACACCCCCCCTCCCTGGTCTTGGAAAACAGATCCTGATGATGTGCCGTGTGTGTGTGAGCTGACCCCATCCTGTCCCTCTTGACCCAGAAGACAGCTGAGCTCATATTTAGCCGTCATTTGGCTCACGTGCAAAAACAAACTGTCACGCTTCCTTAGTTATGCAACATCATCAAATCACTGGGCCAAGAACAAATCCTGTGGCGTTTTTGGTATAAGACTGCGATTGCCTTTGTCTTAAATCCTCTTAGAAATATGTAACCCAAAGTCTGGGTTAACCACTGACTACCTGGAGCCCCATCTAGCTGCATTTTCAAACACATGTTGGATTATGACCCCACCTGCTCAGGTTTTCCCGGACTGCGCCTTCAATCATTCTTAAATGTCAGGTAGCCACCTGAAAACCCAGAGTCTTGACAGGTGGACATCTGGAATTCAAAGCCTCTGTGGGAGTTTAACACTACATAACGTCTAGCCCGTACGAGAAAAGTAAAACCCGGGCAAAATGAGCAACAAATGGAGGATCTATGAGAATCCTCGTCGGGGTTCATTTTCCTCCAGTCTGTCGACGAGCCAACAGTTGATTGGCCTCTTGTGGACGAGTCACAAAGAGCGAAGAGAGATAAAAGCGAGCAAGCTGAGGAGTCGCATCACAAAGATGCAAACCTATCATTACCCACGAGCACTGTTGAACAAATGGGAGATGAGGCAGAAAAACGTCCAGTAAATGGACTTTAATAACAATCCATGAAGCAAACAGCTTTCCTTCATAGCTGTCCGTCATCTGTCTGGTGCTGGGGGACGCTTCGAGAAGAACTGAAGCGAGTCAGTAATTCTTCCATCTGTAGATAGCGTCTATCTAAATACCGCGTACAGAATTTGTGAGAACGTGACACAACCTCCAACATACCATACATGAGCAAGACAGATAAAAGGCTGCCCGAGCCTGAGCTATGATTCACAGTAAATTCCTGTGCTGAAGTATGTATTCATAGCTGTAGTCATAGCTGGCACGAGGAGGCAAACGACGACAAGAATGACAGACGGGAGATAAGCGCTGAACCAACATTTGGTGGGATTTTTTCACATTTCACGTATTCACATCACACAGGGTCAAATCGAGTCCAAAGGTGCTGAAGGTCAGACGGGGAAAACCAAGAGACCGTTCTCCTCATCGAGCACCGGGCTCGCGCTCTGAGGCCTGTCACAGGGTTCAAGCCAAAGCGCTGTAAACTGTGCTGTGTTTATGAAAGAGGCAGGACATACCCCCAGGGTCTCATCTCTCTCCAGATGAGCTTTATTAATTGAAGCACTTGAGCGACAGGGCTTGTCAGGATCCTCACATGGAGCTGCAGACGCTGGCTGCTTTCCAAGAACACCCCCTCCCACACACACACACACACACTCACACACACACCCCACCCCACTTTGTAAAGTGATAGCCCGATCACGGGTTCAAAACATCTCTCCTCATACACTTCAGGGCTCGCAGGGGAAACGTCCATGTGCTGTGCTTTTGTTTTTGCTTAATGGGGAAGACTGCCCAGGACAGAACTAAAGCACTCTCTAATACTTGAAAATGTGAATATGAAAGAAAAAGAAACTCAAGGCAATCAGTTTAAAAGTAAAATCCATCTTGGGGGATGAATATGACTGGCTGGTAAACAAGCATGATTCTCTTCAAACTTTTGATAGATTCTTTCCAACTTTCCAACAACAAAGTTGGAAATTACATTCATGAGACGATCCGTTTTATCCCGTGATGCAATTCCACAATTCGACAAAATCTGCCCGAACACGGCAAGACTGCTGAATTACACCACGCCGATCTAATAATAACCGTCTTGGCATTCGGCGATTAGAGTAATCCAGCCTCGTGAGCTGGGCAGATAAATAAAAAAATAACAATAATGCACAATTAGTCCCTTGTGAGAATGCGGGCTTTGTCTGGAGCGTTGTGCTCCTAAAACCTCAAGTCTGGGTCATGGGAGGGATGAGGAGCGGGCTACAGGTACCTCCCCTCAGACAGGTGACATTACTGGAGGCGATCTCCATGATTTATACACAAACACTGATGTATTAAAGGGCAGTTCCACAAAGTCGACTCGGAGACGTTTCCCCTCATAAGTGAAGATGAAATATTCCCTGTGAGCTAGTGCTGGCTACCGTTCCGCCCTCCCCGCTCTCTTCCTCCGCGGTAGCACCCACCATCGTGCTTGGCATCAATCACCGGGAGGCAGCTTTTGCAATCGCACTGTGCAAACAATTAAAAAGGCTGCTCCTCCACGCTGAAAACTACTCAGTCGTGTCGCTTTGTTGAGGATTAACTCGATGTGCTACACATTAACCCCGCAGACACACACGGCGATGAATGGCATTCCGGCAAACCGTGTTTGCTCTAGCAGAGGCAATAAAACGGCGTGTAGAGCTACTTGCAGGTTTCCTTTGAACTTGGCTGCTGCGGCGCTGCGTTCAACTTGACATTGAGACTGAGAACAATCGCAGGATCTCCATACTGTTGCATGGAGGGAGGAGGGGAGCAGGTCTATAAACAGTATAACGACTGACATCTCTGATTAAGTGGCCATAACAAGGCTCGAGCACATACTCCGCCAGTCCAGGCCGTTGCATTGCCAACATGAGGAAAATACCAAGAAAAAGGTGTGCGTATCTAGCCGAGATCTGTTCCTGGTGTCAATCGAGCGTAAACAGCTGGCGGTCAGGTGACGTGACAGCCAGCGACACGCCTTGTGAAATACAACAACCCTCTGGGCAATAAATGACTAGTGTTGCCTTCCTGACTGGCAGCACTGTGTGCATACAGTGCAGGCTGTTATGTACCCTGCAGGAATCCAGCTGATGTAGAAGACAAATGGGAAAACAATGTGCGGTTGTGAACTTTTAAGACTCCTGGCCGCTGCGCCTGAAAAAAGTGACAGGTCCCCGAAGAAGAAAAAGAATATGAATGGAATGTCTTGAGCGATATGAAAACAACCAGTTTCCTTTACAACGTTTGGCCGGGCTTTCCACGAGGCTCTCTACCTTGACACAATCTTTCCATTGTGCAGGGAAAAAAAAAAAAAAAAAAATGGTTGTGATCACAAAACCATGAATCTACAACCACTGATAGAGACCCTCCTCTGTGCGCCACATAATCCCAACACAGCTGGACTGGAAGTTGAAGTGAACCTCTGTATGTGGGCAGACACAACCCGTGGAAACAGTTGTGGATAAGAACTGTTGTGTAACCCGAGTTAAAAGCCGAAGAGCCGCGTCGAGTCTCGTTCTCAGCGGGTCATCCGTACTATCTCTACTAGAATCGCCCCTTTTACACAACTACACGGAAGAAAACATTCATTCATAGCGTGGATAAAATCTGAAGGTTCACTTTCAAATAATGACGCAATCGACTAAAACCAGATTTGGTCCCACAGCTGAATCGAGCATGTCGAGCTCTTTGGTTTTTACTGTTCAGAGCCTGATTTTGAAGCCTTGGGTTTCAATAACTGATCACAGTGAGGCATTAAAGTCAGCTTTTCCTATCCATTTTTAGGTCTTTGCTTACCTCAAGCACTGGCCCCGCCCCCAGGATGATCTGCTCCACTCCGCTGGCGAACCCTTTCTGGCTGAGAGCCGTCAGATGATGGATGAGAAAGTTCGTGCTCTGGGTCTTGCCGGAGCCGCTCTCCCCGGATATGACGATGCACTGGTTCCTCCCCCTCTGCAGCATGGCGTGGTAGGCCACGTCCGCCACGGCGTAGATGTGCGGCTCCAGGTCCCCCAGCGTGTGGTTGTCGTACATCTTCACGTACTTGGGGTTGTAGATGGGCAGGAACTTGAAGGGGTTGATGACGATGAGGATGCTGCCCACGTAGGTGTAGATCTTCTCCTGGCGGAAGCGCGAGCGCAGGTTGTCCAGCAGCGAGCGCTCGGTGAGCTCCGGCAGGTGGCACAGGTCGGCGTGCTCGCCCTGAGGATCGGGCTGAGGCAGCAGGCCGCGCTCCACCATGCGCCGCCGCTCCTCCGTCACCTGCAGCCACATCTGGAGGCTGCCGCCGTAGTGGATGGAGCCGTCCAGGTTCTTCTGCCGCAGCAGGAAGCGGTAGTCCTCGGCGCCCGAGAGCGGCCGGTGCTCCAGGGCCACGCGGGGCCACAGCATCATCCTCTGGACGGGGCAGTCGCCGGGGTTCAGGATCCACTCCTCGCCGCCGAACTCCTTGACCTCGGCCAGCACGTAGCAGCGGGTGCGGTCCAGCTGCAGGCGCTCGATGACGCGTTCGATGGCCTCGGCGGCCGTGGTGGTCTTGCGGGCGCTGATGGGGCAGTAGATGGTGCCCTCGGCCAGGGCGCCGGGGTAGATGCGCACGGTGAACTCGGAGTTCTCGAAGCGCTGCCGCCGGCCCAGGGTGCCGCCCGCGCCGCCCACGCCATCACGAGCACTCATGGCGGAGCAGGAGTTCCCATGAGCGGCAAAGCCCCCGGCACTGGCTCGTCCTTCACAGGAAGTGGTGGAGGGGGGGGAGGGGGGTGGGGGGGGGGGCGCCGAGTCAAGACATCACCGCTGTGAAGGAGAACAGACAGAGGAACGATCACCGACTAAGATACGAGACAGGAGATATGAGACAGTTTTTATATGGTGTAAACCTCGACATACAAAGACATTTTTATACAAAAAGTTCAGGTCGATACGAATCAGGCTTCAAAGAAATTTCCATCCCATTTAACCAATAACATTTTCAAAACAATGAAAACAAAATCGAAAGTGCTGACCAACAGCAGTCCTCCCGGTCCTTTGAACACTTTTAAACAGTCATAGATTTCAATATTATACTAAAACAGTCATCACTTTATGCAACTGTTTTCAGGGGAGGTTAGGGCTAGGGCTAGGGCTAGGGCTAGGGTTAGGGCTAGGGCTAGGGCTAGGGCTAGGGCTAGGGCTAGGGCTAGGGCTAGGGTTAGGGCTAGGGTCAGGGTCAGGGTCAGGGTCAGGGTCAGGGTCAGAGTTAGAGTTAGAGTTAGAGTTAGAGTTAGGACGAATTTTCATATTTCCATAATATGAACATTGTAAGATGCAAACTAACAATACAACAACAATAATTTCATATCTTGAGGTTCCACTGTATCTCTGGAACACAAAGGAAAACAGACAGATCCGATCGCAAATCATTGAAATGCGATACAAGGCCGACAATGCGGCTTCATCATTTGAAGTCACAGTAAACACAGACTTCTACAGACCATTTAATCAGGGCTGGAGAGGTGATGAACAACTTTGATCTGCTGATCAAACCGCTCTGGCTGAGGCTGATACCTGAGCAACTCTCTTATAGACAGAGATGCGAATGATTAGAAGAATAATTATCAGCATTGTAATGGTCGTTTTGGTCGTTGCATCTAATCGATCTGAAACCAGAGTGCAATCTGCCGCTTTGCAAAGCGCGTGAGATTATGACACAAGAGACTTCATGTGCTGTTACGCAATCCACGGAAAAAGGAGCCAAATTATTCCGCTAAAGCCGGACACGCTCGCTCACTCATGAAGGATAAAGGGTAAGTCATCGGGGGTCTACAGGATTACCATTAACACACATGCACAGTGCGGAGGACGCATGTAAGCCCCCTCCGACCCCGCAGCTGCCATCCTCTTCTGTGGAAACACAATCACGCCATTCACAAGTTCCCTCTTTAATACACAGCGCAGGGACATCAGGGGCTCAGCTCAGGCCACAGAGAGGCCAAAGAGGAAGAGAAAGATTGGGTCTGATGACTGAGCCGCTGCCTGATTTCTTTTTTTTTTACCCTTGTCACTGGGATTTAAACAGATCTGCAGCGTTAACACTCGATAAACTACATCAGAGTGAACCTCGAGTTATCTTTGAGCTTAGAGTTACAGTTGGAGCCAATGCGTTCAACAGGCTCGAGACGAGGCAATCGTTCCCATTCATAGGGTGTCTGAACAAGGAGGATAACCAGTATATTCACATAGATTTGACATATCAGGTCTAGGCTGAAGTGTATACGGTAATAGAGGGTATTTATGTCTTTGTGCATCTTCAGACTGAGAAGTTCAGTGTGTTCCAGGAGTCAGTCTGAGGAGACGCTCTCTAATCTGTATCTCTATATTGTCTTGTGCACAGAGATTTGTTTCGTATGAACTGGGAATTCTTGCACGATTTGCATCAACGGTACAAACAAAAACTTGCCCCATCAAATCAAAGAGTGACAGTTTCATTGTCTCATGGTGCAGAACTTGATGGCTCTGCCACATTTTTCCTCTCTTATTCTCGACTGACGGGTCTAATCTGCAAAGTGTCCGCAGAATCACTGGAAGACAATTTCCTTTTTGTTAAACCGACTCCAGAAACTCTCCACAAACTGAACGAACACAGGAAAAATATAAAGAAAATCCAAAATAAAAGTGAAAACAGGATATGGAACAGGGGAACACGTGAAGCTGGTGAGCAGAGTGGATCACAAAGGACTCCAGCAGGGAAATGATACAATGCTGCTCTCCTGGTCACTTCCTGTCGCCCCGTATCCCGGCCCTCATGCCATGTGTCGCCTCAGCAACTCCCGAGCTGCACAAAACCTGTGCTCACGGGACCTCTGCCCCTTACACACACACACACACACACACACACACACTGACAAAAATGTCCAATCTGAACGCTTTGAGCTTCACTTAGGCGCTCTTCACCAGTGGCAGCTATGAAGCGACTGTGAGGGACGTGTGTACGGCTGCCTCTGCCACGTGTGGAGCGTCTCTGTGTGTTTGTGTGTAACGTGTTGTCAGTGCTGAGCGAGGGCCCAGCGCCGGGAACAGATGGTCAGCTCGCTGCTTAAAGGATAGGGAGGGGGCAGTGTGTGTGTGTGTGTGTGTGTGTGTGGGGGGGGGGATTTAGGGTTGCGACAGAGCGGGACAGCACTGGGCCATGCTGGCTGCCTCACTCTGTTTGTGCCACATCACATGAGGACAATCAACTAATGGACTTCTACTGAATCAGGGAGGGGGAAAAAAAAGGAAAACAAACAGCAGCAAAAACTTATTTCGTGCTAAAAGTCGACCCGGAACGCTTCAATAGAGCGTTTCTTTCCTTCTCTCACAGTTTTCCGACGTGGAAAACTATGAAACTGCTGGTTTCATCGGCAACTCCTCAGATGTCATTTTACGAGCGGCTTCAACGACAGAGTTTCACTATCGTTAAATCTCCAGTTACTCATCAAAGGAGGCAACACCGTTCTGCTCTCGTTAAGTCGAAAACCACCCGTGAGATCTTATCAGTTTGGTGGATCGAGGCAGTTGTCCCGACTGAAGGACCCTTTCCACAGAAAGCAACCCCCCAACCCCCCCATAGTCTGAGATAACGTCCCCAGAAAAGTTGTTTTTCAGACTGCTAACCACGTGTCGAGGAGTGCGACATCTTTTTCCGATAAGATTAATACTTTGGATTCCCACTGTAATTTCTTCCTCAACACAACAGCTGCTCAGAGTTGCGAAAAAAACAAAAGCCTGGCAGGCTCAGAAGGCCGAATGTGACGGTGAGAAGTTTCTAAAGAGGGGAAAAGCAACTTCTCACATGGTGCAGCGATCACCGGTTCAAAGTAACAGAGTTCAGCTGCTAAAAGCGTCCTCAGAGTGGAAACACGTGAAAGGCAAAACAACAGAAAGCAACAGAGTGTTAAGGAAGAGACACCTCGCTCTGTGTCTCTGCAGAGGAGGGGAAACTTCTCGTCCCGACTGAATTAAGACACCCGGGTGCATTCTAACACCTGAAAACGTCAGAGATTAGGACTCAGTCGATTAATCTGCCCCAAAATCTGTTCCGAGGGGGGACTTCCCATGGCGTGCAAACCGGGAACAGACTCAATCTCGGGCGAAGATAGACGATCAGCAAAAAGCTGGAACACACACAAAGTGAATCCAAAATATGTAAAACAAACAACATTTGCTTTGACTCACTTCAACCATGGTTACCAAACAAGGTTTTTTTTTTCTTTTTATCAAACTGGGGATCAATGCAGAAACTTAATGAACCAGTGTCTGTGTCATTCTACCTGGGAGAGAGAAAACTTGACAGGTGGACGCATTTCTAAACAGGCACTGTTTTGTGTGATGATGAGATTCATGAGAGATTTAGCAAAAGGCTCTCACTCAAACAGATTCTTCGCAGATAGTTGGTAACAGTACTTCGAGGAAAACAACTGATCCATGGCGCGAGCATTGTCTCTACGGTACGAGGTCCCTGGTGAGATGAAACCAAGGAGAGGCCGGACCGTGACTCACACTCTTCAATGGCTGCCATTGTTGCAGAGGAGTGAAGGATCAAGTTTGGTCAGCTTTCTACAATGTGAAGTCATCTTTCGGAAGAGCAGAGAGTGTGTGTGTGTGTGTCTGTGTGTGTGTGTGTGTCACTGGAGCTGCTAAGCCCTTGTGATCTGTGCCCATACCACTGTGGTGGCCTCTTGTTTTGCCTTGAGCCATTGGGAGAGTGTGTGTGTGTGTGTGTGTGTGTGTGTGTGTGTGTGTGTGTGTGTGTGTGTGTGTTACACTGAGGTGTGTGAGCTGGCGCTGGACTGTGAACTGACATCCGGGACTGTCCTCCCTGGTGCCAAATGTAGCAGCTGTGCTTATTAGCTGCCAGTTTCTCACTTTCGGATTTTTAGTTTTTGTCAATTTACAGAGACCGGTGTGCAGTCCACTTGCAGTCCAGGGCAGTTCAGTTCAATAAATAGTATTGATAACTGGCTCTAACTAAGCTCAGAGCTCAGAAGCTGACATCCAGCTAGATACCCACAGTGTTTAGCTCCATTTTCACCAACCATCCCTTTCTTCTGACACAGTGTACCTGTCAGAACAGTTTCTGCAACAGAAGAAGTTTTGCTGTAGTCAGCAACACGCTGGCTCATCCTGACAATGTTGTTGCCATAAAACAATGTTTTCGTTGCTGATCTTTTATTCTGTTTTTTGACCTTTGAATTGAAAACATGCATCTTTTCCCCTCTCTCTATCTCTCTATCTCTCTCTCTCTACTCGGGCGTGTTCGTAATGTGCTCATCCCCACAGTGATGTAATTCACCTGACGGGGCAGGACGTCAAAGCCTTGTATGACCACTTTCTGATGTACTTTGCGGTATTAATAACTTGAAACTTTAGAGAGGGATTTTCTCTTTTTTCTTGTCGGAGCTTTTAACAAATGTTGTTAATCCCACCATTTGAGCGATTACACAACGAGTCAAACAACAACTCTGACAGAGGCACCCTTTCAAAACCCTCATGAATCGCTCAGGAACGACATGTTTAGGTCTGACAGGTTTGACAGTTTTACGGGCCGAGCGCGACAGCTCCGCTTCCTTTTTTTTCTTTCTGTTTTTTTACATTTTATTCGGTAAGTTGTATCTGTAACAAACCGTTAACAAAAGGCTGTGATTACGAGAGAATGCGCTGGGTTTACAGCCGTCTGCCTGCGTCACGTGTCGGAGAGGGTGCTTATTAGGGCCGCGCAGATAAAAACAACACAGATACTGCGGCTCAAACACAGACCGTGTCCTGGAAGTACACATACCACACAGAGACTCATTTTCCTGCTTTTACAGGCTCGCCCCCCCCCCCCCCCCCCCCCCCTCTGCTACTTCAGATGTAGAGCACATAGAAGGCACAATAAAACCACCTGTGAAGAACAGGAATGGGCAGGAGATTCCAACAAATGCGGAGGCTGATCTTTCCAGAGAATGCGCTTTCTTTGCCTAGATGCAGGTCTGCAGGTGAGGAAGAGAGCGTGGAAACGAGGAGGCCGACTTTATCCACATTAACTGAGAAACTTTGCTTGTAAAACCGCCAAGACTCCCATGAATGCATATGGCAGCAGTGAGTGGAGAAGGCACATGGACCGGTTCTTCCATAGCACCTCTGTCGCTCACATACCGGTGGCACAGACTGTCAGACAGTCTGCCTGCTACATCAGGAACTTAAAGCATTCAGTTATTCACTTATGTCGCTGTATCAGGGACATTTTGGGGTATTTCAGTATTTTCAGTTTATAGGCTGGGATTCAAACCTATGAATTTCCATTAAGGGGACAACCGGGTCTAAAGGTCTAAAGCCCATCCATCTCCATACATTTGACTAATATGCACACTTTGTTCATTTACAAATTACATCTTCATGTTTTGGGATGTTAGTCTTGACTAACTAGCTAAGGGAAAAGCACAGATATATCTGATCGTCCTATTAGATCATCCTCAAAGCATCCTATTTCAGGTTCCTTATCTTAGTGTTCCCAGTCAAAAGCTCTCTGCCTTTCACAAATACTCAGATGAAACACACTGAACTACTTTACTATCACTACTACGACTATCACTTTTTACTCTGATTCAATGATTAACAAGGACAAGGTTTTAAAACGATTTAAGAGTTTCTCATCAGAGGCAGTAAAATAACATCACCTCTATTTGCTGTCAAATATGACCTAACCATTTTAGCTGATCATACATCTGTAATAATACATCTATTTTCACCCAATGTGTTTTATCTTGGCTTATCTTATCAGCGCAGATTCTTTTAAACGTTACAAGTTTTGAACTTTCATCTGGTATTTACGGCCTTCGCTGGCCTGAGGCCTCACCACTCCTTCTGAGAGCTCATCATTCAGATGTTATTTTGACTACAATAAACACCCAGATGAAACACACTGAACCCATTCATCAAGGAGACCTTCAGAACTCACAGAATCCGGCGTTAACAAGAGCACAAAACCATTCAGAGGCTCACAGTATTTCACAGACAAAAGCATGAAAAGGGAGAAACAGAGTGGTCAGCTGACGGACCTGACCATGAATGTGTCCGACCAGCACAAACATGCTCTCCACCAGGACCACTCACTTTAATTACAGGTCAGACCTAACAGCCACCCCCCCACCCCCACCCCCCAAATGCATGTGACACGACTCTGTCTCTGCAGCATCCCTCTGGAAGAGTTCACCTCCAGCCTGGAGGCAACAAGGCTGCAGCCTTGACCTCCACATAGAGGAAAGAGAGAGAGATGTGAGGAGGCATCTGCTGCTGGATGTCCAGAATACTGGAGTATAGGAGGGGATGCTAACATGGTCAGCTTAGGAAGGCCATCATAACTATGAGATCACCCTCTTTCTTCAGTGAGACCTTATACGCAATGAAGTGATGTGCAAAGCAGAGGGAATCAAGAGGAACTCAGGGGTCAAAGGTGACTGACGAGTGCAGACGTGTTCCACTTAGGTTTACCTGTCAGCTCTGTCCACGAACGCCTCTCACTCTCTACTATACGACTATACTATAAGGTAACCTTAATATTCTTGTATTTGGGGCCAAGTGACATGAAGCTGTCGCTTTTTTTTTTTGGAAACTTCTGAAATTTAATTGACAAGAATATCAGTAGACAAGCAGACATGTTCCTAACCCACAAATGCTTGGCAGCATACATACATTTCTCACTCTCTACTATAGAAGGTAAACTCTATATTTTTGTGGCATGCAGCTGTCACTTCATTTAGTTATTTTTTTGCGAACTTTTGACATTTTATTGACAAGAATATCAGTAGAATCTATCTCTATCGACTCTGTCCACAAGCGCTTGGTAGCAAACACACATTTCTCACTCTATTATATGCTTTAACCTATATTTTTGTATTTGGGTCAAAGTGGCATGCAGCTGTCACTTCATTTGTTTGTTTTCTTTTCAAATTCCTGAAGAAAACAAGAAAGTCAGTAGTAGAAGAATTAAGAGCAAATAAACTGTCGCCAGGCGATTGAAAAGCTGTGCTCGGTAACAGTTTCACACTGTTTGCACTACAGGAGTGCGCAAACAGTTTACGGGTCATTCCAATAAGGCCGTCCGCGAGTGAATGGTTGACAGAGGTCAACTTCCCTCCTCCGCCGTGTGGTAAATTGACTGTAACGTGAGGATGTGGCTCGGTCGCCGACTGTAACTCCGGCCCGTGTTTAACTCGCCTGTGAATGGCCGCGTTTGGCGCTAATTTGGGTCAATGGAAAACAAGGAGTCCCAGGACGCCAGCACTGCAGTCAGCGTCTTTCACGTTTCGGTTTTGAGGTTTTGTGGCAAGTCGCAGTTGATGCATTTCAGCGCTTCCTCAGACTTTGTGTGTGTGTGTGTGTGTGGACTGAGCTCTCTGCTCTGAGCGGCTTGGTATTCAAGCTTTTAGTTTTGTTTTTTCAACAGAATGAGTAATTTACTATGCACAGGATCTGGCAGATTATTTACAGGAGACAACGACACTTTTGCGATGATTATTCTATCGGTATCTGTCGGGGCGATGACCTTCACAGCTCTGGAACAGGACGGAGAAGAAGGAAACGGAGAAAAAGCCCCGATGACGTCTGTCTGCATTCAGACGGAGTCGAGGTGATTTACGAGGAGCGTTTCAGAACAGCTCCATCGACCGTGCAAAAACAACACGGCAACAATTTCAAAACAAAAAAAAACAGAGATTAAAAACACGCTTTAACAAAACAGGCAGAGAAGGGGACGATCTGATGAGGTGACCAGTGAAAGGCATCCAGCCTGGAGAGAGTACTTCCTCTTATCGAGGCTTTAACAATGTGCGACTTGTATCTGATCAATAATGATTAATTATTTACAGCTTACATGTTTAGCTAATGATAAGGCATTGACCTGTATCTAATCCATCAAAAACAATTAGGTTTCTGACCTGTAAATATACAGCCAGTATACGGCCTTTGATATCTAGTTGAGCTAGATTTACCACTCTGATGAAGCACTCGACAGGAATGAGTCTGGGAGTGGAAGCCACAGTAACCTTCCTGAATGAAATGCCAAGAGGAAGACTTGTTTTTCTTTCTGCGCCGACAGCTCTGCGCTGTCAGTGGCCTGCAGAGAAACTCGCTCCGAGCGCACGCTGCACGCTCACTCGCACCGCTCCCCGGCCTCTCGGGCCGTCTCTGCAGCTGCTAACGACTCGGAAACGCCGGCCGGGCTGCGGAACATGAGCCCCTCGCCGAAATATTGAGAGTCTACGACGAGAGGTGACAGAGAAGAGAGAGAGAGAGAGAGAGTGGATAAAGAGAGTGAAGGAGATGCAGGGGCTGACACAGACACAGACACGGGCAGAAAGAGGATGTCGGTTTCCTGAAATCTGAGCTGTGGGAAGGTGAGAACAGAGGAATGTAAGGGACAAAAAAAACGGAGAGCCGACCTGCTCCTTTTCAGTACTCGAGCTCTTTATAGATACTGCTCTATAATCGCTGAACAACCAGGTCATTCGACTGGAGTCTCCAGAAGTGTAGACAGGAACATACATAGCAGGGTCTTGATACTAATGGCACAGTGTCGGGGGCATTGAGTTTCTGACCAAAGCACTGACCCAGCAGCCACCAACCAGCAGCCAAATATAAATTATACAGGATTAGCACTCAAACAGCTAAAACAGTCGTGTGGCCATTTAGATTCTTTAGTTCCTTTATTTAGTACGGTATCTGGTGAGACATTCCCCCCCCCTCTCTCTCTCTCTCTCACGTGTATTCACGTCTTTACACACTCACTCACTCACACACATACACGACAAAATACTAGACGTTTCATAAGTCTGAGTCACGAATATGAACTGATACACTGACTACTATATGTTCACCTTTGAAATGCCAGTGCCAGTCGGTGTCAATCAATCTTTATTTATAAAGCTCATTTCATGCATGAGGCACACTCAGTGTGCTTCACAATGGCTACAGTAGTTATAATGTGCAACAACAGTGACAGACACCCGCTCCCCACTATCCTCCCCCATCATCTCAGCTCTGAGTGGGTCCCAGCTGTGAGTCGCTGTTTGCAGCATAATTTAGAAGAGAAAAAGAGAAAAGACTGAAAGTAACTGTGCCTGGTCTTTCTGAATGAAGTGCTCGACTCCCCTCCTCCACACACACATTCCTCCAGCTGCAGGTGACACAGCTGATGTGAAAATATGAAGCTGGAGGACGAGGAGTTGAGTGTGTGTGTGGTTTATTAACGAGCTGCCATGCAGGACCTGTTTTTCCTATTGCCAAAAGTGAAGTCGAGAGAACTTGGGGGCAAAAAGCAGAGGCAGAAAACTAAGTTCTGTGTGCTCTGATATGCGGTTTAGCGATGCCCAGCCTGCAGATTTAAATTGTCTCTGTTTAATCTGTTTTTAGAGACTCTGTATTTAACATTACTGGCCTTGACGGAAAAAAAAAAACGAAGAGTGAGGTTAATTTTGTTGTAACCGCTTTTAGTCAAAGCTTCGCTGGAACAAAATGGCAACAAATCCAAAAGTACAAGGTTAGCGTGGAAAAAAAGCGCGTAAATAGCCGGGAGATTAATTCTAATCGGCCCTCGTAAAAATGAAAAGGATCCAAGAAGAAACATGAATACGGTTTCCTCCTTCTCACCATGTCTCATGCATATGCCATACCAGGTATGAGAGTTGGGAATATGTTCTCTGATCCCTTCATGTGTATCTACACAGTGTCTGCCCTGCTCTCCTGCTCTCGAGTGTTTGCTCCAACTATGACTGAATACGTGAAAATAAACAAGACTGAGCCAGAACAAATCTGACATGAGCAAATGTGCCACAAGTGTTACGAGTTATTGCCAGTTTTTGTTTGGTTTGATTTGATTTTACTTTCTGTTGAAATCCAGAACAAAGCCAGGGCAATGTTTGGTTCTGTCATTTATTCATGCAGTCAAGGGTTTCTCTAAAAAAAAATGTAAAAAAAAAAAACGAAACAAAAAAAAAAAAGCGTGCTTGACACAGTGGGAGTAAAACGGCACCACTCCTCTGTTGTCGCCATGGAGAGTTCCACTTCCTGTGTCCACTCCCAGGACAATAACAGCAGCTCTGGGTGAGACAGGAAGTGGAGCTCAGGGTGGGGGGTGGGGCGGGGGGGGGGGGGGGGTGGGCTTCAGCATAACAACACCATCAGGACATTAATTTCTGATATCAAGAAAGCCTGTTTTTGTTACATGTCAAAACTCATCACAGAGATTTGAAGTTTAAAGTGCCGTTTTGACACTTTTCACACACACACACACACACACACACACACACACACACACACACACACACACACACACAGGTCATGACGATGCAGTCGGGCTGACATTTAAGCCTTTACAAGCTGCCACAAATACACTCAGAGCAGCATTGTTTACGTTCACGTCTGAATAGAAAAAAGGGCGGGGGATTGAGAATCCAAAGTCCAAATAATATAAACAGTAGGAGATGTGGGGGGGGGGACTGTGTCACGCAGAGTTGTGGAGACAAAACGCTTTAAAAAAAGAGAGCTAGGAGGAAGCAATGCCACACAACCAGTCACGTCACATTTCGACAATAACAGGTGGTCACGCAGTGTGACCAGCGTGGAGGTTCGACATCACTGATTTTCTCTGTCCAAATAACAATCCCAACCCTGCAATTTCACCCTAAAATAACAAAAAAAAGATCCAAAACAACCCCTATATGCCGCCTGCTGAGGGATTCCTCAGACGAACACTCTGAGCCGTGTGTGTCCTGCTTCCAGACGCAGCAGATGAGACGCTGATCCTGACACACCTGCTTTGAAACCTGTTGCCTTTTTCCGACTCCCAGCTGCTCTCTCTATCTCTCTCTCTCTCTCTCTCTCTCTCTCTCTCTCTCTGGTATGCTCCCTCGCTACGTAGCATACTCACACGCGGCAAAACTGGCTTCGCCTCCAGAGACATTATGTGTCAGAGCGAGGAGGTGCTCGGTATTAGTCGAGGCCGTAAAACTTAATAAGTGTGAGCTAATGCTTGTAACTGATCAGAGCCGTGCGGGCTCCTTCCGAGGAAGAGGAGCGGGCGCTGGGGAAGGACCGGTACGCAATAAAAAGTACGTGCCATGCTCTAGTGCACAGCTGTTCCAAGGCCTTCCTGTGTGCCCCTTCCCTCCTGTAACGGCCTGTGCTGAGGTCTAACGGAGCCACTGTAGGCAAAGAAGCAGACACACCATGCACTCTGTGTCTGAGTGTGTGAATGTGTGTCGAACGCTGCAGCTAAAAACACAGCCCCTGCTCTTGGACTGACCTCACATTTACATTTTATAGTTTGAGAGAGTGGAAAAATGTTTTTCCCTTCAGACTCCAGACAAGTTCTGGAAATATCAATATGACGCTGCAGCAGTCTGCCTTTTGGCCGGGGGAGTAGGAAAAGTACACCACCCCGCAATAAAAAAGGCCAGCGCGCAGTCCAGAGCTGTTGTTTCAGCGGCGCGATTAAGTATTCAGCCTGAACGGTTTTCTGTCAAATCGTATCCACAAACGCATACACTGACTTCTATTTCCTGAAATATTGCATTAGGAAAAAAAATGGCGTCTCTACACCATATGTTTCTCAGCAGTTTCCAGCAGTAAAACCTCCTTTAAGACTTTAGAGATCTGACAAACTCTGACAGGCAACATCCATTGCGAGGTTGCTTTCATGTCAAGGTCGCATGCATCCACCTCCGTTCAGGCACGCAAGTCGATGAGTGACATGATTGACAGCCAGCAGCTTGGTGGAGTTACGGAAGAGTATCAGTGTGTGTTAGTTTCTGGTTGCCCATCGATATCTGATTCTGGGTCAAAAAGGTCAGATGTATACATGCTCCATAGCTGTATCACTACTAAAAAGCTACCTAGCTCCATTGTATAGCAAGAACACACAGTCCAGCCAATTAGTTTGAGAGGTGGTTGCCAGATAAGCATGATTGTGCAGACACAGACTTTAATATTACCACATCAAAAACATAGGACGTAAAACGGCTTGTCAAATAGCATCTGGGGTGTTACCCTTCAGTTCTTGCCGTGCATACAAGGAACAAACTTGGTCCAAACATAATTCGGGCAGCTGTTTGGGACGTGTTATCGAGGGGCGGCGAGGGGAGATGGAAAAAAAAAAAAGCGCAGGGAGGCGAGGAAGAGGAAGACGGTGTGGGACTAGGAGGTATCATTAACCCAGATTATGCACACTCCATTTCCCCCTCAGAAAGGAGACTGTTGGGCCAAATGGACCCATTCAGCCGCCCCTGGCCTGGGGGGTTTGGTGGGGGGGGCTGGAGGGGGGGTTGGGGGGGGGGGCGGGGGGGGGGGGGGGGGGGGGGGGCAGCCAGGGCACCGTCACATTTCTTCCAGAAACACTGAACGTGCCACGGACGATAAACAGACCGGCAGGTACAGGGCCGCAAGGACACAAACAAAGACAGGCTCCGTGTTTGTACACATGACGGGGGACGGGATTGGGCGGCTTGCCTGTAAACACACACACACACGCACACACACACACACACACACACACACACACACACTCTGAGTAAGAGAGGCAGCAAGTGCCAAAAAGGACTCATCTCGCCTTTCATAGCTGAGTGGAGACGAGCAGTAATGACTGTAGCCGCTCGGGAAGGTCGGTGCCAAGAAGCCTCCAAGCTCCCAGTGATGCACAACACAGATGTGAAGCGAGGGGAGGGGGGCAGGGCAGGGTGTGGGGGGGGGGGGGGGGGGGGGGGGGGGGGGCAGCACAGGTTCCTGTTGTTGTATACCTGAGAGGAACGGCCCCCCACCAACGCCACACACGTTCAAAGAGATGTTAAACTTTCTTAAAGAGGAGGTTTGTTTTCCCACCCCGGGGTGCGCACACGGACGGGCTCGTCATCTTCACGGCCAATTAGCTGCAGTGAATTTGATCAAATTAGCTGCCAGAGGTTTCTTTTGTGGAGCAGCGCGTAACGCAACAAGAGGGAAGACTCCTTCCTCTGGGCACATCTGACGCCTACGCTCAGCTGCTTCAAAAAAAAAAAGAAAAAAAAAATGCTAATCGTGTAATACGTACCGCTGTTCGCTGGAATATGTCGCAATTGGACGTATCGGGTTTCAAAGAGCAGAACGACACTAACGGACGCGTTCACATGTCACTACGTATTGGACCTGACGGTGCTCAACCGGCATCAAACGTTCAGTGAACGCACCTGGCAACACTCGACTATCTGACACCGTAAAAACATCAAACTAACTCAGGAAAAGTGGTTGTTTTTCCTTTGAAATGTGAATCAGGCTAAGACTGTAGTTTTCCATGACTTTGAAGAAGCTTCTCTAATGAAATCAGAGGTGTCAAGTACAAATATTTTGTTACCAGTTCTGGTTATCGATACTTTACTGGAGTGATTATTTTTCAACCTACTTCTTACTTCTACTCTTTTACATGTTCACTCAGTTATCTGTACTTTCTACTCCTTCCATCTATAAATGTGAGGAGTAGAAGTAGAAGCAAAGTAGATGCATAACTTGTTTTGTTTTCTGATGAATCATTGATCAATAAAGGCTATTGATAACATGCTGAAGTTATACACCATTACAACACTTACAGGCAACTAGCCATCATATCTCTGCTCCATCAAACACATGTTAATGGTCAGTAGTACACATATGTGGTTATACATATATAAACATATAGTGCACTTTTGGCTATGCTTTGGTCCTTAATGCCATTTTTTCTTTTCATTACTTTTACTTTTATACTTGGAGTAGTTTAGGAACCAGTACACTTTTTCATTTCACTTGAGTAAAAAGCTTTTTTACTAGGTATTTCTAAACCCTAGTATCTATACTAGTAAATCTATACATCTAACATCTATAACTTCTGCTCTTTCTCTGCAGCCAGGCAAACTCTCAGCATTACAACCGATACGTTTCTGTAACATTTCTGCAGTTTAAACACATCTGGTTCACCTCCCAGTGACGCGGTTTAGACGCTTTGAGTCCATTAGATTCACTGATGCCGCGGATGTGTCATCGGCGAGAGGGAACGAAAGCGACACTAATTTGTAATTTGGGGGAATCCAAATAATTTAGGAAACACAGAGAGCAAAAACGCCTCCGCCAGCTGATCGTAATGACGGGTCATCACGTCTAACTCCAGGTCTGAGTGCTCGGCATCATTTCGCCAACATCTGTTTAGTGTATTAGGAAAAAAACATGACCTGTAATTACAGGGCAGCGCTACAGTGGCTCTTGCAGTCTTTACTGGGGGATGGGGAGGGATGGAGGAGGGTGGTGGTGGGGGGGACTCCTGTCTCTCTGCTGTCAGCACACCACAGGCCTTTTTTTTTTTTTTTTTTTTTTTTGAAATCCGAGCCCGGCGGTGCAGCCGGAGCCGCAGCCCGACAGAGACGAGACAGAGCTGCAGCCGGAGTTTGTGGCGGGCTTCAAGGAGATGACGGAGGACGTTTACGAGGCTCCTCAGAGAGGCCGCGTCCTCCGACGCTCGCCTCCTGGAGGGGCGTACTAGCCGGCGAGGAGGATTCTCTAGGTTTACAGGAAACTGGGTCCGTGACCTCAGACACACTTCTGCTTGGCATCACCGTCTTCTTGGTCCTGCGAGCGCTGGACTTGTGCCACATCCACCTTCCCCCTGTCACACGCGTCAGCAGCTTCACCCGTCGGGTTCCTTCATTTCCCACAATGCTTTCTAGAGAATCCTGACACGCAGACGTGCAGGGTCTTGTTTCATTCAGTCAGGTTTTGTGCATTTGGGCAGATAAGACGTGACAGAAAACAAGATGTCTTGACCTTATTTGTGCACAAACTCTCAGTTTGTGCACAAATAAGGACAAGAAAGAAAAAAAGACTTCTCCTCCATAGCTAAATGTTACGCCGCGTTCTGCCAACAATGACAGATCACTATATTCTCTCACCCTCTGAGGTCACCAAATATCCGGGTAGAGATTCAACTTGCAAGACTTTATGACACCGCAAAAGTCTGATTGCACACAATTTAATACACTTGCTTTGTTCTTTTGACAAAATGGATGTTAACTAACATTTGCTGCAAGAAGTCTCACTGCATGAAGTCATGTTGGTGACAAAAGCATCGACCCAGGAAAAAGAAAAGAAGAAAAAAGTGGATCAAAAAAAGGTCATTTTTTTGTCCACATAATGAAGAAAAATAAGAGTCATTTATGATGCCAGCACAAAGAAAAGCAGCTGATTAATCAGCACACTACATAATCAGTGGGTTTGTAGATTCCCATTCTTCCAATGAACCGACAATACAGCCGGTCAGTGTGTTACATCAGATAAAGAGACCATGCATCCACAGACAGCGTCCAGAACAAAACCACTTGGCCCCGCTCTCTCAGAACAATACTCCCTCTTTCCTTTAGGAAAGTCTGAACAGCTCGAGCCACTATTTGAACTCTTATGAAGCTCAAACTGAGGACTGGGACACTTATTCCCTGAAATCAGGACTTGGGAAAAACTCTTGTGGCTCACCTGCTCAGCGGGCATGACTCGGAGAGCAAAAACATTTGCTAAGCCCAGACTGCTTCACTGTCAAGTGGCAAAGTTCTTTCAGGCAAGAGTGGAGGACCTGCACTTGGCGGAGACAAAAGGAGGGGGGAGCCCCTAATCGTCTCCAGGGTGTCTGAGCGTAATCGTTCAACCGCACTACTAAGTCAGTGCAGTGAATGCCCGCTCAGAAATGCATCAGTGGGTAATGGGGATGAATGCAGGTGGGTGCCCGAGTGAGAGAAAGGACGAGAGGACGTCAGGCTGGAGAGAGCAGAGTTCAGAGGAGGGCATAGATCATCCTGTCGAGATGTTTTAATGATCAAACAATGCTTCCATTGAGGCCGAGAGGGCGTTGTTATATTTAAGCGCCTTCAAAGCACTCCCCATCCATTAGTACAGAAATACTCCCGAGCATCACGCAGACACACTTCCCTCTCTCTGCCGGTAACAAATAACGACTCTGTCCTGTCCTGAGTGAGAGTGAACTCAAGTAAAAAATGTGATGCAGCTTTAGAGGAAAACTGCAGATGAGATGTTTTCAGATAAACCCCCCCCAAAAAAGTGCCAAAAAACCTCAGCCACCTTAAATCAGTCATTTCATGGTATGAGAAACAGAGTAAGCCAGAGAAGCACTTGACGGTCAAGTTTTTAAGAGCGATCCGAAAGCAGCCTGCGGTATATCATCTGCTCATTTACTCCACTGATAACTGTGCTATAGATTAGACCCAGAGAGACATTCCAGCTATTAGCCAGTGCGTCTCAGGGCTGTATGTGAAATCCGTCTTATCACAGCCTGTTTGTTGTCAGTTAGCCGCAACTATCTCCACTCTTCCTCCCCTCTTGCCTCACTCTGACAGTGTACAGACTACTGTAAACTGACAGAATTCCTCACAGATAACAGCGCACTAAGACACGAGTCTCGACTTTCTTTCCTCATGTTTGGAGCGAGGGTATCCGGCCTCGGCTGCGCATTTCACACAGCGACGTCCAATGCCAGCGCGAGAGATTCATCACGTTTCTTTTCTGTCAATGGATGCTGAGCTACCTGTAGTTGTGGAGCAAGCTTTATAGCAGGACTGTCTTATCAGTTAGCTGCAGACCTCCCCTCTCATTCAACCAGTAAGCTTAAAGTAAAGTAAAACGAAAACAATCACTTTGGCTTCTAACTCTATAAACTGTCCAGTTGTGTTGACAGTTCTTTATTTCTGCTTTGTTGTGTTTTTATCGATAGTACTTGTTTGTTTCTGCAATTGTATTGTCTAGAATTGTAAAGCACTTCAATGGTGACTTTTCACTTGACTTGAAATGTATATCCTAGAAGAAAACAGCCATCAGGACAACTTCAGAACTTCATCTTCCAATAGAGAGAGAGAGAGAGTGCAGTCAGAGTGGGTGCACTTGCGGGTTAAGCATCCAAATTAATATTTGAACACTTCCTAATGCCGTGACATGCACACTTTCCGTCGGCAGACAGAGCCAGAGCTAGAGTTGGGTTTCATGAGGAGCACAGCTCGGCCAGCGCACAGCATTGTGTACCATTACACAACAGCACATACCTGGGGATTAAACACCGGCCGAGTCTGTCTGTAGCATCGGGCTGCAGGGGGGCCAGTGGCTATTGTCACAGCTGTGTCACAACACACACACACACACACACACGCACACACACACACACCAGTGTAGTTTCCACTAGTCTGAAGCAAAGAGAACTGCAGCGCAGAGGCCACCGGCATCTGGGGGCCGAAAGTCAGATTAATCTGTGCGCGTCATCTCGCTCAGGTTTTGCTGATAATACGTTTGCAGCTTTCACTACACTGTCATTTTGACATGGGGGGGGGGGGCTTTTCATGCTGCGGTGTCGCCACATTAAAGACAAATATGTGAAATACTCCTCGAACAATTGGCGGTTCCCACATGACTGTACAGGCCGCTAACTGTCCTCTTCGTTAAAAAGGACCAGTCTGCAGAATTTAGGGGGATCTATTGGAGGAGGGAGTGCGGGAAGAGTTGAGACGGCAACCTGGAGGGTGCCATTGGGCTTCCAGTCGGGTCAGGGATGGTTATTGACTCCTATTTGGAGGCATTAATCAAAAAGAAAAAGATAGGCTCACTTCACATAAGAGAAAACCGCACGGGACAACACAATGCACTTTCTTCCCTGCGTCTCTGTTCCAGCTACTGTTGAGTTAATGAGGGGAAATGCAAAACGCGGCGAAGCTGAGCCTTTGAGGCCAAAGCCTCGCTCGTATAATGGCCTCCTAAAGAAAGGGGAGCTTTGTTCGGCGCAACACAAGCAGGTTCCTCTTTAATGACTTCATGCGCATGCCAATCACTTACACCATACAATCCCATCATGCGGCCCACAATACCGTTCAGGACGTCCCTGGCATGTGGACCCCGCGCCACGTGACCGGCTGTTGGGGACCCAAACACAACCACAAGCCACCATGGAGTCCAGCAGGTTACATCTAGGAGGGCCTCTGCATGTTGAGGTATCAAGAACATATGAGCAGGTCTAATACTTCCAATAACATCACTACAGACTGTGATAGACTGGGACCAAGGAGGCAACAATGCAAGAGAATACCAATGCTATTAGATAGGGCTGTAACAAACCAATTAACCTGTCCATTGTTATCTTTTCCATAAATATATCAAATAGTTTAGTCTACGGTTGCCTAAAATGGACAACTGTGTTAATCCATCTTTCACAACATGAGTGAGGGATCACACAGCGGCTCGGTGGTTAATGTTGTAGCCTCACAGCAGGTTCACAGCCGGTTACCAGTCTCTCTGTGTGGAGTGGGTTTTCTTCTACCAGGTACGCTGACTCCTTGCACTGTCCAAGAACATGCATGTTTTGGCAGACTGGAGACTAAAAATCGCCCGTATGGCCGCGTGCATTATTAATTCATGAATGAACTGTTGCAGCTCTTCCATCAGAGTGAATAAGAGATGTGATCTTTGATCACATATTGACGCTTCTGCATCACTGTATGTAGCTCTGTGTGCACTGTGCAACTGTAAACAATCCACATGTGACGGACGCATAGTATGACTTGGTATGAATGAACTGAGCCCAAAGAGCAAGACAGGCCAAACACGAGGCTACGCCCGAGGTTTACCTGGCTGACAGAACATGCCATACAGAGTGACAGCACCTGAAGCCATGCATTGTTTGGCGGAGACAGGGCCGACTGAATCGCACCTTGTGTCGCCGCAAAGATAAACTGCCGAGGCTTTGCGTGCACTTCATTCATTCAGAAAAGGACGTCTCTCTGGGTTACAGCTCGCCTTAATTCACAGTGACATCGCAGAGGCAGACTGTCTTATTCCAACACGGCAGCATGTTCAAGTCGCCACAAAGCAGCCAGAGAGATAAGCTCCTCCAAAGATCCCCCCCAAAAGAACACCTCATTCAACCTCGGAAACCGTGGCCTCTCAGGTGGAGTCGGCGATACTAGCACTACGACGTGATACGCACTGAGGCCGTCTCTTAGAAATAGCAGACGGCCGGGGGCCTGCCGGGTGTCAGATGTCGACAGGGACCAGTTGCTGGGATGTCTAAGCCAGGGCCGCCCTCTCACGCCACAGCAGCTGTGTCTCCTCAGACCTCACATTCCTGCAGGACAGGCCCACTTCACTCTCATCACCTGTGCCGGTCTGCGGGCACCAAACCGGCCAGCTCTCCGGGGTCCCTTCCTGGCTGCCTGGACACAAATCGTTGTCTACGTTTTTGCAGATATGGGCAAACAAGGGAGGGACTACTGCTAACCTGAGGGAAATGGCACAAGTAATCACAGAAGCAATGTCAAACATCTTACAAAAGTATTAAGATAAGACAAACCCTTTAATTGTCCCAAAAAGAGAAAACATTTGCTCTATTGCAGTAGCAGGACTGCAAGATCAGTAAAGGAATAGCAGACTATTGCCTACTTATTACTGAAATATGTAGGCAGATATTCACAGAAACTGAATTCATGCTGCACAGAATCAAATAGGAAAAAAGCAAAACAAAGTGGCACAGATTGCACAGTCACATTGCCATCTTATGTAAGTGTCATACAAAGGCAGTGATGGGTTAATGAATTTCAGCGCCACCCCCTTGTTTAAGATTAGCAGGGGACATCCCGTCATGCATCCACTGACAACACTGTTGTGACCAAAAAGCATAACAAGCCCAGCAGAACAGACACTGTAAGCGCAGCTACGATCCAGAGCAGCACAGACACGATGAAGGATGAAACAGAATCCGTCTGGAGGAGAGCACCATGCACAGGATGAGGTCTGATATCTGGGAGTTTGCAGCTCATCCGATGCATCCGATCTCCACTCTCAGCCAGCACAGTCACCCATGATTCAGCAGCTTCCTCGGCCCATTAGACCCCCCCCACCACACCACCCACCCACCAATACGGCTACAGCTACTTTGCACTCTTTATTGCTTTCACTGCACTGTACGGTACGCAGTGCTGTCTGACCTTTATTAAATAATACATGTGGATATCTGCCCCACCCCACTGCAGCCGAACCCCTCAGACCAGCAGGGCTAATGTCTCATTATCCCTTAATGAACATGAATATATTATAGCAGACTTATGTTGCAAATTTTGCTCCAAGGTCGTCATAACGCTGTGCACCCTCAGAGCCACAATGAAGAGTGGGGCTGAGAGAGAGAAGAGAATCAGTCACTGCCACCCAACTGTTTCAGCTGTCAGTGAATCGATTAACACACTGTTGATAATTTCAAGACATTTACACAAGAGTGCAGTGACGAGCTTAGTTTACCACAAAACATGAGAACAGTGCTAGATTAGATGATAAAGCCCTGACATACTTGTACAGTATAGTTTTGTTTTGTTTAGTCTTGGCGTAGAAGTTTTCCACATCCACATGTCACCAAGTGCAATCCGGGGTCACTTTCTGATATTAACCACCATGGATTCAGTTCATTCATCATTGATGCTCACTTTTCTGTTGTCTTACCGCTGCAACAATGGTTGACAAACAGAGGTTTATCTTACAAACGGGTTACTGGAAAAAAAAAAGAAGAGGAAAAGTAAATCTAGCCTGGACTCATTATCCTTTTCTGGAATGTGGTGTTTCAGTGTCACCTTTCAAAAGAATATGATCTGGAGGAGGTAGAGCAAGCTCGGTGTCTCTGCACAGGGAAATAACTTGTCAGAAAGAAGATGCAGCTCAAACTTTACACACACACACACATATCTGATGGTGACAAATGTGACCACCGACTGAGCCGACGCACACCTTAAAGGCGGCAGAGCAGCTGAAAACTCCGGTGCAGATGAAAGGAGATTAAAAGAACAAGTTTCATGAGTCACAGGCAGCAGAGGCAGCAGCCTCCAGTCGCCGAGCCCCTCTCTCTCTGCAACTCTCCAACTAACCACTCTATTTCACTCACCTCTGGATGAAAACTGCAAGCCGAGCGCCTCTCAAGTTTTTTTTTCTCTTTTTCTTTCTGGTCTCTTTTCGGGATGGGGTGCGCACAGCCGCACACACTCGGGAGCCAGACGAAATGCCTTACAAGTCTCTATTTAATTCCCCACATTCCCACTGATGTAGTGTCTCCTTCTCTGTGCGTCCGCTGCCGCCGAACAACAACAGCAACAGCAACTCCCCCGGTGCTCACGTCCTCGCCGGAGACTTGTGCATTCCTCGCCGAGCGTGTTTTCGCCGTCTCTCTGGAGTGTGCTGAGAGCGGAGCTCCGCCGCTCGGTGCTGCAAACTCCGCCGGGCTGCTAATCAGTGCGGCCGCCTCGGGGGCGCGCGACCGTGCGCGTGCACGCTCCTCCTGGGCGGAGAGACTCCGCTGAGCCAGCCCTCCCTCCCTCTCCACAGCCTGCGGTTTCTTTCTTTCTTTTTTTTTTTACATCTACAACTTTATTTACAAAGTAGCCCGGACAGATCAGCTCTAGTAGCAGGGCAGATGTAAAGGGCAGTATTATTTAACTCAAATGTGCTTTACATTAATCTGAAATTATAAAATATAACAGTGAAAAATGCGGGGAAGCCAACAGGAATACTTACACAGAGATACCAGTCTTAAGTGTATCCATAATATCATAACAAGAGAACATCCCTCTTCACTTCCATTATGCACACATACACGCGCCACTGTTACACCAGAATATTATACTATTTTATTTGTATTATATTTGTATTCATAATGTTTACCAGTTTATGTGCACTATTTGTGTTATTAAGGGTACTTCACATAAACAATCGCCTCTGTTTGCACTAGATCCTTGATTATGTTTGTTTTTATTTCATAGGTTTGTTTTATATATTATTTATAAATTTATATTTTATATGTTTTATATTTCCCGTTACTTGTTGATCCTGTCACCTTTAATATCTATCTATCTATCTGTCTGTCTGTCTGTCTGTCTGTCTGTCTGTCAGTCAGTCAGTCAGTCAGTCAGTCAGTCAGTCAGTCTGTCTGTCTGTCTGTCTGTCTGTCTGTCTATCTGTCCGTCCGGCCGTCCGGCCGTCCGTCCGTCCGTCCGTCTATCTATCTATCTATCTATCTATCTATCTATCTATCTATCTATCTATCTATCTATCTATCTATCTATCTATCTATCTATCTATCTATCTATCTATCTAATTCAAATAAATGACAAGTCAAAGTCATTATTTTTAAGAGTTGATAGAGTTTGTGGAATATTTAAGTATGTCCAAATAAGATTTGTTAATGGTATTGTGGGTACAAGCGGTTGAAGTGTGTACTGCACATCCCTGGGTAGGTGTTTCAGGTACGTCCAGAGATTACATCTCTTGGTTGGATTAAGAACACCTCGGGATCCTCCTGGAGGAGTTTGTGGAAGTGGAGGAGATGTTATCCCAACAAGCCAGGTCCAGATACAGTAAGCAGCTGCAGATGAGACTAAAAGATATGAAACAATAAGATTTGAAGTAGGAAATGAAAATGGATAGGATGGGTTTCTGTTTTGCAAATATCTATACAATTTTATTTGCCATTCAATAAAGATCAAGAAGGTGATCAAGAAGGTGATTCACCAAGGGCTGAACTTACTGGACAACATCTGCACAATCTCTTAAGAGATACTTCTTGCACCACATATGAAAGAACAATTTCCTGGGTATTAGTTTCCCAGCATATCAAAACAAAACAAAACAAATGAGTCAATCAATAATATCCATCTGGATCATTTCACTTATATTATTAGGGCAAGGGTTCCTGATGCATAAATCTGTTTGAAGGCAAATGTATAGGACAAGATAGTCTTAATACTTGGTGGGATAGCATCAGAAACAATTGAAAATTCTCTAGAGAATACAGAAGCATGCCATTATCAAACACATTTCCTTCAATATATCGAGTTATGTTTGAAACCCTGTTCTGTTTACTCTATATAAAATACATGTGAGAAATTTAGTTTGTAACAGCTGGAAGATTTTTGCATAAAACCTTTCTACAATTACATCTTAAAAATTATTAAAACATCTTGAGGTCTAAAACAAATGTTGAAATAAAGTTTTATAACAACTGTGGATGTGATAAATTCCGTTTGATCCAGGTAATCTTTAAGGTGAAGTGAGGAGGATGAGCATCTGACAATGCTGAAGAAACCCGGGGCAGCGACGCCACTTGGTGGTTTAGTGGCCACACTGGGTATTGCAACTCAAAATATAAACGGTAAACTGGTAAAAAAAAAAAAAAAAAAAAGGCGACGACAGCATTAAGAAACAACTATTACGTTAATTATAAATATAATTGCACTTGTTGTTTTGGTCTCCTGCAGGACAGATACAGGGAAACAGTGAAAGAGTGATTATTTGCGTGGATATCAGACCAACTGTTTCTGAGCGAACTGCGCATGCGCCAAAGGTCCGCCATCTTTACCGTCCCATCCAGAGTGTTTACAACTCGGAGCAGAAGCAAGTAGGGAATAAACTCACACAGCATCTTATTTATGATATTTATTCAATAAATTATTTGACTGGGAGCTGCTTTCAGTCCAAATGCATGGCTACATAGTAATGCAATGTGAAACACTGTGTAAGTGTAACCTTACTGCGCAGGCACTTGTCGCAAAGCAGTTTACGTTAGACGTCGCAATGAACGGCAAGTCCGCAGCTTTCGTGCTACTTTTAACCTGAATGTGACTGTCACAGGTACGGACATTGACTCAGTGTTGTGTGTCTGTGATTTGGCAGTGTGTGATTTGTGTTGTCCGAGTTACACATGTTGTTGGGCCGGTTTGATTAGCTTTTAGTGTGGTGTAAGTAGCGGCTAGTAGGCTAATGCTAAAGCTAAGGGCCTGACTGAAGCACTGCAGCAGGGAAACAGTCTGCATTGCTCATCTATGTGTTTATCCAGCACTGGTCCTCTTTCAGATACTGTCAACCTGTCGCCAACTGGCTGGCCACAGTGACTAACGATCTGCATCCAAACAAGCTCAGATGGAGCCAAAACTCACTGTCTTTAATGTTAACTGAATGTTGTGCAGCTCTGACAGCTTCATCAGTGTGTTTGAAGATCATCTACTGATGTTTTTAAGTGTTGTGATATCACTATAAAAGTGTCATTTTGACACACAGACAGTCAAAATCTACTGTTTTATTGTTAAATTAGTGAAAATGACTTGTATTTAAAAAAGAAAAATGTAAAAAGTATTGTAAAATGTACAATATCCTTTATCACAGGTATTATTAACAGATGACAAAGGAAGCAAGCATCTTTCGCTATTAAGAATTGAAGGATTATTTGGCAATTCTGCCTAATGAATAAGTAAACCAAAGTGATCAGAGATGATCAGACAATCGCTCAAGGCTGAACCTGTGTTTTTTCCAGGCTGACCGTGCCTGACTGTGCTGGAGGATGGACCCAGTAGTACTCAGCTACCAGGACAGCCTGCTGCGGCGCTCTGATGTGTCCTTACTGGAAGGACCTTACTGGCTCAATGACCAAGTCATTGGTTTTGCCTTTGAGTACTTTGCCTCCGAGCGCTTCCGGGTCCTGGGGCGGACCATCATCTTCATCAGCCCGGAGGTCACGCAGTTCATCAAGTGTGCCTCCTGCCCCGATGACCTCGCCCTCTTCCTAGAGCCGCTGGATCTTGCCTCTCGTCACTGGGTCTTCCTCGCCGTTAATGACAACTCCAACCAAACCGCCGGCGGATCCCACTGGAGCCTTTTGGTCTATCATCACAACTCCAACCACTTTGCCCACTATGACTCTCAGAATGGAAGCAATTCGCTGCACGCGCGGCGCATCGCCAGCAAGCTGGAGCCTTTTCTGGGGGCAGGGAGAAAAGCTCTCTTCGTGGAGGAGCCCTGCCCCTCACAGCAGAACAACTATGACTGCGGCATGTATGTCATCTGCATCGCCGAGGCCTTGTGTGACAAGGCCCGGGTGGAGGGCTCGCCACGGCTTCCCGTGCAAACGCTCACCCCCGCCTACATCACTCAGAAGAGAGCCGAGTGGTGCAGACTGATCAAGGGTCTGTCGTTTCCTTAGCACGGTCGGCCACTACATGCAGAGCAGCTGTCAGCCACCACATATCTATCGCTGGAGCATTTGAAGGCATTTGTTTGAACGTTGTATATAAAGCTGTACGTGAAGTATATTTCTATCACAGCATCATGCGCCATAATAGAAACTATGAATTAATAAAGCAATGTTACAAGCCTTTAAAGGTACAATGTATGAGGCGCGACCAGAACTTTACCCTGCAATATTCATGAATTGAAGGAGTAATCGGCGTGTTTGGACAGAGAACACCTTCTACACATTGTACCTTTAATGATTCATTGAACTCTCTGTGTTACGTTTATCCCTGGTATATGCACAGTCAAATATAATATGTAAACAAGAACACCAGCATGCCTATAACAGGAAATTACTCCCTTGTACATATTCAGTAAGAATGAAGAATATGTTGCATTGAAGAGGAGGCAGACTTTTCATTTCTCCATTGTGTTGATTTGGAGCGAATGTAGAAATGTTTACACAGACTTTTTGCTCAGGGTCATTTTAAATGAACTAGAGTTGACAATAAGAATGTGCATCTTTATTTTGGCTCCTGTTTCATGTCGCCTCTGCTTTGGCCACACACTCATTCTGTTTTCTCGGCGCGAACAGCTCGGAAACTTAAATGCACTGTGTGCAACGAGTGAATGAGACAAAAGGGCAATGACGAGTGGAGGAATGTTGTCACGAGACAAGTGTCAAACTGATTTTCTGTTGCTCTAATAAATTGTAGTTCTGTCACATTTTTGCTGACAAAACGGTACATTTGCCTCAGCTGTCTTCCTTTCATGAATGCCTTATAAAGTGTTTGACTTGACTTCTAACTCAAACTGTCTAATAAATTACATACATCAGACTATAAAGATGAGAATCATTACAACAAACCTTTTGGTCTTGGGAGTTTTTGACTCTTACGTTGAAGTTTGCAACTCTAACTTCACTGTAACTTGTGTTCTGGAGTCTATGTGCAGAAACGGGACCAGACTGGAATGTAAAAAAAAAAAAAAAATCATTTGTATGTTAATTAGCAACAGGAAGCGGCTGTCATTTTTAGAAATGTGTGGAAAATGCCTACTGATAGGGTCCAACAGCAGCATTGTACTATTATGAGCACACAAAAAGCCCCTGCTCCTTTTACAGCCGTACCATTGAGAGTCAGACTGGAGCCTGTGACATATTTATACATGAAAGCAAAGTGATGCTGACTACCTGTCGACCCGGGCTGGTAGGAACAGAGATGTGAGAATGAATCACCCTTTTTTTTTTTTGTTTTGTTTTATGTTATAACCTGTCTTTACCCTAAGACAGTTTATAAAGATCGGGTTCTTTTAGATTTCGCAGTTTGCTTTTATGGGCCTTTTTTGAAAGCAACACCATACCATGTAATGATAAATATTCATCAGCCATGGCGTCTTAAAAAGAGACACAACCTCCAGATCTGGCGGAGTGCCCGGCACCGCTCTTAGATTTACACTTCTTAGGCTGCTCCCGCCCACTTGCTCTCCTTCCTCCAGCAGCCTGCGCACATCTACATCCCACTGGCATATATCACCTGGAATAACCTGTCGGGCCAGTCATCAGAGTTTACTGTTGTTCTAATAAAATGCCACAAAGCCGGGGCATTCACCACCCAGGCTGCAACACTGAGACAAAGAGCCGCTAGGTGAAGACGCGTTACGACCACTCCATGAGGGCGCAGGCGAGCGCTGAGACCTGGAGAAATACCACACAGGGCTCGTTGGGTGTTGGATAACCCGAAGTGAAATGGATCAACTTAAATCCCTCCAAATCCTGCGCTCCGTTCTTTGCCCTCTTGGCAGATGACGTAGAGTTTTCTGTGATGGGAAACAAAGCCTTTTCAGTATCGGTGGTTTTGGTTTGCAGTAAATCAACACAAGCCTTATTCATAATCAGCGCTGCAGTGTAATTTATCAAGGGAATAGGAAAGTTTTACTGACTGGACTTCTTGAAATGACTAAAGCTAGAGTCTCATGGACTCCATATGTATCCTGAAGTTGTGCAGTTAGTGAAAACAGTTACAGTTTTGAGACCTTTGATCAAACATCAGAGGTTACTTAGAGCAACATCATGTTATCTTAAAAACAACGGTCAGAGGCAAAGCTCTACATAGTGAAATAGCTGATTTACCGTACCACAGTTAGAAAACACGCTAATTACCATTCGATGCATGGGTAAGATCTTGATTAGGTACAACTAAAGTTAAGTGCAGATGCAGCCCAGATGATAAATGTGTTTTTTATGTGGATCGTAAAGATCATAAAGATTCTATGATATTTACACACTCCAGATCTCAAATCAACTCTGCACCCCATCCATCCATCCATCCATCCATCCATTTATCCATCCAGGGTCCCAGCAAAGATTGAGAAAAAGGCAGAGACATAACCTGGACAGGCCACCTATCCACCACAATGTACTCATGGGAAATTCTGGACTTAATTTCTTTCATACATACACACACAAAAAAAACTTGCCTTCACTTGAGAGCAAAAACATTACAACCCTGACCTGATAAAATCTGTATTTTGTTAGGAAACAACTTGGTCTCTGCTTTATGTAATAAAAAAAGTGGTAAATTAACTCCATGATCAGTTTACTCCTGGTTTCCCATTCTGTCCATTCATCTCGCTCAGTGTTGTCTTGGTCTGGCTATTGTCTTGGTGGAGCTGAACGGCTGAGCCTCCCATACTGAGCCCTCTATTTTAAAGGCTGTAACACCTCACACAGTTTATAGCTTGACGTGCAATTCAGATACAGTCTCCAGAAAACTGAAAACATGTTTACCACAACAGCTTAGACCTCTTGCCTCCATTATAGCACAAAAGCTCTGATAACGCATTTGGCTTCGAGTTATGATCGGACACATACATTCATGTACAGAACAAATGCAGCGCGCCAAGAGTGAACTCACCCACCGCCGGTCTTCAGTACGGTGTGTAATTGATTTCAGGAGCAGCAGCCAAGGTTTCCCCTCCAGCGTGTCCAGGTGGTTCGTATTTAGTCATCAAATTGAACCCTGCAGCCCTGGAGAATGTATATACATACACAAATGCACACATGCACTTAAACACAAACCACACAAACTCCATATTATGAGCTCAGAACTGTCTGTGACCTCTGAGAGTAAAATCTGCTCTCTGGGAGCATTGGCTCTTGTACATTACATCATGTCTTGTCACCACACATCTGTAACCAACTACAGCAACTTGGAACCACTTGAGGTTCATTTACAGCGCTGTGCGTGAGAATCAGTTTGATTAAAATGAGCAACATCCTAGCGAGGGGCCCACAGCGATGGTTACATCCTGGCTGTTGCTGCTTCCAGGCGTGTCTGAGTGGAGACACGTCTTTCAGGAGGTATGGGTCAGATCGATATCTCAACAGAAATGAGGAGAAGGTAGGAACTGGTGGGAAGTAGAAGGTAGGAATTGTGCAGCATTATCCCACTGAGACTTGGTTAGATCCAGATTAAACACACATATGATGACCATGCTGCTCCATCCCACTCCTATGGGTCAGCCATTGATGGGGAGTTGAGGTGATGGGGTCTATCATTGTGTAAACATTCACTCACTGTCATCTTTGCTGCATAGTAACCAAAATCTGCAGCTTACAGAGGGTGAAGGCAGGAAATACATGATGGACAGGCGTCCAGTCCCTCCAATGGTACACATATCATTCTCTCTCACACCTAGGGGTCAATTTAGGGTCTCTAATTGGCCTGGACATGCATGTTTTTGGACTGGAGACCAGAGTACCCAAAGAAAACTCTCACCAACACAGGGAAAATGTTACAAAATATGAACTGGGGACCTTCTTGATTTGAGGCAACCATGCCACTGTGTCACACTGCGTGAAAACTCATTTAATGTACATTTCCATGTAATAAGTTAAGATGAAGAAGGCAAACTTTTAGCGAAAGGTAGCATGAAATAACCAGGATCCAACAAATGTTCTTCCACCATATAAGGTAAGGAAACAACAAACTCAGCCACAAACAAATGTGGATACTACAAGGGAACAGGTGTACATTAATTGGTACATGTATGAGGCGTGTAACACCAATTACCTTAGAGGTAAATAAACCAATGGAAAAACCTCAATACAGCTGATTGGTGTATAGATACAGCAGAAAGATGGCAGAAACAGAACAGCAGAATGAGACCAGAGTGACAGGAAGTAAACTATTGCAGCACACACAACACACATACACAGACACTTTTGTGTATGTTTGCATGTGAAGCTTATTTCCACTATCCTAACTTCTGAGGTAAATGTGGCTATGAGCTGGCAAAGGCTGTAAAACTGAAATAGAGGGAAGAAGAGAGGCTAGCTCTGTCTCAAGCTAACAAAGTCCATGTACACACGTCTCTCATCCACACATGTGGCATTTGTGCTGCTTTTTTTGCACGGCTTTTGTTCCAATAAAGCTCCGCTACCTGTTTTTCCCCGATAGTAGGTGCTAAATTAAGCTTACTGGCTAACAAGCTAACCGCCGCTCATGCGGTAGTGGCTCTAAAAATATAAACTTACTTTCACCACACTTGTCTTCTGTAAACATAATGAGAAGCCTGTGTCACTTGGTGGACAGCAAAAGCAACCAGAGCCAGTGATGCTGTGGGAATTGTGTACACAGCGAGTGAAGAGGGACCGCAGATCTTAGCGGTGGACTCTCTGGATTGAATTAGCCATCGCTGCAGGGAAAAGTAGAGAAATCCAAAGAGTTGATAAAGTACAGATGCTAATGCAGAGGAAAAAGGGACTAAAAGAAAGGAAAAAGATGGGAGCGAGGAGGAAAATGAAAAAGTACAGTAAATTAGATTTAAATGGAGTTAATCTACCAGTGATGATTCAGACCTGTTTGCTTGTTTTCGCTCCAAAACCTTTGATGCAGTTCAACCAGGGAAACAATAAGTGGCATCATGAAACTTGCACTTTCAATCTTGCTTTGTTCAATAAAGACTTGTCATTCTCTCAAGGAAACTTTAATCAGCAAACCGTTTATGTAATATGTAAATACGACTCAGCCGGTTCCAGGAGTCACTCTGCTGCAGTGTTGTAATACTTTGTCATGGTGTACTCGGAGCGGTTTCCCATTACTCTGAGCATGATTTTTCAACAGCTCTCCAGAGAATGGGTGTGATCTCTCTGCTCGATGTCAATTGTGGGCATATGAACGTATAAATATAGTGAGGCTATCCACTTGTTTGTGAACACTGGGGTGTGCCTGTGGTCACAGCCAGCCTCTGTTAATCCAAACACACTTTAACAAGCGGCTGCTTTACATTCTGGTCCTTTGAGGTCTACTGGTGGGGGGGTGGCGGTGGTTTGGGGGAGGGGGGGGGTGAAACATTTTGCATTAAAACTTTGAGTTTTTAAAGCCATGTTTTTGTGCAATCAAACCAAAGGAGTGATGTCATGCCTTGTTCTTGGCCGCTTATGTATGGAAACAACAGACCTCAACATTACCCTTTCTCCAGATTAGCGCTAATGTTACATCTCAAACTGTAAATGAAGTGCCTTACCTTGCATATTATCACACAGTTGCATGTTTTGAGATCATGTTTAATAGCTGGCTTCATGGATTATCAGGTAAAAGTTCGTATGGACCCGCAGGGTTGTGTTCTGTGTATACATCCATCTTATACTCTGAACTAGCCTGTTGTTTTCAGTTCATCATTTTAATGTGACTCACCAGAAACTTGTAACAAGGAGTAATTTTATTGCCTCGGCAGGGAAGGTTTTCATAAGATGAACAGCACTTGTAATCATATTCTCTCTGGATATTTGCTCCCAAAATCCCCTTGGATCTGGAGATGGATTTGCTACAGTGTATTGCAGTGAAACACGACACCTCTCACTCCATAAACTGATGAACTGTAATCCACTTGGATCGTGCTCTTGTGCTTGCGTGGACACATTTAATGCACCACTGAGGTAATGTTATGTCTTCTTGGCCGGGCTCCAGCACTCGGGCCTATGTGCGAGGATCTCACAGTGTGTAAATGCAGACCATTACCATGTAGTCACAGTCTGGAGTCCTCCTTCACACCACACAGGTCAGAGGTCGCCTGGAGAGCATTCCAGGACAGAAAATACGGCTCCCTGGAGGTATGGATGAGGCTGCAACTTGTCTGGCCATCTGCTCCGACCTGCCCCCTGTTACTCTGCAGCTGAAACTGACTCCACGCTCACACAGATACCGTGTTACTGTATTTGGCCAGTGCTCTTTGTGTGATTCTTCACATCACTTACAAGACTTGCTGTTCGACGCAGACCCATGAAAGTAGATGCTGGAAGACAATAACAATAAACTGGATCAGTGGTGTGTCTATGATATATTCAGATCCTTAGTGGTGTGGAGATGTTAATACAGTGGAGTACTAGCCCTCTACAATGGGATTTAACAGGCTTTTCAGCTTTATTGCTAAGTGGATATTACATGAATAAGGACTTTGGTCCCTGAATTCAACCCATCTGTGGTAAGCATGCCTGGAGATATTATGGAGAGATGCCTTGCTCAAAGCCATCCAATGTTATCAAGGATTTATCCTGCAACCCTCTATTTACAAGCCCAGTGTCCCCAAAGTATGTAAGTATTACCAGAAAAGATGCACTGACTGTACCAAGAGCAAAATGTCTGTGTTATCTAGCTGTTGACTCTCTACCGATGATGAGGATTGATTTTTAGATCATTCTCAAAATCAGTTTTGAGGGTTTTAAGACAAAGCTACTGACTCCCTGATCAATATTTTGCAGCTTTAGATCCTCTCCACGACCCTTGCTAAATGTTCCTGCAATAAAAGCTATTTCTGACTGATATCTGATGTGAAAGTAATCGGATAAAGGAGACCTAAGATAAAGACGTTTTTGGATCCTCGTCCCTAAAAAAACAAGGATTCCTCAGAGAGTCAGGGTGCACTAGTTTGACCCTCTGAACCAGGTGTCTCTCGCTCTCTGCTCCCGCCCCCTTTTCACTGCACAAACTGCACTGACTGTCAATCACTCTGTGCAAAAAGGGGCCATTCAGGTCGTCACCATCTGAGTCGGTTCAGCATCTGAAGCGAGGTCTGTAAAACGGGGTCTCATCTCTCTTCATGCTTGACAAATTAACATGTTTAGAAAGCTATAATAGCGACCTAGAATTAATCAGAAATGCTCCAGATGTCAATAATAAGATTCAAATATCTCAGGCTCATTTGGCAAGACATTTGCATAAAATGATAATAGCTCGAACAAAAGTGAACGAGGTCTGAATGTTGACTCAGTGAAGCTCTAAAACAAGCAGATGCAAACTAATCTCAAACTAGGTTTCCAGGATTTACTACCAGCTCTCTCCCTCCCTCAGTATTACTTGCTGTACAGTGAGTTTTCATGCGTATCAAGATGTTAAATGTTGTAATGTTGACAATGGATTCTTGTGCAAGCATTTGTTTGAATTCAGGGAACATTTGTCCCAAAAGAGAAGTGATGGCACGGAAAGTTTAACCAGAAACATTTTTGTATAATAATCTGTCTTTCTCCTTCTGATTAATTGTACTCAGTGCACACATCCATTTATGAGGCTCAGAGGTTCTCTACATTAGAAACTGACAGCTTTTTTTTTATTTTTGAGTTTGTGTAGCTTTATCAAAGCCAGTCTGAAAACGCTAAACATGTCTTCACTTTTTGACTAAGGTCACGGCATGTTTTTTGTAGCCTCGTAGCAGTCAATATTTCAGAAAAGTCACATTTCGAAGACATGAAAACTGTGACAAGTTAACAAATTGGGAAAAGGTGGAGGACAACCAACACTCCTGGTGTGCAGCCAACACTCCATGTGTTAAGCATTAACTACGTTTGCCAACATTGTGTCCCAACTTTCAGACTGCAGGCTGAGTTATAGACGTTATAGATAGATTTGCTGTCGTCTTGTTGCTGTTGAGAGTTGAGGAGTTTCACGGTGGTCCCGAGCATGACATGCCAAGATGAGAGGATGAAAAAAAAGACTTAAAACCACATCAGCTTTACATTGTGTTGCCCATTTAATTCATAGTGATCTCACAAATTAGACCAGAACCATATTTCATTCTGCCACATTAGTAAAACATAACACTAAACAAAGTCTTTGGAAACTTCACTTGAATTGTACAGAAGAGAACCCACTTGGGTATCAGCTGATTAGTACAATTATAAGCAACAATGACGTTCATCATTCACATTATGTCTGACACCCGCTATGGATGTTACTGCTCCATGACATTAAACAACAGGTAGTTTCAAGTCAAGTCAAAGTGACCATGGTCGTAGCATTTCTTACTTCCACATTAAGATCTGCAAAAACGGCAACTGTCATCGAGCGAAACAAAAAGAGAAAGACAAAAAAAGAAAAGAAAATCTAAACTCCAACAACAGTTAAATGCATTTGAAACAACGTGGACAAATCTTTGTTTAAAAAGTGCATCGTCGCGGCTATTTTTTTTAACCTTCCTACTGTGGGCTGTGGCAAGATCCCATCGGCAAACACCACCTGACGTACAGCCCACCTGCAGCATCTCCTGTATCAGTCTTTTCAAGTAATTACTGAATTAACTCTTTCTGACATACAGCCTCTGATACCAGGCTCGCCTCGGGTCTCTATCACTAAAACCTCCACTCGCCAACCTTTCTGCTGCAGAGTCACGTGGTTTAAGATGTCTACGACAAGGAGAGGCCGTGGCGCACAATCATAGTCTACAGTAAAATCTACGGTCATTCAGAAATAAATAGAAATAGTCTGTTTGCATAGTCTGGAAGTGATCACTACATAGGAACTCGTTCCAAGGAGAGGAGATCCAGAAGATACCTGGACTCGGGGTCGAGATGTTGCTCCTTCGCGCCGCGTGGCTGGTTCAGGACTGACCTTTGATTAGACTCTAAAGCTGATCCTGGATCTGTGCGGGAGGGCATCATCCACACCAAGCATGAGGAAAACAAACAGCAGCTGATCGTTGGGTAAGTGCAGAGAGCAGTGGTTACCTACACCAGGAGACAACAGTCTTGTGAATTTACAGCTTTACATTTACAGTATTTAAGGGGCTAATGTAATCTACAACTAAAGTGATGCATTAGCTCGTTGTATACAAACATCATGTCCAGGAGACGAGACTATTCCTGTCTTGCACCTCTAGCATTACACAAACCCTCCTTCCAGATTTAGAGCCTTCGCTCTCTCTCTCTCTCTGTCTAAACATAACTTACAGACTGTCATAGTATAAAATGCACAGGGGGAAACATGTCTGTCAGTTAATCTGAGTTTTAATTTGAAGCAGAAATGTCAGTAACATTATTTTTCCCCCTTCACATTTACTACATACGTCATACATACATCCTCCAATAACTACAATAATAAACAAGTTAGACGAAAGGCTCATAAACTGAGAAAGAAAATATCTATTAAATGTCTGACAGTCTCTCCTGTCTCGCTGCATGTTAGGGTGTTTCTTTTCCTTCATTTTTTATTTTCTTTCACTAACTAAAGAGTTGTTTGGAAGCAGCTGTGTGACACACTGTGAGTGCCGGTTACCTCTCTCTCAGGGGCAGGGTTGGATTACTGAGGAAGGACAGCTGCTGCTCCAGGCTGCACACACGGAAGGCCAAGTAGCACGACGACAGGATGAGGAGAATGATGCTGTCGACAGAGGGAGACACACAGCTTCAGCCACACTCTCACTGAGAGAGGAGTCGCCCCAGCCTGTGGAACACAGCTGTAATTCCTATGGCCGAACACTAGGGGGCGACGTTGTCTGCGCTTTCGACCAAGATGGAGCCACTCCGTCTAACAGGGAAAAATCCTGTTGATATTGATTCACTGCTGCTGATCCAGTGATGTAGTGTTTACAGGTTTAGGTCCGAGTTTTAGGTTCTGGACATTTACGCTAGTAAATAATCTAAATACTGAAACATGGGTGTAAAATGTCTTAACCAAAAGACAGAAGTATACACATTTATTACTATATATATTAAGTGGACATATAGATACTAGGGTTTAGAAATACTTCTGTAGTATCAACTGAAGCTTTTACTCATAGCCTCAGAAGCATGTTATCAATAGCTTATTTATCTATTGATCAATTATTCATCAAAAAACAAAAAACACACACATGCATCTACTTTACTTCTGCTTCCACTCATCATATTTATAAATGGAAGGAGCAGAAAGCACAGATAACTGTGAAAATGTAAAGGAGTAGAAGTAAAAAGTAGGTTGAAAGACAATTACTCCAGTAAAGTATAGGTAACCAAAATTTCTACTTAAGTAAGGAAACAAAGTATTTGTACTGTTACTTGGCACCTCTGGTGATTACACACATTAATGTCTATGGAGCTTTCATTGTAATTAATACGTGTCACAATGTGTGTGATGTTGCAGGGAGCTATGTCTCCTCTTCTCCTCTTCCCTCTGTGTGTGTGTGTGTGTGTGTGTGTATGTGTGTGTGTGTGTGTGTGTGTGTGTGTGTGTGTGTGTGTTAGGAGTGCGGCGTCAGCAACGTGACGCTCCTCCGACAACAGATAAGGAGTCAGTGCTTTCTCAAGGACGTTGGAGTGCAGCAGCTTCATGCCTCATGCCCTCTCTCTCTCTCCTTCTCTCTCTCTCTCTCTCTCTCTGTCTCTCTCTCTTTCTCTCTCAGCGTGTGAAGGACACTCTCCTCCCCAGACACCAGGGGCATGACGCACGCGAAGACAAATTATTTGATCCATTGCAGAGAGGATTAATTAAGTCTCGGGGGAGAAAAAGAATAACATAATAACAAAAAAATAAAAAAAAGTGTCTTAACAGCTCTGAGGGCCCCTGTGTTCAGGTTGACTGTTTGGCCACTATTTATATCTGCCTGTTAGTGTGTGCGTGTGTTGGTGTGAGTCAGCTGCTGGAGGAGGACGAGGAAGAGGAGGAGGAGGAGGAGCAGGAGCAGGAGGAGGAGGTGAGGCTGGTGTTGTCGGTGTCTGTGTGTCCCTCCGTACACTCACAGCAGGGTGAAGAACTTGAGCAGCTGGTACTCCATCTGGCCCAGCTCGGCTACTGGCTCTGATAAAAGACCTCTGTCTGTCTGCGGAGCTCGCTCTGTGACAGACACACACACACACGCACACACACACATATTAACATAAAACCATTAACAGTACTTGGCTCCACTGTACTGCATGTTTCACTTTTAATAGCGCCGCTCCACCTGTTTCATGTTTTCTGAATGCACTCAGAGCTTCAGCACAGATAAGACCGAGACAAACAGTGTGAACTGAACCTTTAATTACGCTCTATCTGCCTTTTACACGACTTTTTTATCCACGGTCCCTGTGTTTGTTTTGCTTCTTTGTCAGAGAATGAAAATCCATACAGAATCTAATGTGCACATCTGCAGAGTACATATATGCAAACTGTACATGCATATACGTGCATGCACTAGACTTACTTTAGGTTTTCTTTATGTCCACTGTTGTATTTTATTTGAGATTGTTTGGCTTTTTCATACCTTACCATCGAACAAATGTGTTACATCTCTATCATTACATCATGCAAGGTGACAAGATGATGAGATTACAGCCCCCTCCCAGTGAGTTAAAGCTACTATAGACGTATTAGCTCCAGGCGATTACATCACTTCCTTTAAGTTTACACTTCCTGTCAGTGAGCTGAGGAGATTTATAAATAAATAACCAGACAGCAGGAAATACAGGCCGAGATGAATGTGGGTTACTATTTATAAATGATCTGTCAGCGTATAGCTGCTAAACTGTCCTCAGAAGACTCCGACACTGTATGTCATAATCTCTGCTTAATCTGCATCTGCCCAAAGCTTTTTAATACAAGCCCCCCCACCCCACCCCCACATGATTTAATCTCCATTTGGAGCTTAATGTTTCTTTGCGTAAGAGAGATGTTGCCATCCAAAAGCAATTACTCTCTGTCTCTCAGTCTCTCTCTCTCTCTCTCTCTCTCACACACACACACACACACACACACACACACACACACACACACTTTCTCTCAACAGAGAGAAACTTTCCACTGTTCTGCTGAAATGAAAGTGCGTCCGAGCTGCTATCTCTCCTCATTTCACCGACTTCCTCTTTCATCCGGTTATGATGACAAACTGTTTGGTGCTGACTATAAAACTCTGCCCGAATGAGCGCCTCCTCTCTGTCTTTTTCTCTGCAATACATCAGTCTATTGACACTTACCTCGCGCTACGTTTTTCTCTCCTACAGCTGAAGCGTATCACTGTTAATGTCTCACAGCCTCGCTCCCTGGTTCTTTGAAAGAGCTCTTCACTTTTTACTTTCCCTTTTTCATTTCACTTTTACGAGTTTTACACTGAGGCCATGTGGGACGAGACCTTGAGAACAGGTCCACAAAGACCACGTTTCCTATCAGCGTGTCCTTCAGGACACCCAGACAGTAGAAAATCCTCTCATATCAACAAAATGCAACTGATTGAAGTCAGGCTCCTCTACAGCGACGTTTTATCACTTTTCAGGGTATTTGTTGTAATATCTGCAGCTGCTTGAGGACAGTGTTGTGTTCAACACGCTGAGCGTGTGTGGCCTTGAGTGCAGCCTTGGACTTTATAGCTGTATGGTGAGAGTGTCGAGCTTTATCACCTTCCAGCAGCTGATCTGGCTTGAAGGGTGTGTCTGTGGGACTCAGGCTGCTGGTGGAGTTCCCCAGGAGATCAGGAAGGGAGGAGGACACGGACACCACCGAGGGTTTCCTCCTCCACTTTAACACTGAGGGGAATTCATCGACCACTGGGAACTCGTCGGGAGCCGGGAACTCGTCCTGGGGAACGGAGAGAATTAGAAAAACGTGTTGGAGAGAGATTTATGAGATAAAAGGAGAACCTCGCACTCTCTCATTCACCAAAGGCCCGAGGCTGAGAGTGATTAACCTGGTGATAAATCAGCATTATCATGTACTTTTTTGTGAGTGAACTCCAAATGTTGAAATGGGAGATGTGTAAAGATCAGAAAAGAAGTGATGTGATTGTTGGAAATTTCCTGTGTGCACGCTCCTGGTTGTCGATCAAACTCCTGCATGAAAGGGCTTCAGATCTGCGCATGAAACGATGCTAATTGTCCCACAACTCAAGATTGTAAAGTGCTGGCAAAATGGCACCTGAGGCATTTCTGATTTAGTACATTTTCTGTAGCTTTTATATCAACAGCAGAGAACAAGGGTGAATACTTCATTCAACACTTCTAGGTCTTCTAGTCCTTTCTTATGAGACTCTTTCAGATGCATTTATGTTATACATAATGTTATTGATGCATACTTGGTTGTAGTGGTACATGAGCATGAGGATATTTAAACTTGTTAAACCTTTCAAAGCCTTTAGTACCTTTAGTAAATCCTATGAAAGCCATGATGTGGAGCGATCTTCACTGAGGTAAACACGCAGGAGCATTTCTAGACTATTTGAGTCTAGATGAAAACCTGCTCAGCCTTCTTAACATTTTCTGGAGTTGACATCGGCTCTGTGAAATCTTCTAGCAGTGTGAATAAAACACTGTGTGTGTTCCTGAGCATGGGGATATTTCACTGCTCAACGATCTATTGATCCCATCTGGGTGAGAAGGTCGGCTGAACCCTTCAGAAAGACTGGGGTCGATGTCATGCCAGTGGATTAGCAGATGTTTAAGAACTGGTTTTCAACGTGTAATGGTGACGGTGACGACACTGACCAGGGATAAGGTCGGCTCCTCCATGAACTGCTTCAGGCTCAGACTCTTCCCATTGACCTGGAAAGGGAAAGGAAGTGACCCCTTGAGCCGACACATACAGAGCACAGTCTGTAAACTGTTTGAACAGAGTCTGTGTGTATGTGTGTGTGTGTGTGTGTGTGTGTGTGTGTGTGTGTGTGTGTGTGTGTGTGTGTGTGTGTGTGTGTGTGTGACTCTGACCTGTAGGTGTGTGCAGATCCTGCGCAGGACATCGTACACACTGTCTCTTGATAGCAGAGACACAAATACATACTGGTGGGGGGGAAATAAAAGTGTTCACCAGTCATTTCAGGAAACAGATCGAGACAGATTGCCCACAAACGTGTTGACTTCCTTTATAGTGTCTGCACGAAAACCTCTGTGATGTTCTGAGTGTCCGGTCCTTTTATTTATCTACAAACATTTCACCTGGGGAATGTGAAGAGCTGCGTTTGGAGCCACACTGTAAACGATAACGTTTTGACTTTTACGGACAGACCTAAAAACGCGCCGGGCGAATAACGCGTGATGGACTCAGACGTGGAATCTGTGGCACAAAGAGGATATTTCTCTAATCACATTTCATTCTTACACGAAAAAACTAGAAATCACAGGTCAGCGGCAGCTTACCCAAATATCCGTCTGACCTGGATAAGAGCTGCGGATATGAAGTGCCTTTCATTTTCACTTATGAACGTTTGGAACGTCGTTACGCTGTGTTTCTAACGTTCTTGTTCTTGTGTCGGCGGAGGAGCAGAGAGATGATGAAGACGACCTGGAATATGTTGTTTATATTTATATATATATATATCGTTACAGACCAGAGCTGTGAACGTTTGACCTGGTACATGCAGGATCCCACCGGAGCCTTTTTTAGCAGCGTGGCTGCACTGTTAGGAAAAAAAAGTCTATGTATATGTGTACATGCTTATGTAATGCACATTGCATAATCCTGCAGACATATATGTACAAGGTGAAAGATGTTTACACTCGTGTCAGGAGTACTTTACATATTTTCCATTTCTCACTGGCTTTGACACAAATGGTTCCAGCTCAGACCGTGTCATATTTGTTCATATTTAGCTTTATGTGAGTAGTAAACACCTGTTACTGTCAAACATCTTGATTCGGCAAATAGTGCCTAAGAAACACAAGTCTGCTCGACTGGACAGTGTAATGGGGAAAATTGACCTTTCCGGAAACATGAAAAAGTACGATAGAAAACACCGGATTTGGACTTTACAACTCGTTTACGTCTGAAAACGATAGAGATGTTGTGTTGTCACTTGTTACGACATGTCTGGGACACGTTGTGCAGAAGTGTCTTCTGTTTCTTCTCACACGCTGATTGTTTCTCTATTTCTAGGTGCAAAGTTAAATGCACCACGGCTCCAGCTCATCATACTGTTTGTCCGGTAGAGAGGATGAGTAGATGACACGGATTAAGCTATGCTAACATGTATGCTGTATGCTTCAGGTACTCAGCTCTCCATCAATATTTAACAACTGCTTTCCAGAGAGAGTAAAAGGCGAGATATTGTCACAACTGCCCTAATTTGTTCCAAATATTATGCATATGACTAATATTATGCATAGCATGCATAGAGTATGCACTCTAAGAATTTTACTGGACTGGACTATGTGGCACTGTTTATTCAGACCCTCCCTCTTAACGTGTACCACACTTTGTTTAAGGACATAACACTGAATGTTACCATGTAAACAATGCTTTCCCTGCAGCCTGCTGTCACCATGCTATTAGCTTGACACGTGTGTACCAAACAACACAGGTACAAGACCGCGCTTCCTTGGCTCCGGCTTCAATGACTTATGTGCGTGTAGCGTCGCAGCGATGTCACACCCTCAGTCGATCGCTCTCTCTCCATTTGTCGTCATGCGGAGGGTGTGAAAATGTGAGATCTTAAAGACGGGCTAAAGTTAGCCTGTTGCCAGTCATTCTTCGCAGGTCACAATAGAGGAGGAGATTAGGTCTCTGGATGATGACAGGCTGAGTGTGATGTGATAGAAGGCTGAAGAAGCTCTCTCTCCCGGCCACTATCGGGCTGGGATTCCATTGTGCTTTCTATCTATAGCCGCGTGTTGGTTTTTTTCCCATCACACCTCCCCGGGAACGTACAGCCAAGCTGCGCTAATCAGCACAAGTATTTTAATTCGAGGCGACTGGTTGATGGGAGTGTTTACCTTCTGGCCAGTGTCTGTAGTGATAGCCAGGCCGTTGGGCACAAGCCCCGCCGTTTTGTGCTTTTTCACCAGCCTGACAGAAACCACCGGGATGGCCACCTACGGAGGGGGAAGGAAGGGAAGGAATAGAAAACATAGTTCATAAGGAGATGCAGATTTAAGGAGGGTGAGGGGGGGGGTGAATGTACAGTGGCAGAAAAAAAGGCCCAGGAGAAAATCAGCGCTGGACATGAAACGTGTCTCGTTTCGGTCAGAATGCGAGGAATGCGGCCTGAATAAGCAGCTTATTGTCACTCAGATGTCAGGAGAGGTTTGGTTACAAGGAAACGAAGTCAAAAGGAACAATGCCCGGCATCAAAGTGAAAAAGTCACAAAGCTGCTCAGGATTAAAGGTTGGAGACGTCTAACTGTTCTCGGTAAGTAACCTCACAGTAAAGTAAGACGTGTTGTTCTTTTTCCCCCAATGTGGGAAAATGAAGACTGTCTACAGGCCTGTTATTATGATCGACTCCAGGTATTTGTCGGTTTTGTCACATCAGGCTCTCAGTTTGAGTTTATTGAGCTGTCAGTCAGCTGCTTGTACCTTGATGTCCTTGCCGAAGAGGTTGGCATAGAAACATAGCCAGTTTCTGGAAATGTAGAGGCGGCCTTGTAGAAGGATATCTCTGAGAAGAGCACAGGAGTACACTGAGGACAGAGGAGGCAAGAGAGAGGAGAGAGGAGACTTTTTTTGTGTCCACCAGGGCATTTACAGACAACATAATACAATGTGTTTTACATCATTCATTGTCATTCAGTGCATCGTCGAGTATGTTAAACCAGGCTGTGCTGTGGAGGAACCTGAAAGTAATGATTCACTTGTTATTGAATGGTTGCATTAAAGCACACATGATGAGGAAAATGTGTAATAACTCTCCACTTGTCAAATGTCACAGTGGATAAATGTAGTTTTCCCCCTGAGGACACAGTAGATGGAGACTGTGCTATAAAATGACTGAACCTGGACACAGAACTTGATACAGCTCAGCAAAAGAAAAAAAAATTGAATTAATTTTTTCATTAAGGAAAGTAGGTAAATGTACTTTAGACTTCATATTTGGTGACATAATTAATTTCTATAAGCCTATTAAAATAAAAAGCATTTGTGGAAGCCAGCGAATAGCTCCCAGCTGTAAACTGGGCTTCAGCATCAGCAAAGAGGACGCTTCACTTCCTGTTTAGCACTTCCTGTTTAGCACGCTAGCTTCTGTAGAGATGCAACACGATACCTGGGCATCTTCGATCTGATAATGCCAGAGCATTGTCATATCTGAATGTGCCGTGACAACTCAGATTATCCTGCAGATGCCGTCATATCAACCCTGACCCCCCATTTGTGCTAATTAATGAATAACTAATGACTCTGCTGAAGTACAAATACTTTGCTACCTTACTTAAGTACTAATTTACTCCTTACATTTTCACGAAATTATCTGCACTTTCTGCTCCTTCCATTTATAAATGTGAGGAGTAGAAGTAGAAGTAAAGAAGATGCATGTGTTTGTGTGTACTCGTCTCTAACTTCTAAATCATTGATCAATAAAGGCTATTGATAACATGCTTCTGAGTTATGAAGTTTTACACCATTACAATACTTATAGGCAACTAGTCATCACATCTTCTGCTCCATCAAACACATGTTAATGGTCAGTAGCACACATATGTCGTTATATATAAATATATAGTGCACTATAGGCTACGCTTTGGTCCCTAATCGCATTTTTTCATTACTTTAACTTTTATTCTTGAAGTAGTTTAGAAACCAGAACACTTTTTACTTCTACTTGAGTAAAAAGCTTCAGTCGATACTTGTACATAAGTATTTCTAAACCCTAGTATCTATACTTCTACTGGAGTAATAAACATGGATACTTTTGAAACCACTGTCAGAAAAACACAAAGACAGAAGGCACTAAATGCATCAACAATGCAACAAAGCAGAAAATCACCACTCTTGCATTAAAATGACTAAAATAAATGACGTCGATTAATCCAATTTAGAAGCTGTAGATCACAGAAACCGAACACATGCATTCAATGTGAATCAGATTTCGCCTCGAGGTCTCTGGAGTTGCAGTGGAACGGTCGGACGGGATGATAACGACAGACATGCATGACAGGCGAGTCACACCGACACACAGGAAGCAGCGAAAGACGTCCGGTACCTTTCATGAGAATCTCATCCTTGGGCACGCACTGGAACAGTTTGTGGTACTGCGAGTTGTACTTGCTGACAGTCTGTGCAGAGGGACAGGGCAGAGTCATGAGCAGCTCCTTGGCGGACCGGCCTGGCTGCACAGCCCCAGAGCCACCACCTCCACCTCCGCCTCCTCCTCCTCCGCCTCCTCCTCCACCTCCGCCAGCCACGCCGCCTCCGCTCGCCGCAGACACCACCCTCTCCCTCAGCGGCCGGGAACTCTGCACCAGGCTCAGCACGTTGGCACCGTACACACACACACACTCGCGCACATCCAGGGCCTGGAGCAAGCTGCTGCAAGAGACACACTGTTCCCCTGTCGCTGGTCAGTAGGTCCTGTCCCCTTCCCCTACAGCTACCTCTACTCTACCACAAAACACTCACATGCCTCATAGTCTAGGAGTGTGTACACCTCCACACACACACACACACACACAGATACACACACACACACACAGATACAGACACAGCTACAGAGTTAGAGCAGCAACGCCTCAGTTTACTGAGCTCCAGGATCTATAAGGCTCCCTTTCTCCGTCTCAAATCTCAAATACACCTCCGGTGACTCTACTCTTTGCAGCGCCCAGCTGACACCCTCCCTCTCCCTCTCCTCCTCCTCCTCCTCCTCCTCCTCCTCGCTCCTTTACACACACACATACACACACATCACACACTGTGCCCTTCATCATTCTGAGCTGAGAGGGAAAAGGAAAAAACATCCACTCCTCTTGAGCTCACAGGTACTGCTCAACCCTTTCACTCTGAGTCTTTTTTCTTTCTCTCACTTTCTCCTCCTGTCTATTGTATCAGAGTCAAATCCCTTTCACTTTCCCTGGAAAAAAAAAAATCACACCCTATACACACAAGAGCTCTCATTCATTCCCTGCTCTCTTCCGTCACAAGTCAAGCACACCTCTGGCTCTAAATGTCCCTGCGAACAGATGATCTCTCTCTCTCTCTCGCTTTCTGTTTGTGCGTCCGGGAATGCTTCTATCTTTGCCTCAGCTCTGCTCAGATCCGCTCGCTTTGCTGCTGTCTGCCGCTCCGGCTTTTGTCTCTCTATTAATAGCAGGAACAGCTCCCATCCCCAGGACTACAGTTCTTACACTTGTAGGTACCGTAAGGTAGAGAGCATCATCACCGTGCAGCTATAATATAAAGGATCTGGATGTAACGGTACGAGAGATGAATGTGGCTGCACTGTTTGTGGTTTATATCAGGGCTGCGTTATAGCGAGAGGACACTGGGCAGGATGATAGCGAGTCTATTGTTATTGAAATGTCATTAAAATGAGTGGTCCAACAAAGATGGCATTTGCATCATAGAGTCACCACTAGAGGTGGATTTGTGTATAACTGGAAGCACTTGGAGAGCAGTAGGGAGACTCACCGAGCCCCGATAGCATTTCTTCACGTCTTCATAGGACAGGTCTTCAATCAGCTGAAACCTGTGACGATGGAGCAAAGCACACACACTCTTCACACACTCTTCCTCTCGAGCTGTGAACATTTAACAGTTAAGAGTTACAGAGTTAAATATATTCCTTCAAGCACGTTAGTGGGCAGATTACTGCCTTTTTTTAGCCTGGTATCTTCTCTGTGTGTGTGTGTGTGTGTGTGTGTGTGTGTGTGTGTGTGTGTGTGTGTGTGTGTGGTGTGTATTGTATGTCTATGTCATGATAATCCAAGCAGCATAAAGCTCTATTCAATCATCAGGGAGAAAAAGACAAAACTTGTCATTAAAACACACATACACCCACACACACACATCCAATGGTAAATATAGAGCTGCTTAAATAAAAGTAGTGGCTGTGACAGGAGATTATCCATGTCGTGTTTATACAGTCTGACTGTATTCACACATACACACACACACACACACACGCACACACACACAGATCTCTGGCATGAAGCTGCCTCGAGAGGAGCAGTGCACCAGATGTCACAGCAGGGTCCTCGTGTCTGCAGCTAACACAGAGTGAGGCAGCCAGCAGATAAAAATACAGTGTAAGCAGCCCTTTAAGGAAAACGTCGCCCAACATGAACGGCTGTCCCAGTTCGGACGGTTTAAAGAAGAAAGACGTGTGTGCAATGACGAAGTCTTAAAGGCTGGATGACTTCCTTGTTTTCCTACAAGAGGGCGGTGCTGTTTGTGACTGACAGTCTGCAGAATACAATGTAAAATTAAGCCTCGATATGCAGACATTACTAATGAAATACAATATAAACTGACACCAAACTGATCCATTTGACACATGGACAGGTGTGTGAGCAGCTGCAGCTTCTGCACATATTAAGACTAAATCAGATTCTAATATAACTGCTTTTGGTCAATTACATCCAAAAAGTCAGTGAATTTTAAAGGTTTAAACACAAATTAGAGGACGAAATCTTAACACTACACTACACATGAACTGGTGATGTTTTAATGAATCTGGTTCCAGATATGATTCAGCAGCAACACTGTAACGTAACAGGACTACATTTGTATTCTCCTTGAGCTTTGTCCTTTGTTAGTGTACCGCAAGGTGGTATAATGTTAAACCCCCCCACCACCAGCACCACCAGCACCACCCTCCACCCTCCACCCTCCACCCTCCAGAGCAGCAGGACTGTCAGTGTCCCCTCTCTGACGAGTGACTCTGCTCCGGAGGGAGGTTAGCGTGACCTCTGTACCCACACAGCTCAGTCTAACTCTGCTGCTGCTTCCCCCTGTTGCTCTGCATCACTCAATATGATACGATGGAGGGAGGAGAGAGGAGAGAGAGAGGGGGGGAGAGAGAGAGAGAGAGAGAGAGAGAGAGAGAGAGAGAGAGAGAGAGAGAGAGAGAGAGAGAGAGAGAGAGGGAGGGGGGGAGGGAGGAGTGGAAACATCCCAAGGTCTGACTGTGTAAATCCATGCCTGTATAGTGGAGTATTAGCCATGTGAGGATACTTAAAATCAGAAAGAGAAATACATTCAGGGTCAAGATAACTCAGTATCTGCCAGGCAATAACATAGTAAGAAGGAAACATATACTGAGACACTACGACTTTCATTTCCATTGCATATTCATAACATTAAAGGGACAATATGTTATATTTTTTCTCAAAATCAACGTCAGCATTTATATACGCCATCATAGGTGTGTTCAGACCTCTGCTAATAATCTGACACATTCTGGTAAAACGAAGAAATTTAGATTGATTTATGCATGTGATGGTAAGCTCTCAAGGTGGCGTCATGACAGTCGGCCATCTTGAAACTACAGCCGCAACGTGTTTTTCCCAGCAGATCCAGAGCAGAGACACTGGAGGAAAAGGTCAGAGAGAGAGGCTTTTTGATACACGCAGGCTCCCGTAGCTGTAATACATGTTTGAAACAGGGAGGCGCTAGAGTGACCTGTTGGTTTCATTGTGATGGGGGCAATTCCTACACAATGTCCCTTTAACAATGATGATAATATACTAATAATAGGCTACAGTCACCCTGAGTTATAGCCCAGACTTATCTAGTGGTGTGTCACCTTAAAGGTCAATGAGAATGACTAAATAGTCATTTATCCTTGTCCTCTAATGTCAAAGCTATAAAACTCTGGTCTAATCAGATATGCCTCAAATGCTATGCTACAAGCTTTTTTAATGTACTGGTTTTTTGAGTGGGAATATTATAGTCCATGTCTGCACAGACTTGTCTATGTTTACAGGCAGAGGCTCTACACTGACTGGTTGACCTGCCAGCCCCTCACACTGATGATCAGCTGACTTCACGTTCCTTGCTGAACATCGGAGCTTAGCAACTTTTCCCTGAATCAGAGAAAGAAGCTGGGGCTTAACTCCAGGTCCACTAACAGAGCACGCTTTTATCTGTCCTTGCTCGTCCTCCCTCTCACCCCCCCCCTCCACCCCCCCATGTGCTATCAATAAAAACAACTGCTGAGCTCATGTGACAACACATCTGTCTCCCGGGCAACCGAGCAAACTCCAACCCACTGAAGAAAGATAGGAGATACGGCGGTCCAAAAAAAAAAGGTGCCTCGAGCAGGCCTTGTTTCGTCAAGCTACTTCTTCCAACCATGCTAAGATCTGAGATGCAGGGGACTGAAGTCTGAGTAGGATATAACTCAAAGTACAGGTACAATAGTATTTACATACCATGGCTGACATAAGTTCAATGGATTATGTTCTTGTACTGTGAAATTTGAGAGTAAAGAAAAGGACTGGGACTATAGAAATGCACAGAAAAGACTCAATAACTGCTTCGTGAAAGGCCTGGGCAGGGTTATAGTGTCAGAGAGCAGAGAGGTGACAGATGCTGTGTCTTCCTGCTGTTTATACGTGTGTGTGTGTGTGTGTGTGTGTGTGTGTGTGTGTTTGTGCGTGTGTGTGTGTGTGTGTGTGAGAGAGAGCAGTATAAGGCTGTTGTTTACAGCAGAGCGGTACAGCTGTGACAGCAGTGCCTGCTCTCCTGCTGGATACTTCACAGACACTGAAACACAATACATCCTTCACCCCACCTCACAAAGCTGTCCTCCACAGAGCAGCATGGAGAAAATCTGAGCTGCAGCCCCAAGACGGTCAAAATGTCTCAGCTCCTCTGTTTTCCCACTAGAGCCTCATTTTGTGATGTACTTGTACACAAACGCAAGTCAGACTTTCCAGCAAACGAGTAAAGCCTAGTGTACATATGCAATTGCAATGGGGTATACAGAAATTTAGAAAGCAGAGCATCTATAGGTGATCTATAATCAAACTAAATTGCAGCAGGTAGCAGATCCCTGAGGGAGTCTAAAAGCTAACCTCTGTTTAACCTTCCCAGCCTTTAATTATTCGACGTCACTCGCCCATACATGTGCAAATTCACCGTTTTCCCTCATTAAAACTGGCCCTCTCAGAAAAGCCAGCCCATTATCTTATGACCATGTTATGAACAATAGTGCATGTGTGCTGTGCTGCCGGCTGCTCGCTGGCTATAAATAGGCTGCACAGTGGCTCTGCACTCCCAGGTGGAGAGAGGAGAGTGATTATTAAAAACACAGGCCGCTCTGTGGGGACGAGCCAGCTCTCTAGTCCTCGCTCTCACTCTCCATCTGTCTCTCTCTCTTTTACACCAGATCCAGCTCTTGATCAATACTGCTGGTACACTGAGGCCGGTGTGAGAAGGAAGGGAGAAAAAAATGAAAAAAAAAAAAAAAACGCTTCAGGCAATTCCCATCACGATGTGAGGAGAGCTGCCAACGTGGTGTGCTGAGGTAAAACGTTTTCTACGAAGGGCGTAAACAAGGTCGGCAGAGGGAGAGATGATGGACAGGTGTCAAACAGAGCTGTGATGTCCAGCTCCAGCCAAACATGTCTGTTTACTCCTCATTACTCAGAGGCTTGGGAATTAATTCAGAGGAGCCCAGGAGGAGGCATGCATTATTTATAGGAAAATATAGAAATCACAGCTTTAGAAATATGGCTTTTGAAAGGTGTTTCCACACTGGTACGGAAGCAGACAAAGGCCCAGACAGTTCATATCACTTTACATGCCATAAACCGTGAACCTGGCACATGATGTGATGTGTATGACGAGGCATAACAAACCCCATAATCCTCACAGAGACGCTACTATTGTGTGGCTCCGAACAAGAACGTCATCTGATTAACTCAGCCTGTGTTTTAGTTTATCCCTCCATAGGCGAGGCAAACTGTTGCCTGCTCTCAGTCTGTGTGTGTGTGTGTGTGCGTGTGTGTGTGCATGTGTGTGTGTGTGCGTGTGGACGCATGCGCCCTGGTTGGAGGATCTCAGTGCCCTTGGCTGCGAGGCTGAATTGTGACACTAATTACAAGCTCAAAGAATCCCAAATTGAATCCTAAATTAGAAAGCGAACACCTCCCATTGGTGGCTGCCTGCAGAAGTGGACTCTGAGTCAATAATTCAGCTGCGGGAGGAAAAAGGAAAAGTGGGACTGAGGCTGGGAGTGCTGACAGCAGAGGGGGAGACTTCAGAGAGGAAGATGGGCGTGATGGGGAGATCTAAAGGACGAACTGGTTGTCGATTTCCAGAGCCGTTCCTTCCCAGACAAAAGATGTGCGGCATCACGTCCTCGTCCCATATACAGTGGAACCTCGTCTCACAAACGCACTATTATACGAGGAAATCAGAAAACGAATTTGATTAAATTTCTGTCCCATTTAACAAAAAAATATTCAAAATACGAAATTGAATGTGTCGCCTGACAGTGGTCCCCTTGGTCCTTTTTACACCTGTAAACAGTCGACTATGTTAATATTATATTAAAACAGTCATATATTTACACTTTGACTGCTTTGGGGGTGGGTGTGAAAGCCCTTCTGGAACTAATTTTCATAATTAATTTAATTAATTCTGTATCTTGAGGTTCCACTGTATAACTTTTACAAATTGAAACGGCAGCGAGACATAACCCTGGCTCCCAGCTCCAAATATCAAGAGTAAATTCAAGAATGGCATGTTGGCCGAAGCAATCAAGTCTGTCCCATTCTGTGAGTCTAAAAACACACCGTGCCTCAGTGCTAAATCCCAATCCCGGAACAGATTCCCCAGGATTACACTGCGGCTGCCTGGAATCCCTCTTATATAATACACAAACATATACGGACGCACTCTGTCAGCAGACACACAGATTAACAAAAAAAAACAGGGCAAGGGGAATAAAACACATAATTAGAGGTATAACTACTGCAACCAAAGTGCCCTAATCACTGTATCTTCTCTCCAGGTCTGGAGGAGAAAGGAATAAGAGCTCCTTTGTAAATGTGTCTCTGCTGCCTCTTTGTGTGCGTTTGACCATTGTTGAACATCAAATAAAAACACAAAATGAGTGCTGTGAAAATAAACACGACCATGCACAGGATACAGATGGTGCACGGGGGTAAAGGAGCACGGACAACACCAAATCTGTGTGTGTGTGTGTGTGTGAGCTTTGCCTGAAGTGTGTGCCGTGCGTGTCCTCATCCTTGGTGGGCTCCAGGTCCTGTGTGGCGAGCAGCCCTGGTTCCTCGCCCTGCTCCTGCTGCTCAGTCATGCTCCTGGCCCTGAGAACGCACAAACACAGAAACACAGAAACACAGCTCCGAGTTAGCGGCCCGCACCCTGCAGCTGCACGCACATGTGCAACAAAAACAAAAAAAACAAAACAACAACAACATGAAAAACGTGTTTATTTTGGTCCTGGTTTCAAAGGCAGTTCTTCTTTTCCCCCCCTCCTAAAAAAAAAAAAAAAAAAAGTTTATGGGGACAAAAAAAAAAAGTGAACTATGGGCCCAAAATAAACAGAGCGGTGATGCAACATCCAAAGTCTGATTCTGCTGCTTTGCACCACATCAGAAAAGCTCGGCTCAGCATTCTGGGCCTGTGATGTAGGAACAGGATCAGTGTCTGCCTCTTCCCCAGATGTCTACAAAGGAGGAGGTCAGCCGGGGGGGTCGTGCAGCTGGCCGACCTCACGCCCCGCCGCTTCTCCAACGTAAACATCTCTCTGAATCAAACAGAAGACGAAAACGCGCCCATACGGCCGAAAATTGAAGTCACGTAAGGTGGTGTTTTTAAAACCTGACAAGGCTCGCTTCCTCCTTCCTGGGAGAGCTCGATAAGTAGCAGCTGAGACCCGGGTGTTTGCTCTGATGGAGAGTGTGGCTCAGGTCGGTCTTAAGGGCTCGGAGGAGTTTCCCTGCATGCGATCTGAAGTGAGCGGCAGCTGAAGCCGCCTCCTCTGGGAGTGGAAACGAGCATCGTAACCTCGTCGTCTCACAATCAGCACAACACAATGGAAAGACCAGACTTTGCTGACTAACGCAAGTCTGGTCTCGGTCCAAATGTCTTCTTCAAATCAAATGAAGATTTTCAATTGTATAAAGGTCTGAACTGGTCAGGTCAAGTTTTACATCACAATTCATATCAAGTTAAATAGTTTTTATCAACATTCAAACAGCGTGTGCATGTTTAGCTGTCACTTTGTCTGTGATGCCTGAATAAACTAGCAGACGGGCAGAGGAACAGTAACTTACAGCCTGGTAATAATTTAGGAGTATTTTTGGATTAAAGGCCAAACCTAGAGTGGTTCATAATGACAACAAAGACACCCTACGTGGTGTTTTCTCATCTGCACATTAACTCTCTCGCTCTTTCTTTTCATATATGCACACACCCACACAGCCACATACACACACCTGCCCTGCACCTTATTTTCCTCTGGGAGAGGGGAAGTCGTTACCACCTGCTCTGCTGTAATTACAGGTGCTGATGGAAATAGGCTCCCACATGCAGTTTCCAGTGTATTATCTCTAATTGGCCAGAAGCTTTGCGTCAGCCGCTGACCTGTTCAAACAACAGGGCCCTTTCCTGATCCTGATCCTTGTGGTTTTACATCTGACTGGTGAGCTGTGATCACAGAGGGTTCAGCTGGAGGTAAAGGTCTACCTTTAATGATAAGGAGGAGAGGTGTGGGGTGGGGGGGTGTCTCGCTTCACCTTAGGCCTGAGGTGAAGGGATTCCCTGTGGGTCTGTTGGCTGTGGTGGAGGAGGGGTATCTGATCCAGCTGTGGGCCGGCCCGAGGGTGAAACTGAGCCTTCTGGAAACAGCTTCTTAGTCAGACCTGCTTCTTCTTTGTGAGGACATAGACGGCTTGCTGCATACTGCCCGGATTCTTCTGCATTTTTCTGAGGGATCCTCTACATTGTCTACATCCTTAATCACCCATAAGATCTTTATGAAGTCTATGATAAACATACAAGCAGTATATTCTCCAGAGTGTCACCTTTTTCAAAGTATACTGCACGTCTTGATGTTTTTCCCCAGCTAACACCTTCATTTGCACATGAAGACCTGCCTGAAACGGTGGACAGGCTGTCACCTTATTTTTAGTTTAGCTAGGTGGAAAAAAGCTCCTTGTGACCCCCGGCAGCTGAGAATGCTCCGATACCCCGCTTATGTGTCCTTAGACGACTCTGTGTTTACCCTATTGACAAAATGTTTGCATGCAGTCCACCAATGTGACGAAACACACACACTGGCCCCCGATCGCAGTCACAGACTCAAACAGCCCTTTGATAAACGTCCTCGTTTTCACCACTGTGAGCTACATGTTTCTGTTGTTGTGATTCTCGGTTTTAGGTATTAACCACATGGTACAAATCATCAGAAATAACTTCAAATACACATCACAGACTTCCTATTTCGTCAGCACCTTCACACCTGCAATAGAAACTAGACAGAGAGGGAAACAGAATCAACCAGACCGACACGCTTTCAATATAAATACTCAGTGAGGGCATTAACAGCCTAATTTCCAGCTCGACCCCATTTGGTATCTAAGCATTTATTTGGCAAACTCCTCGCTTACCTAATAACTACTACTATCTCAGAGGCCTGCTTCCTACACGGTCATCTACTCTAGTCGTCATGACTGTCATTCTTTAGATGTGGACACAATCACATGAACAAGCATCAGACTAAGTGGATGACTGGCCATTCAGTTCTCACATTATACTAAAGTAGTGCTGTATGAAGAAAAGTCCTTGTTTGGTACTGTGGTCAGCCTCGGGGACTTTCTGCGTGGGGTTTCCATGTTGTCTGCATGTGTTTGTGTGTTTTTTGCTCTGGTTTCCTCTCACAGCCGGAACACATGCATGTCCAGCCTGATGGGAGACTCTACAGAGGTGAACATGACAGCGAATGATCTCTGCCTGTTTGCAATGCTACACTACAAACAGGGCAGTCAGTGTTTGTGCCACTGTTTGGATCCTTGGGTAAACAAGAGCAGCTCCAGATCAACAAGCAGAGAGTCTTGACCTGGACGCCCTTGAAGCTGCAAACAGGGAGCCAGTGTAGGAGGAGAGATGAAACGCAAACATTGGGGAGTGGTTCCCAAAGCTTTACCATGTCCCCATAAACAGGAATCACACACAGCTTTTACATACTGCATGTTCCTTAAGGACGTACACACACACACACACATGCACACGCACACACACACGCACACGCGAACCAGCGCTCTGATTGTTTTTCCAAAACCATCGAGTAAACACCGACCGCACATTCAGAACAGAGAGGTTAGTGTCAGGTTAGACCGGCCTGGCCTCTGCTCCTCCTCCGTCCTTCTGCGTCTCAGGAGAGAAACATTTGTGCTCGTCACAAGACGTCCCTCCAATCCAATAAACTGTAATCTGATTACCCTCTCGCCAGCCACTCGGACTGTTGAGTCACCGCACTCTCGCTGCCTCGGCCTGCTCGTCTCCCCCCGTGGCCCTGAGCTGCTTTCTCGCTCGATGGATATCATCAGGGTTTCCTCTTTAACAGTCGAAGAACTGAGGCAATTTTTGAGTCCAGGCTGTTGTATACTTACCCCCCACCCCACCCCCATCACACACACACACACACACACACACACACACCCTGTGCACAATCAACAAGCTCTCACTCTGCCTCTTTATCTCCCCGTGGATCACAGGTGCTCTTCTCACAGTTTAATGAAGGAGCGCCCACTCGCATTAACACAACTCCACATCTCCATCCTCTGCGGATGGATCATTAACAGTCATGGCTTAACAAGTATCGTGACAAATGGTCTTCAATAAAAAAAACCTTAATTGATGCAGAAATGAAACTCCAGCGAGCTGGACGGCCAGGCTGGATCTCAGGCAGGGAGAGCGAGGCAGGTTTGTTTACAGCGGGGCTGGAAAATCACAGGTCTGACTGGTCCTCAGAGCTGAGAGTGGGCCGGTCGTATTATTAGAGAAAACAAGCATCCCTGTCTATTCAGATGTGTGTTAAAACTGTGTGGGCTAACGCAGTCTTTGTTCTAAATACGGGAATTCAAAACAAACACAAACATGATTAGACCCAAGATGCTTCCTCCTCCTCCTCCTCCTCCTCCTGTATCTAGCCGTCTAGGCTTTTATGATTTAGTTCTCCCTCTGGTTCCCCTTGCGTTGCACATTATCTTAATTGTGTTTTCTGACTCCTCTCAGACACAGACGCGGTCTGAGGCTGTGACAGAGGCTCAGCCTTTGGACTATGCACTCTGCACTGCTTGAGACCTCCTGAAATAGCCTCTCCATTGTGCAAGCGACTCCAAACAGCCTTTGATGACAGGCGTGCGTCTTCAAGCCGGTGCAAAGGGGAACATCACAGACTTTTCTTTTCTCTGGATAATAAAGACAATGGAAATACAGTCATCTGTAGTCTTTGAAGCACATGGAGGTTCGAGGATGCCCCATAGCACCTATTGCCCCGAGTCAGGCTGGTGTAAGATGTGCTGGTGTTTTCCTACTGTTATTCTGGCCAAAAATTATCACTTTCTTCTCACATTTACAGTTTAAAATATGTAAATATATTCAAAAATACCTTATTATACAACATACCTGCGCATTTATAGCACTGCTGAAACTGATTAAAACAAACACGTGTTCCGGAACAAGCTTGATTCTTCAGAATAAGAGTCTAAAATGATTTATTTGTGGACTGATTGTATTCCAATGACGAACAGGGCTGTAAGGGGTAATAAACCAATCATATTGGCTCAGACTGAACATACGATATAGATGTGGATCTGTGATAGTTTGTCTAGCACAATAAACCCCCATTTAGATTTGAGTTTAGTTTTAAATCAACTGCAATAATCTTATTTTATGAACTTGCTTTTAGGTCAGCCTTAGCTCTGAATACCAATTGACACTGTTTACTTTTGACAATGTTTTCAATTTTTGTTATTAATGTCTTAATATGCTATTTTGTTTGTTCATTAGATGCTCATAGCTTATCGTCTTTATCTATAACAAATGGTGTTTTTCTCGTATCCATGGCCACTCAAAGCACTACTACTGCTTGTACAGTTTCTATTTTGGACTGTCTTTAAGCCCTCACTTTCAGAAACACCCTTTGTAAACCGGATTATTTTGACTAAAGGCCCGGGCTTTTATTTTGAAAGCGCCCCCCGCATCCGCTCGCTGTCCGGCAGCTTGACGCTCCTACCTGTGGCTTTACGAGCCGCTGCGACTCTTTCCCTCCGTCCTGTGAGCCTGTCGCTGCGGGTAAAATAAAAAGCCCCCTCAGGTGTGTGCCGCCTCGGTGTGCCGAGTCATAGTTTTACGTCGTTTTTATCCGCAGGGAGGCAGAAAAAAAAAGCAAAGAAGAGCGGCTCCGGGAGGCGAGTGAGAGGCGGAGAGGACGAGCTGCCGGTGCGAGCAGTCACCTCCTTTCAGAGCGTCCTGTGTGAGGTGGGCTGAGCTTACCTTCAGCCCAGAGAGGCTCCTCTCCTCTCCTCTCCTCTCCTCACTCACTGCCAGGGGATTAAACCCCGGCTATTTCCTTCCACACACACACACACACACATACACACACATACATACACACGGGGACGACTCAGTCTTTGCATCTGCAGTCAGTCTTTGCATCTGAGTGGCTGACTCATCCGTAGGTGTTCAGCCGAGTTATAAACAGCACGGATCCATCTGAGGACTAACTGAGCTGTAGCGAGCCATCATTTGACACTAAAGTGGCAAAAAGAGGATTTAGGTGACATGTGATGAGGTGAATCATTCTTTAAATAGTTTGTATAGGGTAGGATAAGAGCATTAGGGCCACACTGAGAAAAGGAAATTCACAGACTTTGACGATCAAGTCATGTTTTTACGAGATTTAAGTCATAGTGTAACAAGAGCACGGTCATAATTCTAGACAATAAAGTCAGAACAAAGTCATAGTTTTACAAGAGTAAAGTCGCAGTATTCTAAGCTGTCGTTTTAGAGGAGGAGAGCTGTTAAAATGATGGCCCTGCGGCATTTGATTGAAGTGTAAGTATCAGTAGGTTGAATCAGAGGGTCGTTCAGAGGCATTTTGTGGTTTTCTCAAGAAACAATCCGACTCATAATTAAGATTTTGGGTCCAGAGTGGCTTGAACGCCGGCAAATTCTGACTTTATTTTGGTAAATCTTTAATGTTATTCACATAAAATTTCCCCTTTATTATTGTGAAATTATGACTTTATTCACAAAGTCTGTGATGTTTTTTTCCCCTCTCAATGTGGCCCTTATACTTCATCATAAAAGGGGACCGTGAATGAAAAGAATTAGGCGTTAATGTGATGTTGGTGAATAATGCAGGTTGTTTTGAGACATGTGGAGTAAAACTTTGGATATACCCACAAATGCAAAGATACATTCATGCGTCGAGTCTGAGGCAGCAGTTTGATGAGGTTTATGGTGACATGTCAGAGTCTTTGCTCCTGGTTCTCTCCTGGTTATCTCCTGGTTCTCTACTGGTTCTCTACTGGTTCTCTCCTGGTTCTCTACTGGTTCTCTACTGGTTCTCTCCTGGTTCTCTCCTGGTTCTCTCCTGGTTCTCTCCTGGTTCTCTCCTCTCTAGAAGGTTCCTCCTCTGGTTCTGGCCTGAACGTCTACGTGCTCCACAGTCGTATCGAGCAGTAACCGAGTTACCTCGTAGGACAGGAAGTAGTCACTAAGCTCCTTTGTTTATCGAGGAGCACGAGTCACAAGGTCATTCACATGAGCGGAGGGCAACATGACCATTTAGCCTGGAAGCAGCGGCGGTTGCCAGATTAGCATGAAGGGGAAGCAGAGCTGAGAAGAAACAGACTTTGATATTAACAGACCAAAGATGGGATTTTCAAAAGGGTGCCTGAAGCCTATATTTTTGGTTACCAGATAAAAAATGATGCAGATCTGTGCAAAAATACTAATAAATATAATTTACCCGCACACAACAAAGGATTTTAAGATGGCTTGCTGACTAGTACTTGGGGTATTTCTGATTATACAGAAAGTTCTCAGCCTATTGTTTTTTATTTGTTATTTATTGATAAATATTTACCCACTCTAGGTCCCCTGATGGAATCAGCTGAATGCATATCTGACTCTGACTTTATGATAAATAAAATGTACAAAATACTTCTGCATCCTCTTGGTGCAGTATAAAAAGAGTGTCAGACCCTCAAAGCTGTGCTCGCTGGGCTGGTACCTGCCATGATGCTACACTGACACCTCTGTGTTTTAGTATTTGTAAGGTACTTGTTTTGTTAACTCCAAAACTTCACCTCCTTCTTCATTATATGAAAGAGCAATCATCAAATGTAACATTGGGTTTAACATAGCGACACATTGTTATTGTTTTAAGTCTTAAAGTAAACAAGGAAACATTTGAAAAAAGTTATAAATGACACTATAAAATGCTCCATTTGCAGTCCTCATTCAGTAACTTTCTTGCTACGATTGCAGGATGAGGAAATAATCACAACATAAAGATGTACTGACACGGTCTCACGCCTCACACACCTAAAAACACCATCATTCAGGGGTTCATTGTGTAAATACAGAGGTTGATAAATAAGAAGTTGTTTCTTCAAAGTTGCTTCAAAGTGCAAATCAGCTCCACCTCAACCACAACTCTATGAAGTGGTGGAAATCACTAAAGAAGCCACTAAAATTGAATAAGATATCTCCTCATTCTTTTCAAACTCCATCTCTAGATCTCAACGGACAGTGCAGGGACCTGTGGGACCTCTCCATCCACATCCCAGTGCCTCCCAGTTTAACCATCCCTCTCTGTCCCACCATCCCCTCCCCTCCCCTCCATCTCCAGATGCAGCCAGGATGTTGAACTTAAAGCTCAGCGACCTGTGCATCTTCTCCCCGGGGCCAGGCGCTCAGACCTGGCCTGGAGCACTTCCTCTGAGTGTGTGTGTGTGTGTGTGTGTGTGTGTGTGTGTGTGTGTGTGTGTGTGTGTGTGTGTGTGTGTGTGTGAGACTGACCTGGCTCTGCTGGCTGCTATCCTCTGACTGCAGTGACCATGAGGGTGGCGGTAGTGGGGGAGCGGGTAGTATCTGTCCCGGCCTGGGGCCTCGTCGGCGGGCAGGGCCTTAGGGCTGGCTGCGTAGATAGTGCATCCCATGAACACCTCCCTGGAAGTCACCCCCCGGCGCTGGTCTGGTCTGGTCTGGTCGTGGGGCGAGCGGTGCAGAGCCGTCCTCGAGGTGTCCCGGCTGAGAGCGGCCTCGTCCCGTCCTGATGCCAGCCAGCTGCTCTGTGGGAAAAGCCATTGGCTCAGCACATCGCTATCTTAACCCCTCCTTCCCATCTGAATCTCTCCTCCAGCCAACCTCTCTCTCTCTCTCTCTCTCTCCCTCCCTCCCCCTCTCTTTCTCTCTCTCTCTCTCTCTCTCTCTCTCTGCGGCCCTCCTCCCACCACCGAGCCGAGAGAGCACGGTGGATAATCAGATTTCACATTTACACTCAACAAAATCATCCCCTTCGTAATCGTTCCCTGTCACTGATGTTGCATTATGCTAATGCACGGAGCGTGAACTCTCCGAGTTCAGGAGCATTAAGAGGAGGAAGGAGGAGGGGAGGGAGAGAGAGAGAGAGGGGGGGGGGGGTTAAAAATATCTAAACTGACTGACGGAAGTGACTGCATCAGTACATCCAGATTAAAACAACAGTGCATGTCAAATGATGTCCCGGAGAGAGCGAGCCGTCAACAGCTGGTCAGACCGGATACGTGTGGGGGTGGGGGGGTGATGGTGGGGTGATGGTGGGGTGAGGGTGTGTGTGTGTATGTGTTGGGGGGGGGGGGGGGGCAGCGACTCATGATCCACCGTCGTCCTCGCTGATTGTTCAGGCTTAATATTTGTGAGGAGCAGGATCGGCACAGGCTCGAGGTCAGGGAGGGAATTGCTCAATTTATCTGATCAACAGTCCTAAAATTAGAACGCAGATTAGAAAACCTCGAGACTTGTGCTTCACTCACCGCCGAGTACGGCTATCCAGAGTGGACTCGACGGCCTGGAACACAGAAGAGGCACGGAGTAGCATGACACAGAGCTAGTGGCAGTTAGTGGGAACACCTCATCACTCCTGAATCGATCGCTTCCCCCGCTTCCCCGTCTGCAGACCTCTCTCATTCACAGCGACCGTGATGCAGACGCCCCTTTTAACACGCTTAACCACAATCCTACGCTCCGGATCTGTAAATGTCAGCGTGTTTCTGCACGGGTCCTTTTCATGTTTATCTGGCAACCACAGACCACACCATCACACCAACTCTGCGGTCCTCGCCTCCACAACAGAATGAGCACAGGACGTCATGACGGTTCTGGACCAGATTGTCCCATTTCTCACCTAAGTTCTCTGTCCCTCTTCAAACGTATGGAGGGCTCGTACAGAACGTTTTAAGGGCTCCAGGTGGGCTGGGATCGGTGGACGTGACACACGGCTCCACAGATGAACAGGTGGCGGTGGCTCGCGCTGAAATGCTGCAATGCAGCATGCAGAGGAGACTGAGAGGAGAGGAGACCCGCTCCCTGATCCAGCTCTACTGGATGCGGGTTCCCTCCTCGTCTCATCAATAACATCTCGTGGAAGTCCTTTCGAGTGTAGCTTGGGTCTAATGCTGCGAACAAACACACACATATTCACACACACACACACACACACACACACACACACACACACGCACGCAGGCACAGATGAAAACAGCAGCTCCTTGCAACAACACACAGGAATCACTTTGAAGCCGACACCTGCACAAACAGAGCGGAGAGGCGGCCCAGGCTGAAAAATGAACGGCGCGGACACCACTGAATCGCTCCCAGGGCAGATTGTCTCATAAAAAGATTTATTTTTTTTTTCCAGCCCAAATTTACAAAGGCAAGTTACAGAGTATTGTATAAAAAAGAACCATGGTAATGTACACTTTACACAAACTCCTGAAGGGCGGGAGAAAGAAAGGAGAGGGCAGAGAGTTCTGAATTTTTCTCACACAGAAAGAAAATGAAGACATTGTAAACATCCTTGCAAGCACCAGAATGGGTACTTTTTCTTTTTGGGGGGGGGTGGAGGGTGGGGGGGAGGGGGGGTTGGGTTTGTGTGACAGTAGGTGGGTCAGGAAAAGACAACGAGCAAGTGTCTCTGTGTTTTCACAGAAGAATGTTCAACTAGGCACCAATTGAGACAACTGCTGGCCAATAAATATACTCTTCACCATGAAACAAATACAGTCCTGCAAAATACAAGAGCCAAGCACTTTTCAATATGTTGATAGCAAACATTACTTTTCTGGCTTTTCATACAGTTTAGTATATATGATTTTTCACTGGGCTTTGCTTACTACTGAGATAACATTACTACTCTCAGAGAGAGAACAAATGCACTTGTCACAACCATTGTCCGATAAAACTATATGTACTGTATGCAGTCTGCTGGTACTAAAACCCACTGACTTTTAATGACAACATCACAGCTGCCTAGATTACCCTTACAGATTAAGTACAAGTCAAACACCACCACATTCAGCTTATTCATGTCAGCCATTCTTCTTATAAATGCGCAAAAAAGTGAAAAGATAAACCATCCGGGCAGACTTCCGTGGGACAAGTAACTGGCAACGTATTTACTGGGAATGTCCAAAATGCTCCAAAATTTAAAAAAAGAGAAAAAGAAAAAAAAAAACGAAGAGCTGCAAGTTTCATAACCCATTAGTAGTGTCTGGACAAACGGCCAACATCCGACCTCAGGGGGGCGTTAGATCGGTCGGTGGCTCCTGGACGTGAACACATGAAGTACTACATGAGGAGGGGAGGAAGAAAAGAAAACTACAACAATGAGAGCATTAAAAGTGGCTGCCAAACCAAAAACAAAAATCAATGAAATGTAATTTAATGACAACGTGCTCGATGGTTGACTCCATGTAATGCTTCAGAGGAGCATAAAGGACTGTTCACAAGCCACAAACAGCTCGGCATGGCATAAACCTTTGATAATAATAATAATAATAACTCTCCATCCTGACCCAGTCTGACGTCTCTGGATGAACCCGCTGCTGCACCTCCGTGTATCTTCCTCAGCCAGACACAGAAGCCCTCTGAAGTCAGTGCAAACAGCATATAGACAGACTTTTCTCTGACAGCCCTGAGGTATAAGACTACTGTAATTTAAAGCCAGGAGGGGCGGGGGAGGGTGTGTGTGTGTGTGTGGGAGGGGAGGGTGGAGGGGGGGGGGGGGGCCCTCGGGGACAACAGGCTGTGTTGACAGCCAGCTTTTTGTGCAGACTTTAACTCAAGACGACTTGGATTCAGTTCCAGGGTGAGTCTAGGATCCAGAAGGAAAAAGCCTTCGACATGCCCTCCTCACAGGTTTACAACTCGCTTCTTCCCCCAAAAGCTTTGCATCGTCTCACCTCTCCCCCTCCTCCTCCTCCTCCTCCTGTTTTCTTCTGTAACAGTTTAGAGATGTTGCTTTTGATCATTTCATGCACACGTGGCCCGGTTGAAGCTCGACCCCCATGCCCAGGACTGTGCGGTGGATGGTGAAGCCACACGAGCAAGCAAGCTACGTTTTCCACTTTGTTTTTTCTCTCATGCAGCACAACAGCCTCCAGAACGAAACAAAACAAAAAGACGCTTTAAGTGCACTCCGCGTGTCGGGATGGACAGAGATGAGAGTCGGAGCCCGCCATGTGTCGGGCTGGAGGTGGGCCAAACGCTGTGACAGGTCCTAGACGGCCGCGTCCCGGGATAGATAGAAACACTTACGCACCTGAACGTAGGCTAAAGGTCTATATTACAGCAGAAGAATACAGGAGTCGAGTGAGAGTTCACATTGTTCACAGAAAACGATCAAACCGGGTGGGTCGAACAAAGCGCAGTCTTGCAGAAAACAAGCAAAACAAACACCAAAAAGCCTCACGGGCGGCCTGGCGTAGGGATGGCAATGCCCCGAGAATTCATCACTTGCTGATGTGGCTTCACTGTGTGAGTGAGAGTAAGTAAGTAACGACGAGATGAGAGACGCTTTTCATGGTGAGGGGGCGGGGACACGTTCAAGGATGAACACAATGTCATGGAGCAAGAGTATTACCGAGGAAAAGGCTTTAAAAAGATAAAAAAAAAACATGAATAGTGTTTATTCTCCATTGAGGTGTGTGCGGTCCCTTCGCAAACCATGACTACATCATCCCTGAAACAAGAGCTGAGGGTTCAAAGAGAGGGTGGAAATCGACAATAATGATGGAGAATGAAACAAAACAAACACACCTTCAGTCTCAGGCTCTCAAGTCTCTGGTGAAAGCAGCTGTCGCCATATTCCCTCTCCCCACATAATATAGCCAAACATTTGTCAAGTTAAGGATATACTGTTGTTTCATGGCGTACAATAAGCCAAAGACATAGAGCGGAAACCATTTCAACATGATTCACTTTTCTTTTTTTTCTCTCAGTCTTTTAATTTAGTTTGACTCCCCTTTCCCGTCGGCCACCCAGCGTCCCCCGCCAATTTCTTTCTGCGTGTGACATAAAACAATGCAGTCGAAGAAACAGAACAAAACAAAACAAGAAAAAAAAAGCTGTTCTGGCAGTCCAATAGTCTCTTTTTGCATTGTATTTGTTGACAGTGCAAAGACTAGATAATCAGCGGGTCGGTGTTTCCTCTGCGAGATGAGGCAGAGCCATGGCTTTGAACCTGGGTTATTTTCAGTCCTGTTACAGTCCAAAGTCTGGAAAGGTTTGGGGTCATTTAAGAGGGGAGGGGTGGGAAAAGACAATCTGCCTCACCTTGGGGCAGAAGAACTAAAAATATAGATATAAACACCATTCAACTGATGTCTAAAAGGTAACACCCAGGAGATTTTCTTCCCATGTGAGCCAGTCACATGAATCTTTGCAGGGTTGAGGTGTGACGGTCAGGTTTCCCTGTGAAAACAACCAGAGAGGAGACGTGTTTATTGATGGACGATGGAGGCGAACAAGTGCTGCACATTCTGCTCTAAACCCTCCCTGAGCGAGGACGGAGGCGCGGGGACACACTGTAAGACACGACCTCTACTCACAGCCAGGAAATCAGCCTCGATGAGCCAAATCTCACATTTGGTTAAAGTTCTGTCTGTGTATTATCATTAATGCAGTTACATAATGCGTATGATAATGCAAAGTATGTGTAAGACTTCAGACTTTTCTTTTATCTATCCCTTTGAGATGGCTCCCTCAGGGAGATTTACATTTCCAGCAGCACTGAATAGCACAACAGAACAGTATGAAACAATAAGATCATTGGGATAGTAAATAGATATGATACATGCATTAGAAAATGTGTGATAAGCGTATAAACAGTGAGGTAATGAACAGTCAATAGTAAGGTAACAGTAAAGTAGTGGGTCAACTGTAAATATAACAGTAATAGATAGTAATTAACGTATGTATTGCATTACATTTCCCGTACAATAAAAGATTATATTAACTATATATACAAGATCAAACAATAAGGGGCCTAGAAACTTATAAGTCATTTTATTTCATTTACTTTCCTGATTTTGATTTCTTTTACGGAAAAATTCGCTTGCATTTAATTTCCAGTCTAGTTTTTTTATGTATATTTCTCAACTTATCATTACTTAATCTGTTTACTTAACTACTTTATGGCTTTATGTGACACGCCTCAAGCCTTGTAGAACTGTCTTCGTTAGCATCTCATTTTCACAGTCAGTTTTTGTTTTCACTCCGCTTCGTGAAGCATTATAAGTCGTTATTACATCTTATGTAAACCTCTGCGTCTGGCGTGTCCATTACAATCACTCTGACCCGGTGACTCTCATACACTGCCAGCCAGTGCGTTTCTGTACATGCACAGCTCGGCTGCATGTCTGCAGAGCCTCCACTAGAGGGCGGTGCAGGCTGCGGGTGCGGGCGCCTCGGCCGGGCCGCCTCCACGTCTCTATTATCAACACTGTGATCCACTTGTCCTCAGAGGACCTACTTAGGATGGATGAGCGGAGGGGCTAAATGCTGCACTGCACATCGTACTGGATTGCAGCAGAGCGCTCGGAGCTTTGTTCCCTCACAGGTCGCCGCGGCGCGCAGACCGTCGACCGCAAATCAAACTACAGCAGACAAAAAAGAAGATCCGCGCAGCGCAACCTGCGTCTGTGCGCTGGATTTCTCCAATTTGAGTTACGAGCCCCGTCTGTGGGGAAGACCGTCTTTCACCCGCGTCAGTCAGGTTTGCAAACACAGCTCTCGGCTTATCTGTGCGTCTCATTAGGCCTGCGCTCTGTTTCACTGTCACTCTTCTGCAACGTCTCTAAGGGGGGGGGCGGGGGGGTCTTACCGTTCTCACCTCCGTGGTGGGTAGAGGGAGGGGGTTGCTGCTTGTTGGCTGGCAACAATAGCGGATGAGGAGAGACCTATGACGGGTTGGAAAATGTACGGCTATCAGTGATACTTCCTATTTAGGGACTGAACTCAGATTGCTCATCTGCCATAATTTCACATCTGCATCTGCTCACAGTAAAGTGTCGACGGCTTCATCAGCTCTACCAACTGGCTAGCATCTCATCAAAGGTGACCTAGAATGGTTGTATGGGGCATGCATCCTCGTTCTTGGGTGCTAACGTAGAAGCTATGGAGCACTGGTTTCTTCAGAAATGCCTCAAATGCTAGTTTACAAGCCATTTTAACCTCCTGGTTTCTGATGTGGGAATATTAGTCTATTTTTAACAGATTTCATTGTTTTTTTTAGTCAGATAACCAAATGAAGGCTTTATGCTGATTGTGCATAAATAATAAATTGTACAAGAATATGTTTAGTGACCCGCCATGGATCGTTGTGTCAGGAACAGACCTGATTTAGTGCTTTTTCCTTCTCATTCTAGGTCACCTTTCAGTACGGTAAGAACAGTTTAGCATCAAGTGTAGTAAAAACGTGCTGTCAGACGGCAGAGGGGAGGCGCCCGGGGGGCCTGACTGACCTGTGGCGTAGGACAGGTCGTATTGCCCTGAGAGCAGGGGGTATCCCAGGTGGTGGTGGGAGGGCATGATGCGCTGGGAGGGCGAGGACCGCGGCCGGTCCACGTCCCTCTCCCTCTCGCGCTCCCTCTCGCGGTCCCCGCCGGCTCCTCGCTCCGGCTCCCTCTCCCTGTCGTGGGGCGGCTTGTCGCCCACCGTCGGAGACTTGCTCTTGTACTGGCTTGCGTGCTGATGCAAGATATCCAGGGCTTTGGAGTCCGTGGCGGTTTTGGTGACAGTGGGGCTGGCACGAGACTTGTCGCTGCCTTCCTCCCCTCCGGCTAGTTTACCTCCGTAGGGAGAGAACGGGTAGCCTCCAGGTAGGTACGAACCTGAAGCGATTAAGAGAATTTGCTGCCTCAACCAAATGTTTGCACCGCACACACATGCGACAACGGATGATTGATTGCTCTCATTAGCGCTCTCGACAATTACACCTGAGAGTCAACACAATTGATTCCGGGTCACCAGGACGTCCCGTCCGACTCGAGATGAACCGTTCATCATCTTCTTAATAAGACCACAACATGCAGCAGGTATTGAGAGCTCAACAGCGAGGTGCTGGCAATTACTGCTTCGTTTACAAGATCAAAATAATAATGTACAATGGGCCCGATGGGTTTTCATTAGCAAACATAAGTGGCTTAAAAGCAGCATTTCACTCCGAGCAGTAGCCTCTGAATGAAATAATCCTAGTATTTTTCTGATCGTGTTCACCACTTTCAGCATAATAATCCTTTTGATAGCCACTGTTAGGAACACATCTCAAGCAAAACAAATCCTTGCTTAACTTGACCTATCAAATTCAGCTGCAGAAACCCCCGCTGTGCTTAAGTGCCGATGGGCGACGGGAAGTCATTACTGCAGAATGCAACTGCAAATCCGAGCAGCAACACAGAATGACGGCAATTTACCTCCGTTCTCATGCAGAACATTTAGTCAGACGGGAATGAAGTTGTGGACGAAGCTGAGGTTTAGACACCGTCCAGCCGCTGAGTTTGTGAAGAGCAATGCATACGTACCTGGGTAATTTTGCATCATGACTGAGGGCATGCCCCTATATCCGGGGTGGTTGGGGTCATAGCCTTGTCCATAGGGGTAACCATGCATGTAGGGCATGTAGCCCTGGTGCTGTGCTAGTGGTGATGAAAACTGCATGTGGGGATTGGAACGAGAGTCTTTGCTCATGGCCCTGTGGTCCTCAGAGGTGATTCTGGGATCACCAGCCTCTTTACTGTCCTCCTTGGGCCCGCTTTGACTGTCCTTGGGCCTGAGCCTGTCCTCCTTTAACTTGCGATCACGTTCCCGTTCTCTGTCCCTTTCATCTTTCCACCGAGGTTGCTGTTGCTGGTGTTCATCTTCTGCTTGTGGCTTCTGGCTCTCGGGGTACTGCTGAAGTTGGAAAAGAACAAAACATGTCAAAACATGTCAACAGCAGATTCACAGGCAGGTATTGAAATCTCAACGGTTGTATCTATTTACCTGTCTGTACCACATGGCCTGCTCCATTCCGGCCTGACCCCTGGACTCGAGCGTTTGCTTGGAGTCTTCTTTACCATGGTGGCCGCCCTCACTCAGCTTCATCTTCAGCCCCTCAGCTTGCTGGGACTTATGGTCCTCACCTTTCAGACCCCCGAGGGACTTGGAGGAAGGCTCAGAGGGCGAGTCCCTGGATTTGCCGGGGGGCGGCGGAGGCTTCCCCAGGTCTGACTGACTGGGGGCTTTGGAGAGGCTGGGCGGCATCGGGCTCTTCTGTTTCCACTCCTCCTTCATGGAGGCCTCGCGCTCCTTCATGGCTGCGTCCGACTTCTTCTCAGCGGCGCGGTGCTGCTCGGCGATCTCCCGCTGCCGCGCCTCGCACTGCTGCCGATAGGCTGGGTTGGCGTTCATCAGGTGGTAGGCTTGGTCGGCGTGGTATGCATATGGTGGGACGTAAGCATACTGGTTGTAATAGAGAGGCTGCATGTACATGTTGGAGCGCTGCTGGATGACTGAGGGTTGTTGTTGTTGTTGCTGCTGTTGTTGCTGTTGCTGCTGTTGTTGTTGTTGTTGTTGCTGTTGTTGCTGTTGTTGTTGTTGCTGCTGCTGCTGCTGCCCTGGAGCACTGTTTTCAGGCTTGCGGTCCTCATGGACTTCAGCCTTGACTTTTTCCTCACCTTGGTCCTGGTCATCGTCCTTTTTGATCTTGACTTGACCTTCAGCCCCTGGCGTGCCTGGATTCGGCCCACCAGGACTGGGGTTCACGTAGTTTGGCGAGTAGTAAGACTCGTAGCCATGGTAGTAGGGGGACTCTTTGCTTGGCGCCTGGTTTTGAAACAGTGCTTTTTTGACACTTTCCCTGATGGCTTGCTCCTCTGTCCTGACCTTCACCCCCTCGAGTTTCCCTTCACCATCCTCACCAGCGTCTGAAATGTCTGAGTATGCTGGGCTGTTGGTTTTGACTGAGGAGTTGTCAGCACCATTCTGGTTCACAGAGTGAAGTGGAGTGAGAGGCTGTGGCATCCCAGTGCCATCTATCCGGCTGGCTACACCAATGGATGGGCTAGGAGCGTTGTCGGAGAAGCTGTAAATCTTGTCAGCCTCAGCCTTTATACTGGCCAAACGACTCTGGTGTGGGTCTGATGAGCCATTGAGAAGCCCCTCCCCCTTGTTACCTTGATCGGTGGGTTCAGGGTATGGAAGTTTTCCTTCCTCCAGTTTTCCTCCCTTTCCTGCAGGCTTGGGGCTGTCTGCATCCTTCACGCCATCCTTTTTCTTTTTATCTTTCTTCTTCTTGTCTTTGGAGCTACTTGATACGGGCTCCCCGATGGCCGGGGGTTTAGGCTGTGCGCCTTTCATCTGGGGACTCTTGGGGATCCCTTGTATGATTGGCGTTAGCCCCGGGGAGGAGTTTGGGTTTCCAGGAGGAAAGGAATACATCTGCTGGGCCGCTGTCGAGCCAGGGCCAATGGGCCGGGGTGACTTCATGTTTTTCTGGGACACTTTATCAGCCTTTGCACCACCCTTTTTGGACTTGTCGGAGCCTCGCTTGTCGTCCATGCCATCGTTACTGGCCTCATCGGTGAGACATAGTCCATCTTCACAGCCGTCCGGCGGTGCAGGTCCTAGTTCTGGGTCGGCCTCAGCGACTTTCTTTTTGCTCTGCTTTGAACCAAACTTGCCGGGGGACGGGGAAGGGCTTTGAGCGTCAAAGTTCCTGCCCTTTGGAGTAACCGATCGTGCGGGAGACATGCATCCTTTCTGAGAGATGGAGGCTCCGTTACAGTTACCTTGCTCAGGGTGGAGGGTCGAGTCCTCTCCATATTCACTGTCTCCATCCAACTCCGACTTCACGTCATCATCATTGTGGGCACGGGCTTGATGGTACTTGAGACCATTGATGTGCTTGTACTTCTTGTTGCAGTTAGGGTGTGGACAGTCAATGAGGACCGGGGAGGGGCAGGTGCGATCCAGAGGAGGTGGAAGTGGCTCAGTCTTAATAGAAGGGATGGGGAGCCCCGTCGGCCCCGCCCCCCCGCTGTTGGAGTTTGTCCGCATGCGTTTGTTGCCTTTGGTATCCTCCGAGCTGGAATTGGGTTCCATATCCGAGGCCGGTTTGGTCTTGCGTTTTCCAGTGGACGAGGGACTGGCCTTGATGTCCTCGGTGTTGCTGTTGGGAGGCGTGCGGCGCTCCGACGGCGTCTGGCTGCCCCTGCGGCCCTTGCTGTTGGAGGCAGCGCGGGTCTTGTTGTTGGTGGCGCCCTTGCTGTCGGATGAGTTGCTGTTCTCATTGATGGGCGTGTTGCTGTTCGGCCTCATTCTCTTGCCGCGACCACGGCCGTTCCTCATCTCCAGGTCACTTGTTGGGGATTCACAAAATCTGTTGTGGGGGCAAGACAATAAAAACCCATCACATGTAAGAGTCCTCATGGCTCAGTTTGCTACTAGATAATGAACGTGAATATCACCGAGAGAGCACAGATTTGGAGATTTCTCCTCTTTTTTTATATCCTGTACACAGCAGTGGTGCAAAATTCCCTCACACATAAACACACTTAATGACGTTAATCAAAGACAGACTGACTTTATATTTAATTTGGCCAAATTGTTTCATTCAATTGATTTCAGATGTTTCAGTAATTCTGGTAAACTTCTCTCAGCTGCATAGTTAATATAAAACCATTTTAACACGTGGCATCAAAACAATTAAGTATTAATAAGCATATCACGGTAAATAAATATTGCTCTGAGAGCTTATGTTGAGTACACTTGTATTTGTTTCAGCTACCCTGTGTGTGTTCACACTGGGAGCTCCTAGATCTAAGTAGTTCCTTGCATGCTGTTCCTAGGGCCCTTTTAGCTCATACTTAGCTCATGCTAGGGGTAGGGACTCTCAGCACAATAGGAATTATGAGTGATCCAAGTGTGTGCCGACTGGAACACCGAACACTGGGGCTGACACCTGACATTCTTAAAAGCCATGTGAGCCCTGGTGTAAACGCGCTACAAGCAGACAACAGCAGCACAGAGACGCGGGCCAACACAAAGGCCCACTTCCTGTTGAGTCTGTCTCTGATGCAAGGAATCCTGCATAATTCCTAGAGATGGATTACTGACACTACCTCTGCAACTGGCGTTGTGTGTAGGGCAATCAGCAATTATTACATTACAATGCAAGACAAATAAAAACATATATCAAAGAGTACAGTAGCCAACATGGCACGGATGTTGGTGGATTTTGCTCCTGTGTGACATCCATCTTTGATGTGACTTTAGAGGTCCTACGAGAGGTGCAAACAAGATTGTTCAAGTTCCTAGGGATCCTCTGTTGCCGATAATTCCTTTAACCGTTTTCCTAAAACTCTCTGGTCTGAAAGAGCCTCATACAAAGCCTCACTAACTTCTAGGTAGCAATACATTACAAAAGGACTGATCGCCATGAATAACAGAACTTCTTTTGGGCAACAGTGATAGCCTCTAAAAGCCTTTTTTAACCTATTGTATTAAAGGCATATATAAAGACTTTGCTTGGCAAATATGTTCATGTGCTCACTGACAACCTAACATACATGATTATTTGCTTCACTGTCATGACAGATGACACATTTGCCACAATTACATATTTCACCAGGTAAGTTCAGAGGTCAGAGGTTCAGGGTCGTAACAACGATATGAATAATGACACCAGGGTGTAAATCCTTTTGAGGAGGAGCTTCAGTATGAACAGTGGCAATGATATCGCATCACATCATCGAAATATGTACTCCCTTGATTTAGCTCTGCCTCTCACAACATACCGGTCTGGTATTTCAGGCACTTGAAAGTCAATAAGCACTTCAACAGACCTACAAGACAAGTAAACACCACTGGAAAAGACAGATATGAACATTCTCCCTGTGTTTGGAAATCAAAACATACAGTCAATCCTTTACTTAAAATAGCAGTTTGCTCTCATCTCTCCCTAACCGTTACATAATTATTTCTCTGCACAGCAGTGAAGGTTAGCAATCTGTGACAAAGAGAGGGACCGGGCTGCTATGACTCACAGCTTCCTCTACAAGTCTCTCCAAACAATTTCAGCTCCAGCGGGGGATGTGAACACATCCGTAGTCTGACAGCGGTAGAGGAATTTAGTCTCATTACAAACCCAAGTTTATATTCAGTCCGTTGAAAGCTTTCTGAATTATTCATGCTATGTCCCCAATGTAGTCGTGCTGCAAGCTGTAAGACCATCTCGGTGCAAATGCAGCCCGGCAAACCTCACTTCCTATGCAAACCTTTTTTTTTTTTTTTTTTTTTGGACCGAGCATTACCGCTCTGTGATACATTAGCACGGTACAGCCTCTCCTTGTTTTCCATTAGCGCCGCTTTAAAATCTGGACTTTTTTTTTTGAACTGGCACTTAACTGTGCATTTCAAATGTATATTCACATTTAGATCCGGTACAGATGTTTCGAATCAGAAGCGCTCGCAGGTGTATTTTGCACAACCTGGGTATTTTGCATCACAAAGGCAAATACGCAGAAATTACAGAACACCTTAAACTACTGCCCACATTACACAGATCTAAGACAGTGCAGCCTTTGTGATAGAGAATGCTAACCGATGCTCAGGAAAAGCTATTAGTCCAATAATTGGATTCTGCAATCTGGCTTGTTAGAGTCGCTTTCTATTTCCTCAACCACCCCCTGGGATATCAGTCGTTTGCCAATGAATCCTGTTTCCCCGGCCTAGAGATAAAGACCAACACGAACCTGGGAGTGTAAATCTGCACGCAGGCAGGCTGATGCATCGGCTCATACAGTATATCCTTGAGCCGGAGCGAATGCAGCAGATTCATATCACCGGGAGTATGAAAAGGTTAAGCGGCGGAGTGCATCGTGGACTGGGGGCGCGCGTCAGTGATTCACAGCGATCATAAATTCCCTTCCACCTTGACTCGCTACAACCACCTCGTGACAGTAATTCCTCTGCAAAATGCAGATGCTATGCATAATTAGCACACGTGGCACGGGTGTTAACTCCGAGTGACATAACAGAACAGGAACAAATTAGACTGCGCACATTGAAACACTGCTTGCAGTGGCCCTCCTGCTTTTCCCAGCTGGGATAAAAGATAAAACTGTCGTCCGTACCTGGGGGGCGCCCAGTCGTGCCGTGTGCAGTCCAGAAGGGTGCCCACGTACGTCTTGTTCCTCCAAGTGACATTGACCACCAGCATGCCTGCAAGGGAGGGATTAAAGTTAGTTTTTGTCGACTGGAACAATCACACGAACATGTCTACACTGTGGGCAACGTGCCCATCCGTGCTCAGGGACCTCACATGAGGGATAATAACACAAGTCAAAGATCTTTTCTTTCTTTTTTAATGCACGTTTTTCCGCACGGAGTTTGAGCCGTGTGGGCCGACGGCGAGCGATGCGTTATAAATGAGTCAAACGTGAACAGAGTGGAGCGCTCTGGGTGCTGCGGGAGCTGCTGAAGGTACCGGCAGATGGTCTCGTGGAGAATCATCACGCCAAGGTTACCAGAGAAGACTCGCTAGAGCAGCCTCGCTTTAACAGGCCTTTTCCCAGTGCAGTCACTTTCCCACAGGGGGGGGGGGGGGGTTTCTCTTTTCTTTTTTTTGGAGGAGGAGGAGGAAAATATTTTCTGCAGCCCTCTATCTCACTTTTGCAGGCCGGGAATGTACAAGCTTGTAGAGAGTGGGGATCTAGCGCCGCGGCTGCTTAAGAACAAGCGACGGGCCTCTGGATTAAAGCGGGTGGGTCTGACGGGCCGTAACCCAGGGTGCAAGACTAGCTCCTTGACTTCCCCGGTATTGCTGCAATCTGTCACACTTAGAAGCCCCCGGGTCGCCATTTTGGCCGGCGCGAGGCGGGTAGCGCTCACACGATCCGACCTGGGCCGGGCGCGACACCCGACCTCGCCTTCAGAGGCTAAAGTTAGCTCCGGAGGAGCGCGGGCCTCCCGATGCACGTTTCTCCTCGGGAAACCAAACGCTGTTCATCTGGCAACGGCTTGTCAACAGAATGTCACGATCAGACGGCCAGATTTGCAGTCAATTACCAAACCCCGACCCCCCCCCCCCCTCCACCTGTGCTGCTTTTGACGAAACGGGCCCACGCTGAGGCCGACGAGGGAGCGGCTGAGAGGCCGCACGGAATGGACGTCGTGCCGGTAAATTCTGAAGCGAAGCATCAAACCAAAACGGCTTCAGAGGATGAAGCAGAAAGAAGCACTCTGAATGCATTTCCCCCATCCACCCCATCCCCATCCCCCCACCCCCACTCCCTGGTGGTGACCTCAGCTTGCCACTTCAGCACTGCAGAGAAACTGGAGGCTGCAGTGAGCGAACTTATCTAATGGCACAGGAATGCTGGCTGGCAGCTTCCGTCCCTCCGAGCATTTTATTAGCTTAGGAAACCTCTCTCGCTCACCCCATTTTCCCTCTCTCCTTCACCCTCACCCTCATTTCCTCTCTTCAATGGTATAACCATCCCCGGCTTACAATCTTTTCCTTTTTTTCCCCCCTCTCGTTCCACCCCCTCCTCACACACACAAGTCGCAGTTCAGACCTCATTTTTCTCCCGCTGCCTCTGGCATAAAGCAGCAAGTGTGTGAGGCATTTGTACGTGTTTACAGGGACCTGCTGACACTCGGCCACAGGACTCTTCAACCCGAGTCGGTCGAGGCGCCATCCAGCCGCAAATGCGCGCGTCATGTGGCAGCGAGACGCTCAAATTCAATTTGCTGTCACGTTAAAGGAACACAGAGCTCTCCGACAACGCCTTGAACAGCCCCCCCCCACCCACCCACCCCCAACACCCTCCTAAACTCTCCAAACACTTCAACACAGAATGACTCTGGCAGCTGGTCCTGGCAGGATGTAAATCAAGACGAGGCAAATGAGCGAGTAGCCTTTCATGATGTGCAGGACACAGTCTTTGTTCATTTCTCCGGGCAAGAGGGTGAGCAATTACACAACGAGGGGTTAGAATTCATCAGTTATTACGTTTCAAGGTAAGAAAGTGCTTCAACTCGGTGGCTAGGACAATGAGTAAGCACAAGTGTGCTCTCTGGTTCATTGTTTCGCAAACGGATGAGGAAAGATAACAAATTCGGCTGAAATAAGTGAGTGGCTTTCATAGGATTTCTGGAAAGTAATTACCATGTTTCTCTAAATATCTTACAATTCTTTCAGGGACATTTCTTATTATTCATCCATGCTTGCGGCTAAACGGAAGCAAAAACTGGATTTTATCCAAATAATTATTTCGACTCCTCGTATCTTTGAGCATGCTGGAAAAGCAGAGATTTTAACAGATTTTCCACTTTTTTGATCCAGTTCTGGGTCCGCTTGATATCTCAGTGAGCATCACAAAAGGAAAAAGCCCCAAAAAAAACATCTCCAACCCGATGCAAAGCTCTTCAAACCTGACTGGGGTCTGCCCCTCGGCTCGGCTTCCGAGCGACCTCTCAAACCGTGTTCCGAAAGAACCTCCGCGGCGTTTCTAGCTGCGCGAGGTGGATCAATGTGGCCCCGTGCCATCATCCGAGCCTCCCTGCGCTTCTGTCACGTCCTCCAGTGAAGAGCAGGCCCGCGCTGTCGGCTCACAAACGCGTCCCACCATAAACGAGGAGCGGACAAAGAGGCGACGAATCGATCCCACCGAGCAGTCGCGCTCCAAACTACGCCGTCTGTGGACCGGACGGACGGACCCCGCGTCTCTCCAAAAGCTGCCGCTAACGAGCACAAACCACCCAGACGAAGACATCGTCTTAGACGAGCCTTCTTGCAGACTTGCGATTGCAGACTTGTGATTTTTTTAATAAGGGTGGGGGTCCTGCAGGGCAGCCCCTCACGTTCAGGCCTAGAAGCTCTAATCTCGTCTAGAGCGGTGTCTGGCCCCCGGGTCGCCTCGATGATTCCTGTGAATCCTGACACAGTGGTGGTGGCAGCAGCAGCAACAACATGTGGGACAGTCAAAGTCGATTAAAAAAGAAATCTGGATGAATCGCAACTCAAACCGCACAACAAATGCCAACTTGAACTGAAAATGAGTTCAACAACAGTCGAAACTTTTTCGCCAATGGACACCTGAGACGTCAACACTATTAGCAAGTCGTAGAGTATTAGTGATACACATACGCATATACACATATTTGTATTAGAAGTCAAATAAACAGTCTGATGTTTTCAAAATAATTTCCTCCATGATGCAGGAATGTCATTTTAATCAAATTCATCCCATCACAACAATGCCGATCATTTCTTGCAGATGTGGATTCTTCCTGAATGATGCACAGCGATCATTTCTCTTCACAGTGCTCTGGTCTGATGACAGTCTCGTGTTATTAAGGAGCATGTGAGACTTCTCCACCGATAGTGACATGTTTAACCACAACATGACACGTCGGCTCGACATCCAGTGTTTCTGCCTGTGTCCTGTCAGCTTCCCCCTTTTTTTTGTGATTTACTTTTGACGATAAAAAAAACAAAAAAACATCCCGTTTTGACTCGGCTACTCGGGGTTTGGAAATGAATCGCTGCAGTTCTAGTGAAATATGCAGGAGGGGGGGATTAGATCGAGAACGTGCACTTGCATCCAGCGCGGAACCTGCAGGCTGCCGGGACTGTCTGTACAAACACGGCGAAGCTCTCGCCAAAACAGCCCAAACAAATGTCCCCGAGGCGGGCGGAGAGAGCGAACGACACGAGGAGCCGCCGCCACTTTCCGCTCGGCGATGATGTGTTTACACGTTGGCAGTTACACGTCGACGTTTAGCGCGATCCGTCTCGCCCGTTTTCTGGGGGAAGCAACACAGTGACTCTCTCTCTCTCTCTCTCTCTCTCTCACCCATCCCCCGGCCCTCCCCTGTGTCGGCCTTATTAGGGTCAGTCATGACAGCTGAGTGAAGCCCGCATCACTGGGAGGGAATAGGCCTGCGATCTCACCACTCGCTTCCTTTCGGCGCTGTCAAACGGCAAAATGGCCGTCTTCCTTGCTCCCAAAGTTCCGCCACGTACTCGCGGAGGATTGCTCGGACGAGAGGGAAGCGTGAGGGGACGAGTTAAGTCCAGGGGGTGGGGGGTGGGGGGGTAGGTCGCCCGCAGCACGGGTGACTGCCCCCTTTGGCCCCCGGGACCCCCTCCTCTCTTCTTAACACGTTTCATTAGGCTGCAGCGGGGCCAGGGGCCAGGGGCCAGGGTACCGGTCGGCCTGCAGGCTGGCGAGGGCCGGCGGGTTCACGGGCTGACCTCCGCTCCGCTCCAACTCCACAGGAATCCGCCGGGGTTAATGGCATTTTCACTGACTGACCCCGTCACAACGGCTTTGTTGTCTTTAGAAAACGACCGCCTCCGTCAAATGACGGGGGGCGCGACATTGCGCCCGAGGACCGGGAAGAAAACCATGCAAATCTGGAGCGAAATAAACCATTACAGTGGCGTGAACCGTTTCCAGCACTTCAATTAGCACCTTTTTGTGCGCCGTCAGACACTAAAGCAATGACTATCAGATTTTACAGGCCCCGCTTTGCGTCCCGTTAGAAAGCAGCTCTTCCCTCTGCACGCGGAGCCGCACTCCTCAAGGTTGCATGTGGACGCCAAAGCCAGAACAATGAGGAGAAACGGCGTCAGTATTCATTACGGAGCCAGGAGGAAAGATAGCTGGGTGCTGCCATAAGCAATAACCGTTGGGTTGATAAATGAAGCGTTTGAGCATTGGAAGTGTCTGAGCACGTTTCTAACAGTCCATTTTAAGAGCGTTTCTGCACCCGCGCACCATAAAACGAAACCGCGCTTGTCCGCCTGTGTCAGTGTCACAGTACAAAGTCCTGGGACTGACCTTTGCTCAAATCCTCGGCAGACGGGAATTTAAGATGGACTGTGAGTCACTCATAGCCCTGGAGATGCTGCGTATACTGTAGAACGCGATGCTTTTGATGACTGGGCCCGTTTGCATGGCACTGGCTGAACACGAGACGAGAGGGAAGGGATTTAATATCGTCCGTTTAGACTCAATTATCATTGAAGCCCTCTCTGAAATAACATAACATAACATGCACCTCAGACTTTTAACTGAACTGAATAGGTAAGAGTTTAGCTGACTATTCCATTAGCCGTCAAGGATATTGCTGTTTAGGACTGTAATCAGAGGAAACCTCTGTGGCCCTGCACCACTGGAAAACAAACGTGTGATTTCTGACAAACGAGTACGGATCGGTATTAAGCTCTGTGTTTAAAACGGGACTCTGAGCGAGGTAGGATATGAAAAGTTCAGGCTGCTTTCCGGTTCAGAAGAGGCAAAAGTGCAAAGTCACTCCGGCTGACAGGAATAACAGCCTGTGGGAAGGTCAATTCTCTCATAGCACTGAGAGGCAAAAGGTAGCGGGCATTAGCATGCCTTGCACGTCGTCCGAGCATTATCAGCCACACGCAGCATTTACTCCCTGCACGATAGAAAGGAAAAAAGAGAGAAAGCGCATGTTTGCCGCTACTGACCAAACATGCGGGACGAATGTGACGGTCTGAGGAATTAGCAGGCGGACACCTTCTGCGAGCCTCCTTCATCGCTGTAAATAATCTGCAGGAAGGCAAAGGGGCAGCTTTCTGAAATGTCATCGCAGTAAATGTTCAATCCCCCCTGGTGGGGGATTCACCCCTTAAGGGAGATGGTGCAGAGATTAAGAGACAGGTCTGCCAAAGGCGCATTACTCAAGCCCTCGTTGACGTGTATATAGCAAACATGATATCCTGTGACAACCACTGGCCGGGCCTGCGATGCCTCCCGGCGTATGAATTACGTCGGGAGGCCGTTTAAAGTGCTTGAAAGCACGCGGTTGTCGGCCGGCGCGAGAAGGGGACCGAGTCTCTCTGGAGACGGCCGGGCTTCGCTCGAGGTGCCATCTTGGTAAAAAGAAAAAAAAGAGAAAAAGAAAAAGGCAGGTACTTAATTTGGGACTAACAAGACAAGCCTCCTTGTTTCCCTGTCGAGTGTCATGTCAACCGCATATTTAGGAAAAGCAAATCCTTGACTTGGAAGTGTTTATTTTTTCCTGGCAGAGACGGGTCCCGTCCACTCCTAGTAGTGAAAACCTCATGAGGGAAAAGACTCGGTCGGAAAACAAACACAGCCCTGTCACTTTTGCCTCTTTCTGTCTCTCTGTTTTTGGTGGATTCTCCACTTTTTACCACTCTTGATTCTTGCTGCTCATCGGCCTGGCAGGGGCACGCAGGCCCGGTGAGAATGCTCACTCTTTATTTCGAGGACAGTTTCTATGGTGAGTTCACAAAGAGCAGCCACTGCTTCGCCTTTGTGAGGGGAGAAAAAAAGAGAGAGAGAGAGAGAAGGGAAAGAAAAAACATTTCAATGAGGCCACTGACAGGTGGTCTTCAAAAGAGCAAGGAAGCATAGCTGGCAAGTGTGCTACAGAGCCAAGTGCTCCTTTCATACAACATTCCCCCTCTAAACTCACTGACAGGGCCGGAGGAATGGAGAAAAAGAGACATCTCGTGAATGTTTATACAGGAATATGTTTCGCGCTGACCTCTCCTCCATTCACATGTCAAACAGCTTTTAACTCCTGCGCTGCAGCCAAATCCACAATGAGGTAATGTGTTGCATAAATAATCCACGAGACAAACATTTTATCACAAACAGCCTGTATTATTTATCTATTAGGGAGCTTAAGAAGCTGTGGGACCTGCTTTGGGAATAGCCTGCTGTGTGCTGGAGGGTAGATGTGTGTGTGTGTGCATGTGTGTGTGTGTGTGTGGAGCTGGGAGGGGGGGGGGGGGCGGGGGTGCACTGGCATGGAGCTGCAGTGTTTGGCCAAAGGGGCCCCCTCTGTGATCCCTCTACCCTGGAGCAGGAGCCAAGGCATTCTGGGCTGTGTTTCAAGAGCAATAAACTTCTCCAGCATTTTAGAGATGACATTTGGAGGTATCAGCATGCTAAGCCTGGGAGGGGTTGGCCCATCGCTCTGCTGACACGACCCTGGGAGCTGCCACTGCCTCGTCTGCGCCGGGGGGATTTGTGTCAGTGCTGGGCCTTAAAATACCACCGCTCTCCACCTTCCCTGCCCCCCCCCCCCCCCACACACACACACCCTCACACCCCCCCTCCTTCCTCCTGTCTACACTTCACTTCTTCGCCCCCCCAGACTGACTGAATGACACAGACTCACTTTCCCCTCACCTCATTTTGTCCATTTATTCTCCGACACATGACTAAATACATCGAGTCGTATTTTCTATTTTAGTTTCGGGGAGGTGGGGTGGGGGGGCATTATGCCCACATTCACTTACCCATGTACACATCCAGGCGGCTACTTAAATCCAGCCATTATCCAGATCCAGCTGAATGGGCTGCTACATCAGTGCTCAAATTACACAGGATGAAATATTTATTGTGCCTCATCAGGCCATGATGCTTGTGAGCCCTGACCAAAAGGTGCAGCTCCTGTGATAGGATTTTGTATTGTGTTGTTTGTGCCCCCCCCCCCCCCCCAACCCCCCAACCCCACCTCATCTGTTTCTTTCTTTGGCACTTGGTGAGTCGGGTGAGGCGCAGACAATTACCGAGAGCCTGTTGTTCATTTACTCCCACAAGGCCAAAAGGCGGAGGTGATGAAGCAGCTGTTGGTTGGCATGCTAAATGAAAGGCACACACACACACGGTGCATGCCTAAACAGCTCTGTATGAGACTTGTCATGCAGAGAAGTGTGTGTGTGTGTGTGTGTGTGTGTGTGTGTGAGGGGGGGGGCAGCTAAACTTCACTGCTAATCAGGATGCCTCGGCTATGTCTTTGGGGCCTCTGTTTGTTGCTCTTCCCTGGTTCTCTGCCTGGATCTGCTTGATTTTCTCATTTGGTTCTAATTTGCTCAGTTGCCCCCACAATGGGAGAAGTCGGCCGCCCCGGGTCTCTTCCAGGGGGGGGGGGGTGCAACCCGGTTTGAAGCAGCAAATGGGTCTCTTTCCTTCTTAAAAACAAGCCAGTGGGGTAGTTAAAGGGCTCGTGGGGCTAGAGCGATAAAGAGGGAGCACGCATCTCGGTGTCAATTAACGCACTGTGCAAAAATGGCAGCTGCCTGAAAGGCCTCCCCGGCAGAGGCTCAATCTCACATTTAAGCGACAGATCACACCGACGGCCGTTTACGAGGGCTTACAGCCGACGAGGATTCAGGAGCAGCACGCGCAGCCACGGCGGAGGAGAAGCACTGCAACGGGCTGTCAGCGCCTGCAAGGCCTGCTCTGCCGGCCCCGGCTCCCTCAGAACCACCCACTTAGTTCTCCTCCACTTTCTGTCCGTTGATATACCACGTATTAAGCTGTCCCCATCATCCCGCTCTTTTCATTTCAGGGCCGGGGCTGGTGGACGCTCTGCGTCCGCTTCGGTCTGTTTATGTTCGGGGTTTTATCGCATCGGGTTTCATCCCCGTGCTGTCAGGTTCAAAAGGAGTGCGCCTTTGGTCCTTCGGAATCAGAAGTGCAGGCGCCTGTAATTTAAAGTAAGTGGGAATGAACACTAGTGCCTCGCAGGTCTTTCAACCGATCGCATTTCAAGCTGGAAAGACCAGGGGCTCTCTAGCAGGCTTAGGATAGGATGGAGATATCACAACATGTGACTGGGTGGTCAAAGAGCGGACTGCACAAGCTAGAATATCTAGCTAGCTACCTACCTACCTACCTATCTATCTACCTACCTACCTACCTACCTATCAATCTACCTACCTACATATCTACCTACCTACCTACTTATCTACCTACCTACCTACCTACCTACCTACCTACCTACCTACCTACCTACCTATCAATCTACCTACCTACATATCTACCTACCTACCTACTTATCTACCTACCTACCTACTTATCTACCTACCTACCTACTTATCTACCTACCTACCTACTTATCTACCTACCTACCTACCTACCTACCTACCTACCTACCTATCAATCTACCTACCTACATATCTACCTACATATCTACCTACATATCTACCTACCTTCCTACCTACCTACCTACCTACCTACCTACCTACCTACCTACCTACCTACCTACCTACCTACCTACCTACCTACCTACGAACCTACCTACCTACCTACCTACCTACGAACCTAACCCAAAATGGCTGAAGGAGGAGAGGAAATTAATTCGATTGCAGACATAACTACAAAAACTATACTAGAGATACACCTGGGCAGACTTGACTCCCACATTCACCTACATGGCGTTGTAACGTTGGGACTGAGATGCTGTATAATCCTCCAAAAGAGCAACTGAAGAAAAGAAAGGAGGATGGATTCTTTTGTCTGCCAATAATGTGCATTTTCAGCGGGAGAAATGCATTCTTATTTAGATTTTACACGTGTCCTCTCATTCAAGGCGCTGCAAGTCATTGCAGCTTCTCGATGCTTTGTCATCTCATAATTCAATATTGATGCTGCTGTTGGCAATGATGCACGGGCCACAGCTGTGGCTACAGTGTTTACACACCCATTGAACTGGGTTAATTGTTTTTTTTTTCCACGGCATTGCTTCGGTAATGTGATTTATTCTGGCGTCCGTGACGCAGCACCCCGTTACATAGGTCCCTGTGTGTTCCTGGTGGTTCCTACGAGACGTGGCCTCGTGGTAATGGCATTACGTGCTGGCCGCCACAACCTGCGTGCAACAACACCTGCAGGGTGCACTCCACCCACCACTCCACCACACCACTACTGTGGAGAAAGAAGAGAGAGAATATACTGAACTGTTCCCACCAGGCCCCTACCTACTGCGCTAGATAGAGTAAAATCAGAGGAAAACAGGCCCATCAGGCCAAACCACTACCTTTTCAGCCAAAATAGCAGCTTTGAGAGGGAGGGAGAGAGAGAGAGGAGGAGAGAGAGAGTGCAGGCAAAGGACAAGACTTGTAGAGGGGAAAGGGAAGGGGGCAGGGCGAGGGGGGAGGGTCAATCACTCTGTGGGAGGCAGAGAATGAGGGAGCACAAACATAGTACTGGTGTTGGCCCTGAGCCATGCTTGTGTCATGAACAGAAGTAGCCTTGTCTTTCCCCTCTCTACCCCCCCCCCCTCCCACCAACCCCCAGCTCTCTGCCCCCAACCCCCCGCCCGCAACACTCGCTCTTTCCCAGTTTACTTGGAAACAGAGTCAAGGGGGTGAGCGGCTGGATGCCTGGTAACAGAAAAGAGGTGCAACAGAGAGAAGAACAGGGGCGAATCAGACGCAGCCCAGGGCTGGAGCAAAAATCAAAAAAGAGAGAGAGGATGAGGAGGGGGTGAGAGGGGGGGGCATTCAATAGCAGGGACTGCGCTCTGGGAATGTTGATGAGGCGGGGACCTTTTCTGTGGGGCGAACCAACCGGCAGCGCTGTGGATGTGTGGGCGATCTGCACTCAGCATGCCCGCAGAGCCAACGGAGCGCGAGCTGCTTTGAAGATTAGCTGTTTGTGTTATTCCACATGCACGACAGAAAAAGGAGGGCAGGTTTTCTTCCCTCCCTTTCCCTTTCCTTCCCCAGACCCCGGCAGAACCCGACAGTGCCAGTGATACGTCTTCAAATTAAACAAGCCGAACGCGGTTTCCGATCAAAGGGGAGGAAAACCGAGAGGGTCTGAGATTTCACTCGGACTGCAGCGCAGGAGCGCGGCCAACCCGATCCCCGGCCGGCACGCCTGCGAAGGAGCGCTCCGCGTTGCGAGGCGTGTTGACCTGCGAGCAGATACCTCTGTGCGGCAAACTCCTGTCTGCACGCTCCCAGGCAGAGAAAACACTAGAAACCAAACAAATCAAGGTCAGCTTAGGAAGCGCCTGCCAACTGCGATCCTCATTGGCAACATCATGCAGCGTGCGTGCCATTAAAGCAGACATCAGTGCCATCAGCAGCTCCTGAGGCAGGCGGGCCATATCCAATTACACCTTAACACACGAGATATGGACGGGAAACGACAGCAAGGCGATGAAACAACGGAGGCCTCAGTGAAGCCTCGACGAGTGTATCCACTGGCTGCGTGAACAAGAGCACGACTGGCACATGTCCGCAGCGCTCTCCGCCAGCCTAGTCCGAGGCTCCGGCCTCCTCTCCGCGGCGAGGAGAGTCGCAACACACTCGCGCCGCCCTAACTCCAAACAGATTCCGAGCACGAGAGAAAAGCATTCCTCCGTTTGAAAGGATTAATGGGCAGAGCCACGCTGTGCGGACACGTTACAGCTGCGGAGGAGAGAGAGAAAAAAACGCGATCCGACGAGGCATGAGGACGAGCACGCAGGTATGTGTTGGATTTCCGCTGGAGGGCGAAGCAGCCCGACATGACACACGAGAGGTGGCAAGACAAAGACGGGAGTGTTTAAGGCTTCTCTTGAGCGGTATCAGCCCTGCGCCGTCACCACCGGAGGCAAATGGGTCGGAAAAACCAACACACGCCGTGCCACTTAAGGGAACATCCAGCAGACTGTGGGGGGAGGGAACGTGACAAACGCACAGCCAAGATCACTGGTTCCTGTTCGTCTCTGCCGGTGAGCCAGTCAAACATCTGCACCTCGGTGTAAAACATCTCCACCTGTGTTTAACCATCTCCACCATGTTCACATTGGCTTCGTTTCGAAACTCTCATTCCTGGTTTCAAACATCATCATCATCGTCCTCATCAGGTGGCCTACAGACAAAACTAAGAGCTGGACCCATCGGATTATGGACCGGGCCAACACCTGAAGTCGGCTCGTCTACTCAAATCTGTTTTTGGACCCGAGAATGAATCCGACGCATGAACCAGGAGTGGACCCACTCACGTCAAAGCACATGACCTACCGTCTTCGGTCTCCTGCCACACGATGCCCTCCAGGTTGACGCTGGTGCCCGGCTCGCAGGGCCCCAGGCACTCGGGCTCGGTGGCCAGGGCCACGTCGGACGTGTTGACGGCCACCGAGCGCGTGCGTACCATTATCTGCTCACAGGTGGAGGCGATGTCGCTGTTGCCCACGGCGGCCAGGAGGTGGAGGGGCGGGGGCGCCGGCGTGGAGACCGGAGACTCCATCTGTGAAGAGAGAGAGAGAGAGCGACTGATGACACAGGTTCACAGCCTCTCTGGGGTGTGACCGAGCTTTGGAGGCGATCTCGATGAACGCATCTCGATCGGACACCGATCGTCTTTGTGCGGAAACATGGCGCCACGTCTTCCTTCAACCTCAGCGGTAATTAGCAGGCGGCGAGGACGGGGGAGAGATATGTAAAAGGCTTCAGCCGCCTCTGTGCAAGGACCTGCATTAGTTATGCAGGATTGGTCAAACAACCCCCCCCCCCCCCACTAGCTTTCCTCCCACGCACACAGCCGCCTGCCTCCGCCGGGGCTGATCGCACATTAATTCCCCCAATTAGAAGGAGCTAGCGGCGCTAGCCAGGCAGGCTGCCCGGGGTCGGAAACTGATTCCACCTGCTCCGACAGGCCGCCGCAGCGGCCCGGAGAGGGAAGCGGAGGTAGGAAAGTGTGTGGGCAGGAAGGAGAAGAAGACGACCGAGGAGGAGGAGGAGGAGGAGGAGGAGTGATGGCGATCTGAGGGGTCACGGTGACTCCGGGCGCTCCCGGTCATCAGCAGCGGACAGCGGGAGGAGGAATGCCGCGCCCCAGCCAGGAACACACATCTATTCATTGGTCGTAATGCACTCACTGTTCGGGAATAATGCTGCACCTCCCGGATCCAATTACTGGTTAGATACGACTGATACTGGTTCAGATCCACGAGCGTGAATTACTTAAACACTGCATATTGAAGGTAGGACTCATTCAGCAGTCCATCCTCCTCCACTCAGGACGAAGTGTGGAGGATTTCTGGTCCACTTTATCTCCTCGCCTCTCCTCCCCTACAACTCTCCCGGCAGGTCAAACGTTTCCATTCGTTACCAATGGGCTCGTACAAAGTCGCATTCTTGGTCTCCCTCCAGGGAATACTTAAAGTCAATTAGTTATTAGGCAGCGCTTAGTTTATAGCTGCGTTTAGTGACAATTACCAACATCCAGCCTCAGATTCCACTGCGTTCGAGGACAGTGTTGAGTAACGCTTGGCGCGGCTGCTCCCTCGCTCTTCATCTTTCACTTCACAGTCGCGCTGAGACCGCAATTAAAGGCAGCCCGCTACCGATAAATCACCTTTCGTTGGCCGTCTCAGTCCAGCAAAGGCCTGCGATCCAAACAAATGGAAACGAAACGTCCCCGCGTTGCGGTCTCAGAACATATAATCGTGTCGGGGCCGTTTCGCTCCGAGTGCCTGTGATGGAATTTCTCATTAACCGGATCACTCGGGAATTCACAAAAACGCCGATTGTTCTCGATTCCTAAAGTCAATCGGAAGCGTGCGAATGACTCTGCGAGACGCCTCAGATCCATCGCGGAGTCGCTGATCTGTGAGAAATCTGCATTCATGATGAGCTCCACACACACACACACACACATAGAGAAATGTAATGCAGAGACGTGTTCAGAGAGAGCGCGCCATGCTCCCATGTTTCTGAATCGGGGCCCGGAGCAAACGAATGCGTGCAGCCGGCCACGGGGGCCGGCAGAGAGCGGGCCCTAACGACATCGTAATCGCAGCGTGTCAGTTCCTGATGCATGATGGGGCCAAGCTGGAGGCCAGCAGAGTGAATGAGACAGGACAGGTAATCACCCGAGCTGTCACCACACGCTGTTCCCCGGACCTGCTGGAGCTACACAGACAAGACCACACGCCACCCACCGCCACCGTTCAGCAGAGAGAGAGAGAGGGAGGGAGAGAGAGGGAGAGAGAGAGAGGGAGGAAAACAGGTTTAGGCAGATCTTTGTCTGAAACGACCGCGCTCCTCAAACACAAATCGTCAGCGGCAACATCTCGGCAAGCGACGTGGAGGATGTATTTACTCTGGCTCTTTATTGCTGGCTGCCTGCAGCGTATACTTAGGTGCGGCTGGGAGCGCAGAGGTGCTTATCACTCTGGCACGCTCGAGGCGTTCAGTTCCCCGCCGGGCGAAAGTCACTCTGGTCATTTCCCTAAAGACTCGCGCACCATCCCAGCCCCTCCGTCCGTCCATCACGGCGTCACTACATCCAAAGCCCTGGTGAGAGGTTCAAACTGCAGCGCAGCGTCAGCCACTCGTTCCACAGATTCAGCTCCAGTCTTTTGTTTTTGCTTAAATATCCAATTACCGGCCTGACAGCACTTAGCGTCGGTGAGAGCGGATGGTTAGCGGTATCTATGGATACCGTCCCACTGTGTTATCTGACAGTGGAGCTGAGGGGTTAGAATAACTGGGTGACCTCTGACTGTTCTCCGCTGACAGGCAGTCGCCAGCCAGAGCGACCAGCACGGGACAATTACTCCGTTCCAGCCGTGGCACATAAAACGGAGCAGGCCAGTCCAGTGCCGTTGGACAATGAAAAGGCCGTTCGCACTGTGAAACGGCACAAAATGATGAGCAAAGAAAGAATCGCACCAGAAGAAGGGACCAGTGTACAACGTGCATGCACGGCGCCGCTCTGTTTTCAATGGATGAGAGGACAAAGGCACGTCTTCACACTGGAGGCGGCAGAATGTGAACGCACACAGTGAAACGCCTGACATCTCGTCCGGGGGTTTCGAGAGAGAAAAGAAAAAGAAAAACCCACATGTGACCGAGCCGCACAAATCGTCAGATTACACAAGACGATGCCAGATTCCATCATTTCTTCGCTGCTTGCGAGACTTTTACAAAACGGCTCTCCACTGGAACCACAAGGCCCGAGTGTCACGCAAGCCTTTTCCCTTTTGCCGAGAGCCCACTGCAGCTCCGCGTGGAAGCCACATTGACGCTTTAACACAACGTCAAACTGACCCGATGCAAAATAAACACGAACCCTGCGTGTCCTGGACCGGAGCGTGTAGCATCACAGTGCTAGCAGAGCGGGAACCACCCCACAGTAAACTAGCCTGTGTGCGGTGGCCTTTTCCTTGCTTTTTTTCTCTCTCTCTCTCTCTCTCTCTCTTTTTTAGTGGAGACATTAACTTCAGCTTTAACTTGTTTATTAGAGTTGGGATTAAGAAACCGAGCACTGAGCTGGGCCAGGATTACGAAAGGATTACACGGCAGTGTCAGAGGAAGACACCTGTCTCCGGCTGGACTGAAGTGGGCAGTGTGGAGCTGGAATACACAAGTCACAATAACAGTGGCCCACAGTGAAGTCACTCAGCTACTACTACACGCAACTATTACACCTGCTGGAGTAATGGAAAATGAAGAAACGACTGGCGACGTCACAAGCGAAATGACCCGGATGTCTCGGGTTTACGATTCGATCTGAACCAAGAGGAGTTCGCTCACGCTCCAGCATCTGCTCTCGATGTAGCGTGCGACTGCGAACGTGACGTGAAAACACTACTTCTGAGGTAGTTATGACAAGAGAGCAAAGCTCTCGATCTCGCCGACAAATCCCCTGGATTAGAACAAACCTGTCTGACGGGGAATAACGGATGAAGTTTGCGGTTTGCGGCCACCACTCGCAGAGGACGGCGGCCTGAGCGGCAGAGGTTCGAGACTCGCTGCTGGTCCACCGCAGAATCACACACTTCCTCCCCTCTGGGGCCGTTCATCCATCAGCACCCACAACCAGCACCATGAGCAGCTTTCCCCCCCTCATGGTTTTGCTCCGATTCCTCCCCTCATCTCAACAGTCTGAAAGAAGAGTGGAGTAACGCCACCAGATGGGAGCCTGTGTTTAACCTTGCACATCGAAGTCAAGTCCTTGGTGCACGAGATGATGAAAGGAGGTTACCTCCTTAATCCGACAAACGACTCCTTTGGCTTTCACTTTCATCACGTGCACCGAGCACTCCCGGGTGGACCTTGAAACCGAGGTGGACAGGAGGCAGGCTGGGAGCTCTCGGCCTGTAATAGCAGCCACTGTACTTTGAGCCTCTCCTCCTATTCTATATGGTTGAGTCCGGCCACCCCGAAGGCATTCGCAGTCTCATTCTACTACCGACGGGAATGAGTCTCCTAGACAGACCGGCAAATTGAGAGCTCCGTCTTGCAGCGCGCCTCTCTCTTCGACACGTGTTTTGCAGCAGTTAAAGAGGCACAGCCTGGCACGCATGTAAAAATCCAAATCCATTTCACAAAACTGAAAAGTTCCTGCATTATTCATTATTGTGCGATTGCTCACTTAAAAGACGGAAGCAGGCAGACGATGTAGGAGCAGCTGGAGCAACTTCTTACGCCGCGCTTCTTCTTCTTCTTCTTTCAACCTGGAAAATGTCCTGCCTTGGCAGAATGTAACGCCGATATAATCCAAAGGCATCTCCCAGCACTCGCCTGGAGGGATTTAATTGATCTAAATTGGCTCCTGCTGAGCATTTAACCACTGATCAGTATAAATCATCTGGCCTCATAACGCACAGGGATCTCAACACCATTTTCTATAACAAATGTAGGCAAAAAACCCCCCACACACCATTCGGCTCAGAGAAGAGCAAATGTAATCCTTCAAATGACACACAGTGCCATTATTGAGTAAAAAAGAAAGTCCTTACTTAAGTGCCGCTTGGCTAAGTTCAGCGTTTTCCGCTCCAATTACCTAATTATTTCTGACATGAGAGGCATACCCCGCGAACACATTTTGCAGCGCTCCAGAGGTCAAAGGTCAGAGGAGATGGCCCTGGCGGCTGGCTCTGCAAAGGCTGGGCGAAGGGCGGCCGAGCCCCGATGCCGGGCTGTGACGCAGACACGCTGGTGTTTGCGCAACACTGTCCAATCCACACGGTGAACTTAGTAACGCCGGTTACTCTACATCCCAACGTGGAGCACCATTATCAGCATCGTATCGACCTTATCTAGTGGGACTGCTTCACTGCTAAACAGGAGAAGACAAATGGCTGTTTTCTTTCCCCCCCCCCATCTTGTCGTAAAAGCTTAGCCCAGTTGTTTACACACAGCACGCTTGCCCGATCCCTTCACTGAACCCATCCACAGTAAATCAAAGCAACGGTGGAGGGAAAGAAATGCAATCAGGAACACCTGACATCTATGGCGGACCACCAGCTGCCACGGGGGCGCTCACGTTTCCAGCTCCTCCTCGGTTTTTGCTGCTAATTGTGCTGGAAGGAAAAGCACGACGGCACATTAAGAAGAAGAAGTACGGAGAGGAAGCTGGGATGACCTGCAATCTCTTCAGAGCCATAATGACTGAGCCAAGCTCAAGGTGGTTGGAGACATCTATCAAGTTAGCATCCCCACCACATTTCACAATGGACCCTATGTCATATGCATACATATCAACCACCGCAGCGTGCACCTTCAGAGCCCACTAAGACAGAGCGTCGTCTTCAGATGTCCAGGATGTGTCCGGGAGTGGATTCACACTGCATACGTTGCAGCTCATTGTTAAAACGCTGCAGCACCTCCACAGGAAACGCAGGAAGCCACGCAGGCGACAGCTTGGCATGTAGCGCCGGATAAACTTTGATCTGGCAGCTGTGAATCACGTCTTACCTGTCGACGAGACGGACAAGTTACGTTCGCACCGTCGCTGCCTGTAAACAGCCGGGGAAATCGAAGGCGATATCTTCTTAAGTGTGACACATTCGTTCCAATTCAGAGCTACTGCTTTGCCCAGGCCTTTGATTATAAAGAAAGGCAGGGGAAAAAAAGGAAAAAAGTACACACAGCTTTGTCAAAGAGAAACCACTTCAGAGAGCAAGAGATGCTTTACCTGTGGTGACATATGCACTCAGTGATGAAAGGACAACATACATTAGTCAGGAGACTACTCCCACAGCTACCAGCAGCATGATGAGAAGCAAAAGTGATATAAAAAGACAGAAGGCACAGGGGACCGCAGGGGAGAGGACTAAGCCAAGATAAGTAGAGCTTACCAATTTGCTCACTTATGAAGCAGTGGCCTAATTTGCCCAGTGAAGCAAAGTCACACAGAGGAAAAAAGAAAGAAAAAGCCTCCTCTTCAGTAGCCTGCTACTATCAGACTGTAAAAGAGGAGAAAAAGACTACAACCTTCCTCACAGTTTGACTGCTTTAAAATGTCTGCCGCCGGAGGCCAATCTGCCGCGGCCCCAGAACCCAGTAAAAATATAGATACTGTGAAATGAACTGCACTGTGTTAGAGCCCCGGTTTGCCTTTAATGTTATTAAATGTGTCATAAAAGAATATGTGAGAGAGAGAGAGAGAGAGAGAGAGAGAGAGAGAGAGAGAGAGAGAGACCCTTGAGCGTGACGCCTCGATACGATCAGACCTGACTCATGAGACTACAACCGTGCATGCTCCGGCTGCACTGCTTCAAGCTAAATGCTAACGTCTCCATGCTAACATTCTAATAAACGGGATGCCAACGTCTTGTTAGCATGTTGGCAAACTGACAGCTGCTAATGAGCGCTGTACAGTTGAGCCAGACATCATCGTCTCTGCAGGTATTTCAGTTAAACAGTTAAACCAAAAATGATGACTTTTGTACAGGCATCAGGACACCTCCTCTGAGGACCTGACTTGTTTTTTTACTCATTTAGCTACGTCTATTGTTGCTATTCTGGGCACTCAGACTCATAAAACCACTGAAGTCCTAACACCGTAATTGTTTGGGCAAACGCGCTCACCATGGGGAATTTGCCCGTCTGACGCAGTTTAAACACATGCAAGTCTGGCCGAAACATAAGCTGTTCCCCCTCTAACCTGGAGCTACGCGCAGAACACACACACACACACACACACACAGACCAACAAACAAGACGGGAAGACAAAAGCGGAAGCCTCCTCCGGGGTGTCATCTGAGACAAACGAGAATGGGCAGGATTACCCACATTTCCCTGCGAGAGACGGTGACGGCGTTCGTTACCCGCTAAAGCTCGGAGACCCGGCAGAGAGGCCGGGCTGTCTGATTGACGGGCACGATTGGTGGACTGGCTCTCACACAGCAGGTGATTTGGTACACTTTCCTCTCTCGTCTTGGTTCAGCTTGACCTTGTCAACCTAAATCCTTCCTTTCCTCTCTCTCAGGCTCAGTCGACTCCCTTGAGCCTGTGCCTGCTATTGTCTGTTGGATGACAGGGTGGGGGGTTGGGCCCGGGCCTGGCTGATGTGCCGGGGAGGGCTGCAGGGCATCATGAGAACTAAAAAGCTGTTTGCATGGAAACAGAGCAACCTCAAAGTGTCTTTGTGTTGGCTCGCTGCTGACAGAGACGTGTTGAGTGACTACATCAGGTGCCTGGCTGGCCGCTCCATAAGACGTTATTAGCAGCGTGTGAAGCACGGATATAAATAACAGAAAATGTGTGAGCGGCAGCGTTCAACTACTTTCATTACCCATTGACCTTGATATTCATTGCTGATCTTATCTATTAATTGTTTTGCTTGTAAAATGCCACAGCATTCGAGTAGCATACTAGTAGTACAAATGAAGTATAAGATGTGTCATAATTTCTCAAAGACATGTTAAAATGTACCATTTGACTTTTACTGATAAACGTGGGTGATTATGTGAATCGACTACAGTTTTCTCAGGGGGATAGGCAGGGTCAATTTTCCACCAGGGATCAATAAAATAAAACCTACTCCTACGGGAAAATCCTCTAGAGAAGATGCTATTTTTTGGTATGTAAACAAACAAACTAACAACTAACACTAAAAAAGCTGGGCCCTCCATCTGACATTGCGGGGTAACCGCAGCCCTGTAATTAATCACCTCATAGTAAAACGTGTTAGCCTGTTGTCTTCATCCAGGCCAGATTTAACCTTAATCTCCCGGCTGATTGTGCCAGCCTCTACCGGGGATCCGCTCCCCTTTTTGGCGCGCCACGTCATGCCCGCTCTGACCACAACAACAGTATCTGTTACAACAATAAGCCACTTTCTCGCCAAGGTCACCCACTTGGGGGGAGGAGGGGGGGTGGGGGGCAGAGAGGCTGTGTTGAAGCAAGAAATCCAGATAAACTAAGCTGAGCCTGGGAGGATTTCTCCGCTCGTTCCTCTCCGTGGTTGGGACTCTTATCTGGCAGCGAAGGCGAAGCCAGACAACAGACCGGGGGAGGCTGTCATCATCAGCTCAGCCACCTAGATTCCCACCCAAACACCCACGATTCACTCTGTCCGCTTACAAGTCTGAGGCTTTGACCGAGGCTTTGAGACCAAGCTGCAGGAAAAAAAAAAAAAGAAATCTCGCTCTCTGTGCAGTCGAGTTCACGCTCGCCATACTATTGACATTCATGAGCAGAAACTCCACTTCCCAGATAGCCATCGCTCTGAAAAAGGCCCAAAGCAGCGGGGCAAAAGTAAATGCTTTCAGACACATCACGCAGAGCCCTCGCCGTCCCAGCTACAAAGGACATTCTACTAGTCCCGCATATTACACGAGGAAAACAAGTTGTTATTCAGGCTGTGAGATTTCCCCAGAGCCCCTAACCTCAAACTATTTATAGATGTTCTCTGTTAGTCTGTTTCCCTCGTGTTGATGCTTTCTGTGGGTGGTGCCTTCTCCAAACATTAGAAAGACAATCCTGCGCCACACATCAATGAACACACACTTTCCCCCCCCCCCCTCTCTCTTCCTTTTAATCAGAATGATACCGAATTACTTTCCTATTGTTCTGCCTTAGTGGAACTATCACAAACAAACAGAGAGGACTTAAAAACAACGCTTTCCACAACACGGACCTTTCACTTTCACTCACTGGGTGCCAGGCTGTGGGAACTCGACAAACGTGAAACGTGAATCTGAACTGTAAACAAAGCACACTCGATACAACTCTGCGGATTACAGTCGGCGGAGAGCCGCGAATCCCCCGAGTAGCTTCCCAAAGCTGTTCTCGGGAGGAGATGTGAGGAGCTCCGGCTCGGATGGTGGGGCCCCGGGGTGAGACGGAGCTGGAGCCGCTGCTCTAACTCCAGCTTGCTACTGCGGCTGACCCTCGGCTGTCTCCACAGAGCTCCTATTGAACCACGTCTATCTTAATGGACAGTGATGTGCGCTATTGCCGAGTGCCGGCAGTTTCCCGCTCCGCGGTCCTCCTCAAAGCCCCGCAGACACCTTAATACACCCCCGGGGCCAGACGAGGAGCTGTAGCTCACGCTGCCCGATCTCTGCGCCCTTCACATCGTTAACGGCAAGCAGGGCAGGCCGCGGCGAGGTCGGGGGAGCGAAGTGAGAGCGGCCCCGACGCACCAGACCTGCTCCCGCTCGCCGTGCCAGCTGCTTAGCAGAGGTCTGCTGCTCTCAGCCATCAGAGTTTGATGACCTTGTTAGTTTGAGTGCCTAATCTGCTAATGCCCTGATAAAAATAAACAGTCAGTGCAGTCATTGTGGTCCCCCCCCCCCACCTCCACCCCCACCCCCACCTTCCCCCTCTCCTCCTCCTCCTCCTCCTCCTCCCTGTCTGCAGCTGCTATCCATAAACACAGATGACACCTCCATCTTTATTTATCTGGGGATCTCGAGACCTGGGAAGGAGCGGGGGGGTGGGGGTGTCACAACCACGGATCGTTAGTGCCATTACATGCTTTTCGAGGTACCGGGGCTCATGTATTTTCAATTGCCGACACATCTAGACATAATTACAGACGGAAGTGAAAGGCAGCTAAAGCCGCATGCGCCTTACTGTCAATATCATTCAGCCATGGTAAAAAAGAATAATAACAACAAGTAAAAGATACGTTTTCCTGCAATATTTGGCCTTTATTTTTGGGGGATTTTTCTGAAGTCCATGTTCTCATCGCTGTGCCTCTTTAGGGCTTAATAATTCATACCCAATACCAGACTTGGGAAGAAATTTGGATAAATAATTAAAGTCCAAGTATTCATGAGAATGTCAATGAAGTTGTTTTCCTCTCTGCGCTCATTCTCGCCATCCACACGGAGCGACCGGGCGCTAGCAGTGACTAACAGCAGCACGTCTGGTGCTCTGAAGAGGACGTGAACCTGGCGTGGCTGCACGCCGCTAACAGGTCTGACATTCATCTGAAGTGGACGATAGAGACGGTGGAGAACAGCCTGGACACCACGCAGACCAAAAACAGCAACACGCATCAAGGGCTTTTTATTCAGCAATAGCCAAATTACAACAACCTCCCCGCTCCCATCTTCGACTATATTACGGATAAAAAATACCATTATAAATGGAACGTATGGCTTAAGTGAATGGCTCTAATAGCGAAATGTCTCACTCTTGAAGGGGGACACATAAAGCTAATAGATATGATTGAACCTAATCTAGTTTTCCAGATAGACTGAGAGGCCCCACTTACCAGGACATAATTGGATGTGTGAGCCCAGCTCATCACAAAAGGACTAAACAACTCCCCAGCCTCCCCCTACAGAGAGGCGCTCATTTCCATACTGACTTCACCTTCATCGATCCGCTGGCCCGCCCCGTCCTCCCGCCACCAGGCACGGACCGTCCTGTCCTTCCAGGGTGTTTAGCAAGCAGCACGCCGCAGCCACTCAGCACCCAGACTCCAGGGGAGCCTGCGTGCGCCTCCTGCATTTTTTAACAGCGGAGCTAGCGGTAATCTCGAGCCTCGCTGGGTGCATCTCAAAGGGACTTAACGGCAATGGGAAAAAAACATGGCCGAGCCCATCTGAGCTGCACGTCAGCACGCCTAGATGGAAACTGTAACGCAGCCCAGAGTGTCCTTATTGATATCAGCTTCCTGGACCATCTCTGGCTCTAAACAAAGACGGACTGTCTCAAAGATGCAGATTTGGTCCATCCAGCCATGTCGACTCAACGGGAATAGAAGAGCCAGTCTGATGCTAGTGGGTTAGCTAAGAGGCTAGTTGTACTCTGAACCAGGGTTTTTACAAGTCTTCATCACACTAGAACACCCTTAGGCTTCAATTCAGTGAGTGATGGGTCTAGGGTGAAACACACATGCTACAGTGCGTGTATCAGATGATTCGGTATTTGACCCGGTGTCCAGGTCGCACACTGTTTGGTAGGGAAAATAAAAGATGGTGAACAAACCCGAGCTTTCAATGTAACAAAGAGAGCGACACTCCATGAGCCTGACTAACCACGTTCAGCTGACTAGCATAATAGCGCTGATACAAACCGGGCGTACCCAATCGAGCATCCTGTACAGAGAGGTTTGGGATGTATACACACACACACACACACACACACACACACACACACACACACACACACACACACACACACATTAAAACCTGCAGCAAGCTCACAAGAGTTAGCATTTTGTTGGGGGCCACAGACCGAGCCGGGTTTGCCTCCTCTTCCCCATGTTTGCATAAATACATTTCCTTCAGGCGTTCCAGAATAAAGCTGCGTTTTTTCTTTTGACAAATACGGCTACGTAAACACATTTCATCTCGGCCCGCTCTGTAAACGACTTCATCACGAAGTCCGCCTCGACAACACTGCCGAGCGAACGGCCCCGGCCCGGGACAGACGCTTGTTTTGACGGGGATTGCTCTGCCTGCGCCGATAATGCCGAAGCTCCTGCACTCAAGGACGCGGATGCAGTTTCCGCTGAGCGCATCAGCATTCATGGGGAGTCTCGCATGGCAGGGGTGACTTTGATGCATGTAGGTACTCTCGTTTAAGGAAAAGCAACAGCATGTGAAAAATCAAACCGTGGCACGCCGGAGACTATGAAAGTCATTGGCAAACAACCAATTTTTGAGGGGAGGCATGAGTGGAGGACAGCCTCCATTCATCACCCGTGCCATTTGAGGCTTTTAATGTAGTAAATCACGGGAGGATACAGATAATCTATACGACACGGGGATCAAATGTCAAGACAGGAGAGTCTGCAGAATTAAAAATACTTGAGTGGGGGAGATAAGGATAAGTATAGGAAAACAGCCGGGCTCTGTCTGTGATGATCCAGATCAGAATCAAACGTTTGGAGCGTGTCCACTTTGTTCTGTCAGCGCACTCACTGTAGCATAGCGGGGCCCGGGGCCAGGGGCCAGGGGCCCGGGGCCCGAGCACGATGTGGAGACCGGCCCCCGAGCGCACGCCTTCAAGACAACATGGAGATGGCCGCTGGCTCCACCACGGATCGATACCATGGAGTTCCAGTCGTCCCAGTCAGTGACGGTAGCAGGAGGAGTACAAGCCCAGAGTGTTTGCTGCGCGGGCTGCAGACACAGTCTATTAAAATATTTACTCCTGGTGGAGAGAGCGTCAGCCCGTTAGATGAGGATTTGCAGGATTCACCGGCGATGAGGCATTAAGTTGTTGGAGCGAGGCCCAGGTCGGCGAGCCACGCAACGCTTCCCCCCCTCGCTCTCAGGCCATTTCAACACGTTCCCGACGAGGAGCTCGCGTGTTGAAGCTCACTGGAGAGTAAGGAAACGTCAGGCGAATACTGCTGAGCATATGGAAGGAGAGCCCCCCCCCCGCCCCGCTAACGACCTCTCTGTACCGGCTTGCTTTTAAAGCAGAATGACAGCTCAATTTGTGTCTCCTTGAAATCATTTTCATCTGACTGCCACTTAATTCTTCCATTAACACTCATCTTTGCCAAAACACAACGTGCCATTAAAACGACATTTTCATTAATTTCAGTAAAAAAATAAAATGACTTTGCAGAAACTGTGAGACTCGCGGTGTGAGCGGGTCTCCTCTCTTCTGCGTCTCACAGATCAACAAATGTCTGAGCACGTTTTCCCCCGGCAACCACTCGCAAGCGCTGATCGCTTCATCATAAATAAATGATAACATCAGAGGCTCGGTATTAAAAAGACGAAACACAAACCGCTTTCACATTCAGTCCCACATTGTGCGAGCATCCATCGACTCATGAATGTTTGACATTGCTCCCAGAGGACGGACGTGTTCTCCCTTTAATTTCTATCAGCGGTATAATCCCCTTTTGAAACCCTTTTTAGGGTGAATTAGAAAGGCCCTGCATTCAAAGAGATGAGTGGAGAGAAGGGGGCGGGAATAATCACAAGGGCCTAGCTGTCTGTGTGGATTAGAATGGGAAAGAAAATCCTTTCATCTCAGATCTGTACTTCCAAGCTTTGGAAGCGCGCACTCTCATGCACAGACACAACACGGCAGACCTCAAATGCACACTCCTCGCAGAAATGAAGCCAAATGAGTACACAAGGCGCAGTTATTTATACCGAAACAGACGATTAATCTCCGGACGGGCATTGTGGCTGCCGCATTAGAGGGGAGCGCGGCATAAAAGCCCTGCTCCCGAGCCTGACCTCTCGGCTTGGCTCTCGGAGAGCAAGACGGAGCGCATGATCAAGCTCGCCTCTCCAATTTCTGAGAGCGAAATGTGGACCGCCGCTCTATTTCTGTCCAGCAGCGCCGAGGTGCAGCGCAATGTAATGAGAGGGAAAAGCCCGGAGAACCTCCAGCAGACCTCCAGCAGACCTCCAGCAGACCTCCAGCAGACCTCCAGCAGACCTCCAGCAGACCTCCAGCAGACCTCCAGCAGACGGAGGACGGGCCACACACGCCACCTGACAGATAACAGGACCTGTTTGCCTACGCGTCCACCTAGGTGGGGGGCTAAAATGACCAGCTAGCCAGCTAGCTAGCTAGCCTGTTAATGTAAACATCTGGTCACTTCAGTCGAATTAAACAGCGGCGTACAATTGCAGATGTTTTAAGGCTTATTTGGGGCTTTGAAAAGTCTCAGAAGGTTTCCCTACAAAATCATTTCCAGTCCGTCCCCTCGCTGTGATTAAACACCTCGAAGACACCTTCGCCCTCGCTCTTCCACCCTCCTCACCTCGGGAGACATCGTCCAATTACCCGCGTGTCAGAGTAAAAAAAACAAACAGGCTCTGAGACGATGTGTCGTCTCCCACGCGGGGTCACACACAAACACTCTGTGGTCTTTTTTAGCGCAATTACAGATAATCACGCCCCGGGAACTGGAGCTTAAAAACTGATGAGAGACTACAGCAAATTTCTGCCAATAATGTCATTTTCTACACAATGCGGATATGACGACCTGCAACACCATGGGTGTAAAGAGGGTAAGATAATGGATGAATGGATGCGGAGAGGATCTGATGGCTCTCAGCACATCTTAGACCGACCCGACTGATTGGCAACACCGACCAAACAACCAGGAGAAAGAGAGCGGGAGGAGGATCCGGACTGCTTTGCCTCATTGTTCTCACATACCCGATCTAAAGTTTTACGTTTAAAATGCTGACCAGACGAGACGAGAGACGGATAAAATACGACTCCGTGGCCGACTGATGAGCGGCTGGGGCTGTCTCCCTCCTTCAGAAGTAGATCATACATAAAACATTCATTTGGAGATGTTTACTGGGGCAGTACTCCCAAATCCAAGCCGGGTAAGAACCCAGTCACCCACATGTGAAACACTATCACCTCACTTACAGACGCCGGGGTGAAAACATTGCCCTGCTTCGCTGCTACATCCCCACACATGATGGGGGGGGGGCCTATCCAAAACATACTTAAAAAAATGGGTCAGCATGTAGTATTTATATACTGAAGTGAACGTTTGCCCTCTGAGTGAAGTCTAGTGTGTGTGGGTGTGCTGGGATGTTGAGTTTCACAGCGCAAATTTGCAATTTCATTGTGTTCAACGACAACAACAAAAAAAAAAAGAGATTAAACAGCACTCCCTCTTTCACTTTAATACAGAATAGCTCTAGAGCTCCTAGATTCGTAGGAAAGCGGAGCTGGGAAGTCAGGAATTTCACAGCAGACTTTCCAAACGTGTTCCATTTAACAACAAGCTGGCTGCAAACAATCCCCTTGTTGGGAGCAGTGTGGGGGAGGGCAGGATGCGTAATCCTCACCATAATCACCCCCTTGCTCAAATACTGCCTTGTTGTAAACTTCCTCATTGTTAAACTAAAAAAAAAAAACCCTCACAAGCATTTTGAGCTCTGGCACAACAACTGTTTTCTCCTCGAACATTTTCATGGCCCCAACCTGTTTTTAATATCGATAATTATTCTAACATGCGTACGAGCGAAAAAAGCTCAGATTTAAGGGTCCAACTACCACAAGCAAAGAATGAGGAGGTGTGTGTGTGTGTGTGTGTGGTGGGGGGGGGGGGGTGGATTCTTTTCACGTGGCCAAAACAATAGAGATCATGCAGGGACAAAGCCTTCAGCAACAAACGGAGAAATCCCCAAACAGTCTGCAAACTCTTTTACAACCGTAGCAAGTCAGTACAAACTTTGAGCCACCTCTTCGCTCGCTGGTAGAAAATTCCAGTTGGGGGTGGGAGGAGGGGAGTGGGGGGGTGGGTGGGGAGAGAAGCCACGTCTGCTCCTCCCCACTGTGTGGGTTTTGTTCTGCTAATCAGACCACATGCCTCAAGGATTCAGGAATCCAAGAGCTCTCAGCCAGCTCCTCTCATTCCACATACAGCCGCAGCAGCCTGTGACAAACTATTCAGTGTGTTGGGGGGGGAGGGTGAGGGAGTGGGGGGGGGGTTAAAGACTCTATCCATTCATAACACTGGTTCAACGCTGCCTCCCCTCCTCGCCTAATCTCAGGCAGCTCGCCCCTCTCCCCTCCTCCTCCTCCACCACCACCTCCCTTACCCCTCATTTGCCCTCTCACCACAGCAGAGTCCTTTTTATCCATCTGCATACTGTGCACTGGGTCTGAATAGGCTCATGGTTTATTATTAGACCGAGGAGCCAACCGCACACACCCACCACGGTTGTAAATAGAAGAAACAGAGCTAAGCCTACATCGAGTTAGTGCAATAAAAGTTTTGATATTTGGCTTTCTCTTTTCCCCTCACTTGTTTTTTCTCTCTCTCTCCCTCCCTCCCTCGTCTTATTTTGGTTTGTTTCCTCCTCTGTTCTTCGCTCTCCGGCTCTCTCGCTACTCACGCATTGAGAGGCGAAATGAGGCGCACTGGAAATTTGCAGGCTGACAATGGAAGACAGCTGCTCTTGCTGCATAAGTCTTTCATGAGCTGAATTAGTTGTACAAGCCTTCGCTCCCACCCCCCTCCACCTCCACCTCCCCCCACCTCCCCCAGCACACATGCCTCCCTCATAGCGAGCCGATTCCAGACACAGCAACACACCTCACGAAGCCTCGGGAGAGAGAGAGAGAGAGAGAGAGAGAGAGGAGACGAGGAGGAGAGGAGAGGGGAGGGGAAGACAAAGCGTGACAGGGCCTTTGTTTGACACATCTCTCATTATTATTACTTTATTTTTTTGCTGAAAGTTTCCCAACATTGTTTTCGTCCCGGCAGAAACTAAACAGGCCGGCTCTCTGTGTTTTATACGAGGCTGTTTTCCCTTCAAGCAGAATGTAAAATGACAGTGCTGTTAAAATAAACGATTCCCAAGTTTCCAGGGGCCAGAGCGTGGATGCAGACTGAAGCTCACGCGCTTTGAGAGGCATTAAAACTGTGATCCGGGGTCCCCGTTCTGTGTTATTTCAAGCCTAGCGCCTGTGATCTCTCGGCACTCGTCACAAATCGAATTACAACCAATAATGTCTCCAAAGATAAAATCCCAACCATCCCAGATTGCTGTTGAGAGACGGGAATCTCGAAAAACACGACATGCATCAATTACATTGATTAAAGAAACCTAAGCCCTTTCATGTGCAGATACAGAAAGAGCCAGCTTTTAGATTCTGAAGCCATGAAAGGAAAAAACATTAAAAAAAGAAAGGAGGCAGGAGCGCTATCAGTCACTGAATCACGGAGGTATCCTCGTAAAAAAGGAGCCTCGATGCGGCATTCACGCTCCCAGCATGCGTTTTAAGAGGCGAGGCAAAACGCAGCTCTTTAGGACGCGTTATCGCAAGATCCTCCCATTGACACGACTCTTCTAGAGAATGAATCAGCCACGGGGATGTACTACATGCCCCTGAGCCTGCGCTGACAACTGCGGAGTAAGTGATAACACAACTGACAGGAAAACTGTCCGTCAGTGGAACATTTGTGTGTGTGTGTGTGTGTGTGGGGAGGAAAGCTGAAACGCATCAAAAGGCCCTGACGATAACCGCCAATAACGCTCTCGTTGCAGAACTCGCTCGGAGCAGCTGGGCTTATTCCGACCACGCTTCTCTGTGTGCGGCACTCGGAGCGTTTCAGGCTTTCTCCATCCCCAGTATCCGAGGTGTTCAACGGGTCCTTGAAGCCTCCGGGAGAGGCAGAGGAACGGGCAACGAGCGGAGCTGAACAACCCGGCCGAGGTCAAGGTAAAAAGGCAGGGGCTGTTGATGACTGGAAAGACCCGGTTTCCAAACGATCCTTTTGGACCAGGATTTCCTGAGCTGTCAAGCTCTGTGGCCCCTGGCATTCCTCTCCTCACTCTCAACCTGCTGGGGGTGAGTGACTGGGTGGGGGGAGGGGTCACACCTAAACGCATGGACTTTATCGTCTTTCCCTACATGCATAAACGAACCCTGAAGACATGCCGAGACGGTTTCCATTTGGCACCCATGCGGGCTCACAAACCACATGAGACACAGCAGAGCGGCCTCGGGAAGCTGTGTGGAGGCGAGAGAAGCATTCAAGTCGATCCTCTCGTAATCATCGCCCAACCGTTTCGATTTGCAGCCGATTCCGCCGGAGCTTGTAATTTGCGGCGGCGTGTCGGCGGGGGCACCAGGCGGCGTACAGGCCGACTATGCGCGGCATGCCCGGCATGCGTCTCGGCGCAGCGGGAGAGAGGCGGGGACGCTCTCTTTTCCCGCCGAAACAAAGCAGAGATGCCGACGGGTATGAAAGTGCCGGGGTGACATTTTGCTCGCTCGCTTCGTTTTGCCTACGAGCTCAAACCGGTTCACGTCGTCTAATGGCAGCGGTGGAAAACAATTAGCGTCAAACGTTTTCTTCCTGCAGTGGGGAGAGATTCCCCGAGGGCGAGCGCTTCAAACAAGCAGAGGCAGCCACGCAGAAATGGCAGCGAGGCACCGGGGCCGAGAGATCGCTTATCAGCCTTCTACAGAAGCGAACGCCGAGCGCCAGATCACACCCCCCCCCAACGCTGTTCCACGAGGGCCGCGATTAAAAGGCGACTCCATCACTGCTCGTCACATGAAACATTTACTTGATTATTTGCTGTGTGTATGCACTTTCTGTAGCGTTAAGGGAGAGGGGGGAAAAATATGTAAAAATATGTGATTTGGGTTCAGTCACACTGCTGAACTCTAATAAAAACCCACATTAATCCATCCATCCATCCATTAACTTACCACTTCATACCCAGAGATACCATGGATGGGGCCTGTCATAAGGCGAATACAGGCTATACACTCTGGACTGGTAGCCAGTCTACTGCAGGGCACCGTCTACAGCCGTATAGTATAGATATAGCACACAGCTAACTAACTTACCTCCATATTTACTGCCAACCATCCACCACTGCGTCTTTATCCCCAGACTGCTCAATTCGTCTCGTCTTCTAGTCCCTTTCCATGCAACGTGTCAACATAAACTGGCTTCATAAGGCCACGTTAAGTGTCTGGCCATTATTAGCATTAGCAGTCGTGTGCGACTGGGAGTAGAAGTCAGGGAATGGCACTTCTTTGGACTGTCCCAGAGATAAACAGGTTCACTGCAAACAAGTGTCATGATTGGCTATAAAAAGGAGCAAGAGGTGCAGTCACTCATAAGCCAGAACGAGGGGGTGGGAGGGTTCAAGTCTTTGTGGAGCAGACCAATGTTAAACAGATGTGACTCCATGTGCTCAGGAGCACTGCTTTTAACGTGTCCTCAGTAAACAGTTTGTTTATGAACGATGGCAAATGACTGCATTTATGTTTGTACTCAGATCTGACGGTGTCCCAGATTTGTAGATTTGAGGCTCGTGGATAGGATTCAAATGCTCCAGATACAGATGTAGACACCCCCCCCCTCTCTCTCTCTCCCTCCCTCCCTCCCTCTCCGATTCCACCGTTTAATCGTTTCCATTTCCCAAACGAGGCGACAGCTCTGCTCATCTCGGCACAATTAGCTTCATCAGAGCGCGGACAGGTAGGCCAACAGCCCCACTTTGTAGCGCGCCCCTTGATGTAATTTACTCCACTTCTTAGAATAAGTCACAGTCTCTGCTCTGTTCCCCGGGCCTTTAAAAGCCCTGGCACCACTTAAAAGGCGCCGAGCAGCAACACAATAGCAACAGTCAGTCAGGCACAGGCAAAGATCGCCAGCTCGCTCTGATGAAATCTCTCCCCCCTCTGCCTCTCTCCACTCCCGAGCCGGACATCAGCAGTAATGCAGAGCGGTGGCTGAGCTCTTTCATTTAAGTGCAGCCTTTCCTTTCTCACCCCCCCCCCACCCCCCACACACACACACCACCCCCCCCCCTTTTTAAAGTAACACAGCCGATGTAATTTTCCATGAGAGCTGCTCCATTTATCAAGGCCAGTGGCACATTGAGGCAGCTGACGAATGCCGTGCTCCTCTAGATTCGTATAATGAGAGGTGGGAGAGCGAGACGCACTCGGAGGTGGTTAGCACTTGTACGGAGGAAGTAGAGATGATTTATTCAGAATCCCAGAGCCGAATGTTTAGGGAGCCTTCGCCGAGGACACGGACGACCACGGCGGCCATGTTTTTTTTTTTTTACACCTCTACCCGGGGGAGAGGACGACTGCTGGCCGGACACACGGTGATAAATGGCCGAATTAGAGTGGACAAGGGACGGCCCGCGCTTTTACACCAACAAGTCGGGGTTTTTAATGAGGGTGACGAATCTCAGACACGCGCAAACGCTCACATCGTAGAATTAGTGAGTCGCTCTGATGGAACAGGAAGAGAAAGTGGGGAATTGAAGGGTGACTCCGAGGGCGGGACGTATGGGGGAGGGATAACTCCTCCTGGGGAGGAGGGATCCCCTGGTCCAGCCTCGGGGCAGGGCTCTACGGTGACTTAAAAGCCATGGATCCACTGGCTCTTGTGTAACTCAAATTTGTTCCGTTATGATGGACTGTCGGACTGTCAGGCTGCACGAGCGCGTCAGCTTTCTGAACTGCTTCCGATCCCTTGCATGTGAAAAGTGACTTCACAATACGACCCTTTCTTCTTCTGACGAGCAGCTTTAAATAAAGCCATCATCTTCAGACTAATACTGTCCTTCTCTTTTCGTACAGACGCTCCTTATTCAGCCCTTTCTCTTCCATTCTGAAGCATGCGTTGATCCAATACTGACATCGGGGCGTTTGTCTAATATCGACCCAGCAGCTGGATCAATATGGAGGGATTGGTGACGATGGGGAAAAAATTCAATCAAATTCAAGCATATTATGGCATTGATCAGAGGCAGGGGGTCTGACCGCTCGGCTCAAAGCGAGGCGGAGGAAGCCGCCATTACTCCCGAGCAATTTGTTGCTGCATTTAAACACCCATTTCCTGTTAATCTTGAGGATTACCACCCATGTTGCTGGCATGTTATTACAGCCACACTAATAACAGTTCCTTCAGTCTACATGGTTTCACTTTGCATCACACAGCTAGAGGGTTGTTCTCATCACTCCGTATCAAGAGATGTTTAGGTTCAGGTACTCTTAGAAATTATAAATTGAAAGAAGCAGTGGCCATTGAAATGACTTACTACCAACTCAATGAGAGACAACATTTTGAGACATTTGGCTGTTTGCTGGGCCTGTACTTGTTCTTATTCTCAAAACAAAACAAAACAAAAAAACGCTCCGGCAAATTGAGTTACAATATCCAAACGAGACGCAATGCTGCAAACGTTTTGCCCTAATTGGCTAGAAAACGGATGCAGCAGTTAATGCCTTTTTCCACATCCATTAACTGAGGTTAGCGACCCAAAAAAAAAGAGAAAAAACCTGCACTTGCAAGCAAAGTCGATTTGCGCTGCAGTATCGTCGGGGCCGCCTCTTCCCCAGTACGCAGTCAAGGACGCCTCTCGGCAGCCGGTGATTTAAAAGCAGACCTCTCTCTCATTCAGTCGCCCTGTGCATGCGGCCGTCCCCCCCCCCACCCTGCACAAGCCTCTTTATTCCAGACACGCCACCATCACACGGACCCGACTGCAAGCACCCCCTCCGTGGCTCGGACGGTCCAGGGGACACTCTGCGTTCACGTCCTGGCTTTAAGGAATCAAACGGGCTCCCTCGCAGCCCATCCCCCCCCTCCCCACCTCCCCACCTCATGCCACTTTCAGAGCGGGAAAGAACGAGGGAGGCGTGCTCTGCACCAGCTCCCTCCCCTCCCCCACGCCGCGCTCCACCAGGCATCGCCGGGGCTTGTGGGATTAAGAGCGGAGCGCGACGAAAGACGAAAACGGTCCTCAGCACCCTCCCCTGCTCCCGCCGTCTTCTCCCACACTGCCGGAGCGTGAGGAGGCTGCTACCGGGCGAGCAGCGGACGCACGGATGGATCGACCCGGCGGGCCAACGAGATGAGCGCGGGCGAGCGCATACGCAAATCGTCATGGTGAGATAATGTCAGCCCTGAAATTGGGTGAGGCAAAAAGGAGAAGAAGAAGAAGAGTGGAACGTGGCATTCGTTCGACCTCACGGGCGTGATGTGATGGATACGCCTGACCATATCTGTTAGCCTCTGCGCCACATAGCGCTCACGCTCATTAGCGTAGCCAGCATCAGATTTGTGGAGGGCGCCTCCGTTGGCTGGAAGAGGGAAACGGCGGCTCCAAGCACGACTCCCGGCACCCCGGAGAGCTTGGTCGCGTTGAGTCTCATCGTGATGGAAAAAGGGAATGATTTCTCACGGACGAAGGCGTTTCTGTTGATGCTAATTGTTAGCTGGCTTGCTGCTGAAGTTCGGGGTGGGGGGGGGGGGGCGAGAAAACTTCTTTCCAGCACTTGGGGAGAAAACTCCCCCCACCCCCCAGATAGACTGGTAAACCAAGTGTTGGAGCTTCGTTCAGAGTTCAACGTTCAAAGCAGAGCGGCGCTCGCCTGAGAGTTTGCTAGCAACGGCAACTTCACACACATTAGGATCATGCTTGCAAAGCGAGCTTAACTCGAGCTTATCCCAGATAAAACCAGGAAAAAACACCAAACGAAAGCAACACGGCATCAAAACACAAACCGTGTGAGGGGGAAACAAACAAAACAAGGACGTACCTTTTCGTTTTTCACCTTCTTCAACAGCTTGCATTCGCCATTACCGTTTTCCACCTCCTCCGGTTCGGTTTTTGCGGTCAATGCTGGTACTATCCCAACCGGTTCAAGTGCAATATTCCCCATTTGATTGGCCTCGGCCAAGTCTGTCGAGGGCGTGTTCTCGAAGGACGCGTTGCGACTATTCCCCAGGGCAACTTGGGCTTGAGACGCGACGTCCTTCTCCGCCGCGGCCATCGCCACGACGGGGGCGCCGTCCGTTTTGTCCTTCTTGCTTTTGCCGCCAGCCCCTTCCTTCTCCTTTTTGCCACCCGGAACACCTCTGGGGGCCTTGCCCCCTTTCTCCATGTTCTTCCCAGAGGCGGAATTGTTGCCGGCCGCCCCGGCACCGGCCGCCGCGCCCGCCGGCTCGCCTTGAGTCCGCCCCGGGGTCTCTTTCTTGCCGGCGTCAGCGGCCGAGGCTTTGCCGCCATTGTCTTTGGAGTTCTTACTGCGCTTGTATTTGGATTTGCCCTCCTTGCCTTGAGCGCCGGACACGGGACTCACGAACCTAATGTTGTCGGGCAGCGCTGCCACTGCACTGGGCGGTGCCGCCATGCTGTCTTTGGTGCCAGACATCTCGAGTTTGTCCTTCTCCAAGTCTGCGTCGAGGTCAATGATCAGATTTCCAACACCGATATCCCACTCATCCCCGCTGTCATAAGTGTCCACCGCATTAGAGTCCACACCTTTCCCGCCTGCAGTGCCACCACTTAGGGACATCTTAGTGCCAACGGCCCAGGATTGCCTCAGTGAGGTCCGACACCCTCGCAGACGGTTGGGACTCAGGGGCAGGGGTCAGAGGATCCTCACGGTCTACTCGTTCCTGTCCCATTTATCCGCATTTTGCCCTGGAAAGAAACAAAAAAGAGAGACAGAAAGAAACAGAGAGATATTAGCCCGGTAATTCCGACATAGGAATGGTAGTACCGCGGCTCAGCCATCACGAGACAGAGCCTTTCATTAGGTGGAAAAAAAAACAAAGAAGAAGAAGAAGAAAGAAGAAAAAAAAACGTTTGATCTGATCTGATGAGCCAGACATTCTCCAGCGATCACTGCACTAACCACTATGGTAATACCCCACTGGTGTGACAGCGCTGCTCCAAACCCCCCCCCCCCCACCCTCTCTCTTCATAATCACTTCCCACAGTCGCCATGGCAACCGTGGGAAATGCAGCTTAAATCCTGCTTTGACAGCCAAGGTGGCCCCACTGTTCTGAATGACTGGCTCTCTTTTCACAAGGCTCGGCCGATAGTGTCACTGCTGATAAATAAGGAGTAGCCGGCCCGGCAAACCCCCACGCGGTTACCGAGCCGTGCCTTTTCAACTCAAGGACACAAAGGTAATCTCGCATTAACGGCCGCAGCTTAGAAACATGAATGAACCAGTGTACGCCTCGGGAGAACATCGGTTCGCTGTATTTGCTTACACAATGTAGGAAGAAAGGTCACCTTGTTGGGTTTTCCTCCTCCTCCTCCTCCTCCTCCTCCTCCTCCTCCTTCATCTGTGTGCCATGTTAAGTGTTATACCAGAGGGACACAATGGAAATAAGACTTCTGCCCTGTGATTATGAACACTTCCATATTTTCGCATTTCCATCAGTCCTGGACGTAGGGAGCCGACGGACTGAAATGTATGAGCTCAGAGGATGAGTGCCGCGAGTAGCGGGAGTAAGCCTGTGTGTGTGTGTGTGTGTGTGTGTGTGTGTGTGTGTGTGTGTGTGTGTGTGTGTGTGTGTGTGTGTGTGTGTGTGTGTGTTGGTGGAGAGTAAAGAGGCTGCGAGAGGAGACGCACACGAGGTGGAAACCACGCCGAGGGATGTCGAAACGTGGCGTCTCCCAGGATCATACGGCTCCATCGTCGCCGCTCTCCGAGCGTTTCCACGTTAATCTGTCCACAACAAACAGCGCCCCGGACTGTAAAAACCTTCCGCGTGGATTATGGAGATGCGGGAAATGTAGCGGGGAGGGAGAAAACGCTACGCAATTAGGCGACAAACGACGCGACGCTGCCTCGCGCGTAAATCAACGTTATTGATATGCATATCCACGAAGCCGCTTCATTTCGTTGCATCCTGCTATGATGTTTTCAGCAAATCCCAGCACTCTGCGGTCTGTCCTGTGAAACACCATACTGCACTTTGTACGTGGTTCGTAGCGAACAGGAGGGGATTTCAGACGAGTGGCTCACTGGAACCTGCCTGTAGAATGAAGAAACCCGTTAATTACCCGGTGTTCAACACGGGGCCCGGTCGGTATCAGGAGGAACTCATTTTCTGGAAACATTACGCCCCCCCCCCCCCCCCCCCCCCCTCGAGAGCTCACGACACGGCCAGGTAAATAATTAACACATCTGCGCATCTCATATCGTGCAATAAAGAGCGCGGTGGGCGAGGAAGCGGGAGCACAAAAGGCTCCGGAGTGGAGAGGGGCCTGGAGGGGGGGGGGGGGCAGGAGATCAATACCGCCTCTAACTCTATTGAATACTGATGATTCTCTTTGTGCTCGAGCTAGTGTCGCTGACTAGATACGGTCGCCCGGAGCACAGTGGAGCCCCGGAACAAAAATAATCATCATTTCAATGAAATTCTACCCATCGCCTCTTATTCACGGGGTTCGCTGAATATTACGGAGCTAAATGCAGGTTCTGGACTAGGGGCGATTTATCAGTGTCGAACCGTGATGTTTGTTTTTTTCAGCAAGTCGTCATCCTTGAGGCCCGCGTCCCTGATTGGGATCCGCAACCAAATCCACACATCGATCCAGTCGTGCAGAAGTGACGTAACAAGTCCAATCTTGAAGCTTCCACGACAAATCCGATGGCATTCGCAAACTATGAAGACTGATTCGGAGTCGGAGTTCGGAGGCACGGCTAGAACCAGTGGAAGAGGAGGACAAACCCTTGTACTCGTCTTCAGGAAACAAAGATGAAGACTAAGGCTCTAACAGTTCCTATGTTGACTCGTTCCCTCTGATGGACAGTGCAGCGGGCAGCTCTACCATTACTCAGCTCTCATTAGCGCTACAGTCCAAAATGGCAGCTGGCAGATCTCGTCATGCACAGAGCTCATGTTGATTCAGTTAGAATAAGTCAGAGGGGAGGGGGGGGGGGCGTTCATATCACCCCCCCCCCCCCCCCCCCCCAGCGGTGACAAAGGTAAACCTGTTCAAATTAATTTGATCAGCGTGTTTTGTTTATTCCTCACAGATGGCTCCCCCGAAGGAACAACAGTCAGTGGCACGTTTCTTTTTTCTTTTTTTGGGGGGGTGGAGAGATGCAGCTGTCCCTGTTTGACTGGGTAAACAGTTGTGAGCTCTAATTTGTCCGACACCTCCACAAAAGCGAGGTTGTAACTCTATCTAGCAGTTGACCTACTGTACTGCCCTTAGCGGGAACTGCAGCGCAAGCCCTTTAGAAAAAGCCCCACTGAGGAAATGTCCCAGCGAGTGCCCCGTTGAGCGAAAGGCATGCAAGCTGTGCAACTTGTCCACCCCCCCCCCCCACCCCCCTCACCCCAGCCTTCTCTCACAGAGCGCTTGTCCTTTTTTTTTTCTCAGATCCAGTTTCATTCAGCAATCTATCACAGAGGCCACACGAGCCGCGCTGGAGTGCAGAGACGATTTGGGGGGGGGGGGGTTTCTAGTCGATTCGCAGTGGAACCCGACTAAGTCAGACTCAGGCGTAATGAGGCTTTCTGCATCTGGCTATGTGTGTCATAATAAAGCACAGAGCACATTAATAGTAGACAGATTGAGACGCGGATCCCGAAGAGGAGCGGCAAAGAGAACAAATTGGACGATCTCAGGCGAGTCGTACCTCAAAACGGTCCTCTAGCCCGCACGAGCGCAGGGAACTCTGCGTGGGCTCGAGTCGTTCCCCTTTGCACGATATCATGGATAAGATGTGTGCTCCGTGTCAGAGAGCAGGACAGGTAATTGTGGTCTGGACTGCAGAGACGAGAGGGAGCTTCTGAGGCGCGGTTTACATAAGACAGGCTCTCCGGTGAGGCATGTGGCGACAAGAACGTTTCACGGCTCCGCCATCTAGGCCGGGAACATTGGCGGCGTTCGATAGTATCTTAATAATTACCGAGGCGAGATAGAGATCTCTCAACAGCACCGAGAGGGAGTTTCCTTAAGTGACGGCAGAATTGTTTTATGCCGATTTCAAAGAGACGATTTGGGGGATTTATCTACATTTTAAAACAATTAATGCCGTGAGAATTGTTTTTGCGCTTCGGTAAATCTGAATTCATGGCCACACTCACAGGCCTTTGTTTTGTAGTTGTTCATGCCCTAATGACAACCATAAAGAAGAAACGGAGGCTGCTCGATGGCGTTTTCATACTTCACGGAGGTGCACATGGGGTCATAATGATTATCGTCTCATCTCTGCTCCCAATACTCCGAGAGCCCATTAAAAAAGATGGTGCTCCAGAGCTATTCTAAACAGTCTACAAAAAAAAAGAGGGAGGCGTCCGGTCTGTCAAAGCTCACAGAGGAGACGCAACACCTCCAAACTCTCAGCTACATGCCCCGCATAGCTGTGGCTCGCTATAGCAAACAAGCACTGACTGGTTGTACATGGAGGAGACAGCGCCCCCCCCCCCCCCCCCCCCCCCCAACACACACACACACACACACACACACACACACACACACACACACACACACACACACACACACACACACACACACACACACACACACACACACACACACCAATAAACCAAATGGCAAAACCGAAGACATGATTTGTTTATTTTCTGACAATTTCATATCCTCGTCGTTTTAGTATATTGCGAGTTGTTGACTTAAGTCAGACCAAATAAGCTTAAGTGAACGTGTGTGTGCGTGTGTGTTTATATAACAAGTCGGTTAAGCTGTGTGTATTCATCGTGGCTATACAGCCCTCCTGATACTGTCGGCGCTGCCTCCATGGGGCTCGTACAGAGGGAGCGGCGTGCCAGGTTTCAGCAGATCGGTCGGGGAGCAACTGTGGCGCAAACCCACCTCGAGCAGGAAGAAAAACAAACACGGCTTCGCTGGAGGGATTTGGCAACCCACACCCTCTCACCTCGGCGGGTCATGTTAAAAAAAAAAAAAGGAGTAGGTTCCAGTCAGGAGAGCCCCACAGTAACCTCTGTGTAATTGGATTGCGAGGATGAGCTGATTACTGAAATAGGAATGCACCCAACCCGATCCAGGTGATGGGGAGTCAGGAGTCTGTGGGTCAGCCAGCATCTTTATCGCTAGTTTCTAACGTGTCGATGACGGAGGAGAGAAACATCCCCTTCAGACCTCGACGGATCCGCATCCACGGCCCAGCCGAGACGGCCTGGCTGACGAATCAAATGACGGATCAAATCGATGCAGTGCGTTCGGGTCCGAAGCAAGGCCGCCTCACACACGATGTGTACCAGGCCTCGTCTAATGCAAATGCGCATTTCTGTCTTCTTCAGCTCTCCGCTCGCCGGCAGCCGGGCGGCCAGGAGTGAGGCGGTTCGGGGAAGGAGAGAGACACTCGCAGATTGCTCTCTGGGCGATTAGGCTCCCCTCGTCCAACTGGCCCGACTCGGTCTTCATAGCGCTCGCACGGGGGAAGAGAGAGAGCGAGGCAATTATCTCCTCTCTCTCTGTCAATAATTAAAGTGATGAAACCCAGTTATTAGCAGTATCTACATCCACACACGCGCGATCAATCGGAACGCGGAGCTGGAACAACGGGGTTATCGTGGCGCCGGCCTCGCTGAGGCCGACAGGGAGGAGCCGCTTCCCATCACGTTAGCCTCGCATCGCTCACGACGCCTTAATACATGTATATGTGAAAACTATGGAGAGGGCTTGAAAAGCTGCGTCCACCGATGGAGAGAAATAATGATTCGGTGCGGGATGAAAGGCGGACGGGATGAAAAGATCCATCCCGCGTCAGCGTGGATGTGGCTGAGGTCCCTTTGTGGGGAGCTCATGAGGCCGCAGTCCTCCGAGAGCTCTTACATGACAAAAACAATCACCTCATTTCCTTCGTTTGGAAAAATACGTACACAAATACTATTGACACTACATAAGTAATTCTACGAGTGCATTTTTTTCCCTACATGGCTCCATTGAGTCCATTACAGAGTACAATCACCTCAATTACATTGGAGTGTTTTGGCTGGAGAGGGCTTTGTAATGGTGACGGTTTGTGTATACCTGCCCATCTGAACAAATCAGCTGTAAAAGCAGCTTCATCGGCACGGTCACCTCTAACAAGCCGACACAAAGGGAGCTTTGCAAAGGACGTCGGGGGTAGCGAGGACTATGAAGTGAACGCACAAAAACACATTATGTATAAAAAAGGATTTCAGGTTTGACATTGGAGTAAAAGCAGCATGGGTCTACGACCCAACCCCAACCCTTCATCAGACTTCATTTGGAGACAGAGAGAGAGCAGATATGAAATGTTGCGATCACCATCGTGCAAATATGGAGATGATTTCCAGACTGCGGATGATGGACGTGGAGACCATCCACACGAGCAGCAGTTTAGCGTGCGAGCAAATATGACGGCGAGGTTGAATGCTTTCCAATCAGTGCGCCTCCGAGTCCCAATTGACATTTGAACCAAATTAAAAAGAGATTCCCCTCAAGGAACCACCGAGATGTGCATTCACGGGAGTGGCGGATAGATGGCTATGCAAATTGGGCCAAGGGCAATGCATAAATTTGAAGGCTTAAATCAAAAACAAACCTCGTTGGAACGATGTGTTTTTAAAGGCATTAATGAGGGGGAAAAAAAGCAGGGGATGGAGCGAGCTGAGGTCTCCAAGAATCGTGCCTAATAGTGTGGAAATGGGGGATAACTGCCAAGAAATTCAATTGAAGGCTATACAAATAATGAGCTACTTGCCTCGCACTTGTAAAAGGCCCTGTAATTATGTTGTATACATAATCAAAGATTTCTTTGAGATGCTCACTCAGCACTAAAAAAGAAAGAGAGAAAGAATTAGAAAAAAAAACTACCAGTCTGAAGTACGAGAATATTAAGGAGGCAATTATACATTGGCTTCTTAACTGATTCTTGACATATTTTTGGGAAGGCAAACTACTTTCAAACAATAATTCTGAATCACTTAGGAGTTTCTCCCCACCCTAAAGAGCTCCCACTTACTATGATTACGATATCAAACAATTCAATGAAGGAATGTGTGTGGGGGGGGGGACTAATAAGAACACGTACTTCCACCCTCTCCTGCGACAGACCAAACACAGCTATTGAGGTCGTTATTGCTATTGCTCGTTATGTTAACTGCAGACAGGTCAAATCGAGGGGGGGTGAAGGAAAATAACCGTTGTTGTGTCATTTAGATTTCCATCGCCACAGCCTGGGAAGTGTGAGCAGTACCGGCTCTGCCCCTGAAACCACTGTTCCCTAAGTGCTCCATTACAAGTCCCTCTTTGTCCCGACACTTGAGCAGCTGCCTGTGGGGAATAACCCCCCCCACCCCTCCTGCCCCCCCCTCCAGACGGTCACCGATACCTTGTAACTCGCCTTAATACAATACCACCTCCATATTTCTACAACTAGCGGCGTTTTGTCACTTTGCGGTCTGAAGTGCTGGATCCCCCCCTCCCCCACCCCATCCCCCACATGTGCCGAAATGACCGTATCAAATGCCAAACGTGCTGGACCCGACACCCTGTGCTCTTCATCAGACGTGAAAAGCTGAAAGGGAGCAGGACCATCGCAGCTGAATCAGGAGGGACGTGGAATAAAGCCTTCATCTGATGGGGCAACTGCTTACAAAGTACCAAGTCTCAACATTATTCTGGAGCCCGGATAATGGAGACCAGTGTAACTGGGGTGTTTGACACGCGCGTGGATGCAGATTACGCATCAAAACTGTGGTTTTGCCTGTGGCGACGGCCGAGGGGGCCCGCTCACACAGCTGTCCGGGGTGGAAGAGGACCCCGGGGTCTCAGAGCCTCGACAGGGTGCCACATTGAGGGGCAGAAACAAGAGTGGCTCCATTAAAATGCCACGATTCCTGTATTACAAAAAAAAATCCATCTCTTAAGATTCCCGACACACTTCTCATTATCTCCGCTCACTACCCTCTATAATCGAGACCCTCTTGTCTCGATGCCTGTCAATACGTCTGACACAGTCAGTGTCCTTAATCGCAAGACTTGAAGTTATATTCTGTGTTGAATCTGAATAAATCCATGTGAGTTACTGCTGGAGGAGGCTGCAAATCACATCCTGATACACTGTCATATTGTGTCCAGTCTCTTCGAGTATACAGCGAACGACACATTCGCATCAAAGCGACTAATTGGCATTCCAGTTGAGTGTGATGGAGGTGCGACAGATGCTGTGTGTTCAGAGCTTTAAGGAACAGAGGCTCATCCTTTAGCAAACCGCAGCGCTCGCCCCAACAGTTGGCGTCGTATCTGGGAATGTCCCGAGGCTTGTAAACGGAAAATAATGCCAGACCGTAGTGGAAAGAAGGAGAAAACTGTGGTTTTGAAACCACGGGAATAATTGCCCAGTTTTTGAGTAGCATGTCATGAAATAATAGGGCGATCTTGCCATGTTTAGCTTAGCTTCGTTCTAGCTTAGCTTGGAAGGTTTCAAAAGCACAAAACTGTCGTTGGTCTCATCCACATAAAAACGCCAAGATGTGACTGGAATCTGAAACGACTTCCCCGAGACTATCACTGACAAAGATGTAGACCGCGAGTACGCGCCGTCTATTTACAAGAGGGAATGAAGTATGACGGTCATCTTGATCAAATCCACTGAACCGCTGATTTGTTTTGCTCCGGTTACAACGTCATCATTTTACAGAATCCCAGCAGTAAATTAAGCCCAACGTATTCCCCGTTCGTAAAAGCCAGCGGACTGCTGATTTACTCGGGCTACCAAACAGTGAATCAGATAATTTGATAACACGGCCGTGGGGTCGGCGTTGTGTGTCACGTCTTATATGTTGCGTGTGTAAAACAAGTGCAGATAAGCCTCCTCGGATAAGCCCTGCCAGCATCCTCAATCACACTAATTCATACATCCCGGTAAGCCAATACGGCCGCTTGGCTGCTGCTCGGGCTTGGGCTTGCACTCGTGCGCTCTGAGATGACAGCCAGTCATTTTTGTTTAATGGGCATTTTCCTCTTTGGCACAAAGCTGGCATTTCCTGGGATGGTCACCATCTTTAGCCAGTGAACCACACAGAGTCAACCACCCCCCCCAATGTTTGGTCAACTTACGATGTTTGTATGACATTTGATTTTTATCAGACTCAGGAATGGGCTGATATGCTAGAGAGCTGGGGGGGGGGGGGTTGGTAAACTCCGTATTTGAGGGTACTCGCATAGTATAAACATGCACGGCTGCCTCCGGTCTGCCTGACTGAAGCCAGACGTCAAGTCAACAATGTTAACTTCAGAAGACGGACTAGCCCAGGACATTGATGCAGATGCACTCTTTTTGACCTTTTGCCCAGTTTCCATCATCTCGCATCATATGTACTCTCTGTTTTTGCTTTTCCATTGGGAGAATCTGGCATACTGGCATAATACCATGCATGCATTTTTTTTGTAAACCCTGAGCTAGGCTGCCGATTGATCACAACTGGGCATGACAGCTGCTTGTTCGCCACCGGCGACACCAACCCACAGTCACCTGTGTGCGTCAGACATATCGCAATCAGCTCGGGACCTCTCGTGCCAAATCTGCACTTGGAACCACTGCGGGGAGCGTGCTAAGAAGCCAAGCATCGGATGCCACCACACATTTGGAAATGCATTTGATCACGTAGTGTGAAACTTACCATGGCAACCAATAGATGTTCCACATTTTCTTACTGGAATGCTTGATCCATGTGGTATGAAGAATATACATGTATAAAAGTATCGAGATGCAAAGGCAAAATCATGTTGTGGTCTGTCTAAAACCATGTCCTCTTTGATGCTTAAAGCAAGAGTTAAGAGATTAAGGAGGCAAGCAATCCATTAAGAAATCATAGTTTGTTAGTGCATATGCAATGTTTTCAGGTCAAGGATGGCGTCTCTTTCTCCTTTTCAATCAAGCATTTGCCTATTTTCTGTCTGGCCTGGTTCTGTTAATCAACAACAGACATAAAACAAGTGAAATCAACCTGCTCAAATAAAAATCACCTCGCATGCTCGCTGATGAATGAGACGGCAGGAAGAGTGTTGTGAGGACGAGGCCTGAGCGCTGAGTGCTGCACGGGCAGCGTGCCAGGACGGTTCCCAACAAAGCGGCTCCGATCGGAGATCCACAAACCGCTTCCCTGCACGTCCCGAGCCATCCAGACCTCCGAGCAGCAAAACAAAGGCCCCCGCTCCTGTGGAGAGCCAGCAGCCCGACGAGGAGGGGACGCCGGGCCACTGCCGGGCGACTAATAAACTCGGCTAGCGCTCAGACAGTCGAGGCGTTGCCGTATGAACGTCTAACCAGAGCGAGAGGGCACGGACAACCATTAACCTCAAATAACTGGCTGGCCCCCCTCCCCGCAGCTGCTTCACCGAGGCCGAGTCAACAAGCCAGGGCTTCAAATAGTGTTGTCACTCTCACATGGTGGCTTTCTCGAATCAATGCTCCAGTGATCTGCTCCTGAGAGGCACAAGTGTCACATTCAGACACAGATGAGTAACAGGACCTGGCGCCCGGTCAGACTCAGGCCCAGGGCCCATGGCGTTCGCAGAGCCTTTCCCCCGCTTGTTGAGAACTAGAGCAGTTATAATGACGTGACTTTCTCCCCCTGCCTTTCCTCTTCACATAATCGGTCACCTGACAACACGGACCGAGCTCTTCATTTGGGTTGGCATGGGCGTGAACTGCGTCACAAAACAGAACATACTCTTGCTTCCTACAGACAAAACGCAGAGTGTACCGGCGAAGCTGCAGGTCGGCCCTGTGCAAACGCTCCCTCATCCTGGGAGCTAAGCACCGACTCACTTCCCCCCCCTCAGCTCTCTAAGTAATGTAAAGTGCCTTCCTCCGGTTATCCATCCACATCTTCCAGTCTATATGTCGCTGTGATATTCTCACCCCCTCCCCCCTCCCCCCATACACTGTTAATCTTCCTTTCTGGTGGCTGCCACATTAAAGTGCAGAGCAAACAGGTAGACCGTCAGCCTTTCATGTCGGCATCTAATCTGTTTTCTTCTTCGTCTTCTTCTCTTACAGTGCCAAATCCAAAAACAGCCGTGCCCCTCATGATATCCAGACAACGGCGGCGGCGTGCCACTCCATATTCATACCGAGTCTGATATATTCGCAGCCTTGAGCAATCCCAATATTTCACGTTACCGCTAATAACACTAAAGCTGAATTTATGGTCCTCTGTTGAGTTGTTCCGCCGCTCCCGCTGCGGGTGCCTAGGGCGCCGGGGGTGGGGGGGGGGGGGGGGGGGCGGGAGGGGGGGCTGATTTATGGCTCGGCGTAGGCTCTCACCTGCTGATTGTCGCGGCTGCGCTCGCTAGACGGATGTTTTGTAGGAGGATTACCGGGCCGCGCCGTGCATCTATTATACATACAAAGTCATTGGGTTTCCCTCCCTTCCTCCCGCGTGGATGCCGCCAACCGGGTTAGAACAAACAAACTTCCAGTGGACGGGGGTCTCGCAGCCTCCTCGTTTGTCTTTTTTCCCTGCTTTTCTCATCTTTTTGGGAAACCTGCAAACCGTTGTCTTCCGGGATGACACACTAGCGGCGACGCCATTATTGCGTCTGTTGCCCCCCCCCCCCCCCCCCCTGCCTGCTGCCACACGGTGGGATCTGTCCAGGCCGGGACTATTTCTGCTCTGAAAAGTGTCATTACCCCCCGCCAGTGGCTGCAGCGGTGAGTGTGCGTGCAACTCTAGCTTATCTCAACGGCTCGACACGCCACCCTGACGTGTTGTTTTCATGGTGCATATTTAATTTTTTGGGGGGGGGGCTTTTTTATTTTAATGCTCGTCAGCCACTGGTCCGGCTTCGTGAAGTCACTTGCTGCTAATCCCACACTCTTGCTAATGGGGCGGCATGAGCTGCGTGGGATCAGCGATTTGGAACGTTTTCTGGAAAAATAAAAAAGGTTGCAAAGCGCCATTTTGACTCACGGGGCTAAAAATAAGTTTAGCTAACGTGCCGTAGGGAGCGCGTTCGTGAGGCTCTGACCTCATCTTGGATCTATTTTGTGTTTTTGTCCATTGACTTCCAGTGTCTTCTCCTTCACTTTGGTTACATGCTCAGCACCTCTGATATCTTGATATCCCCATGCTGCGGTTCTGTATTATTATTATTTTGTTTTGTTTCGTTTTTTACATGAACCCAAACATTACTCTCCGTCCCATCAAATCAGCAAACTTGTTCGATTATTTGCAAATTTGGACTCTTCTTTTGAAAATAAAGGACAGAGGGATCACTGTGCTGGCTCCCAAAACCCCCGACAGCAGATTACACAAAATGGTTGACGGCGGTCCCAAATGTGGTTGCCAAGGGCAACCAGCCAACCTTTGCTGTGCAACCTTAAGAGTCGAGCAATAGAGTAGAGTTGAAACAGAGTATCAGTGGCCACAGGGACGGATTGAGGTTGACGGTTCGGTCCGGAACGAGCAACTTTTAATGGGATTTTTGTGCAAACGACCTGAGATGTGAACCAATAAATATGCTAACATGGAGGTAAACATTTCAGTGCGCGTCTTCTGCTGCGTGCTTGGGGCGGTGAGGGGCGAGTAGGGAGAGTAGATGGAGATGGAGAAAAAGAAAGTATTGACATTTGCATTCAAGTTCCGTCTGATCAAGCGTTCGCACTTCAGGCGGCGGCGTTTGCGTCCCTTTGTGGTCGCTTCCCTCATTTACTTGTCGATATCCGCCGGGGAGGATGTTTCATCTTGAAATAACAGAGGAGATGGCGTCTTTGATTCTGCAGATGACGGTGGAGTGTGCCGCGTGATTAGGGGGGGTGGGGGGGGGGGGGGGGGGTGGGGGGGGGGGGGGGTACAGAGCCACCCACTCGCTGCCACCCGGCTCCGGCACTTGATGTGCGCTCCGAGGGATTCCCCACACATCGCCACCTTCGCGCAGCTTGTCACGCTGCAGCAGCATCATCAGCCCGACCGAGGAGATGCGTCTCAAACGCCATGGCGACGTTTCCAGGGAACGCGGACCGGCCGGCCGGCCGCTCTCCTTTGTGAGCGTCGTGTGTGGCGGTGGAAAGATCCCCAGCGTCGGGAGCAAGCGGAGCGCGAGTGACAAACGAGGTCACGCCGCTTATGAGCGGATGAATGGAGATAGCACAGAGAGCAATAGCGTGTCAAACATGATGTCACTTGACGGGGCTTTGTTATCAGAAACGACGGCGAAAGATCAGCCGTCGAAAAGCGGCTCGGGCGACTCGGACCTCGCCTTCTTCCCAGAACGACGCTTCAAAGCAGAGAGGCCGATGAGACAGCATTTTCAGAGCGCTCGAGACCGTCCCGCGCCACAAGGGCTGACAATGTCTTTATATAGCTCCGGTAGGGAGCTGGGGGGTGAGGGATGGGGGGGGGGGGGCTGTGTCTAGGGCAACCTGGGCTCTCAGCCCCGGAAAAGATGAATCACCAGTCTCTGGCGTGGGGAACTCAAAGTGTGCTTCCTGCTGCTGTAATGGTTAATTACAGTGGGGAGAGAAATCCAATCGACGGCATGAAAACTTCAGACACCAACTTGAGAGCTCAGACGACGACTGTCACATCTAATCACTGTGGACACCATCCACAGTTTATATGGACCGCTGCCCCCGCCGCCCCCCCCCCCCACTAGGAGCATCCCACGTCCTTAGACGTCCTAGTACAGGGACGCATCCGTTTCTGATCTCTCTCTCCTACTGATGTGCTGCATTTCAGAAACCAAGCCGCGCTTTCACGTTTCAACAGGCTGATGAAGGAAAGAGCAACGAGCGGTTTTAATTAGCGACATTTGTTGAGACGGTGAAACTCGGCGTGTGAAGTGAGCTGTCGGGAGTGACGCCGAGGAGTGTTTCCACCGCTACTACTTCTCAGGTGCTCCGTCCGCGCCTCTCCGGCACTTCTGCTCTTGGCTGAAAGCGAGAGCTGGACCTCAGCGTTCCGTTCCCGTTCGAGAAAAAGACAACCTAAACGCGGTCCAAACCGCCCGCCACAGACCACACGTCTCTTTCTCTCGACACTTAACCAGTTACAAAGACGCTTTGATGTCTTCTTTCTTTCTTCACATAATCAGATATTAAAACACGCGCCCAGGCTACCCATCTGATGCCAACCTGCAGGAGGAGACGGGGACATTTGTGGCTGTGTATCGCGCAAGCGAGCGTTGTCACAATAACCTATCGACCAATTATTATCTTGTTTAACCGCCGCTGTATAATATCAGCTAACAATGAGAGCAAATTGCCGTCGTAATTTCCCGCAGACCCAAGGCAGCGGCTCCCCTGTGACAAACAACTCGGAGAAACAAAAAGATAGCATAGCTGCCGTGTCACAGCACAATCTCCTCTTTTCTTTGAACATCTAACAATCAGACGGCGCTACCACTGTACGCACAAGACATCAGGCTTCTGCTCAGCACCTTCACTGGTTATGGCTGTGTTGACAGGCATCTAAAAGGGCTGAAGCCACAATAATGGACACACAACTTGACAGAGAGACCCCCTTTCACGCGTCAATTCTTCCAGTTTGACGCATCTGACAAAAGATTTAAGACCTCAGTGTCTGTGCACAATTGACCATGTGCAATGGCGCTCCATTGTCTTTACAATGGCCGACTGGAGTCTCTTCATAAAGCTGCTTTTCTGCACCCGAGATGTCGGAGCTCTCCGCCGATGCTTTTACAAGTCTGCCCCCCCCCCCCCCCCCTTTCCCTTCACTTAGGGGAAGACCACTTCAAATACATCCCAACCCTTGGAGGAGCACTACATAATGTTTCACAATACGAAAGGTTTTCCTACTCGTCTCGACCCGTCTAATGACGTTAAAAACATTACGAAGCCCGATAGCTGCTTTCACCTCACTCAGAGGGGGGGAAAATCGATAAACACATTAAGTTTCTAATTCTGCAGGTGTTGTGCTATTTCTATGTGCGAGCATACACCACAAAGAGTGCACCGTACGTTATTTCTTTTTTTATTTTTTCTTAAAAGATGACCCCTTAATGTGATTATAAGGCGCCGGGAGGCCTTCAAATTAGCAGCTACCATTACGATATAGGTTAGAGTGTTTCTTGCTGCTGTGCAGCCATGAGATGACGGGGGCCTTACAAAGCCAGCATAATCCCCTTGTCCTGGACTAATCTGATGCCCTGGACCTCTGAACAAACACTGTTAAACTGTCTTCCTCCTTGCATTTTGCTTTGACACACGAGCCCGATGATGAAGAGCAATATTAACACACACACACACCACAACTCAAAACTATCAGTGTTTTTGCAGACCCCTGAGACTCAACATTTCCTTCCAGTCAACACAAACACACTTGACTGAATGCCTGGGTGTCACCAGCCACATTAATCACTCTTACCATCCGCGGCTTCAGTGCAACCCCCGACTGAAAGAGGGAAAAAAGGGGTCACATCCCAGCAGATTTGTTATCAGGGAAATATCCAACTAGCGGATAAGGAAAGGGAAATGTTCAAGTGGCTCTGCTCTCGTGTTGGCCTGGGGCCCCGATGCAGGCGTCTGGGCAACTCGCACGTCTCTGACGACTGAACGACATTATGCTATTATGAGGGGCTTAGCGCGTTGAATTTCACTTCCGCCTCGCAAATGACGGCTCCGTCAGATTGTACCAAATGTGTGTGGTGTGCTCCGACAACTCTCCTTACACCCCTGCGATGATTGGAACAAATTGCTCCTCCAAAGCTAATCAGATGGAGAAGGGTGGGTGGGGGGGGGGGGTTGGGTTGCCTCTGAGAAACGTCTGGTAGAAAAGGAAAATTCAGCTCCGTGTGCTCGTGTGGAGCTGGTGATAAATGTATCTGGCTCAAATGAACAAATAACATGAAGGAGGAAACTGAAACAATGGCGCACGGTGTTATTCTGTCCGCGACATTATTTCAATCTGGCCAAGAAAAGTAGATTCCTTGGCAACCTGAACCCCCCCGGGCTGGACGGCCTTCCACCAATGTCGCTCGTCCTCACTTTCAGAGTGGCGAGAGGAACGCGCCGCGCCGCCGCAGAGCTCGATACAGAGGACCCTTAAAAATGTTAAATCAATACAAATAAGTCGGTAATGAATCAATGCAGACCAAACACTCTAACAAGCTAAGTGAAAGGCTTGAATCATTTATAGGCAGAGCTGACAAATCACGCCAGCCCTGCTGAGGCTGATCTACTCACTGTGTTCCTCAGACAAAAATAGCCTTTGGTGGCCGGCTCAGTGAGAGGAGAAAAAACGCTGAAATCCCCCTCAAATAATGACATCGATACGCACAACACACACATACGATATCCTGTCGTCTGGGGGAGGGGGTGGAACCTGTTTTTGTTCTCCCCCCCCCCCCCCCCCCATCTTGACACCTTAAATCATTCCCCAGAGTGGCTACAATAGCCGCTTCCACACAGCGAGGTTACACCTTCAAGCAAACCATGTGCTTTTTTCTCCCTGCTGACCCCAGGGACCGAGTGCAGAGTACTACAAAACCACAAGTCAGCTGCCAACTGACCAGATGCTGCGCCGAGAATTCCCATCATCCCAGCACTTAGACGGTGTTGTGGTGCACACAGCGCCTTGGAAACCCCAGCTTTCTCTGAGGCTCTTTTTTTTTTTTTTTGCTTTATCAGTGTCACTGGATCAGAGTTATTCCCACACCTGGACAATGGAGCTGCCAGACCGATATTTCAAAAACTAACTGGGGCATTTACCAAGAATGCTTGAAGAGGCTTAGCAGCAAGAAAAACATTGAAATGTCCAAAGTTTACCTCCTCTCCTGGCACCAGGTGCCTCTATCATTCTTCAACGATTGATAGCAAGTGAGGCATTTTAGCATTACATGACTAATGGCAGCTTTCACCTCCATTAATGGACATTAGCCAATCTGTGGGTGGGTACTTCCCTCCACGGTCCAAACAACACTGGAGTTTTGAAGCCAATAGTGATATCAATATTTCATGGTATCAAAAAAAAAAATCCAATAGTGCTCGGACTATGGTGGGGGGAAGAAACAAAACAATGGAGAAGCAACTCATACTGAAATACGAGCCGAGTTTCACGATGGCAATCGCAGCTTCGTAGACGACATGTTCACCAAAACTGATAAATTTCCGGATGTATTGGCCTGGCCGTCTAATCTGTCTAGGGAAGGGTGGATGTCTGCTGAGCCCCTCGTAAACATGTCCCCATGAGGTCATTCCTAACGCTGGGTGTCCATCCATTTCCTCGTGCCAGATGGAGGATCGACAGAGCTACATTGTGAGCACTTATGAGATGCACTGGTAAATAGAGAAACATGCATGAGCAACATATGTGATCGACCAATCGTATGAGATTAACTGTTCACAGTGGGAATTGGAAACAATGCACACAGTTGTGCAAAACCCATGACAACCAAATTTGCAAGCTTGCTTGTACAATGGCGATTAAGCTCTAATCCCATACTTTTGTTGCCACAAACCTCTTACTTTGCCTACACAAATACGGCAAATTAAACTTCAGATGAAAGGAAACCCGTGGCGTAACACTGTTTGAGCCAGGACTGTACAGACTAGGACCCTTCAGACCAGAACTGACTCCCCAGAGCTGGCAAACAGGGGTCTTGTAAAGCAAAAAAAAAAGAAAAGAAAACATGAGCTAATGAAAGGAATCTGTGGAGAAGGGTCCCACTTAGTTTTAGCCAAGCCAGATGGTTCTATCTTGGGCCCACATGCCACCATTTGATGAGATCTTGTCTCCTCAAGTGTCAAAGCTCTGGCTGGAACTTGTTCCAAGTCACATTGTTGTTGCAGAGGCTCCAGGAGCGGAAGTAAAACACTGGGCTCAATCAGTCATAGTCTCACTTTGTCTGTTAAAACCTCGAGAGCGACAATGAAAGAACACAATAACTTTCATTTTCTGTTTTCCTCCAGATCTCCCATAACCACCACCACCACCACCTCCCCCCTCCACACTGGTGGAATCTGCAAAATCCACTTCACACGACTCAGGCAGGGCAAGTGTAGTATCATGACGAGCACTCGATATCCAGGTGGTCGCTGTGGCTGCGACTCAGGTTAACTGGTATTAGTTGGCTAATGCATTTAGCTGGTTCAGAGTTGCTGGGAGCGGGTCAAGTGACCAGTTTCCACGCCAGTTTGAAGTTCAGGAAGCTAACAGGGCTAAGTTAGCTCGATGTAATGAGCTAATGTGAGTGGCTGGAGCAGAGAAACAATGAGCCGAGGGGGTAGTCAGCCCCTGGGTGGCCTGGATGCTACGCTAGGCACAGCTAATGTGAACATTGGACGAGCAGACGAGTGGTACGGCTGCATCAACAACGAGGAGAAAAATGAGAGAGGAGGTCTAGCAACTTACCGACTTAGCTGGCCACTCCTATTCCAAACCCCGGTGTGTCCATGGTGCTTGCGTGCTCTCCAGGAAAAAAAAAACACACCAAATCTGAGCCTCTCGCTTGGACTAGGAGTAAAACCTCTACACAGATCACAAGTAGCAGAAAGCTGAGGCAACGCACTCCCCCAAGACATCCAGCGCAGGAGAGAGGAGAGGAGAGGAGAGGAGAGGAGGGGGAGAGGAGAGGAGAGGAGAGGAGGAGAGGACAGGAGAGGAGGAGGAGGAGGAGGCCAGCGATTCACTGGACTTGTGCCATCACACTTGGAGACACCGTCCGGGGCGACAGCAGCGCAGTCCGGGGGACATGTTAGCGGTGCCTCAGTCCCGGTCCTCTTCCGAGAGCCCTGCGCTCATTAATCCCACTGGAGCTGGCTCTCCATCCAGGGTAATTCCTCGGCGGTGTCTCTTTCTAGATGAGCTCCGAGCCGCTGGTTCTTCTTCTCCTTCTTCTTCTCCTTCTTCTCCTTCTTCTTCTCCGTGTGGGAACTGATACAATGTAGCCAACCAGCAGCGGCAGCAGCAGCGGCAGCAGCACGGGGGAGCGGGCCGGAAACCCAGGAGCGCCGGATCCACTCGGGATCGGACTGCCACAGTCCACGCAGCTCGGGAGAAAACCCGGAACTGGATCCACTACACTTTTCTCACACAGACTGGATTGGGATTGGCCCTGAGCGCTGCTGCCGAGTCCAGGCGAAAGGCGGCACGTGTTCGGTCTTTCCAAAAGGTAATACTGTATATATATTATACTAGTATATGTAATTTGGAAGGAAAAACAAAATAATAAAAAAACTCAAATGGAATTGTTATGTATTATCCATCCATGGGCAACAGCCGCTGCTGTCGTTGATGCACATGGTGTTTTTACTGATCTTTTAACTTATATTGTCTGTACTGTTGTTGCTAGCTTTCTTCCTTCCACTGTACACGTTGCAACTTGTTTTATATTGTCACAGAATTTCTTAATTATTGAATATAATCAAGTTGTTGAATTATTTTTGCATTACTTCCACCAATATATTACACTTAAACATGTATTCTGAAATGGATGGATGGTTGGATGATGATAGATAGATAGATAGATAGATAGATAGATAGATAGATAGATAGATAGATAGATAGATAGATCCATATGGGGAAAAATCTTCTTTACTGTTTTTATTACACACAGACAGTCCATTGCAGTGATGTGTTTATTGCATATTATGCATTTCAACCATTTTTATTAAAGTATCATTTTTTTATTCTGAAACTGCTGTTTAAAAAAAAGGCAAATCTGAACAGAGGCAGAAATTGAAAAAAGAAGTGTGGATGTGCACCACTGCTGCATTGTTCCATTTACCACAAGGATAAATATGTCATTCAACCAATCTAGGTCCCCTTGAAAACAATTGGTTTTTCATCTCTCCTAGACTGTAATGAGACGATTTTGGTCCAGTTTTCTCTCAGTCCTTTTCCAAAGAGGTTTTTAAGTGGTCCATTGGGGCAGCAAGCGCATGCTGAAGGAGGACATACACCAGCCAAAGGAGCTGTTATTCATTTCATATTGATCAATAGAAAAAAAAAAGAAAAAAGAAAGCCTTTTTGGGCATGAACAAAATACTTATATACACACATACATTGTGTTATGTTAAAAGCATCCATGATCAAAACGTTACATTACGTACATACTATGCCACTCTTTAACATTGTCCTTGATTTGATCTTAGATAATGGCATGTATCTGTGTCAAATGAGCATCATGTTGAACGCCAATAACTTTAAATCTTTTAATAATCCGGTTTAAGAGGAGAAAACAATGATGAGGTCAAAACGTGTAAACATATACGTGTCTAAGCCTTGTTCCAATTAAACTCAGCTGAATCTATTAGCAAACAGCCAAAAGGGAATTTCTCCATGAGCAGAGATAAAAAAAGAAAAAAGAAAAAAAAGAAAAAAAAAGATTCCAACAAGCCAACCCTTTCAGATATGTTAGGATTCCAACTCTCACAGCTCCACGGATAACCTTTCATGTTTACCAGCTTCAAACACCATGGAGGCTTTAAGTCGTTGTCTCTCTGAGCGCTGGTTTCCCAGGCAACAAGAATATGATAATGTTGCCTTTGACATGACAGAAGGAATCATCTCGCTAACAAACAGAGACAACAGGCACAGGGAGGGCTGGGGGAGAGGCGGGGGAGAGGCAGGGGAGGAAGGGAGGGAGCTGAATTAATGGACTCATTTTCACACAGAGGGGAAAAAAAGCAGCAGCAGCTACTCACCATCCTCCATCCATCCTCCATCTTCCCCTGTTGCCTGCAATGAATTCCTGCTGGCAGGCACACTCATGCCTTCCCGGGGGAGCAGCCAGCCTCCATTGGAAAGCTAAATAACAGTCAGGGGCAAGTGGGGACCGGAGGGGACAAATTTCTGATGATGACTGCCCTCCGAGGCTGAGGCTCCAAACCAAATACTCTCTGCCGCTGAGCCGAGCAGCACCGACTGCAAACCTGAAATGCACAAGCAAGCCGTGTGGACGCCATGTGTTTCCTATCAGTGAGAAAGAGCTAATCAGCCAGCCATGTGGAATCAGAGAGGTGGGGGGGTGGGGGTGGGGGGGCTGGCTTCGTTCGTGTGATCATCTTTCCATTACTCAATAAAAGCAACTGTAAAAGCCCTGAAACCCATTAAAAGAGACTTGTTCTTTCAGCGATTTTAAATGAAAGAGCTGTCAACTCAACAGCTGTGGAGAACACTCCCAAATGACAGCAACATCGATACAGACACGCTAGTAATGCCAAATAACATATTAGCCATGATAAAGCATTTCATCTCTGTCCCAGAGGCTGATATGAAGCTAGGCTTTTTGAATCACTGCAGAGGAGCCTCGTATCTTATATTGCTTTATTGCACATAATGACATGCTTTCTGAGATGTCCTCCAAAATGGTCAAGAGTGAAATATTAATGCTATGCTTTTTGTAGATATTCTTGGTCACCAGAGCAGGAGCTTCATGACCTATGAAATCACCTTGAAGTCTGCATTTTTTTTGGCGTGAAATGTCTCAAACTATATATATGTATGCATTTATAACACATCCATGATCCACAGTGTGGAAACCCTGATGAAGCTTGGTGATGTACCATGACACTGATGCACTTGTTTATTGTTTTTTGGAGGTATCGTCATGAAAGTTGGTGCAATATTCCATTATATTTTTTAGCAGGTTCGGCCATACATTTCCCTAATAGACAAATATGAATGTGTCAAAGCACTAAATAACAAGGCTAAATATTGTTAGCATTGCACAGGGCAGACATCATCAGCATTCTGGCATATAGCATTTTACAGTTATTACTCTTGAAGATGACAGACGGACTAGCGTTATTGGAAACAAACAAAACCCTGCAGTATCGAACTGTCAGAGCATTCAGACGGACAGGAAGAGGAGTCCTATGCTTTTTTTTTTCTTTTGTATTTACTCTGTGGTTGCATGCAAGCACCATTTAGCGCTTAATGGATGGGAATCAAGCAGACAACATGCATTAAGCTCAAGAGAGAGCATTTTTTTTCTTGACCATAAGATTGGCCAAGAGCCAAGAATTAATCAACAATGAACAGTGACGTCAGTGAACGGACAGATCTGGTTGCTTGTCCGCTCGCGAGCCAAACATGTGACTCGATCAAAAGAGAGGCAGAGAAACAAGGGGAATTCACAGCTCGTCTCTGTCCCTCCTCGGACAAAAATGAGATCAAGAATGAAAGTAAGGACTTTTTTTTTTCAATGTTCTAAATATATACACAGCATCTTATTTGGGACAAACTGAACATTTGACCCAATTAGTCAAACAGAAATCATCCCGCAGTCATGAGACATTTGGAAAGCATGTCTTTGAATTTGACAAATCCACAAAGACAGATTTCATTTCGGCATGTTGGCCTTTTTTTTCATTTTTGTTCTATTTCGTAGTTTTCATGAACGTCAACAGCTTTGTTAAACATCTATCCGGCTATCACAAGAATAAAAAACACATTTTGTAAGCCCGTGGCAAAAAATGGGTTTGCATTTATTGTCTATCATAAAGCAATATGCTAATAGTTAATCCAGAGTAATCACGTTATGTATCTGTTACAGTGCCTGCTCAGAAGAAAACACAGGCCTGGAAGGTACTACTTTACATATTGAAGAGACTAAAGCTTGACAAATCACTGTGTTGAGAGATTTAGCCCTCATGATGGGAGACGCCTGGAAGACACACTCTCATCTGCTCGGTCTTGTGTGTGGTGTCATGTGTTAAAAAGCTCCAAGGAGCTGTGAAGATGTCCTGGTGGGGGGGCTTTCCCGGGACAGCCATTACACCCTCACATCAAGACACTGTGTGTGTGTGTGTGTGTGTGTGTGTGTGTGTGTGTGTGTGTGTCTACAGTCTTCTCTTTGGAAAATTGATGGCGGCCATAATTCTAAATATCGCCCACCACATTTGTGTTGTTACAGGTACGGGCCCGTTCAGCAGGGTCAAAGGGTCATGGGCCAAATTGATCACTTATCAGTGGGTCTTTACAAAACGGCAGTGAGTGAAAGCCATTTGTGATGGGAAATCCATTTTTAATTGGATTTATGCATCTGCTCTCCTTGAGGACTCTGAGTAAATTTCGCTACGAGCCAAAAGCCTTTCATGGAGTCGGTCGGGGCTTGTTACCGCGCAAAAAAAAAAAGAAGAAATTTACTGTTTGTTGGACAACACACATTCCCCTTAAATCACTGCACCCATTTCTAGAAAAGATACAAACCAGATATTAACATTTACCGGTACACCTCCGAAGGGAGTGCAGGCTGTAGCTCCTCAGAAAGACAGACGACTTAAAAAGCATTCACGTCCTCGTAGATCTTGGTCCACGTTCTACTCACTTGCCTCGAGGGTTGAAGGGCTTTCCAAAGTTCACGTGCTCCCCCGCCTCAAATGGGGCCCACCTCGTACCTCTGGACTAAGCAGAGTTGACGAGCCATGACACACTCTGGAGACGTAACACGTTAAAAAACTACTACACTGGGGTATCCCACCAACCAGACATGGGCAGGATTGGGAACTGTGTTTTTACACAGCGTAACTGCTTGCACTGTGAGCCAGTATAAAAGGGATTGTTGGGAAGTGTGCTTGTTTCCATTTATGCAGAGAGCCATGTGAAAACTGCTAGCTATGCTACAGCTAAAAGTTCAGAGGGACTTGACCCCTTCCCACTATGTGATTTGTGTGTGTGTGTGTGTGTGTGTGTGTGAGGGGGGGGTCATCCCCTATCTAAGCAGAAATGACTCAGCACAGGGTAGTTTGTCTGCCTGACTCTTTGATCCTTTATCTGACCCCATCTTATCATAGTGTTGAGTTGGTATCCAGACCCGCAACATGACTCAGGGATGTAACTGTGTTGTGTGTTGATAGATGCGAGACACTAATGTGCGGTTGTGACATATTAGACGGATCTGTAATTGACTTGTTTCTCTCAGACCCAACCATCTGGCACTTTTGTCTTTTAGTCTGCAAACACTCACTTCTTACTCTATGCTGCGACCTAAGCAGCTGCTCTGCAGAGTCCTGCTATCTTTATGAACACCGTATTCATGTGAATTGGCGGTTTGAGCGAGGGGACCATTGACGTCCTGCTGCCTTTGGTATTCTAACAACATTCTTCCAGATTTTCTGTGATCGTTCATTAACAGCTCTGCTCCTGAAAATACAACCCCACACCCATGGGGGCTACAACACTTAAACCCTCCCACTGGGCCACCCCCCCCCCCCCCCCAACCCTGTTAAAGATTAACAAATCAACTGCTAATCAGAAAATACACACATAACATTGTTGGGGTAATGGTTTCATTGTTTAATGCTAAATTAAACAGGGCTATCCGGCTGCCAGCTCCAGTTATTCAACTCAAACTATGAGATGTGGAGAAAAACAAAAAAAACAGCCATATTAAGAAATCCTGAGATGTGGTGGCAACGAGAGACCATTGTGATCATTTCAATGCATCAAATTCTGCCGTCAGATTGGCTGCCAACACCCACCCGTTCCTAAATCTCTCCTATGTACAGCCAGCCCGGTTTGACAGGCAGTGTTGTGTGACACATTATGAGATGGATGAGCCACAAGCTGTTCCCAGGTTGTATTGTTCCCCAGCCTGCCGCCACCTCTTCTAAAGTGCTCCACTGCCTAATTCCTCTTCCAGGCCTGTGGGCTTGGGGGATGGGACCTCGCGCCCTCAGTCCAATCAGTCTCTCAGCAAGCACACAAAGGTCCTGCTGCTTCTACAACTGGAAACTTGGCTTGATGGAGAAGCAGGGCATACTGCTGGACCCCAGTCAATTGCATTTAATTTCAATCAGGAAATTCAGCTGGACATCTTTTCAGCTCAAATGATGAATTTAATAGATTTCCTTTTTATGTGTAATTTAATCTGAAACCATACGAACGTTGGACGGTGACAGGAATTTTCGCTGGAATGCTTTGTGTTCAAAACTGAATTAGTGAGCCGAAGTCTCCTGCGATGCACCAGTTCTACCCTATCCACCAGCATCATTAACGGTGGGGGGAGGGGTGGGAGTGGTTAGCTCGCCATACTGGACAAGAGGCGCTGACTGAGCACAGGGAGGCACAGACGCTACTTCAGCTGATGTGAATTACATTCTGATTTTAAGTGGAGCGTTGGACGAGACGATGGAAAACACTCGTGTCTGCTAAAACTGAACTAAACTACTTAGCTTAGCCTAGCTTATCTTAGCTTAGCTTAGCTTAGCTTAGTTTAGCTCGGTGACAGGAAATCAGGATGCAGGCAGCCTGGCTCACTTCTTACAGGTTATAAAAATATGTCACCTAATCTGTTGACAAGCACAAATAACATGTTATATCTTGTTTGTTTGAACAGTTTCTAAATATTTGGAGGTTTATGAGTTATAACTTCATGAGAAAATGAACATTAAAAATGACTGCCAGTGCGACAATAAGACTAAAACATTGATAAATAAAAAGGTTCGCTGCTTAAACCTGTTCAGTCTCTGTGCTTGGGTCTACTAACTTTTGCATAAATGTCATGATATCTCCCTATTCTTATCTAAGAATTGATTAGGGAAGTTTTTGCAGATGCACATTTCCCAAAATGACTCCTCCAAAAAGAAAGAATTTGCAGCTCATCATGGGTTACAGCTCAGCGAAGCTGGGATTCATGTGTGGAGGGCTCGGCTGCTTTGACACTCAAATGGATCACAGAGAGCATTTCTTCCACACAAGCACATCACATCCTTTTGTGCATGAAAAACCAACAGCACATGATCTTATGGTTTTATCTAAAGAGGCTTAGTCAAAACTGCATGTGCTTAATTGTTCAGCCTTACAGCACTGAGTCCATGTTTATGTGAACTTGGATGTCTGCTCTCGTCTCAGAGCAATGCCCCTGATCTGCGAGACAGAAGAAAAGGCCACCCACAGGGCAAGTAGCTGTCACTGTTGATTCACGGGGGCTGAATTTCGTAAATTCTTAAGCAGCTTCTCTGAGAGAAAAAAAAAAGAAGGAAAAATCCACCTTCTATGGAGAAACTTTACAAAAGGGAGCTCTTACATTCTCTGGGTGGGAGATTACTGGGAGGGATGGTGCAATTATGCATTCTCATGCTGAATGGAGTGGAGCTGAGAGTTGTAGCTAATCTGCAACTCAAACAAGAGTAAATCTAAGCTAATCAACAGTGAATTACAATGCAAGGCACAGGCAAAAACATAACAACTCGGGATGGGTGTGTGTGTGTGTGTGTGCCTGTGATTCATGCAATGCTTTTCAAAGCATGGTGAAATATGCTCTCAGGCAAGAAACGGCTTAGTCAAAGAGCCACTCAACACATTTGGCAGGAAATAAACACACAGCGACGCGAAACCAGGTACAGCGCTTAAACACTTCATCACACCGAGCTGGCAGACGATTAGTCACAAAAGCAATTGAACCAGAGGAAAGACCTCATGACAAAATTATCAAACGGCTTAAAGTACAGGCACAGAGCACCTTCAAGGAGAATAAATAAACGGTATCAGAGGAACAAGTCTGTGCGTGTCAGGATCCTGAGCGAGGTCTCGCTGAATAGTTTGCTTTGTTGGTTCTCAGGGGACCAGATTGCTGGTCTGCTGGGAGTTTGTTAACCGTGTATAGCCCCCCTCGTCTTTTGTGCCACTCCAAACTATTATTCGTGGATAAAATACCTGCCCAAGACCGCGGCCTGCGAATGTAAATGAAAAAAAAAGTCTGTTTGTCTGATTTTCAAAGGCGGCAGAGGGTGATTCAACGCGGTCAACAGTGCGAAAAATCTGGAGTAATCCTGATGGATATCTCATCTTGATACAGTGACGCAAGTTAGCACGACACCTGTGATGCACTATCGTGCCTGGATCTCTGTGATTAACGAGAGTGGAATTACTGGAGGGTGCGTCTTGGTGACTGCCGCCGTTGCCTCGGAGCGAGGAAGTCCCCGCTCCGCTCCCACCTGGAGGAGGGGGTGGTGGTCTTCCTCTGTGGAGTCTGCATGTTCTGTCCTCCCCATGTGCATGTGGGGTTTTCTTCGGGTACTCAGGTTTCCTTCCCACAGCCCACAAACATGCATTAAGGACAATTGGAGACTCTAAAATGCCCCGAGGCGTGAGTGTGTGAGTGGATGGTGTGTGTGTGTGTGTGTCCTGCGATTGACTCTCGACCTGCCCAGGATGTATTCCCTGCCTTCTCCAACCAGACTTTTGTACCCGGGAATGGTATAGACTGTTGTGATTCAACAAAGTCAGGCTAAAATGGTTGCTTCAGGCTAGCTCCCATTTAAGAAGAATCACAATAGTGCAGTCTCAGACCTGTTAAAAGCCTAGTATTGGTGGCCAGTGGGAAGCACAGAAACAGGTCAGGTATCTCACGCTGTGGCGTTGAGTGGCGCTGCAGGTACAGCAGGGTGGATGAAGCGCCATCCTAGAGGTACAGGAATAATAAATCTCCCAAGTCTCGGGGTGGCTTATACTCGTCTCAGGCTCAAGATTCTGGCACTCGGAAAAGTTAAGCGTGGCGGCAGTAATTCTCTCCTCCCACTCCGGGCCTGCGAGGTAAACAACAAGAGCAGCACAGTGTTTACGTCCTGGACGTTATGAAATGTGCACAACGCACGTTATCTTGATTCATTTAAGCAGTCGCTGGGTGACGTGGGAGCACACGGATGAGCCAGGATTAACTCAACTTAGCATTTTTTTTTTAAGCGAAGCCCTCTGTGTCACCTCCCACCCCCTGCTGTATGCCCGTACAGAGTTCTCATTGAAATGAATGAGAGGGTTGGGTTTCATCTTAAAGCAGCACTGTTGTTGGTCTCCGAGTGGTTTTAGGTGTGAGGAGGGGTCAAGGCAGAGGACTTGTTGTGTTTTCATGTGTCTTCACAGGGTTTTTGGTTATCGGGGTCATGCCGTCTTCTTGGTAATCACATCTTTAATTGAAAGAAATGCACAATATGAATCCTCAGGATTGCTTTATTTCTACAAATAGAGTAATTGAACCCAGTCGAAGCAGAAATGTTAGAACTGGTTAAATTATTAAATGCAGCAGCTCAAACACTGGGCTCAGACTGATTATATTTCTCTGGAAGAGATTGTGATTATAAAAAAAAAAACCCAACAGAACATTATCTTTCATGTTACTGTGAAACCAGTCCTATTTTTCCCCTCGCTGTCCTCTCCCCTCGCGTCAGTCTGCAGCTGACGGGACCAGCCCCTTCTTGGCACCCTTGTGGATGTGACTCTCCAGCTTCCCTGTGAGAGAGAGAGAGAGGGGGTGAAAGGGAAGGGTGGGGAGGGGAGAAAAGAGGAAGGGATGAATCAAAACACCATCAAAGGGACAGAGTGACCTTTCTGAGAGCTAAAGGCCTACTGATTAGAGGCGGCTTTGGATAGAGTGGAAAGAAAGGGAGACGCAAAGACACGAAGAGATGACGAGGTAAAAGGCCAATGAGACCTTTTATTCAACAGCAGAGAGCGATTAGAGCGCAGCCTTTGTTGGCAGAATAATAGGGTGCGTTTAATTCACTTGTATGGATGTACATTCAACATCATTCTGGAGTCGGAGCGCGCCAGGCTTCGTCTGATCGGCTCACAAAAATCACAGTCTTTCAGATTTCTGCCATGTGGGCTGATAGAAGTGGGTGCTATTGATGCATGTGGGGCACCTCTATCAACCATCCTGATTCTGTATGAAGCATTTATAAAGCTGGACTATTTCCAACATGTTTTTATTCAAGGCAGGGATCAATGCGGGGACATCAAAGCTGCGTGCTCTTGGAAACTAAGCTATACATTTGGTTTGTTTGGATATGCGAATCACCTTCAAATGAACCTGTGCTACTCTCTTATTGCAAGAAGGGAAGAGGAGAGAGGAGTTTCCATGAAAATGGAAACTGAAGTGCTCAGAGAATCAGACACACTGACAAAGTAAAGGGGCCAAATGTTGGTCCCTGAGGGACACCGCCAATGACCAAATCGGTCTGGAGCCTCCTACAACACGTATATTCTTATCCTAATACTCACTATTAAAAAAACGTGCATCTTCCTGACTCTGCCGAGAATGTCACGCTAAAAGGCTCCTTTCATTAACCTAGTTGGTGCTCATTAATTCACAAGGACCTCGGACGAGAATGTTTACAGAGATAAAAACAGCTGCGGCTCTCAAAGAGGGATTTGATCGAGTCGCTATTTATACAAATGCTCGTAGCTATGCTGCGTAAACAGAGGTCTGCATTCTTCCGGTCGCAGCTCATTCTCACACACTGCTGCGTGACGATTTGTCCTTCTCTGTGCCGTGCAACCTCTGCCGGGTCTCGGTAACCCGCGTTGACCCCGTCCTCGACTCCGAGGCAAATAATAACCTCGTGGCTCTCCGTCTAACACAAGACTCCTGCTTGTCAAACCACCACATTAGCTGGCTGTTTTCCCCTCAGCTGAGGTGGGGAGAGGGTGGGGGTGGGGGGGGGTGGAGAAAAAATGATACAAGTGTGACAGGCAGGGGTGGTGGTTGTCACTTGTGCTTTCTTCTCATGCTGTCACGTTAAGGCTGAACTCTGCGGGTAGTGGAAGCATAAACAAGGTGTTTAGGAGAAGAGCTGTTTGCTCGCCATTTCCAGGTCTGTCTGAATGGCTGTCAGTGTCTGTTGTGCCAAGACCGAGTGCTACTTGGGCATGGAAATACAGCCGGAATTTCTGGGTGCAGCTTATCCAAGATTACTTTTTACCATAACAGAAATGCCTCACTATGGATTCCATTTGGGTGTTTTGTGAGTGAGATCTGGAGTCAATCTTGTGGAAAATAGGCTCTGGCAGCTCGCACAGTGATGTTTCTGTATGGAAATAAAGTGATTTAGTCAAAGTCAAAGCCGGCACTCACAGAATGAGCGTTTAGCAGTTGCACCGCGTCACTTCGGTGTTCTTTATTCGTAGCGTAATAAGAAAAATCTTCACATTTCTGTACATCAAAGGATGCTGGAGGGAAAACGCACAAAGGGAGCAAAGTTTAATTTCTCTCTGTGTATTTGAGGGAAGGTGACATAACTGACAATCCCCAAATCCTACAGTTGTTGATGTCTTGGCTGAGACGGGAGCAACACAGGAGAAAAGCCATTTTATGACATTATACGACACTTTGGCTGCACATTAAATTAAAGCGCTTTTTCCACAGCCAGAGCGACATCCTTCCACCAAATTTGGTGGAAATCACATATCCAATTTTATGTAAACGACAGAGACAACGAGAGACTGTGATCGCAACGTGTGGTGGAGGTAATGGAAAATATGCAGCCATTTAGAATGAAAATAACAATTGTTGTGTTTCTATCTGCATAGATGAAGAAGAGTAGTGATAGCCACAGTTATAAACCCTGATATACCTGCCTGGTAAATTTGAGCCCAACGTAAATAGTCCAAGTAAATGTATTATTTCCTCTTATTCCTTAGGGAAATATCTGTACCTTAGCAACCACATGCTTTACACCTGATTTAATGTGACAGTTCAGAGCTTGTTTGCCCCCAAAAAGGCATATCATAAAATATCGTACTGCAACCATTACATAACAACCGTAGTGTGATAGAGTGTAGACACTGCTTGACATTTGCGTGATAGTATAGGCTTGGTGTGAATGAGCTGTCAAACCACTTCTGTCACCATGGTAACTATAGAGAGTATGAACCCTGCATGGAGGGAATAAACACTGCGAAGCACTCTGCAGTTTTCTTAGACAGGGAGTCGGGTTGAGAAGTGCCCTTCAGGCCATATCCCACACTTATTAAAACCCACACTTAAAGAGATATTTGAGAAAATAATTAGCTTTCCTGCAACCGGCCACATGCGATCAAGAACAACAGCGACTACAGTAAGTGGGCCTTGTTGTCACAACTGTCAGAGGGAGTGCTCTCTGGTTGTATGAACAAGTGAGCTTCATTATATTCACCAGGGAAGTCAATTCAGCATTGTTACATATTCTATCGGTGAAGGCGACTTTTGTTAATGGCTCCGGAGCTGCTGAGCTGTCACATTTCAGAGTGGATGCTGCAGAGCAGGGAGAGCTGGAGGGGAGGAAAGAAAAGGTGGGGGATGGGTGGGAGGGGTGAGAGTGAAGGAGTGGGTGGAAAAAACAGAGAGACAGCAAAAAAAATGAGACAGAAGGGATGAGGAGAGGGAGAGAGGGAGAGAGAGAGAGAGGGAGAGGGGGAGGGCTGCTGGGAGAAAGGATACAGATAGGACAGCGGGAGAGGGAGAGAGAAGGAGAAATAGAAAGGCTGGCCCATCGATTGGCTGAGATAATTTCCCATTGATTGCTGCACTGTTTGGAGATTGCTGAAGAAAGGTTTATTGCCCACATGCTGCAGCTGGGGAGGAGGCCATAAAATAAGCACAGGTTGTCTGCAGAGGGCTAGCGCTCCATCATCAAGCCCGTAAAACACACTGCTCAACACGCACACACACACACACACAAAGATGCTCACACACTACCCTTAGATTGCTCTCCTTACATATTCACAAGTCTGACTGCATGCATACCATCCCCATTAGACATAATCAAACAGCACCACCCATCACCGATGGAAAGCACACTCTCATAATCCCTCCCCAACAACCAGGGGCCAGAGAGCAAAGAGTATCTATTAAACTGAAATAGAGGTCCATTGACATCCTCCCGAACATCAATAACACACAGGCTCCACTACTTCCTCGCAATAATAATCACACAAATAATTGGCTGGTTGCTGTTTATCCTTTTGTGAGACTGCCTGCCCACACACTGAAGGATAGAGAAAAAAAAAGGCAGGATTTTGTATTCTATCTCTTTATTACACAGCGGTCCCAGTGCAACTGGATAATAAACCTGCAGCAGCTCTGGATCTACATTTTAATCACACGGTGAGACACCTTCAGATGACACATTTTGACACGAGGAAATGATTTTGTGCCTACAAATAATGACACGGCGGAGGGAAGTTGAAAGTGGAGCAGCCGCGGCTCCGTGATTGAATGTAGCACCTTCAACAGTATCTGTTACGCCGACTCCCACTGGGCTCCCCACAATAACCGCTCCAGAGTCTGTCTGGAGTGGAAAAAGCTCGAACAACGTGACAAGATTAAGCAAATTCAAAGACGGCTCCGCGAAAACAGCAGCGACGGCTTGAACGTGCACATCAAAAACCATTAAGTAAACTGGTCGCAGCTGTCGAGGGTTCTCTCTAAAGGAAGATGTCAGCAGCCATAGCATGCTTACATACGTACTCACAGCATCACTGCTGGTTTTGTTACTCTGGGTTTAACGCTTACCATGTTTGACACAAGCCCCAACCCCCCGTGACGTCACCCATTGGTTTTCGAAGGATGCAGTTTGACTCTTCCTCATAATCGAGCCAGCAGAAACCATAGGGCGGGTAGGGCGTTGGTGGAACGAGTGACGGATCCATATGATCCATACTGGCTATCAGGGAGTAACCTGGCCATAACAACCAGGTAAACACAGTCTATTCTCCCAGTTAGTGTGACTGGCGCTCCCTCCCCTGTGAGGCTCCCCTGTCAATCAAATGGAAGTGACCATTCATCATCATTCTTTCTTCTTTAAGCTCTGATATCTTATTAACCATGGAATTATTTGCAAATCGACCACCATATTACACGCTGGCAAACTTAAGCTGTAAAAGCCGGTGTGAGTTGACCGAATGAGTATTTCATGATTGAAAATGGTGTTTTTTGACTGGATGTGCATTGGAGCCAGGCCCTAGAGGATCTCTGCAGTATTGCAGTATTGCAAGCTCCTCCATATTGGCATCCTTTTTCATACCGAAAGACTACGTCCATCTTTTAAACACAGTCTATGGTTTGACATCTTAACTTTCTATTTGGCTAATAACTGCTAATGTGTTGTAATCACACGGTAGAGCGTCTGGTAATGCGACGAGATCTGCTGATGAAAGCAAATGCCGGTCAGTCGTTAAAGTCTTGCTCAGGGCGTCATGAAGATCTCCACTCAAAGCTCATGGCAAGCCACCAGTTTCCACCCACTGCCAACGTGGCTGTGTTCAATCACCCCTGCTTTGTTTGCCGGTTCGCTCCAAGCCAGCGAAAACCCGTTCAGGTTCCACATTTGGTGCGAGGCTGTCGCGAAGCCCAAAGATGATCCAAGTGGTTAAGCACTTGACTGCAACAGCTGGGTACAATAATTTTTATTAGCGATGAAAACCAGAGAAAATGCCTCCTCCTCGGCCATGGGCTGCACATGTCCCCACAGCGGGACTAATAAAGATGGGTACTGGTCGGTACAGGGGGTATGGGGCATGTGCTCGACTATAGTCTCCATGTTCAATGTGACCAATGCGACGTGTTGGCTCATGTATGCGGCACAGAGCAGTAATCTGTCAGGCTCCACGGGGCTGCACTTGTTAGGATGGCTTTATTGCTCATTTGGGTCTTTTAATGGCACTCTTTTACAGTAGCAAGAGAACTGCCAGCCTATATCCTTCACCACGTAAAAAAAAGCACTCAGAGTACCTATGGTAATGAAGTTGGGAGCAGTCCGCTTTCTCTGTTCCAGGGAGATCGTCTGGGGCCGCTGTATTTCCCATAATTCACCAGGTTATGCCGGCCAAATGCGTTTTAAAAAATGCAGAGTGTAAAGACTCCCAGAGTTTTTTCTCTCTATTTGAACAAAAGGCCTCATTCTGACTTAATCTCAGCAACACTGCTCTTCCATCTTCTTTAACTAATCTGCCCTCAGCTTAGCACACCTCCAGCTGAAATCATTCTGCACATGAAACCAAGCTGACAGCCTCCAGCACTGCGGGGAAGTGGATGTGTGCAAAGCCCGCGGTGGCCAGGGGAGAACAGCAAGAGGGGAGGGGAGGGGAGAAAAACTGCCCGGATTCCCATCTTGCTGTTAGTCACACCTAATTTACATTCCCTTCCTGCACTGCCGAGCTGGTGAATTTACAAGTGGATAGAGAAGGTGCTGTTTGAGACTTGTGTTGGCATGCTGTTTGCAAGGGGTTAGGGAGAAGCGTGAACCATGCTTCCCACTGCAGAGAAAACAGTCTCTCTCCATCTCTTGGTCCAAACCTCCCTGCCTGAGGTTGTTTTCACAGACACCGAGGGGCTGTAATGGCTCAGTGATTTCTCCAACCAACAGCGCGCCGTTGAACTGGTTTAGTCACGCACATGACAGTTCATTACAACTCGCTGGAGAGCCGGTGTCTGACAAGCGCAGGACAGCTAACACGCCACAGTGGCTGGCGAGTGGATGTGGAGCACCTTAGGACCTGGAGATAACTGGTTTACAGCGCTGCTCCCATCATACACAACATGGAAGACAGACCGCGGATGCTATCGGTTCATTATGCGACGTCTTGTCTTCTGTTTTGTGTGTGGATGAGCATAATGAGCTATGAGGCATTATAACCTTTAAGACCCTAGACATTAACCAATAACACTTTTTGTTTCTGACTGTGTTATGATCTTGCAGTAAGTTAGAGCTGCATTACACAGCACAATAAACAACCTTGTCATTGCCTTTAAGTACAGTCTCAGCCATTGTGATGTGAAGCACACCTTTGCAGCAGCCAGTGGTTACATTGCAATGAGTGCAGTGTAACTAAGCACTCATTTAACTCCTGTGATGGCAGCCGAGAGCGTGTTGGACTTTGACACATTCCTCATGTCAGGAATCTTAAGTTGTACCGCCTTTTTTCTTCCCCCCCCCCCCCCTCCATGCAGCTAAATCCGTAGGAGGAAAGAGGGGAGTTGTTGGTACACGACTTCAATAACCACGATATAGAGAGGAAAAACATCTCTTGCGTTTACAGGTCGCACAAAGGTTGCCGTGTTCTCCGGTGGGTGTTCAGTACCAGCTGTACGCGTCTGACTCAGGAAGGCGGAGCGTGGAGGGAATGTCTGCCTTCGCTGCAACAACTTTCCTGGCTTTTATTTGGAATCTGATAATCCGTGAATGCCATGAGCCGCAACAGTAGCAATGTGAGGAATGTAGAGAAAATAAAAAGAATCTGAGCTTTGACTGTCTTCTCTCCCGCGCTCACCTGCCCGCCAGCCTGACACTGTCCGTCCGTTTTTGGGAAAGTCAGAAAACTGAGTGATGGAGACGGTCCAGCTGACAAATTGAAGGGAGTTCCCCCCCCCCCCCCCCCCACCCCACCCCACCCCCGCCCCTTGGATTGGATGGAGACCTTGAGCTTGCTGTATATATTGACTTTAGAGGCTATGCAGAGTATATTTGGAGACGCAGTTGTTCAAACATGCCGAGGGGAAGGCGAGATGTGGACGAGGCTCAATTTACAAAACCACGCTCTCAGATGCCAAAAGCGTCCCGATTGTCAAACTGGTTTTACTCTGAAATTGGCCACAATTCTTAGCTCAGCAAATCAGATCTGATTTAAGAGAGCCGTGGATCCCGGGCTCAGCGTTTGGAGTTTAAACGTCCTGTTTATAACAGACACCTACAGTTTAACTGTCGTTTCCTACGGCGCCGGGCTAAATGCGACACAGATTGTGATTATTTTGCGGGAGAGGAGCCTGTTGGCAGTAATCAATCAGCCTGTGTGAGCTTGAACCGAGAGCTAGATAATGGTGTCACACGGTATACATATTGATTACAGGCCCGGGGGCTATTCTGTGTGCAAAAGCAAATACGGCGGCCAACTCCAAGCGGGGACCGCGGGTCAGCCGGTGGATCCTCGTCGGAGCTCGTCGCACAAGCTGCTGTCGACACGTCTCACAGGTCTGTGAAGCTGTGGCCACGTTTTAGTCACGCCGCGCTACATCAACACTGAATGCCCAATGACTCCCCTCTCAGAGCTAATACTCCCCTCCCTCTAACCACACACTCCCAATAAACAACTTCCCAAATTATGATGCTCGTGTTATTCCAAATCTGATCCGAGCGACCAGCAAGCTTGGCCGAGGTGAGAACAGTTTGAAGACTGCCATCTTTTGGTTTGTTTTTTGGGGGGGGGGGGGGGGGGTTGTCAGCAGCCTGGCCAGACCGGATCGATCAGACGTGATGAAAACGTGCGGCAGGACTAATGATTCAATAGCTGCTGCAGTCCCTTCAGTTCATGCTGGTCTTTTGTTCCTCCCCCTGCTCCGCCGCCTTCATAGCTTCCTGATGACGTCCCGGTCGCGTTTCTGCTCCGAGCCGCTCTGAAACACAACACCAGCGCACTGGAACATTCTGCGGCTGCCGCATGGGGCTTTCCTTCATTCACTCACAATAAACAAAGTTGCTCTCGGGCTTTCAACGTGGGTTTCCAGCAGGACAACGTAACTAAGCTGGAACGGCACCTTCGTTTCCCTGCTAAGGAAAGCGGTCCCGCAGGCAACAACACGCATCCCCGTCCCATGTTTACAATGTCCACGCGGTACGGACCATAGCGGCACAAGCACGGGTTGAATCCCTGTCGTCTGGGCTGAATGAGGTGACCGAAGAGGCTCATTACAGACCTGCACCCAACACGGACACCAGAACATCTGACGTATTGATTTCCTTTGTTTGTTTGTATGTAAAGATAAAGTCATCTGTGTCTGCTGTTCAACAACAGCGACGTGGCCAAATATCATCCCGTGTTCGCGCTTAAGCCTGAAAAGTGTGCACTCCCGGGATTATGCTGCACTGCAGACGGACTAGAAACAGGTCACGGCAGAGAGGTAGCGGCCACCGACAAATGGTGTCATGTAGCAGAATTTCCTCATCCTCCCGCTCACATACCAGTTCCCGCTGAATGCGGACGGGCGAGCAGATGGATCTCCCTTCTGGAAGCCATGTGTTGCATGTTCCGCTCAGCCACAGCAGCACCCGGGCCAGAGCCCCCCCCCCCCCCCCAGAGGAGAGCGTCGCCTCTTCAGCAGGAACGCGCTTGCTTTTTCCTCAATTACCCGGCCTTTTGCAGCCACTGGCTGCTCTCTGCGCCGATCAACGACGGGACGCTTTCACAACGAGACCAGTTCGTTACAGGTCTGAGGCACGATGGAGCGTCATCCCTGCACATAGAGCGCAGATTAAAGGAACTGCATTTGACTGCCAATAGTTTCTGAAGATCTGGTCCGTATTTCTCGGCGTATTTAATTGAGGCCGTACACATGTTTTTATTAGATGTCCTTTTCAAGTGGATTTTTATTGTCTGGGCCACCGGGTTCTGATTTCCATTCGCAGACAGAGAAGAGCGGAGCCGTCGGCCGGAGACGACACGAGGGCGGCAGATGAAAACGGAGAATTCGGTGCCACATCCTGTTGAAATGGCGCTGTAAATATATCGTTGTAGATCACAGGCAGGAGCTGTGTTTACGGAGCCTCGCAGCGTCTCGCTGCAGCGCCGCCCTCGCGTTCCACTCGTCCTTAACATTCCACAAACGCTTAAGGACTCTCGGATCCTGGCTGACACACACTGAACTCCTAATTAGTTTGGTTCTTTACTATTCTCACATTCCACTTCACACGCTACCAGGGCCAGACGCACTTGACTGTGTCTCCTGCAGAACCCTGATTCCCATTTGGTTTAATGCTCAAAGAGATTTGCCAGACGTATCAGACGACGTTCACAGCTCTTTGGGTTTTGCTGCCCAGACAGAGAGCGAGAGAGTTGTAGTTTTGTTTGAAACGTACGTTTCTGCACATGGACGTGGCCCGTTGGCGTATGCTAGACTGCAAATCGGGATCAACCTTTTCATGGTTGACCCGGGTTTAACCAAAACACGCTAATGGTTCAGAGTGCCGGGCTTTCTACGTGGCCATGCGTAGTAATGAACTCAGAGATGGTCTCGAAAAGTGGACTCAGAAGAAGATAACATCGCTCTGCTTTGCATTTCCATTTTCCATTCCATTTTCCCAATATCGCTGCACTCCATCATGTATTATCCATGAAGGCTCCGGGTTCATTAGACCACACGGAATAATTCAGGAGCCATATTGGATTCTCAAACAGTTTTTTTTTTCTCGTCAACTTGGAAAATAACACGAAGTCTCGCTGGTTAACACTTGAAAACGTTTGTCCTTAAAGAGAGTCTGGATTCGGGGCTCGGAGTCCCCCTCCCAGTCAATGCATTCAGGGCCGACGTGGCCACCGCTCAGCTTCACACGGAGCAGTGAGAGCAATGGAGAAAAATGACGCGCGCGTGCATTTCAGCCGTTTCAGAAACTGCCAGAGCGGGACAAACGTTTACATAGGAGGCAGGAAGCAGCTTTCGCTTTCTCCTGCAGAAACGTCTATTTTTACCCCTGTGATTAGGGACGCCTCAGCCAGGCTGATGCTATCGGCCTGCAGACGGTGGCGTCTGATCAGGCAGCAGATACGGGGCTGACCCGGAGGCCAGCGCGCCATGCCTTCCCTTTGCCTTCATCACGGAGGCCTTGTTGTCGTTGTTGTTTCTCTGCTTCTCCGCAGTCCCACTCCTCTTCACTTTCCCGCGCCGAGCGAAACCCGACAGCCCCGTCCTCGCCACCCTCGATGGGAACGCACACGGGAGTGAAAATGAGGGCAGTCATCCGGAAGATGCCTCGCATCCTTCTGTTAGGAATGTGCTCTCGACAAAGGGCCCCCCGATACAGACAGCGAGCAGTCTGAAAAGCCCGCAGGTTGTTTAAACATACCGTCACAACAACCGGCAATTAGGGAGGCTGCACCTCCAGCGTTCACCAGTTCAACAGCTCACACCTCCAGTTGCAATGGGAGCTGGAAAAGCAAAGCTGAGAATCACAGCCACATGAAAGACACGTTTCTGGACCCTAATACAGAATGAAGAAGCTGAAATGATTAGTCGATTGCAGACGGGAAATGGCGACGTGTTCAGTGTTTTAGCCTTTTACATTGTGATGTAATACTGTACTGATTTGTTTTAACAGGAAGAAGTTTGTAGTGTCAAAAACATCAGAATGTGTTGTTCTGGGGCTGAGAAAAACTGTAAAAATGCAAAAAAATTTCCAGACGGCAATCGGGGAAGAAGTTCTTGCAAGTTGTGGCGCTAATTGGCATGAGGGCGATATTAAGTGATAGAACGTTGAAGAGCACAATTATGACATGAAACACGTGGAAAATGAAGTCTTTGCTGAAGTAAGTGTTGAAAACAACCCTATCTGGACAGCAATTACACGTCCGCTACAGTTAATTACGGTCTAAGCGGGTGTGCGATGTGTCACGCTCGCGTTTCATTCCTGTGCTGACACTAAATCTCCATTTCCTACAATGCCATTAGCAAAATCATGCTCCGGAGACCAGAAATCCTCCCGTCAGGCTGGGCACACTGGGCCACGGAGGGTTTTTTTTGTTAAAAAAATCGCCTTAAATCCTCAGTCTCCCCAATGTCAAAGGGACACAATATAAAGTGTAGCCTGCTTGCTTCTTTTTTTCTTTTTACAGCCGCGGTGGGACTCTGAAAAGGTGAACGCGGCCGTGCTATTAAAACGGGTCCTTATGAAGCGGGCCGCGGCCACATCTAATTAGAATGTAAATGTAGTGTGGGCCGGGGATGGATCACAGAGGATAGACATTGGCATTTAGATTATGCTGAGACTAGATTACTGATGACACTGTGTGTTGGTGAGATAGCCTTTTTAGAGAGCTGCTTGGCAACTGACTAATTGTGTTTCACCACTAGCGGTGCAGGCCATCGCTGGTAATTAGCAGGGCGGGGGGGCGGGGCGGGGGGGGGGGGGGGGTACGATGCTGCCTGGGAACAGCACACACAACACTCGTGCACACGCTACAGGACGCACGCGCTCCTCCCATCTTACACTTTGTACCAAGGGAGCCCTGAAGGAGGAGAGCGCTCCTCCGCCGCCAAGCCAAGACTGGAGGCTGCTCGGCAGAAATCCTCTCACCTCCGTACGATTCCTCTGCGGGGGGGGGGGGGGCATACGCCACGAAACGGAGCAGCTCAGACCAAAGAGGAAAAAAACCAAAGACAGAACGGAGACAGCGGAGAGGCAGAGAGGAGAGAGGAGGAAGGGGGAGCAGGGAAACAGAGAGAACAGAGAGGGAGGGCGAGTGCAGAGAGAGGGAGCGAGCAGAATGGAATAAATTGAAGCTGATCTGGTACTCTGCATTCTGAGGAGGCCGCATTTGCATATCTGTGCAGCGGTGCAGAGGGAGAAATGTGTCGGTGCTGACAGCAAGCTGAATATCTTAAACCTCCGCTGACACGCCTGCAGGCACTCTCTCTTCACATACACTGATCCGCAGTGGAGGGAACACACACGCGCACTGCCATACACGCACACACACACACACACACACACACGCACGCACGCACACGCGCGCACTCGCAAGACTTCAGGTCAGGAGATGGGAAGCTTTGTGCATGGCTTTGTTCCTGCACAGTGATGTACAGTAGTGCTTGTTGTTTAGCAGTCAGCTCAAGTACGAGGCTCATCTCTGGGGAAAGGACCCAGCGAGGCAGGCCATTCTCAGCCACACACGCCTCGTCAGATACGTGTGTGTGTGTGTGCGTGTGTGTGTGTGTGCGTGTCATGCATATGGGTATATGTGAACTAGCGCGTGATATATTAAGAAACACGTAATCGCACATTAATGCACGATACGCATTTGGATGTTATTGCGTGTGGTGGCTGGAGCCATAAATACAGCGCAACAACAATGCTTTCGGACTCCACAGCCACACACACACACACACACACACACGCACACACACACACACACACACACACACACACACACACACACATTTGCACTTCAAACACTGGGCAATGAGCCATTTGAAAATCAGTCGGTTTGGTGGGAGGTAAACCTAATAAAACCAGCTGAGTGCAGAGGCAAAAAAACAAAAACAACATGAGCCTGAGGAGACCTCACAATATATTAGCACTCTAAGTCAGGACTGCACATTGAACTGAAATAAGAGCAAAATGAGGGCAACGTCGACTTGTAGGAGACGCACGCTTTCGATAACGTCTCGTTTTAAGCGTTGTGGGGCCGACAGAGATGCTCTGGCCTACGGACCATGTTCTGCACACGGGGGGGAGTTAGCATGTTAGCATGCCGCAGTAAACGGCACATGGCTGCAACACGTTATTAATGGCTTCTCTAAGTTGGGAAGCGAAACGCAAGCACTTCAAATCCCCACTTCGAGTTTGTTTTTGTTTATCTTTCAGCGCCGCCCGAGCATAATGTGTGCACACGATACGGCACCTGAATATAAACACATTCATTCCAATCTGGGAATCGATGTGCGCCGGGGGTCTGTCCTGATTGAAAACGAGGCATTTCAGCCGTCAACATTCTTGTTGCTTTGAGTCTGTTGAAACAATGTGCAATGATTAAGCCGGCAGTGAATCTTTTATGAGTTCTGACATATGGAGGAGACGAAGGAAATGGCCCCATTATGTTATACAAAGACAAACCGCAAACTGCAGGTTAAATAATCCAGAAATAATATGTCGGTGATCTTAAAGAGGACCCGTCTCTGTTCAGACTGGCCCAGGTTTTAATGAACGTGATGATGTTCTTGGACGGGCGATGCATCTTTGGCCTGGAATAGTCCTGCAGCAAAGCCAAAGTGAAAGTGTGTTTTCATTCCCGGTTTGCTCTAAGAGACGCCGCTTAAATTCCCGCTCCCCGGCCTTAACGTGAAAGCACGTCAGCCGACCTCTCTGGTGACGGTCTTTCCATCAAACTCTCAGCGAGGGAGGGGACAGAAAAAGAGAGAAAGCATCCCGAAATGTCACGACATTCCTGAAAGGAAAAGGAGCTGCGTGTGCGGGATGCGTGCGGACGGCCGGAGAGGCAGGAGGACGATGAAGTGACCAGTGAGAGCAGCGTGGCAGCGGACGCCTGCGACCCCCAGCCAAGGGGGTTAGGGTTAGGGTTAGGGTTAGGTTTAACCCTAACCCTAACCCTAACCCTAACCCTGCATGTGCGGATGTGAGCTCCCCGCCTCCCTGGCCGCCTGCAATCCATCCGACCGGCTGCGGCAGCCGACAACCACAGGGCGGACAAACAGAGACCGAACGGCCGGACAACACGATGGATCCTCGGCATTGATTGTGCAGCGCTCAGAAAAGAAAAGGAACGAGATGTTAATGCGGCGCGCTGAATAATCGAGTGAGCGCCGATACCGGAGTAGTTGTTTTCATGGGACTATACGGCGGAGAAGTGAAGGGAGCATTTATGCCGGTTTTTCATGGATTTCAGATTTCCCACGGGGTTCCTTTCGCGGGATTGTGTGACACTCGCACAAAGCAAGCATGGGGTCTTTGCAAATGCGTCACGTCTTTCATCCGAGATCCTCTGTGGCTGGATGGAAGGAAACCTCACGTCTCTGACAAGACACGAGATGAGGATGAATTCTCCCTCTTTTGACAGTTAAATCCACAGACTCCACACTTTGCCAGACCATCTCAATACTGTTTATCATTAAAGCCCATGTGGGGGGGGGGCAGGGAGGCGGGGGTGGTGGTGGTGGTGGGAATTTAATTTGCCAAGTTGTGGTCTCGCACTGAAATCAACAAGAATCAGGGGAATGCATCCTATTTGCCTGACACTGTCTAATGGCCGCCATCATTTCTTATTAATCTCGGCCCGCTGGAGGATTTATCCGTCCGCGTGCTCCGTGTGGAGCTGCCACAGCTCGATGGGGAGCGAGGAGCTCGGACTCGGCCTGGGCTCCTGCCTCCAGCCCCGCTGCAACATCGCTCTTTCTGCTGCCTGCACCGAACGCTGCGAGAGCGTGTGTGTGTGTGTGTGTGTGTGTGTGGGTGTGAGAAGCCGTCCTGAAAAAACACTAACTGCTACGGCTTTTAAAATGACCAGCCTTGTTTATACTTTTCTGCAAACGCCTCGCACACCAAGTTTCTCGGCTCTCTCCAGATCCCCTCGCTCGGGTTTTGCGTGGACGCCCACGGCTAACATTATGGCCGGCAAATATCAGAGGAATCTCCCGGGTCTGTTTAAGGAGCTCATTAAGCTCAAGGTTAAGTTACCTCAAGGTTATGTTTGGGTCTCTCCAGGCTGCCTGTCTGCAGAGTGAGTGCAGGAAAGAAAGAAACAAAGACGCAGAGGAGCTTGTCAAATGTCAGAATGTATCCTGTCTGCGGATGGGTGAGAAAACGGCAAGAGAGGAATGTGAATGTGTGAGGAGTGCTGGACGTAGGACACACTGTAAGTACATATACATGCTTCCACTCCTCTGTGTGTGTGTGTGTGTGTGTGTGTGTGTGTGTGTGTGGGTGGGGGAGGGGAGGCAGAGGAAGCAGAAGAAACAGTAACACAGCTGACACGCTCCTTGGCATGCCGGAGGCACGTTGACATTGATCCAGGGGACCTCTCTCCATCAGTCTCCCTGACAGAGGTAACTGGATTGTTCATAAAAATGGAAATTGAGCCGTGTTATTCTCATGCACGCAGGCCAGCGCCCCGGCACACACTGGCTCTCGCACACTGGATCCATCCTGAACTGAACGCAGCCGCACGCGGGGTTTGCACGAATAAGGTGTCACCCTGGCCGACGAAGACGCCTCTGCATACATATGAGTCATTAACATCACGGGGCTGCAGCCCCTCGAGCAGCAGAGCTCGTCTCGTCATTGGAACGTAGACGCGCGCACACAGTACGAACCGATCGCAGGGCAAACAAACAGGAGCAGCTGGGCGAAGGGGACAAGGCGAAGGAAGTGAAGACCTTTTTCTTCCTTTCTTCCCCCCGCTGATTAACAGTGTGCTGTCGCGCTAACACTTGAAGGGGCTAACGTTTCCAATAGGAGTATGGGTGGCTGCGGAGCTGGGGCGGGGGTTGATAATTACAGCAAATATGCCACAACATGCAATTAGCTCTCTCTCTCTCATATGCATCGTTTGTTAGCTTTGCAGTGTTCTGTGTCACATGCTAATTACCCGCAACCACTGTAGGCATGTGACGAATGCCGGCTGCACAGACACCCAGCACGCTGAAGCCCTTGGAGAAGCCGGGGCAAGGCGCGGGTGCGCGTGCACGTCCATGTTTGTGTTCATTTTAAATCGGGAAGCGATAGCGACAGCTCTTTTTCCTCTGTAGAAAAACACAAGTAACATCTGTTTTATGGCATCGCCAATGTGGTCAAACTGGGAAATCATCATCTCTAAAAATAACTTGATACTTAATCAATTTCACTCAGCCACTGTTTGTCTCCTTCAGCAATGAAACAGGCTTAAGCTGTTCAGCAGCAGATGCTATTGATTTTTGTGTGTGAGTGTGTGTGTGTGTGTGTGTGTGTGTGTGTGACTGGGGGCGGGGGAAGGCACACAGGAGGTACGGCTAATGATGGAAATTTTCAGAACGGCTGTGTGCTTTTTACAGGGAGCCGGGTTAATGTTGGCCTCAGCCCGACAAATCAGACACGGCAAAAACTCTTAGAGGAGGAAGCGAGACTAATGTGGGGCAGCGTCGACGGGGACGGGTTGGAAACGCAGGCAGGCTAATAACTGGTGCCGGCTATTCCGGTCTTGTCCGTGTCGGCGGCGAGTGTGCCAGGGACACTCGCGTCGACTTCGCAGTTCCGACAGGACGCATTGTTATTTCCAACCGTCTGAAGGCCGACATAGTTGGTGGTGAGGGAGGGGACGCAGTGTTATTAAGCCAAATTAAAGAAGGGCGAATGTGGCTTACCAAAAAAATGCTGTTTTTTTCCCCCCCTCTCGCCTTGAAAAAGTCATATTTCAGCTCCAGTGGAATGGTAAGTCTGACACATGGGAGGACGGAGGAAGAAGAGGACCTTCTACCGGCTACTGATCATGTTACAAAAACAGTGAAGACGCTGAAAGCACTTAATCACGGCAAACAATGCAAGGCATCTCAGGAGAGATTTTCACCCACATTAATGCTGTGGATCCCCTCCAGCCCCTCGCGTGAATTAAACATTTTGGCAGCTAGCGGACGCTAGTAACTGCACTAAATTTGGTATGGACCTTGATTCTCCCCGCGTAAGCCAGGCACAGTTCTCAGAACGGGATTACAATAAAACACAAAAGGAGACCGACAGAGTGAAAGCTAATGACATCTTGAACCCCTGACCTAATTTTGCCTCCCTGAGGGTTAAAGACTGTGCACGTTTTCCCCTGACCTTTATCTAAATGCATTATAGCGCACTATGATGCATTATAGCACGCTATGATAAGCAGTATGAAGAGTTTTCACTCACCTTAATCAAGGGTCGAAGACTATAAATCCCATAGATTATACCCCCCCCCTGCCCCCCTCAGGCAACAGACCTGTGATGCTGCACTATACAAATTAAACTGACTCGACAATGACAACATTAACATGTGCTATGCTAACTAACCCTAGCCCCGGACAGTTTAATTGATCCATCCATCAATATTACCATCAGCGGCCCCACATGAGGATACGGCTGGCTTGAAATCATGCTAAAAACATACAATTAACCGGCGCTTCTTTCCGTGTAATTGGCAACACTGCATGCCTGGCTCACACTCAACACATTCACAGCTGGTTTTGAAAAATGACAACTGAATATGCATACAAGGGATCATCAAAGAGTTAACCTCGCAGATGCTATTCTCTTTGTTCTGCATTTTGTCAGCTCGTGAGCGTTACAGTGGAACAGATCTGTTCTCTGCTGTTAACTGCTTGGCACCATCACTGCGTGCGTCTGCGTCTTTGGGATAACTCCTCACAGTATCTCTGATGTGGGTTAAATGTCTCTAATCTATACTGTGCGGTACTGTGGGCCTGGGTGAAAAGAGGGAAAGGAGCCATCGGCGTGGTTTCAGCCTACAGATCTGCATATAAAGTGGGTCAGCCGTGCTCCTGGAGAGCTTAACAAGCTGCTGGAGGAATAAAGCAGCACACTTGATAATTAGCGAGAGGAGGAAGGCTTGTTTAAAGGAGGGAGGGCGCAGGAAAAGGTGGAGTGCAGATGAGAGAGTGTGTGGGTGTGATGCTGGACTAACAGGATCCTGCAAGGGGTATTTTAAGTACTTTTTCACAGCAACTGTGCTAATATGTTTCCCCTTGATCTCATTGTCTCGTTGCTGCTTTTTGGATTGTAATTGTAGATTGGGTGTTTTGTTTTTCCACTTCCATGTTTGACTGTGTTAATGTGGTTGCATTTAAGCCATGTCCCTTCAGGCTTTAATAAAATTCATGCCCGCTGTTCAGTTGTCGGTCTCACTGTTGGCTTATCTCCACTTTCAAGCCCAGGACTGTAAAACTAACATCTTTGCTGTATTATACTGTGGACTCCTGTCCTTTTATGGCTCTTGCACTATGTGAAAATAATACTGTTTGAGATGTACTTGGAGATAAAAAGGCCAGGAAACAATGGTGGATGATTTCAGGTGCCATTGCTGTTACATACTGTCAAAGCAGCAGAGAAGGAAGTGGCTTGAGAGGCAATCTTTTTTCTCCATGCTCCCTCTGGCAATTCCTCTTTTATTCTCCAAACAGAGGTCCAAGCCTCCATCCAAACTGGCTGTTTCCTCCTCAGTGTTGGCTCGCATTAAAAGCATGCGAGATGACAAAGCAGTGGTTTACGAACAACATCCAAGACCTCGATTAAGATGAATGATTATATCAAGAGAACACCATCACAATGACAGCTGCTGGCCTGCCCAAACCTATAGCTGGAAATGCACAAATACCAACTAGTGGAAAGAAAAACAGAGGAAAGTCTAGTTTAGAAAAACAGCACGGAGAGATCTTATTTCTTGGTTGAAAACCACTTTGTTGAGGCTATATATATGCGTCTTCCTCCATCAGTGATCAGGCCATTTCCACAGCTGATGGAGAGAGATGCAGTCCTAACACCACTGTAAGCAGGGGGGCTCAGCTGGAGCTGATGCGAGCGCGTGTCTTTTGTGTCTGCGTATTTATATGTGTCCTTCCTAAAAGCTCAGGTGCTCTCAGGCGAAGTGAGACGAGGGTTATTTGAGGCAGAGAGTGAGAGAGAGAAGAGCGAGCTAAAGACTTAAGAGCTCATGCAGTGAATAGCTGCAGAGCGAGCGGAGAGGAAGAAGTCGCTGTTATTTCGCCTGTGCCACACTGCCTCTGCTTCAAGTGTCGAATCTGGTCTTTTTCCATCAGGCGTGCTTGCCTTTATACCCTCTGGCAACACGCGGATAATTGGTTTGCTACCGAAACTGCATTACAAGAAGAGGCAACGATCACTGCCCAGCATATGTGCAATGAAACCCCAACAGTTGGTTGATTAATTCAGTGGATTCGGTGGAAACGATCAGTTTGATAACGTCCCCTCGATAAAATCATCTGCAAAGCTTAAGCTTAGTTTAAGGTTCACAAATTTAAGTCTGTGCTGCTTTTCTTCATCTCAATTGACTGTAAACACACCATCTTAATGCTTTAAACCATTCAAAAGGTTAAACATCACATCAGCTAATCAAAGAGTAATCTGCACTAATCAGAAGTTGAAAATGAAGTAAAACGGTAGATCAAACACGATATTGATTTACATGGGCTTTTCACAATAGCTGACAAATTGTTTTAAGTCGGCGTATCTTTGCTAAAAAAAGAAAGAAAAGCAATCAATACATGTTCTAAAGAGTGTGATTGAAGGAATACGAGGGCCTTTATTATGGCTATCGCTTGATACGGCTCCCAGCTGGTTATGGCTGCACACCTGGTTAATGAAGCTGAGCTCAGGGTCAGACAGATTCTCAGAACGCGATCAGCTGTTTTGACTGGGCGCGGCTCAGAGCAGGCCGTCCTCGACCTTTGCACCAATTATCCGACGTGCTCCCCGCTCCGTTAAGTGAAAGCGCTTCGTCACGCTTGGGGGGAAAAACGGCATTGCTCAGCAAACGCGAACGCGACTCCATGAAATGAGCGCGACCCTGTCTTAACGTTCCTCGGATGAGAGGAAAAACCAGCGGCGGACCGTGTGTTTTTGCTCCCATTCTCGACCACTCTGACACGAGGGAAGAAAAACAAATAGGACGGCACGGCCGATGAGTCATTTGATAATTGGTGCAAAAACCTCCATCATAACAAGCTGAAAGCGGAGACGTGCCTGGGGTGTAGCGTCTGCCTCTCATGTGTGCTGGGACAGGCTCCAGGCAGACCCCCCCGTGACAGCGTTAAGGTACAAAGTGGGTGAGATAATGGACGGACGGATGGGCGGATAATAAGCTTAATCCCTGACGCATCATCGGAATCACTTGTTTAGTCCCGCTCGCCAACACCGAGCAAAACCATTAATACCCTCACTCTGGAGCTCCTGTCTCTCTGCCACTCCCTGCCCTCTGAAGCTCTTTCCCATCCATCATAACATAGTTACACACCATTTAGAATGGATCGTGTCTTGGGCAATTGGGGAGATGTAGGTGTAGAGTGTAGGTTTGTGGATTCTTGGGTTTATCTAGCCATTTCAGATTAAAAGGCATGCTCGGTCCGTATTTCACATCTGTCAGGTTTGAGTGATATTAAACACAAGGGTAAGCTCGGCCTCCATCTTGCAGCATTGGCGGCTAAAACGTCCCCGGCACGCGATGGGGGGGGGCATCTGTTTTATTGAATTTGAGGTCTAACAGCCTTCGAGCATCATCTCATCCCTGAGACATCTCATTTCATCGCACTCATTTCAACATGTTGGGGGAAAAAAATTACGAAAACAGAAATGATCCCGTTTCACTCCACCAAGGGGAGTTAAGTGAATCCCTCTCATCACACACAATCCGCCCACCACTAAAAACAAACCTATACATTTGCACCCTCTGTATCCTCTTCCCTTTAGCTTCGATCCGCCGCTCCGTAGATGCTCTAATTCATCCAACTAAAACAACCCAGCGACTCCGCTGACTCCATCCCCACTCTCCCTTTAAGCCTTTAACTACAAACAAAGCCAAATGAAAAATGGGATGAGACAAACAGTTAGGTCCAACAACGGAGCCACCGATAGAAGGTTTTGTCCGGGGGGAGCCACTCCAGGATGGAGGAGTGTTTTGCACTGATTAAAGAAAGACAAAGACAAACTGGACCGTTCACCACATACAAGAAAACGGAAAGAAAACACCGGGGGATGGATGACCCGCTGTATGCAACAGGGTCAGAGACGGTTTCCTGGAGAGATTCCCTCCATCTGAACCCATCCATTTTCCTTAAGATGGATAGTAATTGCTCAAATAAAAAAAGGGCAAGATTAAATGTCATGTAGTTATTATTATGACGGCTATACAGTTATTTGCTAGCTTTGGCATGAGGGAGACATTTGATTGTATTAGGAATGCGATTTTTGGCAGTACAATGATTTGGACCTCTTGGTGGGATAATCAAAAGCTTTTAGAGGAGCGTCCTCAGACAGAATTAATATACAGTTATTCTGTAAAAACACACCTGTCACATGCAACCGTACCGTAACATGCAGCGTGATCACCATCCACTGAAGTCAATGAGCCAACAGAACTGCTTTGCAGACACACTGCTCACACGTCGTGCTTCTATTTCTAACCGGACTACGGAGCACCGTTACATCCCACATCGCGGTGACGGGGCAGTTAGGCGTGCAAGCGTAATCTCGGGGTCAGAGGTCAGAGATCTCTCTCGTCAGCTCTTGATCTTGATATCAAGCCTCTGGAGAAATGTGAGAAGGGAACGCAGGGAATAAGGCTCACAGGATATCAAAAGCTTTCCCCATATGCTGATGATGTAATACTGTGTCTTTCTGGTATGCAACCACTGTGGCTGTACATTCACAGTAACTACGGCAGCTTAGTGGAATCTAAACCTACATGTACCCATGTATTTGCATTGACCAAGAAACACAGGCTGTTGTAAAACCGGCTATAAAAACAAGGGCCTGAAATTCCTCTCCTATGAGAGTACACATTTGCAAAACAAAAGAAATGCCTCCTGTTCTCATTTGAGAGCTCGAACATGCAATATATTGCTATTGTTGGATTTTGTGCATCTGCCCAGCAAGCACACACACACACGCAGAGCCAGCTCTGTACAGCGAACCACTTACAGTTGTTCAATAATCCATTTACTTGCCTTTGCTATTGGCGTGACTGCAATTTCAATCACACTGACAGTAGGCAGATAAGTGGGGAGCTGCCTCCTGAAAGCTGCCTGATGGTGACATGGGTTGAGATCGTGTAATGGCTTCTTGCTTGCTGCCTTAATCAAGAATCATCTGGTCCACTAGAGTGATGGGGAAAATGAGAGGTTGGTTGCTGTGCAGCTCAATATAAACATGTCTAGAAGGAACGGCAAAGGTCACGGAAGAGGCACTACCGTGCATTTTTCTCCAAGAATGGAAGATATTCTGAGTGAGAGAGCACTTAGGGCCATTATCTGTAAATCAGATTTCTGAAGAACTGGAAATTGGTTTAAAGGTGGATACTCTTTTGTTTTTACATCATAAAAAGGAGACGCGTTCATTAAAAAGGAGTTATTGCGCTGCCTTTATCCGAGATGAACACTACTATTAACAATAAGTGCCTTGGTTGCGTAAGTATCCCCCCGGAATTAGTTTTTCCATGAATTAAGGACATCTTGAAATTTTAATTTATGTCTACTTGTACTTGTATCTACACATTCCCTGAGGTTCTAGTTTTAGTGATTTGGGTTTTGATCATTTGACAGCGCTCTACTAAAATCTACACAATGACAGTGAATGTGCAACAATGTAGACACTCTCTGGGAGAATTGTCCCGGTGCCAAAATGAGCATTATTACCATATCACCATCTTTCCAGGCAGCTCCTTTTTCCCCACGGACCATTACTTGCTGCCTTGCCTCATTAGCATTGCAAATAAGACCTAAAGCAAGAACAGTGATGGCAGCAGTGGCAGCAGAGGAAATAGGACAGAATTAACAAATTATGTAAGGAGCGTGGAAAGCACGGAAGGAACACAGTGTAGCAAAAAAAAAAAAAGAGAAAAAAAAGGAGGCGGATGATGAAGAGGAGGTGGCAAGAGCATATTACAAATCTGATTATACCTTAAACTTGACGTTCTGGGATGACACCCGTTCCTACTGCTAACATTCCTCAGTCTTCAGATGGCTCACGGTTTCTGAGAAGAGCACTGACTGCACTTTTCACATTTCACAGAGTCAATATTCAAGTTTCCGATTCGATTCGTGCTGGTGTAACATCAAAATGTTATGACAGCTCTCTAGAATCTCAACACCTGGACTGGTTGTTTAACTGAATCAATTAGACACTTATTTAACATATGAGTAGAGAAAATAGCTTTCTCTCAAACCTTCCTAGTCAGTTACTGCTGCCTAATAGGACTCAATGTAAAGATTGAGAAGAAAATGTTAAAAAAAAAGCAAATCATCCACATACACACTGACTATAGAATACAATGGGTATTCCCAGTATTGATACTGAAATACTGCCTCAGAAACGATTGTCACGTTTTTTTAAATCACTAAATTAAAAAGTCAATATTGTTCTTTGTACTAATAACTGACTAAGAGCTTTGGGAAGCTTCAGCTTCAGGTTGAGGAACTCTTCCTGTTTTTCTCCATCTGTATGAGGATTCAATAAACTAAGATGGTCACCTTACTCCATCGTCACCCCTCACAAGCCTGACGACCATTCCAGTGTCATCCAATCACAATCTGACTTTCTTCGTTAAGACAAATAAAGTCAAGTCCCATTTTCAACTACCAAAATACCAAATAACAATTGATTTGGGGGCATGATTTGGACAGGATGATTCATTCCCTACAATTCCTGGATTTCAGCTGTTCAAATTGAGTCATTGGTGTGAGTACGTACTTCCACAATTAATAGCAGCGATGGCGAAATCTAACAAATCAAACCCTGTCGGTAAACACACAGCAGATATCACGTTTCCACTCGGTCTTCTTCCATGTTTTTGAATGGGATGCTGTTCCAGCCAAAGCACTATGCGCAGCAACCCCGATGAGCGATACTCCAGGGGAATAATGTTGGCGGTAGGAGATCGAGCGCATGCATCGGTGGTTAATGGACTCTGAGAAACGCGGCGCTGAAACGATACAGAGGGAGAGGCCAGGAGGAAGAGAAGGTCAGTGCGTGATGCCGGTGCCACTACTCATCATCTGGTAGAGTCAAGGTCGGGACCTTGCGCGGTCCCGTGGTATTTCTGTTTAGCTTTTACAGAAATGGCCCGAGCGTCTGCTAGACAAGACTCGGACTGATTGCCTTTCACTCCGCTGACCCTCCTCAGAAACACAACCACGGCGGCCGTGAGGGTGCACGCTAATGAAAACCAGAAGCGCCTGCCCCGTTTATCTTTCTTCCTTCCTCTTTTGCTCAGCAACTTGAAATCATTTCGTAACCGAACACGGAAATAGAGCCATTACAAACTTTCAGCTCAGATCACAAGCCAAAAAAGAAAAGAGTCGTAGGAATGGTTTTTAAATGCCAGCCTATGTTATTCCACTTCTAATGGCCGAACTGAATAAGTGCTGGTGACACGCAGTGAAAGGGAGGTCTTAGCTCTTAGAGCCAGCCTGGCGTTTATGCAGCGTGAAAGCTGGTCTGGTTTCTTTTTTGTGACGTTTCCGGCCTGAATGTGGGCAGGCCCCCCCCCCTCTCGGAGTGGGGACGGGCTCGACTTGGATAGCGCTCGGTGAGGGGTAACACAAGGAGCCCTACAGTGGCGTAATGCAATATTCATGGTTGGGGCGTGAGCGGAGCAGTTCAACACAGCGGAGTTGTGAGAAGACCTTCCAACCCCTCGATCCGGGAGCAGCTGCTACTTGGGCTCGCACCCCCTCTACAAAGGCCGTCCTCGTGCTGCAGCATTGTCTCCTTTCTTCCTCTGCCATCCCCCGTTCCCCTCTTCCACTGCCTCTCACTCAACCATTAATTTTTAATCACAACTTAAATGGCCAGCCTTGGCCGTGGCTGTGGGGGGCAGCGAGTCAAGGGCTCTTACCTCTGGTTACAGAGTAGGAAATGAATTCGCAGAGACGGAGCTAAACATCGAGGGAGGGAGAGAGGGCCCGGCCGGCGCGAAAACGTACAGGGCAGGGAAAAAATATCAACTCGCTTCTGCCATTGGAGCTTAATTAGCATTTCAACTCTTTCATCTTGGACTCTCCACTTCAACTGCTACAGGAGATCAAATTAAGATAAAGAATTTAATTTTTCAAGGTTTTTTTTTTTTTTCTTCTTTTTTTTTTGGAAGTCCGAGTAGAAACGTGGGGTAACGAGTGGATTTAGATTCCGTACATGGATTGACAGCAGAACTTAAAATAATTAACCTACTGAGAGAGAGGGAGAGAGAGAGAGAGAGGGAGAGAGAGAGAGACAGAGAGACAGAGAGAGAGAGAGAGAGAGAGAGAGACAGAGAGAGAGAGCGAGAGAGACAGAGAGAGAGAGAGACAGAGAGAGAGAGAGAGAGAGAGACAGAGAGAGACAGAGAGAGAGAAAGACAGAGAGAGAGAGCGAGAGAGACAGAGACAGAGAGAGAGAGCGAGAGAGAGACAGAGAGAGACAGAGACAGAGAGAGAGAGAGACAGAGAGAGAGACAGAGAGAGACAGACAGAGACAGAGAGAGACAGAGACACAGAGACAGAGACACAGAGACAGAGACAGAGACAGAGAGAGAGAGAGAGAGAGAGAGAGAGAGAGAGAGAGAGAGAGAGAGAGAGAGAGAGAGAGAGAGAGGGTAGCAATTTGGACCTGTTTCCCTGAGACAAACATGCCTAAGTCGTCATAACGTATGCGATTCTTATAATTCTTGTGAGCGTGATAGCGTTTAATTCTGCTAACACGAAACATTTTCTCTGGATTTTGGTGACATTTGATAGATCCAGCACTTAATTAATCGTGAAAGTAACATCACCAAACGAATCGGCCGCTGAAGTGATTTTTGCAGACCTTGAGTTGTGAACCTTGCCGGACGCAGCCATGCTTCTTATTACCAGGCGGGGCTTAAAAACACGGCCTAACAAGTGCGAGTGCAGAAAAAGCCCGAACCATTTATTCATGAGGGACAAGGTTGTGTGGATGTTGTCTGCGAGGTGGCAGCACTCAGGTTTTCCCCCTGCATTATTCATTTTCCGTATTGGGGTGGTCTGACCCGCTCGTGTAATGAGAACTAGAGTCACGGTCTGTTTGGAGTCCTGGGGCAACGTCGTGCAGCCGTGTCCCAGGATCACTGCTAAACCACACAGGCCTCCTCACAGCCACTGTTTGCTCAGACTTCACTTGGACTGTAAAAGTCAAGCCTTGTTGACACATCTGTGCCGTCTCTCCCCGAGGCTAATGGCTATTGCATCTGTCTGCTTCTTCTCAGGAGGAGATGGGAGGGGGGGTTGCAGGGGAACTGCAGCACTCGAACGCTCTTTTGAAAACAGGCAAAGTGAAAACACTGACAGCTGATGGAAAGCTGACAGCCTCCTCTCCGGGGAATTACCACTGTTGATCTTTCTCACAAGTGCAGTAAGGTGATTACCCAGGCTTTAAAAGACACGTCGATGGGCTTTCCTTCACCGTGTCTTCGTGTTTATTTTCATGCAACTGTATGTCTTTACGTTATTAGGTAATGTCTGACGCGTGCTCAACGCAAACATGATTTTTAGGAAAAATGGTGGAGAGCGTGAAGGTCCCACTCGGAGGTTTGCATGTTCCTCCCATGTGTGTACGTGGGCTTTCTCCAGGTGCTCTGATCCCCAAAAAACCTCCAAGTATGGTTGTTTGGAGACTCTAAATTACCCCTAGGTGTGTGTGTGTGTGTGTGTGTGTGTGTCCTGTGATAGACTAGTGACCTGTACCCTACCTTCACCTAATGTGTGCTGGAGACCCCATAACACTGTACAGAGCAGATAAGATAATGGATGGATGGCTTCATATCTGCACATAGCTGCAGACCTTGAACACAGAGCATATTTTTACAGGTGTCAAAAAGGGTGTCACCATAATTACGCACTGGGAACTTTGTTTTTATACAGAAATATTGGTTAAGATATTTTATAATGAGTACATGCTCAGACCGGTGATTTTTCTGTGTTATTATGGAAAGCTGCCAACACAAACGGGTTGATAAATTGCAAAATGCGAAACAAAACGAAAGGAAAAAAAAAAAACATTTCCTCCATCCGGTTCTGCCTTGAAATTTGATAATTATGTGTGTTACGGTCACCATTAATTCCAGGAGAAGAAGCGAACCGCGTGTTTACAACCGGCACTTTAAAACCCTCGACAGCAGCATGAACACTGATTAAAGCACGGCCTCTGTCGAGGCTCTTTTCACACTTTGGTGTAAAATTCCCTTTTCATTTGGGTGTTAAAAAGGCATTTGACCACCTGCAGTAATTCATTGGCCATGTCTGGTTTAACATCCTCACCTCTGACAGCTACTAGAGCGCCGTAAATAATCCAACTATTGATCCGGGGGACTCCTAACCCGACAAATTAACAGAATCAAGGCAGCGGTCTGGCCGCGTCCACGCCAACCTCTCCGAATCAGCCCAACGCACAGAGAGGCACAGACGGGAGCGATCGCCCTCTAATCAAAGACATCGATCACGTTGCCGAGCATATCTGTCTGCACCCCACACACACACACACACACACACACACACACACACACACACACACACCTCAGAGCCGGCCCCTGATTGATTACCCTGACAGGCTTCATATGAGACAAAGACGAAGGCAGAGGGAAAAGAAAAAAGGGAAAAAAAAAATCGGTAAAATAGAGAGAAGAAATGGATACGTAGGAATGAAAACAGAAAGCTGCTGACACACAACATGAGGATCTTGTCAAAGCAGAGACAGATGTGCTCCGACCTCTCTTTATATTACACATCTCTATCTGCTCATACTGTATATACGCTCTCTGCCCCGGATTTGATACGAGCAAACGCGTAGCCTTTAGAACAGATTGCACTGTATATCGTTTCTGCCGGGATGCGATTCTTCTTAGAGAGCTGCGCACATTTCTGATTCACATATTAAGAAAAGAATAGAACAACAACAAGGGACGATGCAGTGAGGTGAAGCAGAGGACGTGGGGGCGGTCGGCGTGACGTACGTGGGGGCTGATGCACGCGGACCCACATGAAAGACGTCGCCGCCGAGCTGTTGGGAGACGATGAGCGGCTGCACGGTCAAAGCCTGGCTGAGGCTGGACTCAGGCTGAGGCTGGATGAACGGGCCCATAAACTGTGTTTGCTATCGGCTGCAGGAAATAACCCAGCTGACGCTTACAGTATGTGTGTGGTGGTGGTGGAGGGGCTTAGCTCTCTCAATGAGGGAGAAGGGAAAAAAAGAGAAGAAGACAAGGATCACTTGACTTGGACCGCGGAGATAATGTGATTCTAAAGCCGGTGTTTTTAAATCCATAGAGCCGAGTGCATGAAGCAGGAATTATTCTCCCCGCTCCTCTTTTCATCCATGTTATATTCACACAGACTGAATCAATGCTAACCTCAGGAGTATAACCCCCCCCCTGCCTCCTCCTCCTCCTCCTCCTCCTCCTCCTCCTCAGTAACACCGGCTGGTGCAACAGCACACATACGTTCAGGGCACGTTTACTTTATCACTGGGACAGACAATGGCAGTGCAAACACGGGGTCGAGCCGCGAGTGATGTGTACGGTGCGGCACATCCGGCGCACGGATCCGATCAGAGATCGCGTCCTTCGCGTACTCGCACGCAGGCCAAACGCGAGGCACGTCAGGCGCCGACCGCTCCGGGTTTGGCTAATGGTGACTGATAAAGGGCAACAACGCTCCGGGCCAGATAGGGAGAAGGAATCCATGGCTACGACAAAGAGCGATTCTCTTTTACACAGGCTTTTTCGCCCTTTCACCGAGACATGAAAACCGAGAGGTTTCATTATCGGGGGCAACCTCTGGGCTCAGAGTGCAGGCAAATACGACAAAGGTCTCACGTCTGAGTCGAGGCGGCTCCGTCAAAAAAAAAGAAGAATGAAAAGTCATTTTGACCACTTACGGGGCGTTAAACACTGTGGAAATCACACCTGCACAAAGCAGAGCCGTTCCTAAGCTGTCAGCTGAATGGGATGCGGGAGGTTCAACGCAGCGTACAGGATTCCTCTAGAAGACTCTGCACATCCAAGCGTGTTCAGAGAGAGAGAGAGAGCGAGAGCGAGCACCTCTAAAGCCTCAACTTCGCAGCCAGATGATGAAATATGCAGTAAAACGGATGCAAAAAGAGGGGAGAGGGGGGGAAAAGCGAGCATCAGAAAGAAAGACAGAAAAAAAAAAAAGGCAGGATATGTAAACAATGGTATGTATCGCTGCGGGGGTGAAATTAGAAATCTCTGGTGACATGAATGCAAAAACACTCCCCGTGTTATCGATGCTGATTTAGCTCGCTAGTCGGGCCGACTTAGCATGCAGGAGTGTTGTCAGTGCATCTGTAAGAACAAGCAGATCTGGTATGACAGAGTTTATAGCTGGCGGCTCCCATGCCTGCGTGCTCTGGTCTCTGCTCGGCAGCTCAGCTCTCTCCTCTCTCTCCTCTCCTCTCCTCTCCCCATTAACCGGCTGACAGATCAGTAATAAACACAGCCTGTCACCTTCAAGGCCTGCCTCTCATTTACTAGAGAACACATGAAAACCCGCTCTCTTGTTCCCTCTCTATCTCTCCCCCTCTCTCCCCTTCATCCGCCGGGTTCACTGGAGCTGAAACCTGATTTTTTTTTTTTTTGCTTCTTTTCGGGCCCGGGCGACGTATTCTCCCCCTGCGCCCTGATAGTCCCGAAAAAGGCATGAATATTAAATGGGAAATCCATGAATAAATAACCAAAAAAAGGACTTCCGTGGCTCTAACCCCTTTCTGTCTCCCGGCGGTGGATGACGGAGGAAGAGCGGAGGAACGTGACCACCCCGGGAGAGAAGGTGGACATTTGTTAGATAATTGGCTCTCTCCATTTGCCGTCCCACGGTGCTGTGATTCCACATGTGAGACAAAGAGGTAATCACAAGGTAACAGGGCAGCCGATGGTTACTGGGGCATAATCCAAGCCAGGGACCGTCCTCACTGAGAGTGCAACACGCTACTTCCGTATGTGGGGCGACCTCGGGGATACGAGCGATGCATATTGCAAAAGCTTGATATGCGTGTGCAGAAAATGCAAATCAGGCTGAAAGAGTGTTGGCGGGGCGCAGTGTGTACAAGGCATATGGTGTTCACTGCATATGGAACAAATAAGGAGAATCGTGCATATCTGTGATATATACTCGCTAGTCCCTCGGCACATGGCTGCGACACTACAACAAGTAAATATAGATTAGTTTGCGTCAAGCGATTCCCATGTGGGTGCTTAATATGTATTGTGCTGGATTTCAAGGGGGAGGCTGTATTTCTTAACAGATCACGGGCTGAGACAAAACAGGTACAGTGAGTCTACGGGATCTATTAGTGGGAAAGTTGCGTGTTACTGCTCCAGTATAAATGTTAAACACGGCAGTAAAATAGTATTATCAGGTCCCAGGCTCAATCCCAGGCAGCCTCAGGGATCGTCTACCTGGAGGTTGGACGCTCTCCCAGCATCTGCATGGGGCCAAGAGCATGCATGTTTAGGCCAATTAGAGACTCTGCATTGCCAATAGGTGTGAGAGTGAGAGTGGGAATGGAGTTTGTGATGGACTGGACACCTGTCCAGGGTGTAATCCCTCCTTTCTGATTACACCCTGTATGTGCCCTGGAATAGATACCCTGCTACTACTGCTGGGTACAAAGCAAGTAAGATAATGAGTAGATCGAGTGGTACATTACTTTATTAGTTTACCCACATAACTCCAGTCAACAATGACAATACCATTGTTACAATAGCGCCAATTGCAATTGTTGTTCTAGTGGATACGTTCCAATTGAGTAAAAAGAAAAAAATCAGATCGAGGTTGATCGTGGTATAATTAAAAACATAATCATTGATGTTCTTACTCAAGTGGCGGGGGATGTAAACAGACATCCATTTGTGTTGTGTTCCTGACAACACATCAGCCACAGCTGAAACCTTCAAGACCATAACTTGAAAGATGTACGAGCAGTAAATAGCACGTTAAATTGAGCTCTCATAAGTGCAAAATGTAGTCTTAACTATCTTGTGGGCTTCTTTCACAATGGAAAAAGAAACAACTTGGGAGAGAGAAAGAAATAACCCCCTCCGGCCTGACAGTGATAAATTGGTGCATCTGGCCTATAATTCAGTCTATTGTTTTCTCTGAGGATCACAGTACACGGCTCGCAGTGTGTATGTTTAAGCACCTCGTCCCTGCCAGTAACAGCACCCTGCACAGGGATCCTCCAAAAGCTCTTTTTACATCGCTAAACGGATAGCTCGACCCAAACCATTGAACCCCTGACTCTATCTCTACAGTCCTTGACAGAGAGGAAAATCACATCTCTTTTTATGTCCAACACCGTCCAACAAAACGACTTATTTCCAGACAGAGTCGACGATCGACACCATATTACATGTTTCACAAAATGTCAAAGCAAGCCTGTTTGGACAATAACAATGCTACGCTACTAGAAACAAGCTGAAGGGTGTATTTCTAGATTAACTACCTCAATGGGTTCGACATTAGCCGGATTTCTGCCGCACACAGAACATATATTCTGCAGAAATTGGGGGGCATTACATCTGCGCTTCGGGCTTAGAGACGAGAGGAGTGCTTTGTCGACCTTGAGGTCCTCAGAAGCGACTCCTGTCTCGGGTGATGTTGAGATTACACATGTGAACGACTCGCACGGCGAAAGATGAAAAAGATCTCATCATGACCCGCTGCTCGAGCTGAATTTCTCATCCTGGCAATTATATCCATGACTTCCCCTCACTGTGGCTGGATCAAAACTCAGCAAAAGAGGGGGCTCTTTTGTGTCTGCAGGAGACCATCGGACCATCTTTGCAGAAAAAGATAAGCCCACATCCAGGAAGCGCTCGCTGAATTCACACGTAACATTACATATCTGCCTGGCTCCGAAGTGAGAGAAAAGCCGGGAGTGACCTTTTTCGCTTTACGAGGTGCAGAAGGACACTCGGTTATCTTTGCATAATAGATACAAATCACTTTTTTTCCTATTCTTTCGGCGCTTTCTTAGAAACGCCGCGCGAAATCTAACAGGCGATCTACGTTTCTAACTCGACGAACGAATGCGGGAGAGTGTCACAACGTGGCGCTTTGTGGGCCTCAGAAGAGGAACCGTGTCGGAGCAGAGACGCCGACGCCTGGCCCCAAATTATGCAACCACGCCGTGAAAGAGTCAGTTGACGGTGTGAAATCTGACGGGGGATGTCAGGACGCCGCCTCGAGCTCTTTATTGACTAACACGCCGCTTTTGTCAGACGTGAATGCCCGTACGAGACTCTGACACGTTTCATTGTTGCCGGTCGAGCACTCCCTCACGCGAGGCTCCGAGCCGTTTGATTCGCCCACGCAACATTACCCCGGGTGTGCACTCTTCACGCTCGGAAGCGATGGGAGCTCAATTCTTCTGGGGCGTCGTAATACGAAGGCCAAACGCGATTCTCAGGTTACGTTGCGCCTCACCTCCGCAAAGCGACGGCTTCAGGCTCGTTCGACAGCGGTCCGAGCCAAGGAGGACGAGATCCAAAGTTATCTCAAGTTAAGCCTCGTAATATCAGTTTAAGGAGACGAAAAGGAATAACAGGAATGGTTTATGTTGCGGGGGGGGGCTCACACTAATCACACACTGAAGTGATTACAATAGGCTGAGCTCAGATTTCCCCCACACGACAGCATCTTATTCACATTTGTCCAAATTACGGTCGCATAATGAAACATACTTGCAGACTCTCTGGGAGGTTCAGCGCGGGGCCGAGAGACCTCGAGTCCTGGATCCCTGCGTGCTGCGAGATAATGAAGCGTCCTCGGTGACTTGTCCTGAGGACGGCCAGCCTTCCATAATGCTGAAACTCAGCTGTAACGGCCTGGCGAGCATTACATCTGGCTTTTATTTAATTGAAAGGAACGGCTGATGTAATGCAATTGTTCCTGACGAGTAAAAGCCCGAATGGCAAAAAGCGTTATTGGAATGTTTATATTGGAGCCAACGTACAGCGGATAGCTTAAGTACCCCGCCATATAACTCTGTTTTCCAAGCCTCTCTGCGTGTGCACAGCCACACACCACGCAGATGTCAGGCTATTAAACACGCGGGGCAAATAGAAAAAGAGAAATAGGAAATGCAGCTTCATGTGAGAGGGGCAAACGGCTCTCAACACGCAGACTGACCTTCAGCGTATACAGAAGCACACACACACACACACTGATACAAATGTTCACAGGATGTGACCATAAACCATAATGGACATCCCTTATTACAGGGAGTGAGTCTTGGCTGCGTGCCATTTTAAATGTCACGGACTCCTCCGACGGGGGGGGGTAGTAACTGATCAACCTGAGTCTGCATCGAGCCGAGCCCAGCATTTCTATTTATTTATTTATTTATTCTTTATCTACAGAGCCAACTGTAAAAACCCGGCCCCGGAGAGAGCGAGACGAGCGTCACATTATTTGATAACTGCCAGATGCATCCAGTAACATCCATCCAGCGTGTGGATGTGTCGGCTCTGCCCCCCCCCCCCCCCCCCCCCCCCCCCCGACCTTTCCAAGCTTCCAGCGGTGATATGCAATGCTTCCACGCCGTCAGTAAAGCAGAAAAAATAAAAAAAATGTAAAAAACACGAAACAACACGTTTGACTGCGCCATCACAAAGCTTTCAGCGGTGCGTTGGGCTCGGCAGCCGGCCACGGATCGGGGGATGTTTCCACTCCTATAAAAACATAAACAGACGCAAATTTCCAGGGGCGAAAAATGTAGGAGAGGGAGCCGACATGACATGACATGACATGACATGACATGACATGACATGACATGACATGACATGACAAGGTGGTGGGAGGTAGAGCAAAGCAATCGCGCGCTCTGTGTTTTTGCAACTGAGATGTTTGGGGTCTCGGTCGATATGTAATCACGGATAAGGATTTTACAGATACGCATTAATTGGATCAGGTGAATGTTTCTGATATCTCATCTATGAGCGACTGTGACTCAGGGACATGGGGGTGAATGACAAGAGGGGAGGGTCACTGGTTCGATCCCAGCCTCTACCTCCCTCCATGGGCGTGATACTGAATAAGAACCAGCCCAGTGACCATGTCGAACCGACCCTTGGGAGCGCAGTCGTTGCCATGGTAACAGCTAATACGGCGTTAATTAATCACGAAGGATAAAAAAAAAGGACGGGGCTGAAACTCCGGTACTTTCGTGAGAAAGTGGGATCCGAGCAGGATTCGGTTTCTGTCGCCGTTATTAAATACGTGGGTTTCATTTTGTAATATTTCGCAATATCCAGGCGGGTACAATGGGCTGCCCCCTGCTCCTGTTTTTCATATGACTGCAGATTTGGCTTAATGAAAGAATCAATTTCAGCAGGCCCCCATAACGCAATTTCCCGCAGTGGCCGCCATCTATCACATTAGAGTTAAACACGGGGAAACAAAAACACAGCAGCTATTTGTGTTACGTAACAGAGCGACCGGTCTGCAGAGAACCGAAGCCTCGTCCTGCTCCTTCTGATCAGGCGTACCATGGCCGACCATGTCGGCGACAAGCTGATCTGATCTTGTCAATGAAAGCTGCCGGGGGAGCTAAGTCCCCCCCATCCCCGCCCTCACCCTGAGTAAGATGAGCAGCAATGCCTTGACCCATGAGATACAGTGGGAACCGAGGTGGAAGAGAGGGTGAGAGAACAAGAGAGCCAGGACGCTGAAGAGCTATAGCTGCTGACAGAAGAATCACACACACTGGACCGCCAGGGTCCAGCGGGGTCAGGGCCACCCATCGATGCACACCATGTGACATGAGCACGCATGCAAAACTCCTACATCTGCACTTACCAGTGAATTTGTTACTATACTCCAGCTCAATGTCGAAAAGTTTCTGGTCCCAAAACACTCAAGACTTCAGGTCAGTGGCCAGCTTGACTCAATGACACGAAAAACAGCCGGGCAAGCTAGGAGCCTCGGTGTAGTTATGGACTCAGACCTGAATACCAACAGCCACATAGATAGATGTACTATGTTAATCCCAAACTGGGAAACTGTAGTGAAGACGATCACTAAATCAGCCTATTGTCATCTTAAAAACATGGCACGAATGAAAGGATTTCTGCCTAAACAAGACATGGAAAAACTTGTCCATGCATTTATTCTTAGTAGGGTAGATTACTGTCATGGTGTCCTCACAGCTGCAGCTCATTCAGAGTACTGCTGCCAGAGTCCTGACCAACAGCAGTCCTTACATCCCTGCACTGGCTTCCTGTGTGTCAAACGATCCACTTTAAAACCCTGTTACTGGTCTACAAGTCACTGAATGGTACTGGGGAAAAGCTGCTGGTTGGGTATGAAGCATGCCGTACCCTCAGGTGGTCAGGGTCAGGTCTATATGGAGCATCCAGACCCCTCAGGAGGTCAGGGGTCAGATCTACTCAGTCCCTAGGGTCAGAAACAGGCATGGTGATGCTATATTTAGCTTCTCTGGTGCCTCACCTGTGGAACAAACTCCCTTGAACACCTGAGGTGTTCAAGCACAAACCGCCAGCTCATTTAAATCAGAGGCTGAAAACATTATTTATTTTACTGTAGCTGTGTCAATTTCATTCACTTCTACTTAAGAACCTGCTGTGTTAGATCTGCTACTTTGTCTACTCGTTTTAAATGTTTCTACTGTTTTTTACTTGTGTTAGAATGCTGCTATACCAGTAAATTTGCCTAGCCTAGCCTAGCATAGCCTGGCATAGCATAGCCTAGTCTAGCCTAGCATAGCCTAGTCTAGCCTAGCCTAGCCTAGCCTAGCCTATGCAGGGATTGCGTCCCCTGGTCTCACAAAGCTAACTTGCTACTTTTAACGTGTGTAAGTGTGAAAACAGCCATTGTACGTTTGGCTGGAAAATAAATGGAACAAATTGCACATAAAAAACTAGAAGCCGGCACAAATCTGTATTGCAGTAAGACAAAACGGAAGACAGAGAATTGCATTGTACCGATCTGTTATTGGGCAATAAAAGCACTTCCTGACATAAATATTTCTATGTGCAAGATAATCAACATAAAACCACAAGTGTTCAATCAGCGTGTTTCCATTTCCTTTCAGAAAGCATTTTCCAGATAACAAATCTGCAAGGTTGACTTCACTCATTTCAATAAAGCAATGAGTTATCATGCCTGAGATTGCTAAGACGTAGCCGACAGAGACGGCAAGATATGAATACTAACGCTACAATCAGCGAGACCGTAATGTGCTCTCTTACACAGCTGCAGGTTTTGGTCCCAGAGTCACCACTACAGCAGTCCCTAGCATCCAATCTGCTTCTCTCCTAATTTAGCTGCCTTCAGGTCCAGGAGTCCGGGAGCGGACCCATTAGCTACTCTACTCGACGTGTCTGTGGCCAGTTCAGGGCAGCCCATTCAACATTCAACACCTGGAAGACTTGCAGCCCTTTTCTGACTTTGTATTCCTGTCATAGACAGTTAATATTGATCTACTCTCGAGTTCGAACTGAGAAAGCCAAAAATGCACACACGCGCACTCGCTTGACGTGCCGTTTCCATTAGATTTCAATGTGCTGCTTAATCTGGACGTCCTCCTGTGGCAGGCACGGACCAGGATGTAGCATGCTTAGCTGTGTTCTGTATTTCCTGCATCTCTGCCATTACCTGAGTCAGTCAGCACTGCCCAGCTTTGCTACGCTTCCTATACACGAGCCAAGTCCTATTTTACAGACCTCTGACTCTGTAACTTTGCATTTTAATACCTGGCTGTTGTAGCTAAATGTGTAAGACCTATACAACACACCCAAGTAAAGTCTCATCAGCATGTTTCTACTAGCAAAAGTCAATAGAAAGGTGAGATTTCTGAAAGCTACAGTGGGTTTAAATAATGTAGGCTCCTCAAGGCTCATCTCCTAATCTGTGCCTGGATGGCAGGTTGTGACCATATTCTGCATGTTTCAACAAGATTTGATTCAATTATTTAAAAATGTATGAACGATTTAAGATCATTCATAAGTGAAAATGAACATGAATATGTAGATAAATGCGACTGAACACATTTCTAAACCTACTGGTATCCTGTCTAATATGAACTCAGTTCATGTGTCAGTATGAGTAGTCTGTACTCCACATCTAAAACGTTCTAGCTGTTTCTTATTTTCACAGAACTGAGGACAAGATTAGCATACCGACTTGAGTCACTTTCATTTTTTTCTTAAAAAAAAAAAAAAAGGTCATAACTCCTGCTACATTTTACCTTGAGCCTCTCTCAGAAAGCCTCGTCTATTGATCTGGAAAGATCTGAAAGAGGCACAGCGGCATAAACAATCCTCTCAAGTCTTTAGAGGGTTTTGAAATATTAACAAAGGAGCTTGCAGGTACATCATTTTGCAGCGGCAGCTATGGCAGCAGAGGGAAAATGTGTTTGAGTCCTATTATAAATCACACAATACAGCAACAACATTGCACATCCAGGCCTGGCTTGTCCCCCAGGCAACCTGACAGCAAAATCCCATCTTTACAGATGGCTCTCAGAGAGGATCTGTACACGTGTATGAGGCAGAAGGTTCTTTGTGTGCATGTGTGTGTGTGTGTGTGTGTGTGTGGATGTGTGTAATTAAAATACAGCAATCAGAACGTTTGCCTGCCATGATCGCTCTTTTATATGTCCATTTATATGTATGTGTGTTTGCTGACAAGTCCAGAAGGAGCTAAAAAAAAAAAAGGAAAGAAAGGAAAAGAAAAAGAAATCCCTTCAAGGGCTCAGGCTAATTTCATCCACTCCACTTCCCCTCACATGAAAGAAGGAGGACTTACAGATCTTGTGCTTCCCTTTCATGGGGAATTTCACCAGTAGCTCCTGGGGGTTGCTGCAGATGAAGACGAATGGCGAGGCCGACTCCTCACAGGTATCGGGGAACTGTGCAGGCGGGGAGGGCAGAGGGACAGAGAGGAGAGGACAGTTTAGCGCCATCGTACCAGACCCCTGGAACGGCCAGTCTACGCCGAGAATGAAGCGTATGGCTCGTAACGCCCGGCATCGCGCCGATGAATCATTCAGTGAGTGTCTCTGTTTATACATCATGTACGATGTCCTCCATGCCCGACGGAAGAGAACACGCCCGACAGCCACTGATACGACTCTCTACGGGTCCTCTGCGCTGAAACTGCACGACTAATGATGCGGCCGCTAATGAGCACAGCTGCACCACTTAGCAGCACATAATGCAAAATGTGTTTAAAACAAAAACAAAAAGGCACCAAAATCTGAGAAATCCAGACTTTTTTTTTTTTGCAATCTTCAGGGTAAGCGCATTGTCAGAAAGACAACATTGAATCGTATCACAAATGCATCTGTTAAGAGATTGTTTTGCCCATTTGCAGTTACACACAGAAACGCCTCTGTCCAATGTTCACACACAACACGTCGTGAAGGCAGAGGACATTCCCACGAAGCCCAAGGTGGTGTTGGACGGCTCATAAGTGACAGCTGCCCGCAGCAGACACACGCCCAGAAACAAGGGAAAAGCTCTCTCCCTCTCACTCTGTGTTATTGATTGGTCTCTCAGGTGAGAGCAGGGAATTGACTGACACAGTGACAAAGGAGTCATCTTTCCCATCACTGGCAGCCAACGGCTCTCAGCTCATCCAATTTCCCCCGGCGCTATCAGATAGTGCCCATGATTGCATCTCGCCAGCCAGGAAGCAGCTCTTTTCATGACAGCATGCTTTTTCTTCACCCCCTCCCTCCCCCCCACCTCCCTCTCCACTCCTCTCTCTTATTCACAGCCACCCTCTATCTCCCTCAGAGGAACACCGAAGGTTGTGACAAATTTGGGGCTTTTAAGGGAAATCAACAGAGTCGGCAACCCATCCGTATGGCTCCTGACAAAGTCGGAGAGAGATGATAGAGATGTTTATTTCAGATTAGAGTCCACGTCGGCTTGAGAGTGATCCACCGGGGGAGTGATAAAATATGTAAACACTCAAAGTGCTGAGACATTGGTGGGGACCTCTAAAGAGTCCCCTGGTTCCTCCTTCCAAATAATAACACGTCCCAGCTAAATTAGGTTTCCCCCCCGTCAAGCGCTACCGCCAAGATAGAAAACCCAGCCAGACGGAACTTGGACAAAAACGTTATTTAGAGAGGGGTTAAAACCATGAAGAATGGGAGTGCAAAAACGCAGCGTTACAAGATGAGCCTGGCAACTCTTTTTACCTCGGTAATTAATCTTGTGAAACATTGAAGGCCGTCCCATGGAGCGTTCCACGTAAACAAAGGAAGTTTCGGTTTACATTTCAGGTTGCTGTGTCACCGCTAGCACACTCTGCTCATCCCTTCTTCTCCTCCTTCTCCTTCTTCTTCAGTAGCTAATTACCCAACACACGTTTAACTCAGGCTGCTCAAGTTCAAGACCTCCGTTTGCCTCCTCACCAAACACTTGGCAGCGGAGGAGACGCCGAGCACATTGAATAGCGAGGTTACGACCTCCTCGCAGCGGAGAACCGCCACATCAAAGGTTCCCTGTAATATGCCTCTGTTCATGATTGAGCCTCTGTGTGAAACCGTGAGCAGGAATGTGCATATTTTGAATAAATTCAGGCTGTAAACATTTCTTGGCGCCATAAACATTTTACACTCACTGCCTCCTAAAACGTTCCTTCCTATCTGACCCAAATTGTAGCCTCTTAACCGAACCTGCTTGAGCATTGGAAAGCCTTAGAGACAGAAATAGCTTCATGAACGTGCTGCAAAAACTTCAAACCTAATCACTCGCATTAAATGCCAATCAGTTTGAGATATAAAACCTATTACTTTGATCAAAAATAATCAATTACAGGGCAGGTTTAAGTGCGGCGGTCCTTGATGTTGTCTATTGACTACTTACAACACATGAAACGGGATCGGAGCACAGGGTAAGACACTCACTCGCTGTGATTATGTTATTTAATGACACCAACCATGCTGTGTTAATGGCAACATGTACCAACAAACATCTCAATGAGCCTATAACCGTGCAGCACGCTAGCGCCCAGACGTACTAAGAATGAAATAAAGAGTCGATTGTGTTCTCTACTGAAACGTCTCGGACTGTTTCAGCTAAATAGCACCATTGTTCCTTTTCAAGAACGAGTTATTTGCCGTCAGGTTCATACAAAATCGGACACGACTCCATAGTTTACCATGATCGGTTGAAGCGTGGGCTCCCATTGGAAAGTAGAGGGTGAGACTGACGTGAAAGAGCAGTGACATCAAGGGGCATTTACGTAAAGGACGCACCAGATTCCCAATTATCTGGAGAGTACGTAGTACGCTTAAAAGACGCAAGTTAGGCCTCGTTCGAGATGATTAAGAAGGCGTCCGGCGTCGCACAAGATGGCTGTGGTGTCGGAGGCGCCCGAGGAAACAAAATGGTGGGGGTGGGCGCTCGCTAAATCCAGATGAAACGAGCGTGGATGCGGCCCCGGTTGGAGCGTGTGCACGGGAAACGCAGCCAGTCGCCCGCTCTTTCATCCTCCATTAGCTAATTAGCATTTAAAGCTGTTGAATGTGCTCGCCACCTCCCCCCCCGCCTAATTGTTTCCATTCGATGTTAATCAAAGGGGGCACAAAACATCGTGGTCGCGTGACGGGGGCTTGCCACAGTCCTCCACATTCGTCGGGAGGAATCCGTCCGAGTGGAGCCACTTACAGACGCAATTACATTTGAGCTCGTCGGGAAACACAGGTATTGAATGGAGGGAACCGTGAAGTGGAATTCTGTGGGAACGCGGGAGGTGACAATGGCCGTCGGAGCGAATTCAGTTAAAGGGTGAGAACGGTCTTTAGCGAGCCAGTCCCCTAGCACGGAAAGGTCTGGGTTACGGCCCCCGGGGGGGGGGGAATACCGGGGGAGAGGGGCCGATGCGTTCGACATTGGCGAGATCTGAGAGGGTGTGCGCGCTTGTTGTGACAGGTGCGTTAAAATGTCTCTGCGTGAAGTGAGTGTCGCTCCTCGGCCGCCCCCGGGCCAGTTCGCTGAGGAGTGCGAAGTCGAGGCGATCAAGAGCAGCGGCGCCTGAGAGATCCGGTCGCCGATCGTGCGTTTCAGCCAAAACAAAACGTGCGTCTCAGTCCGGCCGGTCTGAGCATAACACAATTAGACGGTACTTTCTGGAGTTTCAAGGTTATGCGTTTATCTGACCGGACCGTGTGCATGTTGAAGGTCACACCACGTCCCCTGCCCTTCACTCTGCAGGCGCCGGGACGGACTCCAGTACAGCGCCGGCGGTGCAATGGACGGCGCTCATTCGCTTTTACGCCACGAGATGAGAAGTGCGAGGCGGGGAGGGAGGGAGGGAGGGAGGGTTAAGCACCGCGCTCTCTCTTGGAGTCTCGTTATTTTCTCGCCTCGGGACATACCAATTTAATGTACAAACAGAGACGTCTCAATCCCCTCTCTCGCAAGCCACGGCGGAGTGGGTTACCTCGCGCGTAATGGGAAACATTAGCGATTCCGCTCACAGACTCTAAAGACATTTTGCATTTCATTGGACAATCGGAAAAATGGGGAGCAAGTCCTAACAGTGCAGTGCAGGTGACAGACTGCGCTCCTGGGTTGCAGAGACAACATGTCGTAAATATGGATTCAAAACAGTCTAACGAGAGGAGGACCGAGTGCAAGTGCACGTGCAAAACACTGAAGAGGAAAATGAGGAGAAAAAAACAAACAAAAAGGCTCCACCGCTCCTCCAGAGAGTGCCAGTTCAATAAACTGCCCACTATTTTATTTGCTGGGATCAAGCCGGAGGAGATGCAACAATAACCGAGTGCAATAATGTGAAATTCACCAGTTCATTGGACATGTAGGGAGAGGTGGCCGGGCTGCTGGAAGGAACGTGGCACCTATCGCACAACCCCAAAGAAATGTATGATACGGCCAGCCTCGTCCTTCGATCAGCCTCTCCTCCGCGTCATCTGTGTTCAATACACCATGTTATGATTTCCACGGCTCCAAATGGCTCGGGCTCCGACCGACCGGCATTCGATGAAAACAACATTCATCTTAATAAAACCAACTAATACGGAGCCAGGATCTGACAGCAGGAACACAAACCTTTGAGTCCAAAGCTTGTCAAGTAACAGCTCAACAAGCCAACACTGTTCCCTCTCCTCGCTCTACAATGTCTCTCTCTCCGGCTCTTTTCAGCTGCTGTCGGCAATTAAGGGCAGCAGAGACAAGTAATCTCCTTCTGGGCGACAGGGCCAGACCAGAACAGGCATGTGGAGTGGTCTGTGCAGAGGGGAAGGGAGGGGGTGGGGGTACTGTGAGGCTGGCCCCAGCCTCAGCCCGAGCCAGGCCCTGCTTGGCTGCACTCAATCTCAGCCCAATAAAAAGCCCTTCATTGGCAGGGTGCAACTGAGCCAGACGGGCTGGGAGCATGTGGCTTTTAAAAATGAGGAGGGTGGAATAGAGCGGGGGGAGGGAGGCACAGAACGAAGGGAAAGAGTGGAGGGGGGAGTGCGCAGAGTAAAAATGTGGAATATGATTCAGTGAGAAAGACGGACAACAAGATTAGAAGGTGAGGCCGAGACGCGGAGGCAGAGATTTTGATAAATAGGGAAGCGCACGCCGGCCGTGTCTCCTCGCAGAGGACGCCTCTGAAACACTGCTCAGCCGCTTGTGTCAGGGCTGGTTTCACCCCGGGAATGGAGAAACAGATGGGGTATCTCAGAGCTACGGGCTACATGTGGGAGGTGAAAGGGTGTTTGTTGGGAACCCCATGCGACAGCAATGGTTTGCCAATCATTCTTTAATCTCTGGTGTTCAGCAGACAGCACCAGCCCGTTCCTGGGACTCATTAACCCTCCAACAAATGCAGCCTCCCTCACAGAAGTGGAACTGTAACTGGGTTCAGGGGTTTGTTTTTTGTTGCACATACTACTAAGCTAATACAGCCAGATATCCAGAACTTTACATATTTTATATTAAAAATGTAAGTATTGCATGCTACACTGGATATATCCGGTCATACATCAGGTTTTTCCCAGATTCGTAGATGAGTTTGACTGCATTTAGCGAGATACCCCGAGTGTTTTTTACTCCTCATCATCTGCTGTTTACTGTTGATGCGAGCTCATTCCTCCATCTGTTTTACATTGAAAGCCCTCCAGCCGTTGAGACGAAATAATCTTTTCACATCACATTTACTGTGAAACATCTGCAGGAAGTGTTGAGTTTCATTAAGAGCAGCGTGGCATCGCAAGAGGCGGCAAAATGGAGCTGATTGGGACGAACGAGTGAAGACAGAAAAATGATCAACGGCTACGGGAAACACAGGCTGTTTGATGTCGCACTGTTGCATGGTGTTTTATCATATCAGCTTGGACCCAATTCATTAGGGTCCCTATTAGGGTTCCTCCATTTTTCCGAGATCGTTATGAATCTTTCCACGTGTTGGCAATGGGAGGACAGCCCGAGTAGCTGGAGGCTTGGCCGCCCGGGAGGCTGGAATATTTGGCTAACTGGTTTATTCATGGCAACAAATGGACTCGACGGCAAGGTATCAGCGGTTCCTGTTAACGGCTCAACACAAACAGGATCCCTACTGGTGGATGGCGAAGGGCCACATGACACCATGCACGTAAATGCAGCCAGCGGCCTCAGATGAAGGCCGACTCGTCACGTCAGCCCTGGCCATTATCTTTCTATTCACTTCAACCGGCCCGTTTTGCATTCATAAAATGTTCTGATCTTTGTTAAAACGGGTCACAGATCTGCAAGCAGGTCGTTCCCGAGTCCCCACCCAGTGATCTACGTTCCATATTCACAATAATGAAACCACCCTGGCCAAGGCCGAATGCTCTTGCACTGAGCATACTGCTGGGACAATAACTAGAGACGCCCACTTTCACATTTCTGAGCAAACATCTAGTGTCGTCTAGTCATTATCGTTTGTGAATGTATATGAAATATATGTGGGTTTTCAATTGCTTGTTGGGCAAAGCATGAGATGCATGTGGCTCACTATTTCATAGCAACTGCATTGAATGAGTTATCAAGAAAATAACCGCTAGGATGAGATAGGTGCTGGAAGCTTTTATAGGACGAGCTATTGATGCATTTGAATAATCATGCGCGTGCTCTTTCAGTGGAAGTAAAAAGCCGTGATCCAGAAGGCTTGGGATCACACCTACTGCCATGCCACTTCACCCCAAAGCCCAGAAACTGAAGCTCACTTTGTCGCTCTCACCGCAGCCCAGGCACACGCCGGGGCTGCGCGCTGATCATTAAGAATTAAACACACTCCTTCACCTGCAGAATCAACCGGTGTCAAGTTGGAGAGTGAACATTAATTATCGAGGAGTGTCCAACACTGGCTCCTGAATCCTTCCATTATTAATATCCTCAACACAACCAGAGACATGCCTCATTATTAGAAGCTCAGCGCCAAGGCCACGATTTTCCAATTACCGCCACCCTGTCGGTTCGCTCATGCGCGGCTCTCCCGGAGCTTTAAAGAAACGCTCCGTCTCAGAGCTCCTAACGCTTCCACACTTTGCATGGACGCAACACGTGTATGTTGAAGTCTAAAGAAAATGAACCGGAGGAGGATTGGCAGGACGTCCGCGTGTCAGCCGTGGCGGCCCGGTCTGTCTGTACAGTGGTGTGAAGCGCGCAGGGCCGGGCCTAGCGTGCTAGCTAGCGCTAGCGCAGCTTCATCACTGTCTGCGTGGAAGTGACTTCAAGGTGTCAACAGCCAGCCACGCCACTGTTAAAATTCCCTGGAGGAGTGAACTGAAAGAGGCCTTAACATTATTCTCCACCCCCCTCCATACCTCATAACAACATTACAACACAGCTCTGCAAACAACACGGCTGGCGAGGAGCGGGCCGCACGTTAGCTTCCCAGCTAGCGCTGGCGCTGACAGGTGGAGTGAAGTCATGTGTTTTCACGGAGAGACCCGCGCAGGCTTCCTCGCTCAGCCCGGTTCCACTTTCCCCAGCCACATTCGTGACTTCACCTCCTGCAGCGGCCCTGGGGCGGGAGGGAAACAAGGCTGCCTCACAACGGCCGAGGCGCTTCAGACTCAACGAGCGGCCTGCTGGAACTTTCCGAGCGGAGGGGCTCCTCTGCCGCGCTCACAGGCAGGCTTCTGTTCCACAGCGCCCGGGCTCTTAGCAAATTGTCAAAACAAACAGATTTTTTTCTCGACGCGAGGCGGAAAATACCGGTTTTGAAGAAATGACACGTTAAGAAAGCAAATGTGACGCGACACGTTTAGTAAGAAAGTGCTCAAGAGGCAATGAATCCTAAGTGAAGGACAAATAAATCCACAAGGAGAAGCACTAGTGACCCTGTATTGCATAGATTCATAAGCTCAGTGGGAAAGGCCGTCTACCTGTACTCAGGAAAACAAAACAAAGCGGTTTCATGGAACAACCTGCACCTACCAGCCTTAAAGAGATGGCTTTGCAGCAAAGAGACATAGGGCTCTATTCTACCACTTTCTATTTTTGTATTTATTATGTTTTATTGGATGTTGTTTTTAGTCCTTACTTACTTATACATCAATACCGTTTGAACCTATGCATACATCCTTTTGCTATAGTTATCCTTTTGACATAATGTGCAAAGGTACATGGCACTGTTCATTTAGTTATTGCATTTTTGTAGTGTCAATACAGAATTTCAATCAATCAATCAGTCAGCCAATCAAATGTGGCTTTGTTATTGATGAAGGCGGGTTCAAGTATCAGACGACTGCGTCGCTACTGCGGACACATCACACAAGCAAACACTCCCACTTGGTATTTTCTTCTTTGCAAAACATAGGCCAGCACACACACACACACACACACACACACACACACTCACACACACACACACGTACACACATACAAGAACCCCTGGAGACAATTACCATGTCTGCTCTCAAACCTCGACTTCAAAGAGGAATTCCAGGGAATCTGAGGCATTAAAACTTCTTATTTTCCACCACAATCTCCTTTTATCGGTGCCACAAATCCAGCTCCCCTTAACGCAGGTGCTGTCAGCAAAAAGGCTCGTATTTTAAGTCAGGTAACAAACCACTTCACAGTGGGCATTTGATTTCATAATGTGGAAATTGAGACGGGCCGGGGAGTTTATGAACATGTCTGTCTCTTAAGGTGAATATTTGCTTTGATATTCCGACACTGGGGTATAGCCCTCCCATCTGTGTTCACTCAGCCTCTGTGGGAAATTACTGTCTCTTCCCTCCTCCTCTTGAGGCTGGCAATAAGCACAGTTTGAGAGAGGAGCACAGGAGGAAGGCAGTGCCTCGATTCTTATCAAAGGCAAGTTTTAGGTTTCTCTAAGCCGGCGGGTTAGTGCTCCAGCTCACAGTAGATACGGTGGTCTCGCAGCTCCGAGGGATAACGCGTTGAACTGCAAGGTGCTGAACGAGAGCCCCATAGTTAGCGCAGCTTTTCCAAACAAGCAACCATATATTTTAGCTTCAAATGTAATTCCCTTGCACTGAGACCCTGGATCGAGGTGGGAAAGCTGTCACTCAAGCAAAACAAGGCAGGTTTCTCTCTCATGGCATACAAGCTATGTTATGTATAGAGACACGCGGGGACATTACGTACGAGAAATCCCTCCGAGTTAATGAAACAACAGGTGCTCGATTTGAGACAGACTGTGGAAAAAGGCAGCCACTCGAACTACAGATGTGGTTACTGTTAATGGACTAGTTCTTATAGTACAGCGCTTTTCCAGTCTCCATGACCACTCAAAGCGATTTACAGACCCGTGTCACATTCAGCCAGTCGTTCCCAGTCACACGCTGCTAGCAGGGGCTACCCTACACAGCAGCTGTAATGATTCACCCAGGGGCAGCTTGGGAGGGGGAGGGGGAGGGTGTGGGGGGGGGGCTCAGTATCCTGTTCAAGGACACTTTGACATGCAGGCTGCAGGGGGCTGGGATTGAACCACCAACCCTCCTGGTTGGAGGACAACCATGCTGCGGGTTGAGTTGTTTGTGTGCGCCGTCACTGCAATTCCAGTCGAGTCGAGAAGCTTGAATAGTGAACATTCCCCTACAAACGTTACAAATATTCATTAATGCCGGCACGTGTAAATCCCCCCCAGCTGCCGCTCATTTCACGGAAAAGGAGGGATGTTGCTGGATCGGAGTTCAGTCTCAATAAGAGTGTGATGGGATATGTATAGTGAAGGAGAGGCTGAGGGAAAACTGCTCGATTGTTACCGATTGTGCCCCAATTAGGAAGCAGCGCTGGTTTGAGCAGAAAAACGCGCCAATTCTTGCATTCCTTCCACTTTGGTGTTTTAGTGTTCCAATGCAAGTGAATTAAAGCACTGAGTACAGCCTCATTCTCTCTCCCCCTCAGTATATGAAGTCTGAAGCTGCAAATTCTCACTGCAATACTAACATACAGCTGGATGACTTCATTTAACATCTCGATCTTACCTTACAAACCTTATATCATTCATAAAATGATATGAAATGATGTTATACTTCAACATTTGAGCAGAAAGCAGCATGAGCTGATGCAGAGGACAGCTGAGTGCCATTTGAACTCGAGGTCAGCCGGGACGTGACGCATTGCTTTTTGGGAATACCAGGGTTATCATAGAGGACTCCAAACCGACGGGGGAAATAACTCATAATTTGTTTTTTAATTCAAAATGGGAGGAGAGGTTGTCGGTGCGTGACACGAGCACCGCAGATAGCGCGCCTATGTTTTTTAAGCACCCCCCGACACGGGCCAAGCACAAGTTAAAGGAATATGCGGAGCGCCAGCATCACTCAAGCAATTACGCCGAGTCTCACTCCGGCTACACTGACCACCGGATATCTGAGAGAACCAAAAACGATGCTGCATGTAAATCAATACTCTGCTTCACGGGCCCAGCCTGCAAAAGATTTAATGGCGTATTTGCCCAGTGGACCGTGGCAAAAACAGTTTGTGCACCGTGTGCTTCAAGAAATTCATCTAAATATGGCAAAGGCCCAGGAGAGAAATAGTTATCTCTGGCAATGGGCAAGACCACAAACTCCTCATTGCTTGTCAGTTCGGATAATCATTCCAATGTTGTAATGACTCAATAGTGTATCATTTTACATTGAGCAGATGCTTTTATCCACAGTGACTTGCGTAGCAGAAAATAGACCTGGTTTAACAATAGACACTGCTGATTTTGCATTTAGCAGTTCTTTTACGCGCATTCACTACTCTCACAGGAAATCGCAGAAGAATATGAGTCAATTCAATCATTGTCAGGCACGCGGGACCACCTCACATTAGGCTGTTAACTCTTTTACGGGTCATGCAAACACCGATTAAACCCGAGAGTTCCATCGTGACGTTCGAGGCGAGTGTGGGGACGTTTTCTGACACACTCATTAAAACGAGCCTTTTTTAAAATCCTGGAGTCTGGGGCGCGTCACCGTCTACGCGGACACGCGTTCAGCACCGTCCCCAGCACCAAACGCGCCTTCTTTCAACTCTCGGGTTGAAAGACACTTCAGAGAGACACAGAGGAAACGCGCGTCGCATTTGATGTCGATGCTGCTTGATCGCCGGGTACCTGGCGCACACGAGGCAGTCGGTGAACCCCCCCACGTCATTGAAAACACTGATCACACTCATCCAGCCATTGATGCACCGACACTATTCCCTGTGTGGGGGAATGGAGACATTTAGCTGGAGAAGCTAACAGAGCTCTTGAGCCAAAAGAGCAACCAAATGCAGGACTGTTTGACGAATGCCGCCTTCATTTCTTTACAGTCCTACCAGACGAGCTTTTACTGGTGGCGAGATCGGTCACAGACATTACAGACACCAGTTGGTGGCGCTTTCCATCACATACAGTAGGGTAAAGGCAAACCAGCCTCTATTGGCTACAATCTTTCATTCAGTCTGGTAATATTTACCTTAGGGGTCATGAACAATCTGAATAAAACCTCTAAAACAGATGATTGCCCTGGACTTTCTACTTCATATGCTGGTTACAAGGAACCAGGCACTTGAATTACTGTACGTACGGCCATTCAAGCTTCTCCGATCCAAAATAATGCCGTGCTGAACTTGATAGTACAAAGGCCAATCCACCAATCCTCTCGATCCTTGAAAACGGCCTGGCTCGGGGGACGAGTGGCAAAACTCTCCAAGTGGAGGAATTCTGCAAAACCCTTTCAAATGAAGAGCTAAGCGGCGGACGCTGGAGGGCCGGCCATCTGGAACCACCTAGAATCAATATCAAATTTAGCAAGCAGGACGGGGCGATCCATATTGAACACCGACTTCCTCTCCGTGCTTCTGATTCTGAAAATTTCCTTTCTTTTTTTCCCCAGGAAACAAGTCAGACACTCTGGCTTTATGGGAAACTGGAAGCTAAAACTGGGAGCTTTTTTTTCTGTTTTCTGCACACAAACGGAAAAAGATTAATGACAGTGGAAACATGACCAACCACCCCCCAGCCCCACCCCACCCCCATCCCCTTCTTTTCCTCCTCTCTGATGTCGCTGGCAGGAAGTTGCTGAGCCGACATGTCACCTAGCGGAGCACAATTGAGTTTGTAATCTCTGACCCCGCGGTGGCAGAGAGTCTCTCGCTCTGTCTCTCCGTTTCTTCTTCAGGAGAGGCACTTGCGCTAATGCCGCTGCCGGGGTCAGAGCTTGGCTGCGGAGAGACCTCTCCACAAGTGAATACACACACAGGAATGTGTGACATAAAGCAATCGCGGAGGCATGCCTGGGGAATGTTGGCAAAGCGCTCACAATCAGCCCGACGTAACGACTGGAGTAATGCTCGCGCTCACATTTGGACGGGGCCCGGCGTAAAGAATGATGATCGCACCGAGTGCTCTCCCCGTCCTCGGTAACGTCGTGACGGGGGAAACATGGCTGCCTGCGGACTTGGTGCAGGGCTCTTGCTCGCCGAGCCGCACAACCTTCATTCATTTCCTCATTCCGAAACAGAAAACTGGCACAGGGAGGCTGGCCTCATGAGGAGCCGTTCTGGGGCATCAAAAACAAACACCAGATGTTGAGACGGGAGATAAATGTCAAACATATTGATTCTATGCTTCATTAAGGCTTATAGTGGGGGGGATTAGTGTTTGCCTGTGGCAAGGCACTGAATGGATCACAATGGTAGAATCTACAGAGGTCTCGTTTTTCTTGCTCTGTGCAAACACTGCACACGGCACAGTGTGGGCCATTGTTTCACAGGGGGCACAAACTGTGAGCCACTGTTCCACACAGGGAAACAAAAGGCAGTTCCAGTTGCAAGTGCTGGTACCAAAGTGCTGTCTGCAGAGTCGTGCTGACAGCGTTTCTCACCCACCTGCTCAGAAACGGAGACGACCGTACGTACGGAGCCACAGAAGCACGGGCTTTGGTCTGTTTGGCATTTTAATGATTCCAGTCCATTCACTCGACACCTTTACTATCCTCCTGCGGTACATTCACTAGCATTTATTGCTTCCATTTATGCCGAATCCACCAATTAATTTAGCTAGCGATGAAAAAGCACAACTGTTACAGTCTGTGTAACATGCATCAGCAAGGACGCTCTCTATAGTAGGAGCAAAATGTGCTCGACTTATAGGGGGAAGAGAAAATCTGAACGCTACAATAAAATCTAGGACCTCCATAACTAGTTGATACTGTAAAACTGTCTGAGGTGAAATACAGTTAGGGACGGCACTGTTAATTTCAGTATATTGCAATTCAATTGCAAGCTAATAGATGATGTAATGGTGATAATGTAGGTGTTGAATTCTTAGCTAAACAAGGAGAGATAAACATTAACTTGCACTTCCAAAATATTATTATTATTATTACAGCAACTTCAACAACATTCTTTCAAGGGACAAAACAAGAAGCCATTTAGAATTGAATTACTGATGGAAAAACTAATAGAAAAAGAGCAGGTATGCATTGTGAAGTGTCATCTCTTATTATTATATTCTGTCTTCTTTTGCTCAGCCATGCTCCTGAGTCTGTGCTGCCTTTACAATTGTTCCACCGTCTCGGTATCAAGCAGAGAGCGGGACCGAATGAGCCGAATGAACAAAATGGAGAGGTAGGGCTGATAATGTGGGCTTGGCCGTCCAGCCTGCCAGCAGCGGCAGCAGCAACTGTGCGACGCTCAATGAAGTGGTCTGCGGACGGCAGGAAAATACTAAACAGCGTAGCAAGCCATTTCAAGTCTGGCAGATGGTTCTATGTATTTTTCATGCAGTCGAAAACCTGTGACTGAGGTTTGGTTGGTTGTCATCCAGCGCCTGGGGACCATGAGCTGAATGCATTCTACACACCACTGCAGAATCACATGATGTCTGACCTCTCTACCATGGCAAACTGCCCAGCAAGGAATAGGGAGGAAGGGGAGGAATGCGAGTGTGCTAGTGTGTGACTGAGCTTGTGCAGAGAGAGTGAGAGCGCGGGAGAGAAAGACGCATAGTTGCATGCAAGTGCGGACGTCTGCTCGCCAAGCATAATCTGAATTCCCTGCATGCACACACAGCTTCACATCCCTGACCTGTAAAACATACTGTTAGCGAGGCGGTGGGGGGAAAATATATGGACAGGCTGATGGAGGGAGGAGGGAAGCGGCACTCACCGCTAAGACTCCTCATAATATTCTAGAGGAAGAGAGAGAAGAAAATAGCATTGCCTGACTTACCTTCCTTTGGAAGGCATCCAATATACCCTGTGAGAGATAGAGTGTGCGTGCATGTGTGTGTGTGTGTGTGCGCGTGTGTGAGTTTGCAGGCAGGAAGGCTTTCAGCATATAAATATCACATTACCACACAAGGAAACGCAGGCATCAGTCCCAGCTTCCAGCCTGCCTAACAAGCTCGGGAGCTCCACTCTGGAGGTCAGAGGTAGAGCTCGCACAAATGGAATTCCACAGAAAGCAGCTCCTCTTTTAACAGATAAGTGGCCGGGCTTGCATCTATGTGATATGGTATAAGCCATTCTCTCCAGCCATCTGACAAGCGCTTGTTTGGAACACATTCGCCGAGTTACAGTCCACACACACACACACGTCCTGTCGGGAGGTTAAACGTGCTCATTACGAAGCTGGAAATGACAACGACCGGCTTGTCTCATTAACGTGACGATGGAGCGATAAAAGGACAAAACAGGCCCACGAGCAGCGACGCAACGACACGCAGACCGTGATGAGACAAAGCGTACATACAGGGCAATGCTGACTAATGAGCTCCAAGAAGATGACTCTCCAAGCCGTACGGTCTGGATGCTGAAAGAGGCGTTGCACTGAATCAGCGATCTCTCCCTTACACATCCAGTCCGGACACAGAGTGCTGTGAGGGAGCGTTGCTAAAGACCTATCTGAAGCGACTGACCATGCAACTCGTTGACAATTACCATCATCTATTATGTTTTTTTAATTCCCATCAGCTACAGACATGATTTGGGTTCCTGGGGAGTCTATTGAGGGTTTGGGTTTTGATTTATATATCAGAGTTGCATGTTTAAAAACACTACGCTACATATGCCTATGCAAAGCGAAGATGTCTGTGTTAATTACTGTATAGGAGACATTGTTACAAGATATGAGCCTTTGAAGCGCTGAGCATGTTTTATAAATCAAACTCTTACATACTTGCATGCAGATGAAGCTGTTACGCACAATATGAGAGCCCTGAAATCGGGCACACAACCTAACAACATGTAAAAAGCACAGAAAACCTCAGTCTGAAACAAAATGAGCATAGCATATGTGATTCTGTTGGTGAGCCATGTCAAAAATTAAACGGTGAAAAGGGGCCACCTTGAAGTTTTGTTTAAGTAAAAGGACAAAAAGACACAAAAACCCATGTTGTTGAACTAGCCTTTGAGGGGATGCCGATCGTATGATCAAGAAATGTGAAACCTGAGCCCAGACCACGAGGGAACCACTGTCATAAAGCATCGACTACAAGCCATGTCTCCAATATATGTCCTCTGGTATACTAGCTGCCAGGGGGACCTGCTATATGTCAGCCTCCAGCAGACCGCACGCCAATAAATATTTAGTATTTGAGTAACATTCCTGTCCAAAAACCTCGGCTGATGATAAAATTTCCAGACTGCGTGTGGCACGTGTCTGAGTTGACACTCCTCTGTTGGGATACTCCGAATAAATGTGCATAACATACCCTCTGATTGAATGTTGCTACATTACATACTACCTTGTTATCTCTCTCTCTCTCTCAACCCCACACACACACACACACACACACACACACACACATACAAGACCTTTTCTCCCCTCATGGTCAATTCATATGAATCAATCAGGTCAACAAAGCCTGGTTTTGTACGCAGTGTGCCTGTTACAGATTAGACCTCCCTGACTTGTTAAGGCTTTCAGTCACGCAGCTCTAAAGCTTGATAGTCTCAGTAATAAACTAGACCCTTATTGTGATTATTATTATCATTATTATTACGAATTGATCCAGTCAATTTTTCCCCCACAGGTATAGGTTGATGATGCCATTCAAGCTCCGTATGGGGTGTGATGTGCCTTTGCCTGTGCTGTGAACCAGACAGAGAATGGGTCACATGCATGGGTAGATAAAGGTTGTACTCAGAAGACACGCATGATTTATAAGCGCATTTATCTATATATGGATCTGCAGTGTATTGCATGTCCCCAGACCCGTCTGGTGTGGCTGGATCTCTTTGCTTAGACATTTTAAATCATGCCCCTCCCCCTGACCGGGCAAAAGCATTCCAATTTGCAGTAATATACACCTATCTTTGCCCCTCCCCCCCAACCCCAGAGTCTGCAAGAGGAAGGTCAGGCGTAGATCTTTTCCCGCTGCTGACTGAGCACTGGGGGGGGTGGGGGAGGAAAGACAGAGCACGGATCATAATGACCGGCCAATTATCAGTAGTACGGGGGTTGAGGGGGGGGGGGGGAGTAGGGAGGAGTGAGAGATTATGGAGGGAATGGATCAATACACCAGTCAATTTCTAATGAGGGGAAGAATTGGTCAAGTCAAGCAGATGGGAGTCCTGCTCTGCCTGAGGTGCTCTTTCTTCACTGTCTGTCAGCTGGGAATCAGGTTCCCTCTCGCTGCTCTGTGCAACAGCGCCCCTGCAGGGGAACGGCTGCCACTGCAGCGGGTCCCTGACATGCAAACATTTGCTAATGCCACATTTTCTGCATTCATGCTCCACTCGAACCCGCATTTCACTTTCTGTAAATATTTTACACGCCGCTGGGGGCCAGATTCTGAAGAAAAGAGGGCTGAGGAATAATGGCCGTCTGTCCCTCGCCACCACCACCACCCCCCCTCGTTTAACCGCTCTCCACTGCAAAGCTCAGGACAGTAAATCGTACAGCTCACCCGCACGCCCAGCCCAGCGGCTCAGCTGAGCGCTACTATGCATAAACACCCCTCTGCTCAAAGGAAAAAAGGCAGGTTTAGACTGTTTGGTCTAAAATAGTGACTGCGAGAGACACGGACTAGTCGGCACCGTCATTACACGTATGCTGCTGCTGTGCTTCCCTGGCTTTATCACTATTTTTCTACATCTGCCTCTCTTTTTTTTTTTCTTTCTAAGGGGCCTTGTGTGGGGTGGGGGTGTTATTTATGGCTGCTCTGTGCAAGTGGACACACACACACACACACACATACTCGCGCACACACACACACACAGACACACACACCCTTTCACAGGATGAAAGGGCAGTCACACTGCCTGCAAACATGATTTTACAGCCCTGGGTGGAATGAGTGGTAGAGGAGAGAATGAGGACAGAGTACAAAAGGGGAGAGCCCTTAGATTTACAGGTCCCAGCAGTCTGAATGCAAACCATGTAGCAGCAGCAGCACTCATTTTGAAGGAAGATCTTTTTGATTTCTTTACCCCAAATGCAATGCTCCTAAAAAAAAAAAACATAACAAGATTGCAGCCTGTACGCATGAAGGACCCAGAGTGCAAGATCTGCAGACATACGACATCTTTTCCAAAATCTCTCATTCTTATAACTGGAACTGGTTGTGATGTATTTGGTTGTGATGTATTTGGGTATCGTCTCGAGCGCTGCATACGAACAGCGTGTCCGTGTGTGTGTGTGTGTGTGTGTGTGTGTGCGAGGGCTCTGTGCTGTGCAGAGGCTGGACGTGTGTGAGCGGTGTTTACACAGCGTTTAAACAGTGCGACTGCGGACCACACCGCATGCATGTTTGTGAGGGGATAGAGTGACCGCTCTGAGTGCGGCATGCCAACGTTTACACACGGGGGGAAAATAAACAGATCAATCAAAATAACAGAATGACACGTCGGTGGTGCCTCGGTGGGGGTGCATTTGTAGGGACAGCTCACTCATTCATTCAGAAAAGCTCTCTTGGAACGCACCATCACAGTAAATGATATATCTATTTATACAGCCCAGCGTATTACCTGCAATAGCATTTGTGCTGCCCCTAACAATCGGCCTTCGCAGCAGCCAGTGAGATAATTACTGCTGCGGCTTCTTGCAGGAACATGAAAAGGAATTCTTTGCATAGCTTAAATAACGCAATCACAGTTGCATAGATTTAAATGGGCTCGTTACACGCTGGTTGTGAGACCAATAGGCCTCAGACAGAGCCAGAGAATTAGATTTCAATGGGAATGCGAGAGGTGCGGACACATGATGACTTAATGGGGAGTGGGGTGCAGTTTCCATTTCAGACTTGGTAAAAATTCAATTCATTAATGTCATTTGTGCGTAAAAGCTTGTGTTAATGGTTTAGGAGCGCAAAGAGGCAGCATCGCTCTCATATCGATAGTCGAACTCGTCACAGTGGCGGTTAAAGGTAGATTTCACGGTCAGCAGTCATGGAGGACGGCGAGCCGCCTGCGCCTGATATCATCCAGGTTTTAATCAGTAACTGGAGGGACTCGGTGCTTGGTCCTGTGACACACACCGTCTCTGATGAGGCAAAGACGGCAGGTAGCTGCCAAAGACAGGTGCACCGTGACCTCTGGTGGTCGGACGTGGTAATGCAGCATCGTCAAATGGAATGCGTGCATTTCCATGATGTTTTTTGACTGAACTTTTAATTCTGCATTTCAGACTGTGTGCAAACGTGTGCTTTATGAGCTTTGTTTGTTGTATTCTGACGCCGGAAATTACAACTTCAGCAGCCAGTCCAGCAGTCAATACGCAACAACAACAAACACAAATAGTAGGGGGGGAAAAACTAATTTGTTGTTCCAATTTAGTTTTCCCAAAGCACAGCAAAGCAACCAAATGCTGGCATTAGACTCACAACCCACAAGTATGGGAGAAAAGTAATTTTGTATAACTGATTTTATCAATACTCATCACCTCCAATGGCAATCTGAGGATGACACATTCATTCAAAAGGCAACATTATTTTGCCTCCCTTTCCTGTGGCGCCACAGCCTGGATTCTCTGGGTTGTAGCATTCAGACGTTTTCCTCTTTCTTTACGTTTCGCACTCATAATGACGAATCTCCACCGACCTGTTGTCTGAACTGCTCCTGAGACAGGCAGTCGGTCATGTTGACGCTACCCAGGAGGCAGCCGGTGGGGTAAGTCTGAGGGAACCGGGGCTCTGCAAAGATGACGACACCGACAGGACCTCAGCAATCACACCACAGCGCAGCCATTCTGTTACAGTAGTCTCCGGGACGTGTGCTACATGCCCGAAAACCAACAGATGCAAATCACCTCCTGTACTGGCAGTACTTGGTACTGGTGTGGACAGCGTGTTTACCTTTGTTGTAGATGTGACGGTACGTGGCTTCCACCTCGGCTATCTCCTGTGGGGTGGGCGTCTTAGCGGCAGCAGCAATCCAGAGACGACCGCGGTGCGGCGTGTACCATGTCCGCCCCTCTACCCTGCATGGACACACACACACGTGGACAAAGTTGTTCAATACACACAAGGAATCACTCTGGTCCCTGACCCACAGAAATGACATTGTACTATGCAAACTGCACACATCTTCAGCCATAATATTTATTAATACTCTGCGACTAAAGTCTTATTACTGACTCTTGCACTACCAACTATCTACCTCAAAGTACACTATTTTTAGTATTAGTTAGTTTTTAGTACTAATAAAAGCATAAGCTTTCTGCACTTTATTCATTATGTTCTGTTGTGCCTGTGCACTTTATTGTTGTCTGTCCTGTCCTGATACTTGTCTGCATGGGATAGTGAAAAACGCAATTTCGATTCCTTTGTATGTCTAGTACATGTGAAGAAATTGACAAATAAAACTTTGACTTTGACAATGGTCAATGAAATATCTTGAAAATGAAAAAAAACAATCGTTCATCAAAACTTACTGAAAATTAACCATTGAAAATCAGACTTTACTTCTGAAGTGCTGCTCGACAGGATCATATTGAATATATGGGATGTACGAGCACTGACTAAAATCCCCTGCAGCAGATTTTCATTTGGCTCTGTAGCTCGGTGTGCTTCTGCCTCACCTCTTGATGCCTTTGACCAGCAGCGAAGCCCAAGGCTGGTGCATGCTGAGGCACCAGCCCGCGTCGGAAATCTCCTGCAGCTCTTTGTCTTGCAGCCGCAGCTTGGAGCGGTCCTCCGCCGCCCTGTCGTCCAATGAGATCTTCCCTTGTTCAGCTGCTTTCCTCTTGTGGTTTCCGCCGCCTCCGACATTCACAAACTACAAAGTTCATTCAGCATCAGCATCATCATCATCATCATCATCATCGCTGTTAGAATCACAATGGGAAAAAGGACTGTGCAGTACTAAGGTGAGAGGAGCGATCAATTTGACCATTTTTGAACCAAGTTTTATAAAGTATCTGATGATATAAGAAACGGTTGCATGGTAAGTGCTGTCAGTTCTTGAAGCCATTACCTCTGGGGCAGCCTGCAGTATTTTGGGGTTGACCAGACTGCTGCTGCTCTGCCTCCCGGCTGGTCTTTCAGTATGCACCGGTGATTTGACAGACGTGTTTTCCATGGCCTTGATGGTCTCGTCCAACCTGCAAACGGCAGCAGAGATGCCAAAGCGAAGGGGTTTAGCATGACTAGGCAACATTAATCTGCCCTCACAGCCTCGCTTTTAGCCGAGTCACATCATCTTACTTGTTGTAGTACTCGTTGAGGTTCCCGCCCTCGTCAATCACTTGTCTTCCTGCAAAGTCTAACGTGATCTTCCTGTCCTTGCGAGACGTGTGACGAAGCTCTCGAAGCTCCTCCTCCTTTTTCCTGAGCTTCTCTCGCTCGGCTGGTGACAACCACTGATTGGAGTCGGTGGCAAAATAGTCGGACTCATCATCCAGAACCTGTGTTCTCCGGACACTGGAAATGAAAGGAACAGTAAATGAACAGAGAGGCATTGTCACAGCGTTCGAATGATCTTTTGTAATAATTAAATCATCTCCACAAAATGTTGACGCTGAACGTGAGGCATAAAACATTCTTATAGCTACTGTGTGTTCAACATACCTATTCCTGTCATATTCCAGCAGTTTCTCTTTGTGCTCCAGAGCCCTCTCTAAACCAGCCTTCATCGTGGCCTCACGGTGCGGGAGATAATCTCTATCTCCACTGTCTGTCACCAGAATAAGAGAATCAGCCCATATGACTATTTCAGAGACTTCAGCATGCAATAAGTCTCTAAAGATCTGTCACTCACCTCCCATAAGCTTCTTTCTTAGTTTTTGGCTTTTGTTGGAGTCTCGTTGCAGGATCTCCTGCTCCTCTCTTGTGCAGACCTGAATCAGGAAAATGTGAAGAATTACCAGGTGTGCAAACACTGCTGGTGGAGGGAAATCAAAGGAATCAAAGGACATACCAGGCTTCCACAGAAGAGGCAGGGTCCTGAGCCCTCTTGTTCGCACACGATGCGACCACAGCTGAGGCAGTTGTTGATGAGTTTGTGCTTTTGAGCAAGGCAGTCACAGCCCTGTCGGCCTGGGAGCAAGACAGCCAGTCTGTCCTGTCCCTCTTTATTATAGAGACTGACAAACTTGGTTTTCTTCTTTGTAGAAGAGCCACTGTTGATTTCTTGTGCCTGGGGAAGCATTAAATGCAGAGGGGAAGAGGAACAAATCATAACAATGACAATGAAAATGGAACATGGACACATTAATGTGTCGGTCACTGGACACAACCCATAGGAGTTAGTGAGCTCACCCTCATCAGATCGATGGGAGTTTTGACGGCCTCCGGCTCAGGCTCTGTTTGGCTCACGGTCACCACTTCCTGTTTGTTGCGTCCCTTACGTTTGGACTTCTTCTGAGTATCTTTGGTCATGTCTTGTGGATCTTTGAAAGGACAGCAAGTTATACTCTACACGCAGCGTGGAAAATACTTTGACACACTTGACAAATAACACATGTAGCACTTTACCTGCTGTTGGGAAACACTCCTTGGAGGGAAACACACTTGAGTCGTCTGGGCTCCGCCTTTGAGTTTTCTTCCATCTGAAGAGGAGCTCGTCGATAAAGTGGCCTTTTTTCCCATCCGTTCCCTGCAGGAGATCTCCCACATACTCCTCGATCTCTTCAGCTTTCTCAATAGATAGAATGTATCTGGGCAGTAAGGAGACACACGTAGGTTTTAGAACATTTGTCATCAATTGTTTAAATCTTTAAGACAAAAATACCTACAGTTACATCCATGTTGCATTGCCCTAGAAATGTACCTACAAGTTATTTTGTCATAAAACAGTAAAAATAGTCATCTAAGAATGTGGAATCACATAAATTTCACTTACGTATAAATCTAACCAAATCGCGGACCTTAAAAATAATCAAATGATGAATAATTGCGTTGCCCAGCGATGTCAAGTTGTTATTAAACTAGTTAACTCTCAACATCAACATACATCGCATCATTATAAACCATCTACACAGATGCTCATGCTTCACTATGCTGAAAGTTGTATAACTTTTATACTGTAGATTATTTAAGTTAATGCTTGTTAGGTATTAGATGATGGTTCTTGTACATGTACATCAGATCTAAACAATAATCTGGTCAATCACATGTCGTACAGTACGTGCTGGGGCCATTCTTATTCGTCCGTGTCATCGTTGTGAATCGTGGCAATACGTGTCACAACACAACATGTCGTAGACCTCAGAGACACAACATATCCTAGCATCCTCACTTATCCACAAAATGACACTGATAACCAAAGTAAATGTAGCGCTCTTCAACACTTGAACGCTGTTAGCTTACTGGCTGTTAGGTCTGTCAGCATCGGAATAAACTAGGGAAATCACGTCTTACTGTACGATGTCTTCACACGCCTCCAACCCGAACTTGTGGTGCAGCTGGTCCACACACCACTCCAGCAAGGCGTCTGACATGTTGTGGCTGGTAAACTAAAAAGAAAAGACTTTGAATTCACACTCGGATGCGGACACACCGGTGTCAAAGCAGACTCAATGCGTTTCCCTATTTCCTGCCGGAGGAATAATAAAGGCGCACAGAGGAGCCCGTGCGGAAACAAGTACGCCTGCATAAAGGTTCCGAGTAGGACATTTTTTAAGAAAAAGCACAATAAATCACAGTAAATATAACTATAAAACATAGTCTCTTCCTACAGTTAGACACTGCTATTCAAGAAACCATGAAGCCCCCTCTCAGTGTTTATTAGTTTCAGGATTTGCGAGATGGTACAATAGTGTCAATGTGGCCCTTATGCTCTGTCATAAGGGGGACCACCCACCTGTTGTGAGGGGTTTTTTTTGCTGCTGTTATCTCATGATAAAGACTTTGGTTATTGTGAGATAATGGCTCAAATGTATCCCCATTTCGAAGATAAATGTTGTACAAACTGGCACATGCTACAACTACAAAAACAGGGTGCACTGGCAAACAGTGCAGCGCCAGCGAGCAGTTTGCACATATCCTGTTGAGGTCAACTGCTGATGGAAAAGCTGACAACCCTGAACATGAGTGTTTCTGGTACCACCCTCAAAACTGACATTCATGGGATGAAGTTGTAGAGGGCCAACCAAGTAGCTGTGGACATTCACTCTGAAAACACTCCATCCTCCCAGACAATAATGGCAGACTGGTCAGGGAGCAACATACTGCACTTTTTTCATTTAATTTTTGGATTTAGTCTATTTTTAGTTAATAAAATATCTTAAATGTTATTCTTTGCTGTGTATGTGCATTCTGTTTCGCATTGGTGGTTACGTTTTGAATTCTACTTCACTTTCATGAAAAAGAAGGACACCACAGTATTCTCTAATAGTTTTTATTCGCACATTCATTTGTCTGCTTGGCACCTGGAATAGACAGAGCAAAAGCAACATCAGTTCTGAAGGTGACTTCTGTTAAAAGTTTTTCTTTTTTTTCTGTTTTTTAACACTTGCTCTTTGTGAGAACAGTTGGCTCAAAATAAAACAAAGCAGTCTTTTTGTATTAATCACTTTATTTTAAACATACTAGTTTGCACCATATGTTTCATACATAACACAAATGACCTCAGCTATCTCTATTCAACTGTATTGGAATGACTTATTTAACAAGGTGCATTCGTTTTTACAGAAAAGAAACTTCTTTTCCAAGTGAAAAGAAACACATAACAACCTGCTGAGAGTAGTGAATGTAACCAAATATTGACATATGCTGACCGATAAACACCATTGACAAATGAATGTCAGAAATGCGGGAAATCAAGGAGTAAAAGTTTCCTGATACTGTCATTAATGATGCCACACAACCTTCCACAAACAAGTTCATATATCAGATCCCCAGCCTAACATTCTATTGCATTTATCTTCAAATCACTAAAACAATCACTCAACTGTCTCACCGTGCTTCTGGTTTCGTCAATAGAACTCGTGTCTCTCCAGAGTCTGAGTTCATTCATGTCTGTTGGTTAAACAAATCAACACTACAGTACCGTTAGTATTACACTAGCTTACCGAGCTACTAGCTTGTTGTGCCGGTCACAGAACGTGACGAAAAGTGAAGAAAATCGCGGTAAACTCATTGGACATCTTCAGAAACCCCGTCGATGTTTGGGCGTGGTCTGCACCTTGGAAAAAAAACACTCGGTAATTTTGCTGGAGACCGACAGCAACCACACTACAGGCAAACTAGCTAGCTAGCCAGCGCAGCTAACAGGCTAGCTGAGCTACCCGAGTGTCCAGGAAAATGACAAAAAATGCAGGAAATCACAGGAAACTCACAGAACATCTGCTGACACCCTGTCGATGTCTGTGCGTGGTCTGCACCTTGAAAAAAACACCCGGTAGTTTTGCAAGAGACCGACAGCAACCACACTGCAGGCAAGCTAGCTAGCTAGCTAGCGCAGTTAACAGGCTAGACGAAAAATACAGGAAACAAGATTACAGGAAACTCACAGAACATCTGCTGACACCCTGTCGATGTCTGTGCAGGGTAAACGCCTTAAAAACACTAGGAAGTTTTGCTGGAGAGTGTCCCGTAGTCTGCTACAGGCACGCCGGCTCGCCGTTTAGCTCAGCTCGCCGATTAGCTAGGCTAGCTTGCTGAGCTACCTGAGCGTCCAGGAACGGGACGAAAAGAAAAGAATATCACGGGGAACTCACACGACATCGACTGACACCCTGTCAATGTTTATGCAGTGTCTGTACCTGAAAAACACTCGGCAGCTTTGCCGGGGACTGATAATAACCACACTACAGCACCCGCTAGCCGACTGTGGTAAACTTGAATGGACGTACACGTGATCTGCTCTGCACATTGCGCAAGACTGAAGCTACAAGGTAGCTACAAGCTACAAGCATAAGTCGGCACAGGTCGGCTATCTTCTGATGGTCAAGCTTTCCAGCAGAATCTGTTAAACCTGATTTAAAGAGGCAAGGAAAGTGATCAAAAAACAAAATTACTATCTCTTATCTCCCTGAAATTAAGACAGATTAACAAATGTTTACAAACGTGTACAAACCTTTTTAGAACATATGTTATACAGATGTATCTGTATAACAGATACATCAAATATGTATCTATGCAGTGTCATAGATACATATTTGATGTTTATAACAAACCAAACCAAGAGTTCCGCTTTGATTTCCACTTGTGTTCACTTTATCAATATCAAAATGACTTCTTGTTAGGTTCAGACCATCTGTGCAAGAGACTTTTTGCCAGCAAATACACTGTCAAAATACGCTTTGAAACATGAAACTTTATTATTGCAGTCACACTAAGTATGCAATGAAAATTAAATATTGTGCCTGGTTTTGCAAAAATCACCAAAAAAAAAAAATCATAAGAGTGCATCCAGCAACTGCAGATGTGCTTTCCCCTGCCACATAAGAGAACTGAATTAAGATTTGCCAAGCCTGGGATTTTTACTGGATCATCTTCTGGTGGGTCAGAAAGAGACACTGCAAGGAAATCCCAAGTAAGACAATGTAATATATTTATTTCATTGTGTGTAGTACTGCAATATGCACCACTGGTCAGAGAAAAAATGCATTAGATAACACTGACACATTGTGTATAAATGTTTACTTTATACCTAATTATACTCTACATTTCCTGAGTAAGTTGCATATCTACTGGCCACATTTAAAAGAAAGTGTACAACTTGATTGACTTGAAAAGTAACTCCTTGAGTCCTTATAAAATGTACAATTAACAGTGCTCCACTGGACATGTTACGGGAACTTATTAAGCCGGTCCAATATTTTCCGCCAGGCTTTCTCTCTTTCCTTGATTATTATAGTTGTATTTCCCTTCTTTCTTATGTTTCACCTCTTCATAGAACTCCATCAACTCCATTCTGGCCGAGTGAGGCCTGTGCACACCTTGCTCCTTGTGGCCTTTTTAGGACAAAAATGTACCTGCACAATGCTCATTCTAAAAATTTCTGGCAAGTGATGTTTCAGAAAAGGTAAGCACCTATTAATTCAATTCACCAAATCACAACATGAGACAACTGTTTTTGGAAGCTTTATTGGAAGTGTAGCAAAAAAAAACTGTATTATCTGTATGGGATTAATGAAAGAGTCCACATTTGACAACTCCATCCTGCCAGGGGACAGCACAACATGGTGTCTGGAAGTATGTCTTGAGATTGTCCCGTACCAAAATTGCTGGCTGAGACGCCTTCGAGTCACTGTGTCCATGATGCCTGTATCGCCAGGTGCAGCCACATGCCACCGTCCAGTCTCCACCTGTCCATCTGCTCTCAGTGTCACCATGGTCAGGCTGCAGTCTGTGGGGAGGCCAAAGATCCTCCACCTAGATGCCAAAGGTGTTCTCAATGATGCAGTGGGCATGGTAGTGGCGGTAGTTGTACACAGTCTGCTCAGCCAAGAGATTGTGGCCTACACACAGGAAAAAAAACAGTTCCATTGACATAGGGATAGAGCTAACGTCAAAACAATCACTTACCAGAGTATGCACATGTAGGGGCTTACTGTGTGGTCGGGGAAGGCAGACCCAACGTGCAGTCGGTAATCCGTACTCGCTCTCCTGGAACACACCGCCATCACTCTCCTGACCATATGCTCCAATATCATCCTTCATGGAACGATATTGGGCATCATATGGCCAGCAGAACAACGGAGTGTGTCCCCTTGTACTTGCAGTAATAACCGTCTGTGTTTTGTAGGCCTTGGATCTGCACGTGCTTCCTGTCAATTGCATCCACACAGAAGGGGAAGCTCCAGATTCGCCAGAAATCATTGGTGATGCTCCTCCACTGGGCCTCGGACAGAACCGGGACAAACTCTGGCTGCAGACTCTTCCACAAGGCCTGGCAAATCTCTGAACTCAGGGACACAGTGCAAGCTTCCAGTCCATAGCTGTGTGCTGTGCTGCTCAGTGAATTTCCCGAATCCAGGTACCACAAAGTAATGGCCTCCATTCACTGCTAAACACTTTGACACATATACCGCCTTTAACATCAGTACTTAAACTATCTATGCAAGTCAGCCAGGACAATGTTCTGCTGTTAGTATTGAAAGATTTCGTTGGTTTTTCGGTTCGGCCTGTAGGTGGAGGCCTCAGAAAGGACTTGAAGCCGACTTCAAGAAAAACTTGTTTATTTAAAAATGGTCCAAACGGTCAAAATAAGCAACTGGAAAGTTTCACAAGAAGTTGTATACAACAATCAGGGATAACACCCAAGATCATGTAACAGAGCGTTCGAGTATAAACTTACAAAGATCTTGGAAATAACCTCAGGTATTATACCTGTTTCGGGGGAGTGGTTTTCAGTTTAGAACCATTAAGAGATTTAGGGAGGAGCTAGAGGTTGGGTCTCGAGTGGCCAATCGGATTATTTCTCCAATTCGCATTTCACCATGTTATTACTTGTAGACCCACTATGTGGCGCTGTTGTGTCATGATTTGGTGTCCATGGATGAAAGTGTTTTGGTGTGTAAATTCAGAGGAAAGGTAGGAAGGGGCCATTGTTCTACTCTAGGTGTGGTTATCTTGAAGATAGCCAGGTGTGGCTGATGAACAGCAGGGGCTGTCTGGGAGAGATGTGTATCAATGGTTTTAGAAGAGGTCTTCTCTTTGTTGGGAGAGGCTCGGGCAATTCTGTTCGTCTGGGGAAGGCGTGAGATGCAAATGTTGATGGACAGGGAGAAGGTTTCTCCTTTTGCTAGAGTGATGCGTGTGGTAACGGGGCCCCTAAGGTGTGATATATGCCAACTTGTTTAGGCCACAATTCTTTGGAAAACTACTGAAATCTAACAGTCTCCCGTCTGATCATTGATCAAACATTAATGATCATAATTGCCGTCATTGATCGTATAGTGTTTTTTTGTTTGAATTTAGTCAATCTGATCATTGGTCAAGCGTTACTTGGGGGATAACCATGGGGGATAACTTCAAGTTTGTTAATTTAACATTATTGATCGTATAGTGGTTTTATTCTGTTATAACAGTTCAAGAGGACCCTTCTCGAATTGTGTTCCTTGCTCACAGGTAGGGGCAAAACCCAGTGGGAAAATTCCCCTACTGCCCTGAGGACCAGCCAGTGGCACTTGCTTCGCAAGGACGGACCCAGGACGGACAGGCGGGCACAAACAAAACATTATTGATGGCTAACAGTTCAGGATATAAATAAATCAATGAATTGAATCAGTCCATAGTAGCAGGCAGGAGGAACCGCAGTGAGATGAGCCGGGTAGAGGTGGTCCTGGATCCAGCTCAGTGTTGATGGAAGCCGGGAGGGAAAATAAAATTAATAAAATAAAATGAAAAATAAAATGAATAGTAAAATGAAAAATAAAAATAAAATTAAGAATTAAAAAACAAAACAATAAAATAAAATAAGAATAAAAATAACTAAAAATTGAAAGATAAAAAGGAGAGGGGGAGGACAGGGAGGAAGAGGAGAAGATGGAAAACAGACGGGGAGAGGCCAAGAGGAGAGAGAAGCTAGAGGGAACGTGAACCTGATTCACACCCACAGAGAAGGCAGAGAAGATAGAGCTCAATGTGCCGGGGACCCCCAGCAGACTCAACCTATAGCAGCTTATCTTGGATTTATCTGTAGGCTCTGTCAAAAAGGAGGGTTTTTAACCTACTCTTAAAGGTAGAGAGGGTGTCTGTCTCCCGGACTGAAACTGGTAGATGGTTCCATAACAGAGGGCCTTGGTAGCTGAAGGCTCTGGCTCCCCATCTAGACTTAGAGACTCTTGGAACCACAAGTAGGCCTGTATTCAGAGAACGAAGTCTCCTAGTGGGGCAAAAGGGTTTTATCAGGTCTGAGATATAAGAGGGTGCCAGACCATGAAGACCTTTATAAACAAGGAGGAGGATTTTGAACTGGATCCTGAAAGGTACAGGAAGCCAGTGCAATGAGGCCAGAACAGGAGAGATGTGATCTCTCTTTCTAGTTTTAGTCAGGACACGAGCTGCCGCGTTCTGAATGAGCTGCAGAGTTCTCAGCGACCTATTGGAGCATCCAGCCAGTAGAGAGTTGCAGTAGTCCAGCCTGGAAGTAACAAAGGCATGGACCAGCTGTTCTGCTGCATGGGGAGGGAGGAGGCGTCTTATTTTTGCAATGTTGCGGAGGTGGAAGTAGGCAGTCCGTGAGATCGATTTTATGTGGGAGCTGAAAGACAGGTCTTGATCAAAACTAACACCTAGGTTCTTTACAGTGGTGGCAGAAGAAGTCGCAAAACTACCTTGTAATGCTATGGCATCAGATATAGAATCACGTAGGTGTTTAGGACCTATGAGCAGCAACTCTGTTTTTTCAGAGTTCAGAAGGAGGAAATTATTAGTCATCCAGGCCTTCACATCATCAAGGCAGGACTGAAGCTGCTGTAGACGGTTGAGCTCACCCGGCTTGATAGATAGATATAATTGAGTGTCGTCAGCATAACAGTGGAAATCTATCGAGTGACTCCTGATGATATCACCTAGAGGGAGCATATATACAGAGAAAAGAACTGGACCAAGCACAGATCCTTGCGGAACCCCGTGGCTGACTTAAGTACGTGGCGATTGGTCATCGTTAACACAAACAAACTGATATCGGTCTGAAAGATAGGACCGGAACCAGTCTAAAGCAGTGCCTCTGATTCCGAGGTGATATTCCAGTCTCCTTAGTAAGATCTGGTGGTCGACCGTATCAAAAGCAGCACTGAGATCTAACAAGACAAGCACTGAAATGAGACCCTGGTCAGATGCCATGAAGAGGTCATTGGTGACTTTAACCAGCGCAGTCTCAGTGCTATGATTCATTCTAAAACCAGACTGGAAGGTTTCAAATAAACTATTGTTATTAAGGTGTTCACAGAGTTGGTTGGCAATGCCCCCTGACAGAGACTGGTTCACCCCAAGGACAAAACCCCTAAAGAAAAACTCAACAATGTGGTTTATGCCCCAGCAAAGGGTGGCCAGATAGTGTTAGATGAAGTACAATCACCCGACGGCATACTCCATTCCTCAAATACTTTCCTGGGTTTTTCTTTTTCAACCACTGAAGGAAAAACAGAACTTTGCAACCAGCGTCGTGAACCGGATCAGAAAAGAGGTGAATCTTCAAGTTGATGGTACAACCCAAATTCGCCAGAAGCTTTCAAAAGACACCTGTATAAAAGATATCAATGAACTAAAACCAAGTCTTCAAAAGGAAATATATTGTGTGTGGTATCTCTATTAAACAGGTAAAAAATGATCATCTGGAAGCAGGCAGAAGCAGGCTTCTACAAACAGGCTGTCTCTCCATGAAGTAAGTACATTCAGCTGTTAAATGCTTGTTGCTGAAGTATACAATTATGTAGACTTAACATCTTGTTTTCTGGGTGTAATTATTTGTCTGTATTATGTAGTTCAGGATATTACAGACTCAGAAGACGAGTTTCAGGATGTGCCAGTGAGAATGGGAAAGGGACAGAGGACCTCCGCTGTGACAGCCCCTAAAAAAACAGAGAATGAATCTAGACTATGTATAATCGTACAGCCTAACCATATAGACCATGGCACAGGAGCCACTACCAGCAGAACCCCAGGCACTCGCTGATCTAGATCAGACTGAGTTCATCCCGGACCCGTCTTTCCCCCGGTGCGACGCCAAGGTGTACAGTACAATTGTCCAGTCATCTGGAAAAGTTACAAGACAGGATCTTCTACATCGACACAGATTGTGCAGTCAAAGAGGGCGAGACGGCCCTAGAGCTGGGTAACTATTTGGGGGACTTGACAAATGAAGTAGAGGATGACAGCTCTCAGGAGTTTGCGGCAGAGGGTCCTAAGAGTTATGTGTGCCTAAATTGGGGATAAAACAACGTCTTTGTTGTGTTTACCATTGACAAAGTCAGGAAATTTGCGAGAAGATTAATGGCATTCTGAAAAAACGCATTCAAGGAAAGTAGCAGACTACAGGAACCACCTCGGCTTCAACCTTAGATGCAGACAAGATGGACTGGTCCCAAAAAGCTTACGAACTAGGTCCACAGTCAGGTCACAGAGCAGAACAGATTCTACACAGAGCACAGAAACAACTCAACAAATGGATCAGACAAGTCAACTTCAGAGACGCACTGAAGGACAAGGTAAACCTGATTCTTCAACAACTTGCAGCACTTCTCCCCCAGGACAGCTTACAGGAAGTAGTCATTTTCGTGCAGAGAGCACAAATGGCACAGCACACCAAAGGCAAAGAAAGACAGTACAAGAAATTCAGCATCCTACAAGGCAGATCACACAAGGACACTTCCTCCTCTACCCCACCAGAACAGAAATGGATGGAGACAGCGTCATCTAAATGGCTTAAGAACCTATCAGACAGAGACCTCACCAAACCAGAAAACAATGTATTAGCAAAAGGACTCAACCTCGCTGTTTCACCCACCCAGCTACCCACAGTGGACGTCGTCACAGCCACGGAGGCATCCATATGGCGTAACAAGATTCCTCACAGTGAAGCAGAAGAAATCAGGATGAAGGTTTCAGCAGCGCTTACAAGTACAAAGATGCCACGGCCCAACCTCACACACCAGGAGAGGAAAGCACTTACATCTCTAAGCAGGGACGAATACATCACCATACTACCAGCCGACAGGAAGATGCACAGCAGTGCTAAACACTGAAACTGAGTATCATTCCAAGATGAGCACTCTCCTCAGCGACACCAACACCTATGAGAAACTAAAAAGAGACCCAACTAGCAAATTCAAGAAAAGGATAGTGGAGTGCATACTATCCTGGAAGAAGGCTAAAAACATTGATGAACACACATACTTGAAGATACACCCAGGCGACTCCATCCCATGCATATATGGTCTAGCAAAGATCCACAAGGACGCTGCTCCTCTCAGACCCATCCTGAGCAGCATCCACTCCGTCACCTACAACATTGCCAAACTCCTGGCAACAATTCTAGAACCCCTGGTGGGACACAGCCCTCACCACATACACAACACCACAGACTTCACCAACAAAATCAAGAAGTGAAACTGGATCCTGATGAAACTATGGTGTCATACGATGTCACCTCTTTGTTCACCTGCATCCCCACAACAGAGGCCGCCGAGGCAGTCAGAACCAGACTACTACAGGACAACTCCTTGGACACCAGAACCAACCTCACCGTGGACCAGATCTGCACACTTCTGGAACTTTGCCTCACCACCACCTACTTCAAGTACAACGGTGAATTCTACAGACAAAAACATGGCTGCGCTATGGGCTCACCTGTGTCACCTATTGTGGCCAACCTCTACATGGAGGAGGTAGAAAACCAAGCGTTGGCTTCATTCAAAGGACCCACACCCAGCCACTGGTTTAGATATGTGGACGACACATGGTGCAAGATTAGAAGTCAAGAAGTGGAGGCTTTCAGCAAACACATCAACTCAGTCAACAGCTAGATCAAGTTCACCAGGGAGGACATTGCTGATGGAAAACTACCTTTCCTGGACTGCAAGGTAATTGCAGAGGAGGAGGGGAACCGAGTCACTGAGGTCTACAGAAAACCTACAAACACAGACCAATATCTCCTCTTTGACTCCCATCACCCCTTGGAACACAAACTCAGCGTCATCAGGACCCTGCAACACAGAGCAGAGAGCATCCCATCCAAAACAGAAGGAAAGGAAAAGGAGCACACACACACACACATCAGACAAGCGCTGAAAACTTGTGGCTACCCCAACTGGACCTTCATCAAAAGGAGGAATGGACAGAAAAATACAAATACAGAAAACAGAAGGAAACGCATGGTGGTTCTATACTTATCCGGATTATCTGAGAAACTGAGGAGAATCTTCCACAAACATTCCAGTCCACTTTCAAGCCAGGAAACGCGCTCAGACAGGGACTGGTTCACCCCAAGGACAAAACCCCTAAAGAAAAACTCAACAATGTGGTTTATGCCCCAGCAAAGGGTGGCCAGATAGTGTTAGATGAAGTACAATCACCCGACGGCACACTCCATTCCTCAAATACTTTCCTGGGTTTTTCTTTTTCAACCACTGAAGGAAAAACAGAACTTTGCAACCAGCGTCGTGAACCGGATCAGAAAGGAGGTGAATCTTCAAGCTGATGGTTCAACCCAAATTCACTGGAGGCTTTCAAAAAGACACCTGTATAAAAGATATCAATGAACAAACTAAAACCATGTCTTCAAAAGGAAATATATTGTGTGTGGTATCTCTATTAACGGGTAAAAAAAATTATCTGGAAGCAGGCAGAAGCAGGCTTCTACAAACAGGCTGTCTCTCCACAAATTACGTACATTCAGTTGTTAAATACTTGTTAAAGTATACAATTATGTATACTAAATATCTTGTTTTCTGGGTGTAATTATTTGTCTGTATTATGTAGTTCAGGATATTACAGACTCAGAAGACAAGTTTCAGGATGTGCCAGTGAGAAGGGGAAAGAGACAGAGGACCTCCGCTGTGACAGCCCCTAAAAAGCAGAGGGAAAACTCTAGACTATGTATAATAGTACAGCCTAACCATATAGACCATGGCACAGGAGCCACTACCAGCAGAACCCCAGGCACTCGCTGATCTAGATCAGACTGAGTTCATCCCGGACCCGTCTTTCCCCCGGTGCGACGCCAAGGTGTACAGTACAATTGCAGCAGCAAAATAACCGGTTGATTGAACACATTCAACTGGGGGTTGAATGTACTAGCAGCGTTCACCACGGCACACGTGTCTGAACCTCTACAGTCATCTGGAAAAGTTACAAGACAGGATCTTCTACATCGACACAGATTGTGCAGTCAAAGAGGGCGAGACGGCCCTAGAGCTGGGTAACTATTTGGGGGACTTGACAAATGAAGTAGAGGATGACAGCTCTCAGGAGTTTGCGGCAGAGGGTCCTAAGAGTTATGCGTGCCTAAATTGGGGATAAAACAACATCTTGGTTCTGTTTACCATCTACAAAGTCAGGAAATTCGCGAGAAAATGAATGGCATTCTGAAAAACCGCAGTTGCCTTGACTAACTGATCATCGATACCATGACCTGGATGAATGAGAATCTTCACAGATGTATTACCTTGCACTTTGGGAGGAACACCCTCAACCTGGTGCAGGAATATTAAAGGATGTCAAGGAAAGTAGCAGACTACAGGAACCTCTTTGTTCACCTGCATCCCCACAACAGAGGCCGCCGAGGCAGTCAGAACCAGACTACTACAGGACAACTCCTTGGACACCAGAACCAACCTCACCGTGGACCAGATCTGCACACTTCTGGAACTTTGCCTCACGACCACCAACTTAAAGTACAACGGTGAATTCTACAGACAAAAACATGGCTGCGCTATGGGCTCACCTGTGTCACCAATTGTGGCCAACCTCTACATGGAGGAGGTAGAAAACCAAGCGTTGGCTTCATTCAAAGGACCCACACCCAGCCACTGGTTGAGATATGTGGACGACACATGGTGCAAGATTAGAAGTCAAGAAGTGGAGGCTTTCAGCAAACACATCAACTCAGTCAACAGCTAGATCAAGTTCACCAGGGAGGACATTGCTGATGGAAAACTACCTTTCCTGGACTCCAAGGTAAGGGGAATCTAGTCACTGAGGTCTACAGAAAACCTACAAACACAGACCAATATCTCCTCTTTGACTCCCATCACCCCTTGGAACACAAACTCAGCGTCATCAGGACCCTGCAACACAGAGCAGAGAGCATCCCATCCAAAACAGAAGGAAAGGAAAAGGAGCACAAACGCATCAGACAAGCGCTGAAAACTTGTGGCTACCCCAACTGGACCTCCATCAAAAGGAGGAATGGACAGAAAAATACAAATACAGAAAACAGAAGGAAACGCATGGTGGTTCTATACTTATCCGGATTATCTGAGAAACTGAGGATAATCTTCCACAAACATTCCAGTCCACTTTCAAGCCAGGAAACGCCCCCTGACAGAGACTGGTTCACCCCAAGGACAAAACCCCTAAAGAAAAACTCAACAATGTGGTTTATGCCCCAGCAAAGGGTGGCCAGATGGTGTTAGATGAAGTACAATACCCGACGGCACACTCCATTCCTCAAATACTTTCCTGGGTTTTTCTTTTTCCAACCACTGAAGGAAAAACAGAACTTTGCAACCAGCGTCGTGAACCGGATCAGAAAAGAGGTGAATCTTCAAGTTGATGGTACAACCCAAATTCGCCAGAAGCTTTCAAAAGACACCTGTATAAAAGATATCAATGAACAAACTAAAACCAAGTCTTCAAAAGGAAATATATTGTGTGTGGTAAGTAAGTACATTCAGCTGTTAAATGCTTGTTGTTAAAGTATACAATTATGTAGACTAAACATCTTGTTTTCTGGGTGTAATTATTTGTCTGTATTATGTAGTTCAGGATATTACAGACTCAGAAGACGAGTTTCAGGATGTGCCAGTGAGAAGGGTAAAGAGACAGAGGACCTCCGCTGTGACGGCCCCTAAAAAACAGAGGGAAAAATCTAGACTATGTATAATCGTACAGCCTAACCATATAGACCATGGCACAGGAGCCACTACCAGCAGAACCCCAGGCACTCGATCTAGATCTGACTGAGTTCATCCCGGACCCGTCTTTCCCCCGGTGCGACGCCAAGGTGTACAGTACAATTGTCCAGTCATCTGGAAAAGTTACAAGACAGGATCTTCTACATCGACACAGATTGTGCAGTCAAAGAGGGCGAGACGGCCCTAGAGCTGGGTAACTATTTGGGGGACTTGACAAATGAAGTAGAGGATGACAGCTCTCAGGAGTTTGCGGCAGAGGGTCCTAAGAGTTATGTGTGCCTAAATTGGGGATAAAACAACGTCTTGGTTCTGTTTACCATCTACAAAGTCAGGAAATTTGCGAGAAAATGAATGGCATTCCGAAAAAATGCATTGTAAAAACCAGTCAGCATACGGGTCTCAATTGGGTTGCAGCACTTCCTTTGGCACTGATGGTGTGTCGTTCACATCAGTTGCGTGATCAGCATATGACACCCCATGAGTTTCTAATGGGAAGGCAGATGCCAACTCCTAGTTTGTGCACAAATGGAAAGGGTTTGAGTTTGGCCCTTCTGGAAGATGAAAAGGGGGCCTATGTTGCATATTTGGCCAATCTGCGAAGGGGGAGATTGGGAGACTTGACAAATGAAGTAGAGGATGACAGCTCTCAGGAGTTTGCGGCAGAGGGTCCTAAGAGTTATGCGTGCCAAATGAGAAATTAAAGTAAGCAAGTAAAAAAGTAGTCAATGTTGTGAGTGAGTGAGCTTTGACAGTGTCACAGAGCTGGATGATGGTTACCTGGGCGATTCAAAACAGCATCAGGCGTGATAAAAGGGGTTTGTGCTGAGAAACCTCATTTGACCTGAAGTATAGGATGTAGTATGACAAGGTGGCTCTGTGCCGGCAGAACAACTCTGAAAAATTTAACAACAATACAGCGCAACCATGAATCTGAGTTTATGCGAATGGGTGTGCAGGAGTGGACCAGTCTACCAACATGCTGGCATTCTAAGTGGGGGCACGTGTGAAAGAGGGAGATGCAAATGTATTCAACAAGTCAAGAGGTCTTCACTTCTTTTTTTCTTCTGTCTGTTTAAAGTTTAAAACTATCGCTGTTAATGTATAACTGATGGGATTCAGTAACTACCATGCTACAACCTATTTAAGAGGAAATTAAAATAAGAAAAGTTGCTTCACAAAATATCAGGATTGGGGGGCATGACCCCCCACCTTCGTTACGCGGGGAGGGGCATCGTTCGACCAATCACCTGAGAGACCACTGTATAAAACACGGGGATGTTGGAGAACCTGGCCATTCAACCTCTGACCTGACCGTCTGCTGGATTCCACCCGTTCTCCTTATTTCACACTCCTAGACGCGTGAGAGCCGCAGCAGCCGGTCCATCGACCCCCGCAGCGCTGTCGGGGGATATTACTGCCGCCGCTAAGGAGAGGGGGACTAGCGAGGCTGTCTTAACATACCTTAAAGCCAAAAAGCTCTAGACTTTAAGGGTTATGGGGGAGCCACGGCACCACGAGGACAGCCTGATTATTGACGATGATTACTCCAGCGTGGGAGACGGGGAGTATAGTGAACTATACAGGGAGGTGAGGGGTATGTATGCCGTTATATCTAGCGGATCCAATGATGATGAATCTCCGTTTCACCCGCCACAAGCAGCCAGACCCTGTACATAATGTACATGTGCTGATGTGCTGTCACTAAACATTGCAAAGCATGCGGCACTGTGTATACCCCTGTTAGCAAACTATGTTTGCAGACACCCCCGATGTGAACACTGTAAGGAGCCTGTGACAGGCAGTGCTACCGCTCATCAGTGTTTCATACAACCCCATCCAGCAGAAAGACTTACACGAGAAATACATTATGTGATTTTGAAACCAGGTACCATGACGGCAGACATGAGGCCTGCTACGTGTCATGGACATGACTGGAAACCAAAAATATTTCAGCACAGTGAACTGCGTGGATAGCTTTATTAAGCATTACAGACGACCCAAATACCACGGATACACATTCATCGCTCATAACGCTTCAGAATTCCACGACTACCCAGTATTCCCAGTGGATCGCTCCCACTCATGAGAAGCAGCAGAGTGATCCTCATGCATGACGTGGTGTGCAAGCAAAGGTGGATCTATTCCTTCAGCTTCCTCCCCATGCGGCTCCAAGACACCTGCGGCTCTAGGGTTTGAGGACTTGGAAAAGGGATTCTTCCCCCGCCTGTTCAACACCAGGGCCAACGAATCCTAAATCATCGATTTCCCCCTCCCTCAGCCTACGGTGTGGATGGAATGAGTGCTGGCGATAGGGAAAGATTTAGATTGTGGTACGATCAGACTGGATCCGGCTAAGATTCGCCTTAACAAGGTGGTACGGAGTTGCAACAAACTACTTCTACACTCACTGGCAGGCAAATACCAAATCAAGTACTCTCCACAACGACAGAGCTTTGATCAGGTGGAAATGCACTGATGGGTACATTCAACCCAAGGTAAACAAAGTAATGCATTTCTAGCAGTGTTCACCACGGCACACGTGTCTGAACCTCTACAGTTATCTGGAAAAGTTACAAGACAGAATCTTCTACATCGACACAGATTGTGCAGTCAAAGAGGGCGAGACGGCCCTAGAGCTAGGTAACCATTTGGGGGACTTGATAAATGAAGTGGAGGATGACAGCTCTCAGGAGTTTGCGGCAGAGGGTCCTAACAGTTATGCGTACAAAACGAGAAACAAGAAAAGAGTAGTCAATGTTGTGAGCGAGTGAGCTTTGACAGTGTCACAGAGCTGGATGATGGTTACCTGGGTAATAAACTCGAGGGAGCGATTCAAAACCTTCAACACAGCATCAGACGTGATGAAAAGGGGTTTGTGCTGAGAAACCTCTCATTTGACCTAAAGTTTAGAGTGGTGTATGACAAAAGAGGGCTCTTTGCTGGCAGGACAACTGCCTTTCAGCTATTAAGCTAAACCGATGAAAATATGTCACACTTGGTAATAATGGAGGAAATTGAATTTGAACCCAGATTTATATTTCCTTTTTCCCGTCTAATCGCCATCTAAGTGGATGTGGGAAAACCTATTTTGTCAAAAATGTATTGGAAAACTGTGATCAAGTTATGAATGTTGTACCTGAAGGGTGAAGCTGCATTTAGCTTGGGGTCCTCACCTGTGGAACAAAGTCCCTGAACACCTGAGACGGTGCACAAACTGTCAGCTCATTTACATCAGGTAATTGCCTCAAAAATGTGGAATCATTGCTTCATACACACCGTTCGGGACTACCTCTTTCAATGCTGGAAATGCCTATTAAAATTGCTGGAGCTGTATAACTGACAGAAAATCAGACATTTATACCTTTTTTCTAAAAATCTAATCCAATACAGAAAAATACTAGGTCTTAATTAACATAGAAAACACTTAGTTGACTCAGTATTTTGTTACTTGAGTCGTGAGCAGAACTACATGTCAGATGAAGACGTCAGCTTTCTTTGAGAGATCACGTGAAGGTGGCAGTGTCCCCTTCGTTCCTCACCACTAATATCTCAGGGCTCGTTGGTTTCTTCTCCAGGTTTGAGACGAACTGTGCCTATTTGCACAGAACCCCTTTGTAGCCTGATTCCCCACTGAGACGGTTGGTTCAGAAAGCAGAAAAGGTTTCACTGCTCACCAACAGGTGAAACTCTCTGACAGCGAGTCTTACCAATCCAGGTGGGGCGTCCTTCCACTCTTAGAGCTGTAGGCGCTGCTCACAACCCAATGTGGAACTTCCCACTTTGGATCAGACCACTTCTTCCTTCAGGACACTTGATCGCCTGGTGTCAGGTCACTCTCAAACTCTGCAACAACAGACAAAGGTGGCAATGCTTTGACATCTTAGTGTTTTCTTCATATAATCCTCCACTTCTGTCACAGGTGTGTGTCTATAGTAAGTTGGACACAGCTACTGAGTCATGGATCTGAGCAATGGGTGCCTGCTTCACATTTCCAATTTTATATAGACCTATTTTTATTACTTTCACAGAGTAGATATTTCTCTACTTTTCTTCGATGCCTAGAACTTACAACTTCTCTTTTCATACTATTTCCTTAAGTGTTTTTACCAAGTTTGCCATGGCTTCAACCCAACAGAACCCTCTAAAGAGCAAGCATAAAGCAAAGGGGGCGATGGGGACTGCTTTAACAGTCAACATTAGATTAGGTTTAAACTGAGAATCTTCCAACCATTTTCTGCAGGAAACACATTAAACTGCGTGCAACCATTTTCTGCAAGGCTTTTTCCACCATCTGCAGCCATTTTCAGCAGAGCCTGCAACCATTTTGAGCTGGGAACACAAGCTGCCTGAAACCATTTTCAGCAGGTCTTTTTACACTACCTGGGACCATTTTCAGCAGAGCCTGCAACCATTTTGAGCTGGGAACACAAGCTGCCTGAGACCATTTTCAGCAGGTCTTTTTACACTATCTGGGACCATTTTCAGCAGAGGCAGCAGCCATTTTGAGCAAGAAACACACTGAGCTGCCTGCCACCATTTAAGCAGATCCTGTAACCATTTTCAGTTCTTTTTACACTTAGATTTGTTAACCTTGACTAAAGAAGTAGACTAATCACTCCCAGCACTCAGGAGGAGAAGAAAAGGTTCCTGGGATCCAGCTTAAAGGACCAAATTATGTTTAAAAAAAAGAAATCACCAATCTCAAATGAAGGTTCTTCAAGAGGCAGCTTTATTCCAGGCTGTGCACAGAAGGGTGTGTAAACCCCCCAACTAATGATTTAACACTTACATGGTAAAAAGCAACAAGCAACTTGAAAACTCATTCCAACATTACGCACTCAAACGTAGTTTCATCAGTACACACAAACACACTTAACAGTCAGTTCAGTGGAAACACCTGCTGAACCATGTTCTCATTTATTGTAACAAAACAAAAGGATTCCACAAAACAGAAAAGTACCTTGGATTGAAGTTTTGCAGGCCTTCCTTCTCTGGCTGTTGGTAAGGACTGCGGTCTTTCCCCCTTCACCCTCCAACTCCAACTGAGTAACTCAGCTCAGCCAGCTGCTTCTTATCCGACGCTAATTGGCAAGCAGGTAGACAAAGCCGAACTACTGCACCCTTGTGGTCACAAACTGAAATACAAGCAGAAACAAAGAATGGCTCCAACCCACATACCTTAACGGTACAAACTTCATTCCATTTTAGCAAATGGCATGAACTAGTGGTCTGTCCCCATGGCGACAGGCCCAGTCGCCATGGGGACCTACACACAACCACAGGCAGGGACACACATTGAACAGTCAGTTGTGACCTGGAGTCCTGGACAACAGACACATTGCAGGTGCCACAGGCCCTGCTGCACTTAAGCCGCCTCAAAACCACATGGGTTTCACATTTTCATGGCCACGAGTGGGGATAGACCGACTGTGAAAGTGGAGGATCCATGATAAATCACCTCTCATTTCTCTCTTTTCACGCTGCTCCCAGCCACACTGTGCGCAGTAGGCATTTCTTTCTTTCAGGCTTGATAAATGGTAAATGTGTTCTGTGCCTTGTGTTTTTGGCAAATTTTGGCAAAAACAGCGAGCCTAAAATCACTACAACGTAGCCTCTTCTCTACATGAGTCGCAATGCGTTTTGCATTTCCTGATAGCAAACCTTAAATTTACATTTCTACTTGTGACAGTGGCCTCGAAATTAGTAGCAAGGATACCATATCGTATTAGTGCATTCCTGAGACTCTCACCTTGGTGGCGGTGTGCTTATATTCTTGACTCCCTCAAGGAAATGTACGTTTCCAGATGCATAAAATGTAAGATGGCATAAGGAGAGTAAACAATGTACAAGAAATAAGCCTCCAGAATTGCACTCAGGCAATATGGTTGGACAATTTGGTGTGTTTTTCTTGGAATACTTTAAAGACTTATAGGTCGGAAAACCCGATTTAGAAGTTGCCCCGAACGCACCAAAACTGTGAAAGGGTCTCCAATCCATCGTCGGGACCGAGGGGGGATTTGTTTTTCCCGGACCTGACGTCATTGCCTACGCTCGATTTGATTGGCCGGACGCGCGGAAGCGCAGCGTTCCCAGGACAACGGAACGCTAAGCAGCCGCGCGAGCCCAGCAACGGTCCACAGGTGTAACTCTGCAGAACAAACACTGACGGTGTGTCTGAGCGGCTCACAGGAGACCTTTGTTTCTTCGAGTCATCTCATCAGTGACGAGGCGTCGAGATAAGAGTGGGAATCGAAGGAAAGCACCGCAAACATGGTAAAATCCTCGTAGCAAACGGTGAACCAGTTAGCTCAGCGGCTACCAACGGCAGCAAAGTCACTCACCTCTCTCTCCCTTCCTCTCCCTCTAGCAACCTCTCTCTATCATATCTCTCTTTCGCTGTCTTGTTCTTTATGTCTTCTTTCTCCCTGTTTTCGTTCTTTTCTGTCACTCTCCCTTTCTCTTACAAAGTCCTTCTTAGCTAAATTGCACAAATACACATTTGATATCAATAAGAATTGTGGTTTCATTTACATGCACAAGCAGGCAATCTGAGCAGGGCGGAATTGTATGGTGTGTGTTGTTGGTTCATGCACAAATGGTGAATCGGAAACTCGAATCTTGATATCTACATGTGATTAAAAGGCAGAGATCATATTATTACAGTGTGTGGGGTCATAAGTATTAAAAGTTGACAGACCGGTATTAGGTAAATTAACAAGAAGTGAATCTTTAAGTAATTCCTGTCTTAATAATGATTTCATGAGGTATTTATGTTGTTGTATTCAAACCTCTTCCGAATAGTTTGCCTGCAAACAGAAGTTGAACTATTTGGCTCCTTGGAGCTTTGTTCCTTCCCAACTCATCTGAGGCCTGTTGTATGGTTGAGCTGTAGTTAAAGGTGGGTTACTGATTACATCCTAAAATGCTGAGCAGGTCTTTAAGTTGTTCTGGAAGGTCTTTAACAAATCTTAAAGGCATATTGAAAGTAACTTATTCCTCCATAGTCAGCTGGTTTGATCCAGTAATATGGTATATTTTCTGCGTACTTCTCAGAGTCGTCACTGGACGTACAGCCAGCAGCAGAGGCTGATGTCCCAGTGGCAGAACCAGGAGCAGGAGGCGCAGCGGCTGGACAAGCAGCGGCAGATGGTGGCCTTGCTGAGGAGAGAGGAGACCAGTGAGAGGAAGAGGCTGCTGAGGCAGGAGCACAAGGAGCGACTGGAGAGGGAGCAGAAGAGCGCCATGCTCAAGGTGTCTGAAGGGAGTCTGTCACCACCCACCCGCAGACTATCAACATACTGCTTGCACATGTCATACTCCATAAAGAATGGAAACACCTCATTGGGACCTGTGTCTGTGGAAAACCAAAGATGGTCTAAAACACACAATTTTGCCATACCGACTCATTCAACTCACATCTGTTTATCTATCTGTCTATCCATCCATCCATTAATTGATCCATTCATCCATCCATCTATCCACCACTTGGCCATATTGTGCCATAGTGATCTCCCAAGCCCTGTCCATGTCTGTCTAATCACAGGGAATACACAATGAACAGGTCAGTCAGAGGATAAACATGCTAGGTCTTCTCCAGGTGTTCCACCCATAGTCAAAAATGTGTTTATGTTGACTAGAGACTCTAAATTGTGAGTATGGCCTGTGAAGTACTGGAGACCTATCCCAGGTGTATTCCCACCCTTTGTCCTACGTGTGATGGAGATGGGTTCCAGGTGATGAATGAATGAATAGTAAATACTGTTGAAGCAGGCTCCAAATCCAAGCCTTGGAAAGTATGACACTGGGATTTTTTTTTCAGGCAGAGGAGGAGAGGCTGAACAGAGAAAAGCAAGTGGAACAAGAGGAAAGAATGGCCAAAGAGTTGGAACGCATCACCTATGAGACACAGAGAGACGAGAAAATGAAGCAGTACATTAAAGAAAACAGGTCTGCTGACTAAACGTCAAAATGCCATTGCAACGCATTCGGGTTTATCTAATCTTCCTCTGCTTTGGTCTCCCCATCACTAAGCCCTGAGCTTCGAGAGTTGGAGCTGAAGCTGAAGTCTGCGTATCTGAACAAGGAAAGAGCGGCACAGATCGCAGAGCACAAAGCTATGAGGCTGGAGACGATGGTGAGAGCTCGTGCTTGTGAGCTAGAAGCTTTGCAATGCAGAGCTGAAGCTGAGGTGAAGCTGCAAACTGTCCCGTGCTCACCTCTCTCTCTCTCTCTGTCTGACCTTAGCGCGAGGAGGAAGACCTCGCCCACAAGATGAAGATAGAGCAACAGCGAGCAGCCGTTGAGGAGCAGCGGCTGGAGCAGAGACGCCATGAGGAGGCGGCGCAGTATCAGAGAGAGCTGGACCTGCAGCTCCTGGACCGAGAGCGCCAGAGACATCAGGCGTACGAGGAGTTCCTCAAAGAGAAGCTGATGGTGGACGAGATCATCAAGAAGATCTACGAGGAGGACCAGATGTGAGTCCTGCGCCACATCCTATGCTTTACTGTTCTCTATTCTGTCATTCCAGGTCCCATTTAAAAGAGGTGTTAGTGTCACTTGAAGTCTGATTATATAAAGCCAAATGTTTTCCTGAAGGGAGAGGCAGCTGAAGATGGAGAAGGTCCAAGCCGCGCAGCAGGACATTGAGGAATTCAGGAGGCAGCAGGCCGAGTGGAGGCGCATGGAGCAGGAGCAGATGGAGGCCGAGAACAGGCGCATCGCAGAGTTTGCAAACTCTCAGGAGCACAGGGAGGAGTCCAGGATGGCCAGGATCAAAGAGAGAGAGGAGGCCAAGGAGTATCTTCACCAGATAGTTAGAGACACCAGTCTGATAAACGCTTTTAGTTTCTTATCGATGGCATCACTCCTCCAATCACCCCTTCTTTCCCTCTCTTGTAGCTGTCTAAGAAGATGGAGAAGGAGCGGCAGCAGCGAGAAGAGTGGGAACGCATCCGGATGGAGCTCCATCTGGAGCAGGAGGAAGAGGCCAGCAGGCAGAGGGAAATTGTGAGCGTTGTGCTTATAACATTTGCTTTGGTTGACATTACAGTCTGGCCACACGGTGGTGCAGCTGTTCCCTGTGTGTGCATGGGTTTCCTCCAGTTTCCTCCCAGAGTCTGAAATCATGCAGTAAGGTCAACTGGACCTCACTGTAAATTGTCCATAGCTGTAAATGTGTCCTGTGATGGACCAGGGACCTGTCCAGGGTTTATCCCTCTGCCATTCGTCCTACAGGTGAACAGTATGCTTACTCACCCAAGAACTACAGTGAAAGCTGAAATCTCAGGTCAACACTGAAATTAGTGTGGACTAGCAGCTCAGTGCAATTGTCAATTTGATCGAACCAGTGCAATGATCATTCTGCTTGCTCATTTATAGTTTAATTACATCACATTATAATCAAACAGTGTGCACATGCAAGCAGTTCTCCAAACTGAATATATAGGGGTGTGATCGCTTCGCAGTCACACTTAATACCTGGTGTTTTGGGCCCGGCTTTACACCCATCCCTACACATTGTGTGTTTGTGTGTGTGAATGTGTGTTTGGGGACACCTGAACTGTCTCAGCACTTCTAAACCTGTTTCTTCCAACAGGACGAGATGGAGAAGAAGATCCGCCAGCGGCTGGCCATGCAGCAGACCTACCAGGAGCAGAGGGCCTTCAAAGAGATGCAGCGGCAGGCGGAGAGGGAGGAGGAGGAGGCCTTCAGGAAGATGATGATGGCCAAGTACGCCGAGGACGACCGCATCGAGCAGATGACCGCCCAGAGGCGCCGCATGAAGCAGCTCGAGCACAAACGAGAGGTGGAGAAGCTGATGGAGGCCAGGAGACTGCAGCGACAGGCCGACATGGTACAAACAAGCACAGATCTCCGTTTTCTTTGAATCCTCGTTGTGAATGAGCTGCTGTGGTGATAACACTGATGGTGGTGTTCCAGGAACTGGAGGCCAAGCAGAGGGCGATGGAGCAGGAGCGGGAGATGCTGCGTAGGAGGATCGTTGAAGAGGAGAGGCAGAGGCTCCTCAAGCATCATGCGACCAAGCTGCTCGGATACCTCCCAAAGGTAAACAGGCAGTCCCCTCAATGTAGAGCTGCAGCACAACTTCTTAAGGGTGAATATTGTCTAGTTACTCAGTGTCATTGAGGTGAGGATGATAAAAGGACATTTAAAGACCTTATTTTGTCCATTTTGTCCAGACTATGAAATAACCATTTGTTGCTACCTCCATCAATCTCTTACTACGTGTTGTGATGTTGATCTCCATCCTCAGGGTTTACTGCGACAGGACGACCTGCAGCACTTTGATGAGGACTTCAGGAGCCACTTTAAAGCTCGTCCCACGGATCAGTTCTCTGACGACAGCTTTGAGGATGACGGGCTGTAACCTGCTGCCTGCAGTTCCTCGCTCTGCCACGAGGCGGCAGCTTAAAGGCGATGTGACGGTTTCTGTGTCATTTTTTTGCAACACTCACTTAAAACAAGAACGGTTCAGGCACTTATGACACTTTTTACGGCAGGTTATGGTTATTGAAGTTTATTATATTGTTTATGCCTATTTCATTTTAAGATAAAACATTCAAACTGTGTTAGACTTCGTGGTCTCTCTGTAGGTGAACTCAAGCTTTTCCTGTTTGAACAGTCTTAGTAGAAAAGGAATAACTGCAAATATTTCCAGTATTGGACGTTTCTGTAACCTGCTAATGAGATGAGATCTGTTTTCTCAGACAAATCATTTCTGTGATAATTGTGTATTCAACAACATGCAGAACGTTGTGAATCTGGGCGTGGATATATTAAAACTAGTTTAGAAAGAGCTGTTAGTCGAGCCGGCATCATTCAACATTCAGAAGTAAACTGGAGTTGAAACCTGTCTGTCTGTCTCTGTCTGTCTGTCTGTCTGTCTGTCTGTCTGTCTATCTATCTATCTATCTATCTATCTATCTATCTATCTATCTATCTATCTATCAGCATTCTGCACAGGCGTGTGTGTGTGTGCATGTGTGCGAGCGTGGGTGGAGTACACAATATCAAGATGTTTAGTAGCAGACTGCACTGAAAGAAAGTATTTCTGTTTTAAATCTTATTGACACAGACAGTCATTTAATGTCTAATTTCATTTAATGTCACAGTTTCATCATGTCAGTTGATGACAACTCAAAGCCAAACAAAACAAAGCAAACTTTCACTGATATAAAATGTAAACTAATTTTATAACATAGTAAGATGATCACAAATGAACGAGACAAAATGAGAGCATTGTTAGAGTGAGGTATGTGGTTAGACAACAATAAAAATAAGTAACAAAAACTTGTTTTCACAGAAGAGCACTCTATAGCATCACATATTTGCTTTGAATATATGAGTAACCAAATGATCTACACTGTGCTAAGTACAATATATTGTAGTTGTATATGAAGGAGAGTTTAATGAGGAACTTCTGGCAGATAAAGTGTAATGAACAATGAGCAAGTAAGATTATATAAAAAAAAACAATGCAGTGTAGTGATTAGTAATCTGAAAGCTGTTTTTGTGTCCGTGTTTGTTCTCTGATTAAAATGCTGGTCTTTAATATGAGATGAAGTTCGCTGGTCACCACCATCATCCAAGCCATACAGACATATCACAGGTCTTCAAAAGTCTTTGGAAATGGCCTCTGCAAAGTTGGGTGCCGACATCAGGATTCCAATGGTGCAGAGGATGGTGATGAGGGAGAAGGCCACCAGGCAGAGCCTGTCGATAACGGCTGCAGCAAACTTCCACTCGTTGCTCACGGCCTCCTCCGCCTCCCGCTCGCGGAAGCGTTTAGCGATGAAGCGCACCTCCTCCATGATTTTGGCCAGCTCCGTCTCCACGCCGCCCACTGACGTATCATGGTGCCCGTGCAGCAGCTTCTCGTCCTCGCCCGGCTGTCCGACCACATGCCCGCCGATCCCGGAGTCGGGAGAAGTGGCGGCCGAGCCCACGGTGCCCGCACCCAGGTCGATGTTGGTGAGGCTGCTGCGCGGAGCCTTGCTGGGACAGGCCGAGCGCGCTCGCTCCCCGCCTGGCCGCTTCATGCGCAGGAACCAGGCACACCAGTTCAGCAGGAGCACGCGGACCTTGAAATCAAACGATAATGAGCACTTTATTGTTTGGTAGCGTGAACAGAGCGTAAACATTTTAACATGAACATTTAATCTCATGCAAGAGGCCTGTAACGTTCTGTATTGATCCTGCCATGACCCAATGACCTCAGAGAAGAGGCCTGTGACATTTGGTACAACCTGATCTATCAGATAAAACTGTGCAGTGTCAAGGTTGAGTCAGGCCGCCTCTACACTCATGTTGCATGCTCTACACTCACTGCTGTTAGTGCAGAAGCTGTGGAACGTTGATTTTGTCCTTAATGCCCATGTGCTATTTCACAAGACCCTTTACCTTCCTAGTTTTGGCTGTATGAATGTCAGTCTGTTCCTGATGCTGATAGGCTTGCTTTAATACACCAGTAATCATGATATTCATGTTGCATTTCACGAACTGCATGTAACCACTTGTAGCTTTCTTTGACTTTGACAGACATAAAGTGCATACATACATACATACATATTGGCCTTACACTGAATGCACATTGTTTTTTATGTCCTATTTTCAGAAATCTTTAAAATCAACAAGAGGAGAGGGGATTACAACCAAATGGATAGTTTGACTTCAGAACTGACATTTAGTAAAACATATCTAGATTAAGGTCACAGTACAAGTCAGATCATGGTGTACTGTATATATATAACATAACTCACCCATTTTGGCATCTTGCTTCCATTGGGGTCATGATGGTGATATTGTAAGACCACCACTGTGGCAATGACTGAGAAAGCAACAATGACCATGGTAGTGGCAAAGTACTGAGCTGGGAACGAGGGAAATAGGGACAATGAGAATTCATATTGATAGTCACAAAGAGGGCAAAGTCAGTCAGCTGTGATGTAAGAGCGTGCACTAATTCTCACAGAATCTTCCTCACAGATAGTAGCTGACACCCACAGCATCTGCAAAGCAAGTTTAGCCTGGCTCACCAATTAAAGGCACAGAGTCTGATGTGGGAGGCATGACATCTGCAACCAGCAGCATGAGGACAGTCAGGGACAGGAGGACTGTAATGCCTGGGAAGACAAGTACACAAGTTCTGTTAGCACAAGAGATCAAGGTTTCATACTGGAGATGTTTTATGTTATTGTTATTTCCAGACATTAAGTGCTAAGAAAGTTATTTTTTTCCATCCAAGTGCAAATTTCATTGTACTGTATCCTGTTGGCCACATTAAAGGCCCGCACACATTAAGAGATGCATTCAAACAGTGGTAAGCAGAGGAGACAGAACTCATGTATGTGAGCCGAATGTTTCCTGTGGTATGCTCCAAAACAAACATTTCCACGCTATTTTTCCTATTGCTTTTGGCATTTGTTATTTCTATCCAAACATGAGAAGAAACCCACACATGTTCAGGCCCACGCACAAAAGCATGCACATCTGGATCTAAATCACTGCATGTTTAGCGTGGAAATCCAGCTGCTGTACAGGTCCCCAGAGATTTGGGGAACCACATAAATCAACAGCTCGATCACCACATCCGCCCACACACAGTTCACACACACACACACACACACACACACACACACACACACACACACACACACACACACACACACACACACACACACATATGCATGAACAGACGCACACACACAAACATCCAAATTCAACAGTGACAAGTGAAGATAAAGTAGTTTCATCTCAATTCCACAGAGGAAATGGATAAATGGAAAACAATTCTTCAGAGGAATAAGATATATATGTCTGTGTGTGTGTGTGTGTGTGTGTATATATATATATAAAAACAAAAGACTAATGGAGAGGGTTCATTGTTTTTCTCAAAACCGCTACATCTGTAGAAGACTTAATTTCATTATGTTTTCATTATGGGTCTGCTCTTCTCCAACAATGAAGTGTTGTCCATAGATCACATTCACATTATTGCGACAGGAGTGCATCTTGAGAGGATTCGGGTAAGCCTCTAACCATCGTAAAAAAACAACAATAATTGTAATATATGACAGCCCTCAGTACATAATTCAGATCTAAATGTTTATGGGCACCCAATGTGAAAAGGTGCTTCCAGCCCAACACATCGAAACAGAAGATGTACTGCAAACTCTGCCCTGCATCTCTTGCATTTGTCATATTTCAGTGTTTTCCTATTGACAATAACTGACAACTAATAACTAGGAACTATTTGTCTGTGTCTAATATTGAATGATCAGTTGTTGGTTTCACTTCTGTAATCAAAGTAAGCAAAAATAGAAAATACTATCAGAATGGCATCCTCCTTAGGTCATTCTACTATGTTCTACCACTTTGTGAGTAAACTGATTGAATAGTTGTTGTGTAATGCTGCACATTGCAAAAAAAGAAAAACAGAAAAGAAAGAAAAACAAACAAATTCTAGAAATGGAATGTAGGAGATAATGTTTTCAGTGCAGAGCAACACACATGTTGATCTTATAATTATTTGAAATGTAATTATTTGGTTGTAGAATTCAGTCAAATATCCCTACATGCATTCATATAGACTAAGATCCAGCTCCAGGTCAATTAAACTATCAGATTAGTGGAACAGTCTTTGGGAGCATGTCCCCTAAAAATCTCTGAATTCTTGTGTCATTGATGGATTATGTTTTCCTTCTGCAGCTGCACAGACAGAACATTTTGGCCATTAAAACCTGTCTGGGTGAGTTTATGTGTGTGTGTATGTGTGTGTGTGTGTTTCAAACCCAGTGAGATCTTTTCTCCAGAATCAGCAGGCAGAAGGAAGACAAGCAGTGCCAGAATGGAGATCAGGACACACGGGATGAGCAGGTTGAGGCCATAGTAGAGGGTCCGTCTCCGCATCACCAGAGTGAAGGTGATGTCAGGGTACGGCTCTGGACAGCAATCATAGATGCGCACATTCCTCTTTCCTGGAACCTCTGTGAGACATGACAAAACATAGTCTACACTCAGATAAATGGAGCTGACTGATAAGAGTGAGATCAGACCTAAAGATAGTTTTTGTCCCTCACAATAGTCAGATTAAGGAGTGACAGTGGTGTAAACTTCTGAAACGTCTTGGTCAAGAGACTGGCAACACAAACAGTTTCATCCTGACCACGCAATTCAGAACCTGGCACAGGTTCTTGGGGAAATGATCTATCATGGCAACTGAAGCACCTTGAAAATGAATAAAAATAACATCTGACTATTAGCCTGAATTAGCCAGTTTTATTGCACCAGGAAAACAAACAACACTTGCAGTGTGCACTGATCCAGTTGAGATCCAACAGATCCCTTCATGGGCTACTTACCAACCAGATCCCACTCTCCATTGGGGATGTATGTACTGAGATCTGCCACGTCCAACTTCAAGTCCAAAGCGAAGCCATTGTGTGACCAGGAGCCAAACTTCAGCTCACATCTCTGAATATCAAAGGGGAACCAGCTCACATCGATGGAGCAGGTGCTTTTGAAGATCCCTGTTGGGTTGAAACATGAAAGCTGTTCACAGAGAGACCTTCATGTTCACACGCTGGGGGCTACTGAGGGAAGAGACCGATTTTTTTTCACCTTTGTTTCAGGGCATATTCACTTTTATTGGAACAAAAAAGCAGAGGGAGATTCTAAATAAGTGATGACAGCACCCAACTACAACAGAGGTTTTACTCCCACAAGAGATGGAGTCCATCGCAACAAGAGTAAAAAAAATCCAATCTGACAACGAGATGAAAGGCAGGAACTGAACTCATTTATATTCCATTTTTAAAATGATATGAGATGTCAGCCTCTCTTTTCCCTCAGTGGTGTGAAGATAATAAACCTCAGTAGGCAAAGAACAGAACAGACTACTGGACATAAATGAAGGCACTGATTTCTGTTTACTGCAATGGAGTTCAGTGATGGAAATGAGAATTGAGAAAATCAAGAAACTCAAACGACTTGAAAAGGCCATCCCTGTCAAATTTGCATACGGCTTTGCTGTTCCTTTAACACAATTGAGTCAGAGAAATAAATTCCTAATTTGCACAAAAATGGTTTTCAGCAGAGGTTCATTTGGAGCAAAGTGAAGAGGCAGTTTGCTTGTGACAGAGGTTATCAATCCAGAAGAAGTTCAATGATGGTGCTATTGATTAAGATGCTGAGGCAAGCATCATCATAAGAGAGAGCGAGGGAGAGGAGCCATACAGGGAGAGCAGTATTAAAGGTTGTGACCAGAGAACCACTGGATCGGTGTGTGTGCACATGTCTCTGGATCAACCAATTAAAACATAAAACACTTTTGCATTTTGGGGAAATGCAATTTGAAGCTTTCCTCCCAACAGTTCGACGAGGAGAAGAATATCGATGTGTGTGTTGCATGTGGAGCCACACTACGTCATAAAGAAGTGAGACCAACATCCTATCCCTAAACTTAATAACAACATGACCCCCTTAGGATTCAGCTAATGGCTTTAGGAAGTTACCTCAGAGGTCCCGTTCATGAAAACTAAAAACAGATGTTATTTCACTAACTCTTAGTGGAAAACAGTCAGGTAATGTTCACACAGTTCCCACATTCATATTTAAACACTACATTCATGACATTGTTGAAATATATTACATGCTTAGAAAGTTTTTAACTCAAAGATGATTTTACTTGCATGTCCCTAAGCTATGTTGCTAAAAATAATGAAACACTGAGTTCAAGTTCTTGTTTCATCTTGTCTCATTATCAGATAGTTATCCACTTCATCATTGTGGGAGCAGCAGTTTGAGCAGGGAAGCCCAGGCAGTCCCTTCTGAAAGCTCCTCCAGAAAGATCCCAAAGTGTCTCCTCCCAGATCTACCTCCCTGGATCCTGTTTGGTCCTGGTGACCCTTGTTGAAGCTTGTCACCCTATTTCTAAAGCTGAACCTGGCCACTCAGCAGATACATCTCATTTCAGCAACTTGTACTCACAGTCTCTGTCTTTTGGTCATTACCCACAGCTGGTGACCATTGGAGAGGGTCAGAATGTGGACCAGCAATTTGAGAGCATCACCATCTGGCTCAGCACTTCCCCAACCTTCTCAGCTGACAACCATGGCTTCAGATGTAGACGTGCTTGTTCTCATCCTGGCTGCCTCACACTCGGCTGCAAACCATTCTAGTGTGAACTGGAGGTCACTGCTCAGCGAGGCCTGACACCTTCGACCATTTGTCTTGCTTAGAAATTTAGTCCATAAAACGTAACCCTAACCACAACCCATCAACTCCACAGTCCAGAAGCTCTCCCCAAACGATACCTCGAGGGACACAGCCTTCTCCATGTCCACAAAACAGAAGTCGTATGGTTGGGCTACACTCCCATGTCCCCTCCACAGCACTTGTGAGAATTTAGAGCTGGTTCACAGTTCCACAACCCTAACAAAAAGCTGCAGTGACAAAACATCTCTAGTTTTTGTCGCAGATGTGAGGGTTAACTCAGAAAAGGACTCACCTGGTGGCACGTAGAAACATGTCCCCTCAGGACTGACCACAATGTTGGTGCGGACAGCAGCGTCAAATTTCTCATCAGCGCTGGTGAAAACAAGGAGACGGCAGCAGTAATCACTGTTGAGCAGACATGAGCCCGGGCACAGCTATGGGGACACCCTCACCCGAACGTCCCACTCCTATACAGCTGCTACTAATTATGTGGATGTGGCCCGGATTTGGCTGAACCACAAGCAGTTAGTGAGTGTGGTGGAAGATTTTCAAGAATTTCACTGATTCATTAATGCAGCAGGTACACAACAGATGAAGGGTCACATCTCCTTGGAGATGTTGCAGCCTTATTCTTCTCTGCTACCCACAATGCAGTGCATTTAGATGTACTCCCCTGTGGCACGGTTGAGCCAAAGTTGAAAGGAGAAAAAAATGGAAAGAAATTTCGCTAGAAGAAGCATATTCAAATAATCTTGAGGTCTTGCCTGAAAAGACAATGACAAATGAAGAACAATGCTCTCCCCCTAATTAGTTGTTTGGAGAGTGGAGTGCCTCTAATGTGATTTGGGGAGATCCACTTTAAGGATTGATGAATGGTGATCTCTTAAGCATTTTCCTTTGGGTCCAAATAATAAAATGCTCCTACTCCCATCTTTTTTTATACAGGTTTATTCATTTGTCCATATGATTTATTGCTGCTTGGGGCTAGTTTAGATGTGCCACATGCATTTAAAGCACAGACCAGCGCTAACCTTGAAGTGTAATATTAAGTTTAAAGCTTGCCGAAGAGCAGATCATATCGGTGCAGCAGCATTAAGCTTTCCATACAACGAAGAAACACTTTCACTTCCTTATATATTCACAACATAACATGGAAACAGTTTACATCTGCCATTTGAATCAAATCTCTCGCTCTATGCATGAAATAAAATGCATTTATTTTAATGCAAGGTGTAATTGTGTTGATATAATGAGCTTCGTGATTGGATATTATGAACTCAGATCCAGCAGAACCTTTTAACATAACAAACTGAACATGAGTTTTTCATTTCTTCTCAATGCCTGGAGTCCAGCAGTTGGAGGTGCATGTTCATGAAATTTATTGCTAAGCACAAGTTGAAAAAATATTGGTCCCTTAGGAGGAAAAAAGAAATCTCTGAGAGGAAGATAAATAGTGTGAGGTCAATGTCTCTTCTTGAATTCAGCAACATATTTGAAATTCTAAACCATTCATCCATTCACGAGACATTTAATAACCAGGTTATCTTTAAATAAACTTATAAGTCTGGCAGGTAAACTCCAATTAACTAACTCATCATCCTCATCCACACTCATTTCAGTGCAGCACTCAGCGGATCTACCTGTTGTAGAGCAGAATATCTGGCCTCCAAATGAGGTGGTCAGGAAATCTCAAGTTGGTCACATGCGGATAGTCTGAAACCATCCACTGGAGGTAATTGTCTTTCCATTCCTGAGGGATAGAGAAAATAATCATTTTTTCACACTTCAGATCCACATCTATAAAACCCATAGAAACAGGCTTTGTGTCAAGAGTTACAAATATTACAATTACTATGCTCAGGGAATAATGATTGGATTTGTAATCTTAGAGAACCAGTCCGAGCTGTATGAGCTCAGGAGTGAGAAAGATGGAGAGGGGCTGAAGCTGTAATTCCACACAGTGATTTATAATGAACATGAAACTGTGAGGCAGCTGGAGGGAGATGCTGACTGTGCAGCAGTAGGGGACTCATGTCAGGCAATGGACTCAGTATGCACTCACTGGATGTAAAGATGTAAATGGGAAGACAAGTGAAACTTCAACTCAGACGTACTGTACATTATATCAATAAGGGCAGTGTGTTTTGCAGTTAGATAGACAAATTAAAGTCCAGGCTATTTTATATTATAGGACTATTGAGAAGAGGTTGCCTGGATTTTCAATCATATTCAGTGGAGCACACTTACAATACATCTCACAGGAGAAACATCTTACCATTTTTAGCCACATATTGGTTGTCAAAACCTGCTTCTTTTCATCCTGTTAGAGAAACAATTTCATTAAAATCATTTCAGCAAATGATCAAATACTCAAAAGAGTCTGCAGCAGCTTCACCTATTTCAAGAGTAGACGATCAAGCAGAGGCAACAGTTCAGGACCAAAACATAAACACATCTATATTCACTTTAGTGCATATAGAGGCTGCGTCCCATCATGGGCTATACGTACCACATCCAAGATCTGCACGAGGTTTATGCCAAACTTGACAGTAAGAGCCTCAGAATCATTGGCGACTGGCCTCACCAAGGGATTATAGCCCCTCATCAGGTCATTGTACAACCTTAGCTGGTCTGGCCCCTGATGAGAAACTAAAGAAGACACAGACACGTAGAACAGAAATACATCTGAATGAACAAATCATAAAATCCCCATCCTGCAGCTCTTGATCTGAAACAGGAAGACCACAGAGAGTCGGATCAGATAATGTTTCAACCCCTCCACCAGTCTTGTTTTTGTTGGCACCACTGTTGACAAATGGATTGCCTTCTCTTTTCCTCACAAGCCAGAAACTACCAAAAGACACAGGACACACTGCACACTGCTTATTCTGGAGAAAAAGTGTGTTCACTTGGGTGGTTGAGTTGTCATAATTTGATATGGAGTACAGTTAATGGAGTGATAGCAGAGTTTAAGGTGTCCAAACAAGTACGGTGTCTAAAAAAATATCTATGGGGAAGGGATCAGGAAGCAGAACACCAAAATGTATGGATCTATGCATTTAATCTGTAATGACGAATAATGGACTATCAGCCTTCATTTCCTAAGGAGTTCATACTGTAAGGGGAAGTGGTAGGAGAATTGGAAATTACGAAACTAAGTTTCATTATTATCTAGTCTAACAATGCATTACAACATGCACTCTTCATATAGATCATTATCACACCCTTTTTAGATGGATAATCTCCATCATCCACTTCACTGCTAATCTTGGAGGTACTCATCACTATTGCAGCTCCACTGTGTATCTGCCAAATCCTCATGCTTAGGAAAAAAACTAAGCAGTAGTACGATTAAGTTGAAATAAAGTGTAAAACTCTTCAGTTAATCTTCCTTTGGAATATTGTAACAAATCCCACATGCACCTCACACGGATGTACAAAAAACTGTGAACAAAAACTTTGAACTCCATGTGTGATCTCAGATGAGAACTACCACATTTCAGCACGCTCTCCACATGCTTTGTGAGATGTTGGCAGCCTTTATTTACTTTATTAATGACTACAGTTGTTCGGCAGTTGTTCTAAACCACTGATGAGAAGCCCATTATCCCAATGATTTGGCAGGGTACTTGTTGACTCCTTATTCCCCTGGTCACTGTTGCATTCATAGCTGCCAAACAACACAAGGAGCGTTCCTGATGCTTGGCCAGTATGGTGCTGAAAGTGTGTTCGAGGCCGTCAAAGTGCTTTTTCTAGTCAATACTGCTCCAGAAATGAGATGAAAAGAAAAGAAAAGAAATGTTTTGTTTTTTGGGGAGATCAGGCTCTCTTGTAATTTCATATCAAATAGTTGTAAATTTACATGACTCCGCTGTTGTTACCGTCTGTTCAGAGGGAGCAGCAAGAGGGGAAAATTCTTAGACTGCAAGATAAATAAATCACAGCTTGGTTTAAAAGAGACAAGCAGAACTCTGTGTCTGATGTTGATATAGAAACTTTTGTTCAGTCTTTGAATAGAGGACCTAATGTGCCATCTCTGGTGCCTCCAAGAACCCTTTATGCTTGTTTGTATCCACTCCACCATGACACACACACACACACACACACACACACACACACACACACACACACACACACACACACACACACACACACACCAAATTGCACTGTGGCCCCTTATTCCTGTTTTGTGCCCTGACGGTCACTTTTACTCGTGTCTCCCAGTGAAAGGAAACAGTAAAGCCTCCCATACCCTCCATAAGAAGTGGTGTCCAGATCAACTGGTCACACGCCATGTATGGAAAAACGAGCTGAAAGCGTCTTTGTCCATGACTAAATCCCTCGAAGGCTGCCCTGTCCTGATCACGCCGTAATCAAATCTCACTATGTGGTTCAGCAAGACGACATCAGTGTGAGATGTTGTCAGGATAAGTCAGTGCTGAAACACTTTGTCAGAATTTTGACAGTAATTACCATTTAAAGGCAGGCATTTACAGACCTCTGTGGTCTATTCTGACAGTACAACATGTGAATTAGTAATATTGAGTGTTGACATAACTCTTAAGTATAATTTTTAAAATTCAGAGGGTGTTTCCCATTCTAAAGTAGTTAGTAACTAGATTGCAAGTAGTTTGACACTGTTTGACACTAAATGGATGTTCTCTCTAAAATTGATTCCTCTTCACAACTAGTAAATTAGTAGCAATACTTGTTACTTAAAAAAGGGGGAAACTCTTGGTTCGTATGAAGAATAATTATGGTCATGCAATCAAAATCTGCATATCAGTGAGAAGGTATTTAAAGCTTGTTCTTTGTGCAACATATCTCTCTAAACCCTGGGTCATCAAGCAAAACCTTTTTGGAGAAGTTGCCAATATGTTGCACAGAGTGGCTGGGAGCCATAAAAGGGAGAAGCAATGGCAACATTTAATCAACCTGAGTAAAGTCAGTAAAGTCAAGAAGATGTAGGAGAGCGCTACATCATGTCTGCAAGTTTGTGTGTGTGGATCTGCGCACACACTTACATACAAGCAAGCCTCAATCAGCGAGATCATATTGACGAGTTTTAGAGACACAAAATAACAACAAAAACAATATTCAGCGTGCTGGATAAAAGCGATGAGCATTTGTTGAAGGAATTATAAAATGAAATACCATTAAAAAAAACAAGAAAACAACAAGGTAGTTCCTTAGCATGTTTTTACTCTTTGCATAGCTTGATGGGGATGTATATCCACAGAGAGAGGACAGGAAGCAGGTGAGGGCAAAGTTCATGTGCTAATTGGAAACATGTGTTGCAGCTGTGCATGAAAGGCTCAGGAATCCTGTGTCTCTCTTTCTCTTGTTGCAAGAAGTCACACGTATAAGAGCAAATCTGTTTTTGACTCTTCATACATTTTGAGTTGTTTTTGAGCCCAAGCCCAAAGGGTTGGGAAAAAAAGCTCAAACACATGAGTTATAATATGAGAGCATCTGTTTTGAAAACTGAAAGCATCACACAATTTTTCTGGCAACTAAGCCTGAAAGCTTTTATGTCTTTCCATGTTTATTAATTCATCTAAATTCATTTTTAATTAACGTGTAAATTTATAGCAATGTTATGTCAAGACACCTAACATTCAGAACTGGTCTACAACAAATACTTTGTGAAATAGAAATACATAGAGACCAACAAATCCAACATACAAGCAAGCTGTTGGCACACGTGCATGCAACATAAAAGCATCGACAGCTCACCATCCACTGTGAAGGCAGCGAGGACTGTGAGGAAAGGCATAAAACTCCTAATGTCCATGGTGAACTGAGCAGTGAGGCTCCCACTGTTCATCTGCCAGCCTGGAGGAATGCAGGGGGACTACTATGGGAGGTGGGTGTGTGTGTGTGTGTATGTGGGTGTGAGGGGGTGTCTATTTATTAATTCCTCTTAATGAATACGTGCTGTTTGGCAGGACAGCACTTAGATTTATTGGAGCGTGAGGAGTGATGCCACACAGTAGTTTATCACAGTAGCGACGGACTATGAAGCCACTAGATCTCAGGATCACACTCTTCCCGGTCAGACTGTGTTTAGAAACAAGTTCTTGTTGAAAATAGATTTTATGAAAAAGAAAAGAAAAGAAAAGAAAAGGAGTTAAAAGATGATAATGTGGCCAATCTACAACCAGTATATTACTTATAGACTGTGAAATCTAAAGATGAATAGGATCCCATATCAAATTGTTAGCATGAAAAAAAGAGTGTGTCTTTTGATCAAATCGTCTGAGAGGATTCCTGCTAAAGGAAAATTACTTTATCATGCAGGACAGTGGCTTCTATCTGTCTGTTCAGTGCATCATAACTTTCCACAATTTTTCTTTCCAATGCGAGTTTTCAGAGTTTGCACAGTGACGCTGACCAGGTTCATCAGTTTTGCAAAACGAGCTGACACCTACTGGTCCGCAAGTAGAAATACAGCTTTATTTTGAAAATAAGTGCATGCGGTTACAATTTTACTGTAAATGTTTTAATTTTGAAAGCACTGAGAGTATCATTTGACGCCTGTGTTTGCAAATTGTGTTGTTGTTTTCAGATTTTATCACGTGTGTCCTCCCCACAAAAAGTCAGTCAGACTGTACACTATTTATCTCACGTTCGTCTTGTGAGAATGAACAGAGAAGAAAAGAAAACAATAATGAGGCTGGAAAAGTCAGCTCAGTTCTTTAAACCATTTTCTTATATAGTAACTATCGTGCTGTTCACTCACTTAAGCAAATACATTAATAAAGCAGCAGCTGTAGTTGTGTACCTTTACGTTTTATGCCTTTACTTAGCAGAAGTAAAAGTATAAACGTGGCATCAGTAAGGTTGTGGTAAGTCCTTTGCTGAGTCATTTTGTAGATAATATATAGTGAGTCTCTTGGTTTGGAAGTGTTCTGTGAGGGTCATAAAGCATAAGCTGTAAGTGTCTCTGCTTGGAAGGAGCAGCTTGTTGCTGTTGCTGAGCATTGCTACTGGTTGGTTGATGAGAGTTTGAAGAGGACAGTGCTCATGCACTGAATTGTGAATACGTTGAATATGTGAATACGGAGGAGATGCAGGATTTACTAATTTGGATGTCATGTTGGTAGTGATGTACTAGTGACGTAGTACTTTACTATTACTTTACTATTTACTGTTTTATTACCTCATTGTTTATACCGTTTATCATTAATTTGCTATTGTATATATTATATATCTAGTATCTCAAAGATTCTATTGTTCACAAACGCTACTGGAAATGTAGAGGCATCCCAAAGGGATCAATAAAAGACAGTCTATATTGTATGTTATCCTGTCTGTATCGTTAGTTTGTGCTGTTGTGTGTCTTGCTTTTATGGTTTGGCAACCTTCTATATCTTCTATAAATTTCTCCCTTGGGGAAACTAATAAAGAGAATGTTGCTGCTGATGTGGTCCAGTTTCAGATGTGACTGGCAAACTCAAAATGGTGAGAATATCTGTAAATGTCATTGTTTACTTGTTATTTATGTATTTTTGATACAATCAGGCGCTCACTATTTCAGTGTATGCACTACTAGGAAACGTGAATCGTTCATGTCAACAGTAGTAAATTGACTCTCCTTCAAACCCCGGGTAAATAGAGCCCCGCCTCCCCAAAAATCTGCTGCAGTTTCATTGGTGGGCTAGGCGGAGGGGGCGGGGCCAAGGCGGGAAACAGGAAGTGAAAATGGACTGACAGATAAACGTTTACTACAGAGTAACTCGGCAGGTTTTGATCACAGAGAGGATACTCAGAGTCGGACCTGTGGTCGCCAACTCTGACCTTAAAATGCAGACTGCAAGAAAACGCCGAGGCGAAAGCAAGGCGACTCCAAATAGGTTCGTACTCTGATCATGATCGCCAATTACGTCCTGACAGTTGCATTTGGATCAATGAAGGAAAGCTGAACATACTGTAGATAGCTAGTGGGATATTGTAAAGTTATCTGAGCCCCCCCTGATAGAGCCAAGTATCTGTTGTGTAGAGACGCTGTTGATGGCACTGTATTACTGATACAGTGATAAAGATAATGTAACTGTGTAGATAACGGTGTTGTCAAGTGTTAGGTCATACATACAACAGGATTGAAGAAGTGTTGCATGTGACTCTGGGTAAACAGTCCCCTCCTCCTTGTCTTCTGTCTCATGACCGGGAGCTTTTAAGCCATGGGTTGAAGGCTTTTCACTTCATTTTTAATACTTTGCCAAGTAAAATCCTGCAGACTTGCTGCAGTAGCAGTGTGGGTTGTAGATCCATGTGTGTTGTAAACAGCTACTTCTCCTCCTGGTTTGGGAATGACTGGAGTGGAGTTTAATGCACATCTATTCAGCAAGTTAAAGTCACTGTCAATAACTTTCAGGCAGCTGTGAAAGCTGTGAAACCGAGTATTGAAAGAACCTTTTATGTTTCCCGTTTTAACTCAGGAAATAAAGTTATACTAGAAATGTATAGTTATACTAACAGCATGATGTTTTAATGAGTTATGAAGAGTTTTATTTTCTTTCTGAAGCCTTCGGCCTTTGGGATTTTGTGTTTTTTGTGTTGTATTCTTGTGTGATCATATGACTGCTCCAATATTATATCCCTCTTAAAAGTTTAATGCAGGTCTGACAAAACGATGGATGGAACACTGAAAACCATTCAAGCTTCATCATTGCATTGAGTAATGCACTGTCTAGATGGTGATATGTGGCATCACTTAATCAAGCTTTCAGGGATATATGGTTGACTTGTCGAGACTAAAGTTGCTACCAGCAACAGGATGTTCCAGGTAAATTGATGCTCACAATAAATGAAACAGACAGGGGGAAATATCGCCAGCATTAGCAAGGCACATAGAGCCTAGAGCATAGTGAAGCTGGAGCCAGGGAGGAGAGATTCTGACAGAAGGGACAATGACGACACGTTTATGGTATTATGTTTTCATCCTTCTTCTTCATCATCGCATTCCATTTCCGAGAGCAGCACTTTGAGGGGATTTAAGTGACATCAAAAATAAAGATAGAAAGTGGCAGTCTGTAGCGTAGGGTGCTGGAAATTGCTTCAGCTGTTACAGACGAGAGATGAGAGGAGGTGTAGGCCACCTAACAGAGCCCAGAGTTGGACGCAACATTGACAGTTTTTCTGTTTACTTTCTCACATGCAGCTTGGATATGAATGGCAAGATTTATGCAATATCGTAGAATCTCTCCTCTCCATCTTGCGCAATTTTGCCAAGTAAGCAAAACCAGACAATGGTTCTTTCAGTTTTCTTTTGTACAATATTTTTAGGAACAGACTATTTGGTCCTAAAGAATATGCTTTGTTACTTCTACAGGAAGAATGTGGTCAAACATTTAGAGAGTTATAAAGGAGATATGATCGTACAAAGTCTCTCAGAGCGCAGTTTACCCAGTATAGCTGACATACCAATTAAATGTTCAACTCTGTGCTGCCCTTTCGTAATCTTTCGCTGTCACTGTCACTTTGTGTTGACAGCACTCCTGGTGGTTCGAGGGAAAATGTTCCAGCACCGAAAAGGCATCACTTCCACTTCGACCTGTGGTCCTGTTTGACTTTGCAGAACTGGATGCTTGACTTTGGCAGACCTATTGTCATGGTGAGGAAGCTCCGTGCAGATTCTACCCAAACCCATACCTCATACAACGGTTGATAGATGATTATAAACAACCTGCCATTTCTTGCAATCATGCACCAGATCATCCTCCCTCTGGAGTGGTTTCCACTGAACAAGCCCAGCGCTGGAGACTATTTCCACATGGCCTACAATGTCATAACACCATTCCTAATGCTGAAGGTGGGTTTAAACAAAACAAGGCACCTCTGTGATCCTATTTGCCGTGTTGTACACACATTTGTATTCTTCAAGACGTATGTGGAATCATCTAAGAGTAGCAGCGTGTCACCGTAACGTACTTGGTGCTGCTCCGTTCAGCTGATTGAGCGCAGTCCGAGGGCGCCGCCTCGCTCGCTGGTCTACATGTGCATCATCACCTTTGTCATGGGAGCCAGTATCCACCTGGTGGGGGACTCCATTAACCACCGGCTCATCCTGAGCGGCTACCAGCTCCACCTGTCCGTCAGGGAGAATCCCATCATCAAGAACCTCAAGCCTGCCTCGCTGGTAAGATTGTTTTCATTTCATGTAACGCGAGTGTTACATGATTTTAATCTTTCTCCCGTCTACTGTTTTTATCAGTCGTTACCTGTTTACGCGTCTCTCCAGAGACAGTTCAGCGACTTGAGAAAGAAGTTTTTGCTTTTTGTGTCCGCTTGTGACAACCGTCTGTCGACACACAACATACCCGGCTCCGTCTTGTGACACTCGTTTGATCCAGCAGGAATCATCCTGCTGTTTTGGAGAGTAGCTCGTCTTTCTCCCTCCTTTCTCTCTTTCTTTTTTCAGATCTTGATGCTTAACACAGAGCATGCTGTGACACCGAGGTGGTTGTCAGCTTTATATTGACGTATGGCAGAACTGGGGCAGCGTAGAAGGAGGCAGGACAGAGTGTAACCACTACATATCAGAGCTGCTATATGTTTGTAAAACGCTGTTCAGTGATGCATATATATATCTTCTCGTAGAAGCATACCAAGTATACATGCCTTTTTACACTGTATCAGATTTCTCCTCTTTGTCTGCATTTATGATATTGTTGTAAGTATAATCAAGAAATCAGATGAGGAATGTGATGCAGAAGGAGCACCATTTATTTATTTATTTATTATCAGAGCTGAAGACTACACATTTTGATTCTTTACTTTGTACATTTCTCTAGAATTTACAGCGCTTTGATAACAGACTCATTTAGAGTTAGAATCAATTTCAGCCAGAGACAACAATGAGAAATTACCATTTTTCGCTCTTACTCATGCCTGAGGCTTTCAGACTTCTGAGTGTATACAGCAGCACCCAAACAAGCAATCAGGCTTGTGTCATCTTAATCATAATGATGGGTTGGCATTTCACGTTTCCATTTCTTTTTGGAAAGGTTAGGTTAATGCAAGAAGAAGAAAATCAGGTTCATGAGGTCTGTGTAAATCAGTAGACGCCATCATTAATGATGTGTATGGTCTGGTAGACCTCTTTACATCCAGCCATCAGCAGACATGACTTCTAGTGTCCACAGGTTAAGGAAGAATGAGCATCTGTCAAAGAGGAATTTTTCAGGTTGGATTATTAGGGAGTCTTGTAGTCCATCTGCACTTTTCACTTATTAGTAAAAAATATTGACTGTTTTATGTTAACTTATGGTGCGGTTGATGATTGAAAGTGGTTGTTCTTGTGCTACTTGACATTTTTAATTTCCCTTCAGGGATGATGAAAGTACTATCTATTCATCAGTCTGTGTACAGAGATAAAGTACTCTCACCAGATTTATTTATTAAGGTGTCAAGGTTTAAGAGGTTTAGACGTGTTAATTACTTTCAGATCTGCCGAGCACTCACACAAACAATACCTATTTTGCAAGGAATCTTTTTTGCATTGAATTAGAAGATGAATGAAAACTGTTGAAATGACTTCCTTATTACATGCAGAACTGAAAGGAAAGAAACTAGGGTTGACAAGGTCTCACTTAGTAGGAACACACTCTACTGGAAACAGGTCTTAGTGTGCTTCTCCTCCCTCCTGAGCTGTTTTGATGTGGGTGGTGAAGTCTGTCTCAATGTTTCTGCACTTTGAAGACCTGATGAGAAGATAACACATAACTCTCACATACTTCAGTCCCCCCTTATGCCACCATTTGTTATGTTTTTATGTTTATTTAGTTCTTAAGGGGCTTTTTTCCACCAGTCACGCACCAACCTCATAAAGTGCAGTGCATGGACAGTAGGTGGCACTGTTACATAAGGCACAGTAAAAGACCATAGAGTCAAAATGTTGACGTTTGGATGAGTTGCTGGTCATTTTTCCTCAGTGTTTCTGTCCTTCCTTCACAGATCGATTCGTTCGAGCTGCTGTATTATTATGACGAGCAGCTGGGTCACCTAATGTGGTACGTATCTGCCATCGTTAAGATATACATGCAGCGGTGGGAAATGGCTGAAAAGACAGAGAAGTGTTCACAAAACTTGAAATCTGCCCATCTAAGCATAAAACGCATTTCACCATGATCTGACTGCATACTGTAGGTCTGTAGCAGACTGAGCTGTGTGAGAGTGCTGACCTGGGCAGAATAGGAGATATTGCCTCAATGTAATTGGTTTCATTTCAAGATTAAGAAAAAAAAGTGCCTTAAAACATTATTGGAATGCGGCTAAATTATTAGCCAGACTGCAGATGACTGCAGTCTTTCCCCCCCCCCCAGTAACTTGCATTGGCCCTTACAACACGGTGAAAAGTGGAGAAGTTGATGGGGGGAAGGACATCCAAGTGTTTAGAGCCTTAAACTAAATGAATTAAAACTCTTTAGACATCATCATCCTTACATATAACCACAGAGTTCCTGGTTTGATCGTTTGTTTCCCTGCTACATCCCTTTCCCAATCGTCGTTTGCTGCCTGTATAGACTAGTTTTCCAATGAACACCTCACAAACAAGCTTGTTAGAAGTATTGTCTTATAACAATACACATTTTCACATTTTAATATTATTGCTTTGTTTTAATAATGGAGTGACACTGCAAGGGGTGAAGGGACAGAGATGGATGATCAAAGACACTCAGCAAAGGGTAAACAGGGTCTGTTTACATTCTTTGTTATTGAAGGAAAAGGATTTTTCAAAGTCCTCGACTTTCTCTAACTCGTAAGTGCACACAAATGTGGAGACATGTATGTACAGTACATACTATCTCATGCTGCTGTCTTCCACTGGCTCCATTAGACATAAACTATCATCCATCAAAGATCACACTTGTTCAAGGCCATTAATGCTGCAGCGGCCCCTGTGCCTCCAGTGCCTCAGCCCTCCTCCTCGTCCTCTCTAATGAGTGCTTCCAGTGTGGCGAGAGCCAGAGAGAGCTTTTGCAGAGTCCATGGGTGAAGCTGGAGTAATTTTTATCAACGCTCTATTGCCTCAATAAAGCACTCACCCACCAGGTAGAGAAGCAGGCAAGGTATTCTTTTGTCAGTGTAATCTAAGATGACGTCTAGTGTCAACTGGGTGGAAATGTGCATCAACTGCTGGAAAAGTGTCTAAGCTAAGATGACTGGTTCACACTCCTGTTACGCAATTCCATCCATCCGTACATTCATTCATTCACCCATTATCTAGCCCACTTTGTACCTTAATGGTGAACACTTCACCTGTTAGTGCTGCGTTCTCTAAGCAGCTCTCACAAATGTTCAGCATCACTAAAAAGGCCATTACTGCAGCTCCCCGTTAGCATCTTCAGAGGGTTCAACACAAAGCTGTTCTTTTGTCTTCCCCGTTGCTTCATCATGGGTTTTGGCTCAGCCTTGAGCTGAGAGAGGATGTTTCTTTTCTTTTCTTGTCTTTTCTTTGCACTTAACTACTCATATGGAACTACGCAGATTAAACCCACGCTCACTACTGCACCTCTCGGATGCATTTTTCCATCATCCTTTTGCGAAGCAGTGTTGAATTGAAATGGCAGCGGTCCAGTGTACACTTTCTTCCTCTGGTTTTATTTCAGGTATATTCCTTTCTTCATAATTCTGTTCATCTATTTCACCGGCTCCTTCACCAAGGCTAAAGAACAGAAGAAGATCCCTGTCTCTGGTTGGCTGTTGCTGGGACCCAGCGCCCTCTACTATTGGTTAGTTGCTTCTCCATGTCTGTGACAACCCTCATTTGTTTATTTGTTTGTTTGTGTGTTCATCGTGTATACTGTATACGTTTTAGGGGAAGCAAGCTTGTACATGAACACACACCTTTGTGTTTCAGTGGTCTGAAGGACACAGACCTACTTTAATGATCAGAGTAAATCCACATTCGACTTATTAAAATTGCATCAGAAGTGTTTTGTTGTCTTGGCAGTAGTTTTAGTTTACTTCTGTAGTTGTAGGTTAGGGTAACACACACACACACACACACACACACACACACAGAGCTCAATCCAGGACCTGGTTCCTCCATCGTAGCTCAAAGTGGAAATTAAAACTGAGGAGAGATTTTGTAGATTGTATCAAAGGGTAAAAGCATCTTTACGTACTCCAACTCCTTTTTCCCTCTCGGCCTTTCGCAGTGAGACCGATGGCAGAAACACAATAAAACAATATGTACAATGACTCTTACTGCAGTGCAGTAACATTTTACTACCTCGGTTCCTCCCATTGGTGTAATAAACTCCGCACAAGTACTGAACCTTGTTCCTCGAGTATTTAAAGATGTCCATACTATAGTCTCAACAGTTTGTGCACAGTTACCACATATTCACCTAGTATATTTTATTTTGCAATCTGTACACATATATATATATTTTCCAGATTTCTGTCATGTTTGTTTTTTATTTCTGGTTTGTTGTGGACAGTTATGCATGTCTTTCCCTCATTGTATCACTTTATTTCCACTTTCCGGGTTCATTCTTTTCCTATTTTTTGTTTCATTTTTCCCCAGGTATTTGGTCACGGAGGGACAGATCACTGAACTCTTCTTGCTCACCTTCGTCGCCATGCTTGCAGTGACTGTGCAGCAGCGGCGGTCAGGCCTGGGTCCGGACAGCAACGGCCTGTTCCTCTTCTATAGTTTCAGTGCTACGGCTCTCCTGGTGAGCGTGTGGGTGATCTATCTGTGGAACGACCCGGTGCTACGCGACAAGTACCCCGGGCTCCTCTACGTGCCCGAGCCCTGGTCCTACTACACCTTACACATCAAGAAGAACCAGTGAGTTACACCTGTTCAGGTGAGGGGGACTTCAACAACATATATCCGACAGTGCTCACGTTTGATTAGATCAGAATCTGTTATGAACGTCTTCTTTCTTCTGCAGAGTTCCTGAGGCCGACATGATGACCTGGTGATCGATGTTGCAGTGCATTCATCTCGCTGTGACTCTCAGGGGTCTGCGGGGCCACAGCCATACGTAACCGGCTAGGGGGTTTGTCTCCTCTGACTCACAGACTTTCACAGAGGTGTTTCCAAAGCGCCTGTCTGAACTATGCGCTTTCACAAAAAGCCATTATTTGTTGAACGGGAATATTTTGGTGAACGATGGAATCTGCCGGCGGAGAGACAAGCCGTCGTCATTTTTACTCAGTGACAGGAAATGGATTCACTCTTTTATCAATGAGAACGACTAACAGGGAAACTGCAGCAAAGAAAAGCAGCAACCAGGCAACTTGTCGCTGTGAAGTTTATCTTCTGATGTAAGGGAAAGAAGGGATTGATGGACCAGCTAATACAAACAGTCCTGGCATCCCTCTGGAGAGAGAGATGAGAATGTGACTCCTGTGCAAGCAAAACTTAATGGTCAGAACCTTCTGAAGACGAGGTGAGATGAAGGTGAATTATAAACAAAGTTGATGGTAATGTTACTGAACACTACTACTGAACACATACACAGTAAATCACAGGGTCTGAAAATGAAATAAAATGTTTTAAAGCAGGGTTTATGAACAGTCATAACTGGAGGCCTTTTTTAAAAGAATCAATTCTCAGCTTTATTTCGGGTTTGATTTCATTCACTATTTCCACATGTTCGTCATGTTGCTGCTTGTTGTTGTTACTGCTTTTCAGTTTACAGAGCATTGGTATTCACAGAAGTGAATTGTGCAAATGCTTGTATGTTATTTAAAGGTTTAATGAAATGTGAGCAGATTACATGAAAGCGATGATGTATTTGAGCATTTTCTGACGTTTTTGTAACTGCTCTGTGAAGGTGTGGTCGTCTTACAGGCTTCCCCCTCTGGTGAGATTTCTGTGTGTTTATTAAAATGGAAAGTTGTTCAACTCCCTACTTGGTATTCATTTTCTCTCTTATCTGACATGTTGTTGCCCCGGATTTGCTTTGAAATTTCACGTAATGCACAAATTATTGACAATCTTTACTTATTTATGCATTCTTGTGTGACTGAATTTTCATACGGTGAATTATGCGTCATGCTTGGTCTCCTCCATCCGTCAGAGCGGTTGGAAAGGGAAGGCACAATGCAGCAATGTGGATCTGGTATCTGCGTTTCCATAGCAACACATATTAAATTACCTCGAGACTTACGGGGGGGGGGGGTGGACTTTGAACAGAGGTGGAGGCACAGGTGACGTGGGCTTTTCTTCCTGGAAAGACAGAAGCCAACCAACAGACATGGTGAGAGCAAAACATTAGGTCCAGTTTTCGTGTATGTCGTGACGTTAATGTGACTGATGTTTGCAGAGTGAACGTTAAACTGTTGTCGCCCTTGTAGGCCAAGTTCTTCACACCAGGTCAAATCAATGGTAAGAGTATCCCAGAGCACAGATGTTTGAAACTTTTTTTCCATATGAAATGCATGTTTTAAATGCGAACGACCAGCATAAATCTAAAATGTCATACTGGCTTTACTGGGAACACCCGCGGATCAAACTCTGACCTTATTCTGTTGTGGTTGTTCCTGTGAAGTGGCGCCAAGAAGTTAGACTTGATTTTTGCATGATGCAGACGCTCGACTCCACAGAGTCCGATGAAACAAACACGGCTGACCTGGTCCAGAACTATTTGCACTTCTCTTGCAGAGTTTAAGGAGTGCTTCTCCCTGTATGACAAGAAGCAAAAAGGCAAGATCGAAGCCCAAGACCTGATCACGGTAATGCGCTGCCTGGGTACAAGCCCCACGTACGGTGAGACGGAGAGACATCTGCAGGTCCACAAAATAGGTAAAGAGGACTTGTCACTCAGCTACAGTGAAGTGGCAGGAAGTGGTCTGAATTCAGAATAGATTTGTGTTTGTGTTTTACCCCCCAGCTGTTATTATCCATGATTCAAGGGGGTTGGAGTTTGTTTCCGACTGCTTATGGATATGTTATTTGATGCTTAATACAGTACACAGTATACAAAAAATATACTTCAACTTCATCTTCAGGTGACTGAGCATTTTTTCCAGATTCCCCTTCTCACTCACACTTCATCTCCAGTCGGATTAAACATGCATGTTTATGAGATGCCTAGAGGAGACTCGTGAAACTGCTAGAGAGGCATGCAGAGTGCACAGAAAGGGCCCCGGTCTGGTTGGCTGCTGTTGTCCCTAGGCATATATTTACACAATGACTGAAGGTGATGAGGTAAAACGTTGAATATGTTGTCTGAATGCTGGAATCTGTGTCCTTTAACCTTTTGGAGTTGTATATGTGGCCCCTGCACACATTTATAATGTGTGTGTTTCAATGTAACTCATAACCCCAAGCACATTTCCTCTTGATTATGTGAACTGATATTTATGTCACATTGTTGTTTAGACAAGACAGGCGAGGTGGACTTCTCCACATTTCTGACGATGATGCACAGACAGATGCAACAGGAAGACCCCAAGACAGAAATCTTGGAGGCCTTGAGGATGACAGACAAGCAGAAGAAAGGATACATCCAGGCCTCAGAGCTGCGGGCCAAGCTCACCATGTTAGGAGAGAAACTCTCAGACAAAGAAGGTAAACCCAAAAGGCCACAAAAATCCCATTTTGAGTGTGGGAACATTATGGTCTATTTCAGGAAGATCCTTTTCAAGTGGTGTCATCATGTGTCATTACATCCCTGAATGGAGGCTTCGGTATTCAACAAGTGCATGGTGAAAGTTCATTGTAGTTCCTCTTTAAAAGTTGAATATTATTGCCTCCTTTAGAATTGTGCAAGGCCAGAAAGAGTTCAAACAACGAGTCTCGGTCCTACGACTTAATGACTGAAGTGACCTTCAGCTCTCCTGGAGGGGGAGGGGCGGTTGGGGTGGTTGGATGGTTGGAGTTGTTGGTGGGGTTTTGATGCGTTTCGAAACAACCTTGTTTGTGTTCAATGAATTTTTAAATTGATGTGTGTCCGCACGAAATGACAAAAATCAATACATATTTCAGTCAAGAAGAAAAGCATCTGGCCCAGCATGCCTCCGCCACTCTGACCTGAGCTCAGCCAGCTCTGTGACCCTCCTCACCCGATGACTCACGACAGCTCAGCGTTTCTCCGTCTGTTTGTTCCGTCCTCCGTGTCCTCACACGCCTCCGTGAGCCCCACAGATTCTCCTGGCCACAAACTGAAGCTGAAGTGTGCACTGTGTTTTCTTCTGTGCACAGCGCGTTTAGATAGTGGATTGTGTTTGCTTTTCACATGTAAATGTTTTACGCCGTATGCATGGTGATGACAGCAGAGCCAGACTATCAAAAAGAAAAGGATTGTCCAATATTTTAGAAGCTGGGATGTAGATGGAGGACCTCCTGTGGGCAAGCAGATATCCAGCAAAATTTATGGGCTTCATTTTGATGCTATTTGTTTCTCCAAAGCCCTGAATCAGTCATTTATAGTTACAGACCTCACAGCAACATAAAGATTTAATTCACAAACTGTCAGTGCACTGCCTCTGGATGGCTGATGTGCATGCATATAAATCAGGTTATACATAAATGAAACAGCTCCGTCCCAGTGGGGAGACTTCCATCAAGTTGTTGAATTCCCAAACTATTGAAGCATAGTGATGCCGCGACACTAAAAGAAAAAAAAAGCCGACAAAAGTGCTTTGAAGCTGCCTTACCACCAACTTTTCTGGCTGTTTCCGCTGTGTCTATGTCTCCTTGACTTTTAATGGAGAGACTAATTCAGATGCCAAAGTGCTAGTTCAGCAGTGATGCTGGAGGGAGAAGGGAATTCAATTTATCATCGAAATCATCCTTGAGTTAGCATACATGATGAATACTGCTAACTTATGGGAAAACGAAAAGGTAATCGAAAATCTGATTATGCATCAGAGGAGAGCAAAAATACCACATAACATATTAGAGTTGTGTTCTGAAGCCTTAAAAATGCAGCACTAATGAGACTGTAAAAAGTCTAATTATTTTTCTCTGAAATGTCATGTAGCAGAGGTATAAAGCTGTGTCCATCCCTGCAAGTACAGCACCAGTACTTTGACTATGCCTCGTCTCATCTAATCACTGTTGGAAACCTTTAAGGCTGACAACAACTAGCACACATATACATATACATGTAAAGGATGCTAGAATACTGCTTTGTTGGTGTGGTATCTGAAATTGTAATTTACTTCACATTTCGCATTATGTCTATATCTATGTCTATATCTATGACACATATCTATGTCTGTCTCTAAAACTTAGATTGGCATGATAAAGTGATGTTTTTGGAGCTGGTGTTCATCTCTGGCCAAAGTTATATTGTATTATTTATGTAACACTATGATTTTTACCACACTTGGCACATTTTGGCGCTCTGAAACTCAAAAAGAAGTCTACAATAACGAGGTGAATCATTTCATGTCTGCAAGGTTGCACCACCACCAGAACTGAGAGATGATGGTCCTTACCAGCGCTACACTTTGAAATTGTTGTGAGAAAGTCAAAAGCTCCCGAAGGCAAAGAGTGGGTGGAAGTCTTAAGACTAGAGTCCCGAAAAATTGTTGTGAAAAATGAGTCTTCTTGACAAAACTGCTCATAAAATTCTGTCCTGTGTCTTCTCCGTCCAGTGGACGAGCTCTTCAAGGAGGCGAAGGTCAAGTCGAACGGGACTGTGAACTACGAGGAGTTCACTCAGATGGTGACATTGCCTCTGGTTGATTACTGACTCTACGAGGAAACATCTTGATGCTTTGTATGGTTTGTTGTGCTGCTTCTTTTGATGGCATCAAAATATAAAACCATGTACGAGACTTTTTTTCAAGTTTTATTTGAACCTGAATGATGAATAAATGACAAAATTATCTCCAAAAGTCACAATGTTCATGTGTCTTGTTCAGAACAGAATCTCTAAAACCGGATGAAGTAGAGGATACACAGTTACTGTGTGAGGAGTCAGCATTTTCAGATTATTTTCCTCGCACAGGTTAACAACATTTCCCAAGAAGAAAAGTATTAAACCAGCTGTTCTTAAATCCCTCACCGCCTGTAGCAGCACAATTGCTGAATGTCCACAGCTCGAGGCCTGCTACAACACAGTGTCAGCTAACTGCATTATTTTGTGGGGTGCAAGGCACACTGAATAGGTGTGCTCATTAGAACTGGCACTCTGAATGTTTGTTAGCTGGTCCCATATGCTGCCCTGTCAAATGGGTTGCACGTCTCTAATTGGATTTGGGAAGATTTAATAGCATACGTTTACCTCATCCATCAAACCAATTGTATAGAAATACGACACGATGTCTTAGCCTGGCATCTGAGCTTAACAAAACGATGGTGTGTTGCTAAACTCTGCAAATGAACTGCTGATGGTTTAACCAGACTTTTTTACTCTGCATGCATATACATTAGCCTACTCGCTCCCATTCATACAATGGTGATGGTCCATCTGCTTCATTAGTAGCTTTAACTTGATTTGCACACTACGTTTACCCAAGGATTCTTCAGTATAAAGGCTGCATGGGGGCATACTCTGACCCAGGGATGACCTTTCCATCCTTGAGGCCAATATGCTCTCAACGGGCTTTCAACAGAATCAGCAAATGTCACTTTTGTTGTGTCTTGTGATGACTTAAAGCATTTGATATGTAAAAAAAATAAAAAAACGGATTAGAAAAGTGTCACCATTCTGCTTTTATTTTACGAGTTACACTTCATGTTGCACTTTGACCTGGGATTGTAGCATAGTTCCACCTTCTCTGACACTTTATACATCACTCCATGATTCATTTACACAATGTTCCTTGCACTCAACTCAACTCAAGTATTTCATGCAGACGTCTCCTCTTCATCCCTCAACTAGTATCCGCTCGGCGTGGATTTACATTTTGAAACATTTCTCTCTTTAACAAGATAAAAAGATAATATGAGGCCATCAAGTCCACATTTACCATGCTTCGTTTTATGGCTCAGCGAGGAAGAACAAGAAAATGTCTGTGAAACACAAGTCTGCTCGGTGGCCATGGATTTAATGATCCCTGATTGCTATTGGTTTTCGTCCATTTATTACTCATATCAGTTTCAGACCAGATGGTGGAAAAATTAATTTAGATTAAATACGGCCCTTGGATTTGCTACTATAATTCTGTCTGTGTCACACTGGAATTAAAGATTAGACAGGCATAGGAGGAGAGGCTGGGAGGTGAGAGGCATGTTGCACGCTCAGAGGGTCATAAATTTGATAAAGTTAAAGTGAGCAAGACAGGAGATCGATGTCACCATAATTGCTGACTAATTGTAAACTCCCAACTCACTTTTTTCTTTCAAGACCTTTACATGTATTCATAATATGTATTGACTAATGCAAGAATACTACTACTTTTGTACTACGAAAGTACATAATAGCGTAATGGTCGATAAAGTCCAATGACTTTGGCGAGTCATACAGCTGTACTCCAATTGTGTCACGGTGTCTTTGTCTTTGTTGTCTGGCTGTACACATGTCCATGGAGTGTGGTTTTGTAATGTATGAGATTAGATTTCCTTTAACTCATGCTCTACTGCTTCCAGGGCTCTATTCACGAGCCCATCTATACAGAATCTTACAAAAGCTTGACATTGATTTTTTTCTTTTCCCTTTCCTTATTGCATTTATGTGTGTTCAGCACAGAACAAACAATGAGCTTTTCGACAGATATTCCCAGATGTTTCTAGGAAAACATTGAACACCAGAGAGGCACGAAGAGAAAGGACAAGGGGATGTGATGACGCCTTGCCTGGACCGCATCGATAGGTCTGGACCGCTTTTCAATTCCTGCTGAAAAGACTCTCACAAAGGCCTCAGTGCTAAACAGAAACAAGTCTAAAGTCAGGAACGAGCAGAAAACAACAGTGACTGAAAGCAACAGTTGCAAAAGTATAAAATACCATACATACCCAAATCCTCACAGAGCTACAGTGAGGCTATTCCAATAAGATTCCCTCCTTTTGTAAGAATTAAAAAAAACCAAAAACAACCCATGTACTCTATTCTGAAATGCTGAATTTGATTCCTTTGCATCAAAGTGGTTATTACAAATAAAGACATCAAATTATCCATTATTCAAGTAGTTGAGGCACTGGGCCTGCCAATACCTGACCCGAAACGTTTGGAGCCTGTGTCGCCTTTAGCACCAATATTTCCTGGAACGTCACTTTCCACTTTTCCATTTTTACACAGACTTTTGAAAATGTGTGTGTGGTAAAGCCAAAGATTTTTCCATCCTGCTCTGCACATGAAATAACTGACAATTTGCCAAACCCAGACTCTTAAATAAACGTTGTAAACCGTGGTTTAGTAAATACGGAGAGCCTTTGAAAACACTGTAACATGTCAATGGAACAGTGGATAACCCAGAGATGCCCTCAAGTCAAGTAGTGTCCAAATCTTACTCGTGTTTCTGCTTGTTTATCAAAAGCACCTTAATATTTAGCCATGACAATGTAAACCTAACATCAAGCTGTACTTTCTGTGGTGCATCACATGCTCTCTATGGTCCATCACAACAATCACCTCCCCAGCATGCCCTCTGTCCAACTCCCACTGTAAACCGATTTCCCCATGCAACAGATCCGCCCTCAACACGCTTCTCAAGACGTCTCCTTGAGAAAACAGACTGCGACGAATCACACATGCTGTTACGTCACCGTCTTGGCCCAGTCTGACTGAGCTCCGCTCCCAGCGAACTAACTGGGGAAACTGGCCAAGAGTGGGTGCCGGAGTGGGTGGAGTGAGGTTATACCGAACGCTGCAGGTTTGGAGCCGAGCAGCTGAGGTGTCGCTCTTCGTTCGGGCTCGACTCGAAGATTTAATGTGTTCGTTATGTTTGGAGACATTGGCTTACACATACCAAAACAGTTTCCTGTGCCAGACTGTAAACGTGTTAATTCCGCTGTAGAGTTTAATATGGTTGATCTGTGGGAATAGCGTCATCTTTCAATGTCGAGGGTTGAAACTTAGAGACAATTACAGAGATAGCAAATCGAGTAAAAGGACAGAGACACAGTAATTAAGTGGGACTGGGGCTCGGCTAATGGTCAGTTATTTATAAGTCTTGTTTTCTGCCTCATAACACTTGTACCAGGTTATACCTCACAAACTCCTGTTACCTGTTGGTTTTGTTCTGATAAATCTGTGCAGCTGTCAATGAAATGAGAGCGTTGTACTGTACCAACCTCAAAGGTTAATAAGTGGTTTATCTACATGTGTAATAATCATTAACTAAGCTTGCTACGCTAACACTGAGGAGACACCTTTATGTAGCACCATAGTTGTTACCAAGAAATCATTAAAAACAAAAAGAAATCAAAAAAATGTCCTTCTGATCAAACAGTAGAATATATATAAAAAAATGCAAACAAATATTTACATTCTTATAGTTTTGCTAAGAGGCAGGCTATGCTTTGTTACAGCTCATCCCAGTTTTTTTTCAGCACAAACCTGCAGAGATTTGTTCATAATCAGTCCGTAACGGTGTAGGAATCAGGAGAGGGCTCAGATTGTTGACTGTCAGCGATGCCTTGATACTTTTCCCATCGCTCAGTGCTGAGGATCATGTCACTCGGCTGCGTCTCAGCCGCCAGCTGCGGCTCTGGAGTGCGGACGCTGGCTGCAGCTCCTGCAGCACTGGGCCCGCACGTTGGGCAGGTGGCAGCGGCCGAGCCAGAGGAGAGTCTGACAGAAACGAGCCGTCAGCCGATCCCGAACACAGACCGCTCCTGGGAGGGTGACAGACAAGGACATGTTATACACACGGGTTGGATACGGACGTTTTTCTGTTAAGAATGTTAAGAAGCCTCTTGAAATCCTATGGCATGTCCTTCGAGTTGAACTAGCGACATGTGGGAGGGAGCACATGCAGGTGTGTTTGATCCTTGTTCAGCGCAGTCAACCTTCTGCTGATTTCCCGCTTGTGTCGGAGCTGAAAAATGAATGCAAGTGTTCTGCAAATGAGCAAATGAGCCAAAGCAGTGTTTAGTGGCTGATAATGGTCTGTCAGATTGGGTGTTTCTTCTCTTTTTTTCCTTGCTGATGAATGTAGCAAAATATAGTTTGACCTTGATTAAGAGAGAGTGCAGAAAAACAAACAAGATGACGAGCATTGCTGGGAACAAAAACATGAACACAAAGCTTCCTGAGAAAGAAATCTATCCATCCATTTGTCCATATATCGTATAAAGCAGATGAAATTAAAGTCAGAATGTGTACCAAGTGGCCACCTGGGGGCAGCATGTGCCCAGACTAACAGTCGCTATCTCTACTCTTTGTTGTAGCTAACTCGACTATTATGTGTAAATGTTAACACTACTGGAGCAGCTGCAAACCCTGGCGGGTCAGGATGACCGAAATGTGAAGACGTCCTCACAAAAAACTGGTGTTGTTCTCGAAGTGCAAACACTATTTTCACCGCTGGTGACGAGGCTGGGATGCTAGCATGTACAGGTTGTGGTCCAGACTGGACCTGAGGCGAACTTATTATGATGCAAATGATTCTAAACTAAGATCAAAAAGTTGAATCTAATTGGCAAATATTCAGCAGATATTTCCACTATTCTATGGACTTTGCTCTGAAGATAAACGGCATTGGCATTGGATGTTGTGTGTAGTGTGGGTGGAGCTCGGGCAGATCACTGAGGGCTGGTAGCTGATAGCAAGACGCTCGCTGTCACTCAAAACGTCGGGGCCCTTCGTCATGTGTGGCTCGATGAAAGTTACATGAGAATTCATCCTGTATTTGTCAAGCAAAACAGCTGTTTTGTTTGCAAACCTGTTGATTCCTGCTGTTTTTATTTGGGGCTTTTGGAGCCATCGAAGTCAAGAACACAGCAATTCGTATCAAACCAGTGCCTATTACATCTGTCTCTACACTTCCTGTTCTGTTATGTCCACGCATGGAGAGATGGTCAACGACAAGAACGGGTTCTCTTCTTCGGGGCGAGTCGACCTCATTATTTTCCTCTCCCTCGCTCCACTCTTCGCTTTGCATGAGCACTAATCATCGAGACGTCGCTAACAGCATGACTGAATAATACGCTTTGAAAGAATACGCTGCTGGGCTCTCCGCTGCTCTCCTGCATCTGTGGACGGGCCGGACAATAACGCAAGACGCTCACCAAATACTTCCTACGTGAACCCCCTGAGATAAACACACAAAGACAACAAAGGGAGCATCTGACCAAAACATTTGTAGACACAGATTTGTATCCATCATCTAGTGGAAACATTTTGACATCCGCTGCCTGGTGTGTCAAATCACAGCTATTACAGAAGAAGAATGAAATTGGAAAACCAGGCCAGACAGCGATTTGAGCTCGGGCTTCACTTGGATTGTCACGCTGCATCGGACACTTCAGAGTTTCAGAGGCTGATATTTTTCCTGTGCTTAGGACTTTGTCCTCTCACCTCAGATCAGCTAAGTGGGCAGAAATGGAGCTTTCTCAGGAATTAAGTTTTGCCATCTGTCTTTTGACTCCTCGACAACCCCAGACAACCCACTATTTCCTGCTGTTTCTCTGTCTTGGTAAATAATTTCAACATCTTCTGCGAGGAGATGACTTCAGCAGACAGTTTTAGTCTTGTAGTGGCGGCTAGTGCCGGTGACAGCTTGTTATTTTAGGTGGGAAAAGTTTGCTTTCCCCCAAACCTCCCTGAGAGCTGCAAACCAACTCTCGGCTCAGAGTTCAGGTCGAATCTTTACTGGTCAGGTTATTCGCAGTGTGCATACGAAGAGTGACATGCAGATTATCAGATTAGACCACCTGAGTGGTATTGTTTGTAAATCAAGAGTCACAGAGCTACGGCTGAAGATAAAACTGATGAATAAAGACAGAAAACACTGTAAATGTTTTAAAGCTTTAAAACTCATTACAGTTTTGATTTATTGAGGCACTTCTCACAGTCTAACACACCTGCACAAACTCCACAAATTCATCTTCTTTTTTGAAAAATAAAAAAACGAATTCATCCTCAGAGGCATTGGATTATTGACAGCACTTCTCATGGAAAACAGGCTAACAAACAGGGGAAACGGAAGTGTGTTCGGCCCTAGAAGAGTCGAATTTCCTCAAAAGCCATTTTCACGTCTGGGGAAGATGGACGTCAGAAATCAAATTTAATGGCAACGCGCATCCAGCTCATTTATATTTCATTTTGGGAGAGACAGATGGGAGTTGAGCCCAAAGGGTTCAACCTGCTTCCAATTACCGCTCAACACCACCTGTACGGCTTCACAACAGAGTTCAGTGCTCTCACACGGAGCAGAGCGGCTCTCCTAAACTCCACTGTGCACGGTCTCCAGTGTCGCCAGGATCAGAGAAACTCCATGACATCACCGGGATACAAGGGTCACAGCTGCAACCCAACATACAGCACAGCATTTCCTGTGTGCCTCCAGTCCTCTATACACCGCCACTTGCTATCTTTGACCCACTTACAGTACCAGCATGCCCCATATAGTACAGTAAACAACAAAGGGGAGCATCAGGACGTGGGACTTCCTCAGTGTACAGAGCTTTTTCTTTCTCTGCTTGGGAAAAAACAAATCCTGCACGGACAGGGTCTCCACAGGCTCTCACGTTAGGTATCAGCGCGAACGTGAACCTGGCCGTTACTTTGCAAGGAGCAGCATCGTGAAAGGGCAAAGAATGAGCTAAATAAAGAAAAGAGTGAAGGGCTGATATGAAATCTGCTATCACTGTCTGCTAAAAACATTTATTTACACATACATGTCATCTCTATACAGCTCTCTGGCATTTGACGGAGGATAGAAAATGCACTCGGATGTGCTGGGACCAACCACATGTTGTAGGTACTGAAAATAACAGGTATGAAATGGTGTATAAGTATAAACCTAGAGAGCCAGAGCTGGAAAATCTTGGGCAAATGCAACATTAACATTGAACTTTTCTTTACTGAATGTAAACAAATATATTTATAAGTTCCATGTTAACAAATAGAACTTGTTCTCTGCAACATTAACAATAATGTTTTGATTCTGTTATAGCTGTGGGTTCATATTCACGATGATCATCAAACCATGGATTACGGCCACATTAAAGCCAAAGGCTTGAGAAAAATGTCACTGAAGAATCTGCAAAGTGTGGTATCTGGTTCTTTTCAGTAGACAGCGGCTGGATAAGAGCTTAGGCTCCCCTAAAGAGAGCTCTGTGGGTGAACGGTGTACAATTACAGTGAAGTATGTGGCCGTCCAGAGGGACACGTGGGCCGGTAATCTGCTGATGAATTTAACCTGAATTCACTTCTCCTTTCCCATTCATTGTTGCATTAACTGTTCTGCACTAACACAAGATCAATATCTTGTGAAATGTACGAATGTTTGAGGTTCTCCTTCACCTTGAATATTTGCAGTGAGAGGAGAGGACACAACATCAGGTGACAGATTGTTATCCAAGGAATCTCTGCCACCTATCAAAAGAGGAACTTTCATTTCAAGGTGTTTGTGTGAATGCCTGTTAAATACTAACTGTGCACTCTGAATAAATGGATTACACCAAATTTATTATTGAATACAAATGCATTATAAAAAAACTGGAAGATTTTAAGAACTTTTCATCAGAATGCTGCACAGATTTACTTCTACACAATGAAACCACGCAGTCGCTCAATAGCTCTGTTTGAAAAACTTCCATATTAATATAACTGATTATGATCTGCAGAGAGCTTTTTGTCGAGTCTCAAAAATAAATGAATAAATAAAACGACCACTAACATCAACATCAACACATTAAGTTTGCACAAGGTGACTTTGTGTTTCCACCCTTTCTGAATGCTACAAAGAGTGAATAACCGAAGCCTTTGGAAACATCGCATCACAAACAAACAGTGATCTCTTTCCTCATATTTGGACACGCGTGCACTTCTGATTTATTGGAGCCCCTTCAGGTAGCGGATGGATGACTAAGCAGGGCTGCCCCAAGCCCACGAATAACATAACCCTTACCGCAAATTGACAATCAAGATATATGGATGAGATTAGTGACCCTGACAACAAACACTGAGACTGAGGCGTGAAATCCGCTGTGCAGCAGACACAGATGCCCAGAGACGAGGCAACAGAAACACACTAATTTGAACACGTGCACCTGTACAGCTGAGGCTGCAGGCCATAATCCAGGAGGAGCCATGGAAAGAGGTGAATTAATAAATCTGCACGGAGAAAATGTCATTTCATGCGTGTCATTGCTTTTCTTTTCTTTTCTTTTCTTTTCTTTTCTTTTCTTTAACAATCAGTGCATCCTATGCATCAGGAGCTCGTGTACAGTCCATGTGATGGATGAACTCAAGTCATCCTCACATTATCCTCCAACTGCTAACCAACCTTGTCCGCCCAGTGGGATAATAATGACCCACGGCTCGGATGCATTGTCAGGGACACAAAATTGGAAATGTGTCTGGGGCTCACGCTGCGACACACGTGATCTCATATCACTGCATTAGTTTCATCTCCCTGAATAAAAGCCCTCTCACTCTGTGTCTGCGTGTGTGTGTGTGTGTGTGTGTGTGTGTGTGTGTGAGAGGCTTCCTGTGCACCTTCAACAGTGTTTTTAAATTTCCCTTTATTGAGTCCCAAAGGTAAATTTGTTCCCTGTAATCAAACAGTCATGAGTATTGGTAGCCGTGGTCTACTCAAAACTCCTACTCTACTAAACTGAGTTGAGTTGAGGCCTACATTGGAACCCAATTCTACCTGAGAACAAAAATATAAAACACTTTTATCTCCTCAGGAGTGCCGTCTTAATACAGAAAGCCACCGGCTGTGTCCAGTTTACTGATAAAAGACCTTTTAGGTTATTCATTAAACTGTCCAGTCACAGTCAGTGAAGTATGACAGTGAGTGATCCTCAACCTCCCTGTGTGTCAGAATTAAGTCCTGCAGGGCCGCAGCCGCTCTTTACTCCATAGATGGAGACAAAGTTTCCTGGTAATACCCATGCAAAAGCACATTCACATTCATCAGTGCACAACACGATTCAATAATCCAAGTGTTCTGCAACTTTTGACAGTCAGACTATTTGCACTGTTCACTTGAATGTCTGTATGTATCATTCATGTGCATACTTTGAACAATATGTTGCACTAATATCAGATATTTCATTCCATTCATCTTTTGTTGGTAGTTGTAGAAACTTTAACAAACTCCCAGGATGGATAAAATGTAATTCTGATTTTGATCGAGAACTATTTTTATCAAGCAACGTGCTGCAAAAGTCAGACCTGATGAGCTTTCCTGACCCCCCCCCCCAAAAAAAACCCTGGAAAGGTTTAGAGCCCACTTAAGTATACGCTATATGTGATGGATAAACCCTTGCAATTGACATTTCCATCACGTCTGGTTTCCAGTAATACTTCAAGATGTATTTGATATGCTTCAAATAACGGTCATGCTCTCTCGGTTCGGCGTGGCATCAGAATTAATGCCAGGTATGACTCAGACTCGTGCTTAAAGAGGGGAATGCTGCAGTACACCGGGCGAGCCAGGGACTCATTTAAATGCATGCTTGTGAGCAAAGCAACATACCAATTGGATCTAATCACAGTAGATCCAGAAGAAGAAGCGCATCCACACTCAGCTCTCCAATACGCACAGAGCCACAAGGGCTAAAAGTGCATTAAACAGGTAATTGGGTTTTTTTTTGTATGAGGGATGCTTCCATACACACACACACACACACACACACACACACACACACACACACACAATAAACATTATGTATGTTTGAGGCGGAGCACTTTGGTTGAGTAAGCACATTAAGAAGTGGTGCTCAATGAATGTAAGGTTACGGCTACCTCAAGGATAATTCTTCTTTTAGGCAGTAATGTGTTCCTGTGTACTCGGATAGGTTTAGACCACATTACAAGCGAATGCAGCATCTCATTAGTCTGTGTTTCACTTCGGGGTTCATGCATTTGTAATAATGGATCCACGGATTTATTCTGTGGCTGCTTGCGGCTTGAAAACACCTTGCAGTATAAATACAGAATGATATTACATGCTACATATGTAGTACTACTAAATATATCACATGTTGAAAAATGTGTGTAAAAATCACATATAGTGCACAACATCAACAGGAAAGTATTACTATAATCATAAACACAAAGCACCTTCAACTGGTGTTAACACTTCTACACCTTCAAAATGTCAGCAAAACTAGAGTTCAGAGTGTAGCACGCTGCCCCCTGAAGAACAGTGGATTGATATCAGATCTGAAAGAGAAATGCCACTGAACCACAGGCCTGCATCAGAAATCTGAGGGACACTGTACAAACGAGGCTTGTTTACTTGTAGATGGCAGCTGTAAACAAAAACAAACAAAGATGAATGCTTCTGGATTAGTTTTCATTACATCTGAACTGATTCCAAAAACCTCCTGCAGGCATTATCTTCTAGGCATCATCCTGGAGTAAAAACAGATAACTAGCACAAATATCATTATTCTATACATATATGCATAATGAAGGTAAAAAAAAGTTTTTTATTTACAAAAAGCAAAATCAAACTCATCCAGCAAAAGTAAAACATCAAAATGTGAAGCCATGCCTGGGTCTGACAGAAAAAAAAGCCTTCCGGTCTACAATTTGCCTGCTGTGAATGGTTACTTTGACTGCAAATGCCTTCTTCTATTCTTTAAAAAAGAAAAAAGAAAAAAAAAAAAAACCTTCAAACTCTGCGTGCCTGGATGACAAAGAGGACCTTTGAGGCTACTGTAGTCAGCTTTTCCACTGGTCTTGTGATGTGGCATCATTAGAGGGGAACAGAAGTGGAGCATTTCCTGTGATAAAAACGTTGCTGCATGACAAACTGCTTCTTATGGCTGGAGCATGCCAGTGACATCACACACTTTAAGATAAGATAAGTCTATATGAGAGCTGTTGGAGCATCTACTGCTTGAAAATTACAATCGACACCTTTTTTTTTTCCTTTTAATGACTGTGTGTTGCTTTGGAGTAGACAGTCATGTGGAAGTTCAGGCTGTGAGGCAGATTCACCAAATATTGTGATATTATGAGCACGGGGTGACGCAGTGACTTGGTAAATAGTGCTGGATTCAAATCCAAGGATCAAGGGCCTGTTTGCATGTTCTCCCCATGTCTGGGTGGGTTTTCTCCAGTGTGAATGCCCTGAATTTCCTCTAGGTGTGTGCGTGTCCTGTTATGACCTGTCCTTGGTGTATTCAGAGCCTTTGCCTTATGTCCACTAGTTGACATTAGTTGGTACAAAGCAAGCAGGATGACAACTAGACGGAAGGATGGATGGATGGATGAATGGTGGATAATGGATCTGGGAAACCTCTCGGTCTTACAAGGTCTTACAAATCACAACCTCGTCTCATGATGAGGATCTTAGTTATTTCCCTAGTTTGACATTCCAGTCAATATCGCCTCTGACATGTGTAAACAATCACTGTCCAATCCACACCTCAGTGAACAGCTCCAACCAGGGCTGGGGTGTGCAGAGGTTGAGGTTTCCCCCTTGTCTTATTGCTTTGAGGCTGAAGCTTTCCTCTTGTGTAAAGTTCATCCTGCTCTTTAATCAGCAGTCTGACGTGGATTTCTTCCCTCCTATATAACATCACATCCCTGCTCTAAACTGTCGTGCATGTCCATGCCTGTCTCTGTCTGTCTCTGCACGTCTGTCCCCACCACTGTATATACCTCACCCCCCCCACCCCCCCCACCCTCACCCCCCCGGGATGGGAGAGACATGGAGGTTACGCCACCTGAAGCCGAGACAGCAGGTCACCTGTCTTTCTCTTCTCAGCAATCCTACTGCTTTTTTTTGTTTACATATATATATAAATATATAAATACTCCAGCATTGTGATTGCTCTTTTCTGTTTCTTTCTGTCTAGTTTTTATCTATTTTATTGTTTTGTTCGGTCTGTAAAGTCTATTAGAGTGTTCTGAAAGATGCTCATAAGATGCTTATTATTATTATTATACAGTTACTGGTTTAAATGTTAAGAAAATAACATTTTCAGTATAAATGTCTTAGCCATAATTGCAGAGACTGTGAGTGCTAACCTTGATATCTCGTCATCTCCTTCCAATGAGACACAATGAGCTGCACCTACTACTCTGTGCTGCTTGCTTCATTATCTGAGCTTTTATTGAACAGTAATGTGTCTTTTGTTCATACAACTGTATGACTGAAGTGACTTCTTGTCACTTCACGTGCTGTGACAATCATCCGCTTCCTAGTCATATGCATTATTATATTAGACTTTGCATTTATTGCATTACTGTTTTCTCTCCATTAAAGCATTCCTTGAAGTAATACTTCGGTTTATGGACTCATTAATATGCTTGTTTGCCCATTTTCCCAAATCTGACCTCCAAATGCTTCTGAAGTTCATTTTGTGCCCATGTTAGAAACTATTGAAACACACAAACTTGTGCATATAATGGTGTTACCGCCTGGTATTTACCCCAGAACCTTGGTAAATATGTCTCTTTGACTTCTCAAACTGGAGAGTAGTGAGCCAAGGTGAGCCAGTCCACTGATTGTATGTAGTAATGCCTGACATCAGTCAGTTCACAGAAGGGAAAAAAAAAGAAGAAAAACAACATCCTTGGAGCGTGATTATCGTTGACAATGGTTTCTGGCGCCTTTCCTTGCAACTGTGTGCATCTCCAAGCCAACTGGTGGGTCTTTGCACTCTTCAGGTCTAATCAATCATCCATCTATCTGATCTATCTCATCTATCTGTCACGGGGGTCAGCTGTGGCCTACACATTAGAGGAATCCCTGCTTGAAGGTACTTGCATTATTGCAACATGTCCATCCCATGTCCAACCAAAGAACCCAGAGCAGATTATGGGATAATAAAGCAAAGCCGGTGTGTGCTTTGAATATGTAGGTTGGATTCACGTTGGCACCAGACTCGATGAAAGCGAGGCTTAATGCCGCCAGCAGCAAAAGCACAAATCTCATTAGCCTCATAACTGCCTTCAGTGCTCTCTGTAATTATGAAAATCCTATTCCAGTGACAGAACGCTCAGTTTATTAGTTGTGTTTACCCAGAGATAAAAGGAGGATTATCTGTGTAATCCTATACATCCCCTAACAATACAGCTGAAACAAAACGTAATGTAAACAGTCTTTATGACTGTGTCACTCACCAGCCGGGACGCTCTCACACTCCTCTAAGTTGCACTTCTGCACGCTCTCAGGCTGCAGCGTGTGGTCGCACTGATCCTGGTCCACTTCCTCCTCAGTCTCAGGTTTGGTGTCGATGCATTTGATGAGTCGACGCTGCACACCGCCGCCACAGGAGGCCGAGCACTGGGGAGAGAGAAGGGACGGATTTGTTCATTTAACGGACCTTTTTCATCTGGTTTTGATTGCTGAACTTAAATATCGTCTTCAAATCTGCACATTTTTCATAGTTTTGTTGCCATGCTGCTATTATCAAGGTTGCTCTTTTCCTCAACACTCTCCGCCCCTGGTATTGATTGAAACAGATGGAGCATATCAATAATAAATAGTCAAAACCAAAGTCCGGGTCACTTTTTGAACCTGTGTGAGAAGACACATTTGATACAAACTTAATGCATGTTTTTTAATATGTGTTAAATATGTAGATGTAGATGAGAAGGCTGGGATTAATATATAATATTCGGGCATTAAAAGGTTGTATTAAGACATTTTTGAGGTGGGGGAGGTCCAGTGATAGTAGACCCTGTAGATCCAGATGTGCTCATTTGACTAAGACCAATACCACAACACAAACAAGAGAAAAAGACCATGGAAAAGTAAAGGAAAATGATATGCTAAGGGAGCAGGAATATCCCTAATCCAGATTCTGCAACCTGAATATATTACGTCAACAAACACAAAGGTATCTTAAAGGTGACAACAAAATCCATTTGTATGGATGAAATTGAAATTCTGCCTTTGGCAAAGCAGTCGCACTTGTCAGTGTTGATGAGAAAAGTTTTATCGCTCTGGTAAATCTAGTTTCAAGCATGAGGCTAATCCGCACTACAAATAAAAGTGATTCTGAGTTGTAAAACTCTCCACTTTGTGCTGTGACTGTACGAACGCCCTCGATGTGGGACTAACCGTATTATCTGATCTCCCATGACAATTAAAGAATTAATATGCGTGACACAAGTTAAAACATAAAACTGAGATGGTATGTGTTATCAGATGGAAACAAGGACACAGCACCTTCATTTAAGGTATTTTACTCACTTATATTGGTATTATATGTGTGGCGTAGAGGGGACAGTGGCGTGGTGACCATCTCTCATTTTACATTTATCTATCCCAATTATTTCTTTATCTTTTCATTTATTTACTTACCTATATTTCAGACACTTCAAAATCGACTGAATATTTAAGAGTCGGGTTATTTTGCTGCTGTTTGCGCTCCTTTGTCCACGCATGCAGCACACAGCTCAAACTTAAGTCTACTGAAAGGCTTCGAAGCAAGGTCCTTATAAACAATGCAGATGCTGTGATTCAGTGTGCTGAAGGTGATATTACAGCAGGATGTGTGAGATTTACTGTCCAGTTCAAGCAGTCTACACTGATCCAAGACACAACAGGCAAAGGATGAAAGCCATGACCCGGAAGCCTTTGTCATTCATTTTCTGATGCTAATCTTGATCAATAATGCAGCTTCTCTATCTATTATTAACAGGACAGCAAAAAAGAAAAACAATTTCCACTTAATTTGGATGGCTGGAGTGAGACATGCACAGAGGAGGGATCACATATATTTTGGAACAGATGTAAATCATGGATGAGATCCAGGGGGTTTAATTTTTAGTTTGATTGCACAGGATCTTCTGTGGTACCTGAAGATGTGCTGCTGGACTAGTTTGTGATGTTGTTGGGTTGCCATCGTGGAGGTTTGTATTTTGCATGTGCAGTACAGGATGTTGATGAAACTGGAAGAAGCTGTCTGTGAATTCTCTACATCCATCAACAATATTTGTGTACATTTCTCACGACTCCAACCACTCATTGTGTGTCTATTTCTCCCCCACCCCCATTCACACGTATGGTGCATAATGCAAGGTACTAAATGCGCCTATGTATGTAATTATGCTGCACCTCCTCCCTTTCAGACTAACATTCAATTGCCAGGAACTCAAAGTCACAGCCCATGTGCATAATTTCCTCTCTCTTTAATCACATCTGCTCCTACACTCACACGTCACACTTCAGGGCCAACATGAACTTCATGTTATTCATGTGTTTAATTCAGTTTTACATAACACTTTCTACTGCAGTGTATTAAAGTGCAACGGCAGTGCAGGGATCACATTGTGTTCATTCATTGTATGATTTTTTTTTAGCAAGGACGGGATCAGAAGAGATTTAGGGAAATAACAAGTAGGCTGGACATTATGGACGTAACATGTAGTAATTCCAGAGCAAATTTGAATCAATGACAGGAAATTACATTCCCTATAGACATGGTGCTAGATCGGACTCATCAACATGTATATACATATATAACTGTGTGTAACATGTGTGTGTGTGTGTGTGTGTGTGTAAGTACCTGTCCCCAGGATCCAGTAAGCCATTGAGCACAAGGCTGACTATTACATGATTGGATGTTGCTGGGCTGAAGGTCCCTGTCACATTGGTCCTCCTCAGGACAGGCAACAATGCGCTGTTGCTCACCTCCTCCACAAACCTCAGAGCACTGAAAGTGCACACACACACACACACACACACAATAGGAGAAGACGTGAGGGGTGACAGGGCACAGTGAAGCTGGTGCTCCTGAGAGTTGTTGGGTGCTATTTAATGCAGACTGTGGACAATGAAAGCAATGTACCTTCAGATAACAGGAAATACAGCTATGACTGATTATAACCTCAACATCAAGAACATGTGTACACAAGAAAGTTTCTACCTACCAACCCACTATCTATCTATCTATCTATCTATCTATCTATCTATCTATCTATCTATCTATCTATCTATCTATCTATCTATCTATCTATCTATCTATCTATCTATCTATCTATCTATCTATCTATCTATCTATCTATCTATCTATCTATCTATCTATCTATCTATCTATCTGTCTATCTGTCTATCTGTCTGTCTATCTGTCTGTCTGTCTGTCTGTCTGTCTGTCTGTCTGTCTGTCTGTCGATCTATCTATCTATCTATCTATCTATCTATCTATCTATCTATCTATGGAGATATATGTCTATGGAGACTTTCTACTATCGCTCAGTAAAAATGTGTTTTCCTTTCAATTTACAACCTCAAACCTGAATCTATCCATCTCTCTGTCTCACTGTACGGGTGTTTTGACAACCTTGAACAACTGCCTTAACAACACATCTAACAATGCCCTGACTGGCTTGCATTACTCCAACTAGCGTGCAACACACGCAGCATCTGCTGTGCTGCCTTCAAGGTCCACCCACCGCCGTAGGAATTTCCATCCATCCATCATTTCCATTGCACTGACCTGACCCCAGGAGGAGGTGTACCAGTCAAGACATGGCTGAAGGTTGCAGGGCATCTGGGACGGTGGCCTGGAGGACATGGCACGGCAGTGGAAAGGTCGTAGGGGTCTCTGATCGCGCATGTCGAAACACTGGACCTCTCTTGATTTACTGCCGCCTTCGCAGTTCTTGGAGCACTGGAGGAAGACAGGGCTTGAATGTTAATCAAACAGCATGAGCGTCCGGCCAAATGTGAGGGGCGTTGCATGCAAAAGCATCGCGCTCAATGGTTTCAACAGGTTTCATCATTATTCTGAGAAGTTTTTCAGTTTTCACATCCAGTACACAACTTGTATTACATAAACACAAAACACTGTTACTGTGATCCATTAACACAAACAGTAAATCAATAACAACAACGACTTCTTGGTCTTAGAGTATAACGAGTGGTCTCACCCTACTCCATTCGTCAACCTTCCAGGTGGCGCAGGGTCGAAGGTAACACCGCTGGGCTGGTGCGGGCCTCTTGGCCGGATCGCAGTCCGAGTCTGAGCCGCTGCTACAAGTCAGAGTCCTCCAGATGGCACCCAGACCACAGCTGGTCGAGCACTGGATGCAAACAGAGTCACACGTGAGGATGCCACTCATAGCTACTAGTGAGACGGAGAACGGTCGATAGTGCAACATGCAAATGTGTGGGTCAGTTCAGACTTACAGGGCTCCATTTGCCAGTGACCCAGTAAGCAGTGGTGGAGGTGGAGGTCTGGACGGATGTTAGCGGTGGAGGAATCCACAGTGTAGTTGGACGGGTCGGGGATACGGACGCAGTAGATGTCTGTGATTCTAGGTTCTGTAGTGATGTTGTGTAAGGAGAAGTTGCAGCTGTCGTGGTTGGAGGCTGGTCTGGAGGATCACCGCTCCTCACCATCATGGGGATGATTATTTCATTGTAGTCGAAATTAGCTGGTGTAGTTAGCGATGGGGAATCTGTTCCAGTTCTGCTATCGAGGACAGGTTCTGTGGGGACGGGTTTCATCGGAACTCCTTCTGTGTTTGTCAGAGGTACGATTTTTGTTCCAGTTGATGAAGTGGCGTCATCGGAGGCCTCATGATTACCCGAGGTTAGCAGAGAGGGGACAGGTACAGGATTAGAGTTCTCAGAGGCTGGAAGTGACGTTGTACTGAGGTCTGGGTCAGCATCCTGAGAATACAGACGAGTGGTATAGACTGTCTGTTCCAGCTCCAAAGGGAAGGCAGTTGGAAGTATTATTGATTGACTGGTTGTTTGAGGTATTTCTGCACTGCTCTTGTCCACCTGGACTTCAGTCTCGACCTGAATTACAGTTCCTGGCATAGATTCTGGACTCACAGAGGACACTAGGTCCTCTTGGCCAGTAAAAATATCTGGATCTGGATCGAGGGTGCTGTTTTCATTGAAATTATACTCATAGTTATCGGTCTCCTGAGCAATGACTGTTGTAACTACAACAGTATCAATAGTGGTTTGGCGGCTGGGAGTGGGAGCAGCAGGGCTTGGAGTTGCAGCGAAAGTCACAGGATTTCCATCCTCATTGTGTGTGCTGTTTTCATCTTCCTCCCCATATTTCACACCAAGCTCCTCTCCAGTGAAAAGACCAGGCACTGTGTTTTCACTGCTTTCAGGCCACCTCCGATGGTCATGTTTCTCTTTGAGTGTAGGTGAAAGCTGAGTTGTAGATAACGGTGGTGAGGAAGTGGTATACACAGGGAGAAGATAATCCTCAGACAGGAGGTCGTCCAAATTCTCTGAATCCTCTGTTATAGGCTCCTTTGTTGCTGCTTTTCCATTGTCCTGGTTTGTGTCTCCTTCCGGTTTTACAGTGTAGGTGGTAGTCATTGTAGAAAATGCTATTGTACTCGTGGGAGCACTTGTAGTGTCCGACAAAATGTTTTCTGTCACACTGTGGGTAGGCGTGACCCCCTGTGGGGTGCTCGGTCTGTGACTGTCCCCCGAGTCTGTGACGTCGCTCTCGAAATCGTCCGACAGGTCGACGTGGAAGTTGATGAAGTTATAGTCGTAGTAAAAATCATCAACTTCAACGCTGTTTTCCGCAGGGGGATCTATGTTCTCAATCTTATTGTGGTAATGAAAATCTCCCTCGACGTTGTTCTTGAGGCCGTTGTGATTCCTGGGCTGGGCTCTGGTGGTGCCGTGTTTGGGGGGAGGTTTAACATCGGGTATGGAGTTAATTTCATTGAGCACTTCTTTGCTTGTCCAGCCACTTCCAGACCAGTCCATACCGAAGTTATCCACCACCTGTGGACAGTCCTGGATGTAGCAGGTGCTAACTGCAAGGGGCTTTTGTTGAGGGTCGCAGTCGACGCCCGTGTTTCTTGAGCAGGTCACGTTTCGACGACGGACTCCACTTCCACACGTCAGCGAACACTACACAACATAGACGGGAGAAACATGAATGATATGTGACCGAAAAGGCCTGATCATTTTCTAAACATCCTCTTCAAGTTCTGTGTTTTCTTCATGGCTTTACATTTGATATAAAGTGGTGAAAACGATACTCTGGGGGGAGAGAATGGGGTTATGACACACAGCAAAGATGTGAATCTGCATCATAAGACTCTTGACTGTATGACACCAAAAGCATTTTCACTTTCATTTTCTTTTCAAATTATCTCAGCAGCACCTGGAGAAATTTGCACAGTGACACGTCTGGACAGCCAGAGAGGTGAAGAGGAAGGGGTCAGGAAGCACTGGGGGGGGGGTTAGGAGAATTTACATGCCACTTCAGCTGGACACAGAGGTTCTGAGAATCAGGACAGACTCTTGAATGTTTAGGACACGGCTGATCCACTGAGGCACAGTCTGCCGCCACAGAAAAACAGGAAATATACATACTACTGTAACATGCTAACAATGGCAGCGCTAACATGATGATGTTTGCCAGCTTTGTTTGCTCTGCTCAGCATCTGAACTTAGCATCATCATCTTACCCACTTTACACCCACTATTCTGGTCTCACATTAGCTCACATTAAGGCAAGCGCAGAAAATACACCCTGGACGGGTAGACACGTCATTGCTGGGTACACCATTCACTCTCAAACAGCAAGAGATGAGTTAGAGTGTTCAACCAACCTGATCGAGTATATTTTTGAAATATGGGAAAAATCAGAGTTAACTGAGAAAACCCATGCAGACACAGGGAGAACCTTGGTCCAACCGGGATTTGAACCATGGACCTTGTTCTCACGAGAAACCGGCATTTAACACCAATCCACTATGTCACCCAATTTAGCATGTTATACTGCCAGAAACCCCAAAGAGCAAACAAACTAAACTAATTAGACAAATATAGTATGCACTAAAACATACAGGGACTCAAGACAACGTTTTGCTTCTGCTCTCATCTCCAGTCATACACACAGTGCTCCTGTCTCCAGGACACTGACCAACATCTGACTTTTTATCATCTTATTGTTTTCATGTTCCAAGCTTCTGTAGCTAACCGACCAATTGTGGTTGTTCCATTCAAAGCAATCTTGGTTCTACCACTTTGAATAATATATCTAAAAAAAGAAAACAAATTGCTTATACATCTTGAAATGGGGTGACGTGTGATGACACTTGCTGCTAAAATAAAAAAGAAATGCATTACATAAGAACTCAAATAAAGAGCCATAAAACTTTTCTCTTCATCTTGACAAAGAAGACCCTTTCAGAAAACGTGTCGGCAGCTGTAAGACTTTCTGGTGACGTGAAAAACAATTTGCACATCATCTTGAAACCCAGACTCACCTTTGACCAGCTGTCAGTGGTCCAGTCGGCAGGGCAGAGGATGTGCGTGTTGCAGGAGGACACGGACTCAGGTCTGGGGATGTGTTCACATTCGCTGGCCTGCAGAGCTTTCTGTTCGTCTGCGTTCACCGCCTGGATGCACAGCACTGTCCTTTTGGTCTGGCCCAGACTTCCACAGCTCGCCGAGCATTTCTGCCACTCTCCAGCCCACCATCTACACCAAAACACAAAGGATGCAAATGTCCCCGATGTAATGGTCCACTTATCACAATTTGCAAATGCAGACGACTCACACATATATTAGGATGGCTGTTTTTCAGACATTTGGACAGATTTTAACTTTTGGTTGTGATTTCTTTGTAAGAAGGTCAGAGAGACAAAAGTAAGGCAAAGACCTTGCATCCTTTATATTGGCGATGACTTTCTCCCTAAAAGAACTGAATGTCACTTATAAAAAGATAGATTTGGGTGAAAGTTTTCAAGGAAAACAGGAAAAAAAGAAAAACTGTTTTCATTGTTCTGAGCGGTGGCTGCTCAGACAAGCAGAACAGAACATGTGCGCACACAGGGTGCATTTCCTGTGGATTGCTATAGGCGTCAATCTCTGCAACTCAAGCTGTCATTGGCTGAGAGGCTGAGTTCACCCTGGTCTGCACTCAGACTGGTAATAGAGCTAGGTGGCGTTAGGAATGAGGATATGTGCACGTGGAAACAATTTCATTCTCCAAAATGTCCCTGACGTTGCATACAGAGTGCTCTGATTAACTTCAATAAGAAGCACACTGGATAATAACACAGGTGGGATAGACTGGAAGAAGAACGGCTATTTCATGCTTTATTTTAACACATATATCCTGATAGCAATGTTTGCTTCAAATGCCTACTCTAGTCTTTTGCAATGTACTCTTATTATTCAACCCTTTATGTTATTTTTTCTCAGAATTATCATTTTAATTCACAGTCAATGTGAACATCTGTTCGATCTCTTATATTAAGAGGAATAGACTTTCAGACCTACAGCTCAAAGTGATCTGTGAAGTCACGCTATAGTCTTGTCTTTAGTGCTCCAGCACCTCCGGTGATGATGAATTGCAAATCCCAGCCATATGCTACCAAGTATACTATAGATAAGATTACAGGTGTGTTTTTTTTAATCCACATAGGAGCCCTGGTTGCCACAGCTTCAATGGATTCCTTCCTTCTGATCTTGAGCGTTTCCATGCAAACTATGAAGAGAAGTGTTTCCTCCTACAATTCTCAGCACCTCTCAGCCTGAGGTCTGTCTGAATACAGCTGGTGTCATTTCATAAATTATAGCTTGGAGGTAGACTCACATCGCTGGACAAGGATCCTTGTGACAGCTGGTCTGGTTATCGTCGGGCCGGGTTAAGGGGTCACAGAGATGCTCCTCCACTATCCCAGTGGTCTTTTCGACACAGTGAACGATTTGCCTCTGAACACCTGGAGCAGCAGATAAGAGAGAGAGAGATAAAAGCTTTGGTGACTCATGTGCAACGCTGTCCTCTCACATGCATCTTATGCTGTAATTATGGGCGAGTAGCTTGTGGATACTAGAATTGTTGTTCTAGAAACATGAGAAGTAGGAGGAGGAGATGGAGGATTGTTGTCTTATTCTTTATTTTTATGTTAGAATCTGACATTCACAACATAAAGCAAAGTAACCCCGACTACAGATATAATACAAGTCTCCATGCTTTCTTTCTGTCTCTGCAATCTGAAAAACTCCCATTACAATGAGACTAACTGGACAGAAAAGCCTTTCTGCGGCAACCCCACTGAGAATTGCAAAACATGCCGGTTTCAGACAGTATTACACAAAACAGTGCATAAAAGGACTTGTCTCCTAGGTCTGTGACAGATATATCTCTTCCTGTGAGACCTCGCCCTACCATTACTCCCACCCCATCAGAGCAGGAGACACCTCTCACCTCAGCGTGGCCTCTGCTCAGAGCCTGCTGAGGGCCACAATGTGCATCTGATAGATAATTTACACCTTCAAAGACATCTCTAAAAGGACAAGCCAGATATGACAGATTGAAAGTCAGATAGAGGCAAAAAAAAAAGGACGAGGGGTGGCACTACAGTATGAGCCATGTAGATTACATGGTCTTTGTGACTAAATTCAACAGTCTTTCACATTTGTTCTGTGATCTGGTACTTGGTTGGTATCAAATGCATTTTATATCAAAAGCTGAAATCCTTTTTTCTGATAACTAGAGACAAGATGTCAGGTTTTTTTTGTATTAAGACTCCAGAAATAGAAGGAAAGTGGAAGGCACTAAACAATCACACGACTCATTCATGCATTTTCTTGCCGAGGACAGAAATAAAAATCAGATGCCGCTCATGGAAAAGTGGAATCTTGGACCAATTTTGTCTGAGACCGTTCTTTCAATGACCAAGATGAGATGATGACGAAATAGCACGGACTGTAACACCAACTGTAATGATCATCAACATGTAGGATCATTGAAAAAGTAAAGTTGAGGGAAGTTCAGTAAAAAAAACCCCAAAAAAACTCTTTCTTTTCATGGCTGAAGAAACTCGAGACCAAATTTTTACAAATTTCCTGTCATGGAACGAATAAAGGTATATTCTAATCTATTCTATTCTATTCTATTCTATTCTATTCTATTCTATTCTATTCTATTCTATTCTATTCTACTCTATTCTACTCTATTCTAAATAAAGATGTTTAGCGAGTTCATAAGTAAGTCATCTACATAGTCAGATCCCTTGATGGGATGTGACTGTCAATCATAGCTAGCGAACTACCTATTTGTGATATTGGTGATATTTTGCTCTACACTACACAGGGTGTCCACAACTGATAAGATATGATAATTAGATTTGCTCTTTTGATAAACTTCTGATAACTCCGTGGTTATCAAGGTTTTTAATCAATCACATTGCCATTGTTCCTAAACCAAACATTTCCGGACTGATGGATTGCAAGGGATGGCTCCATTAACCTGGCCACCTCATTCACCAGATATCATCCCAATGGACTTCCTTTTATATATTATTTTTACATAATTATGATTTGTCTGTCACAAATTTGTTTAAATTGTAAAAGTGTAAAAAACTGTATGAACCCTGTGTACGTTTGAACATAGACGGGCACTTAAAGAAAAATGTCTGTATAGCATCAGTTCATTTCATTGACCAACACTGAAGTAACAGCCAGCACATCTCTCTCTCTCTCTCTCTCTCTCTCTCTTTCTCTCCTCCACATTCTTGCCTCGGAGCACACTCATTCATCCTACTGGTCGAATCAATAATTGTGTTGCAGGAGACGTCAAACTAGACTGAGAGATTCAAAACATGCCAGTCCTTTTCATCTGGAGTATTTGTGGAGTGCGACAGGTATACCAGCATAGCTGGTGGTGAGTTATGTTACATCAATGTGTTGTCCCTGACATTCAGAATCAATGTTACAATCATGTTCGTCCATTCAACAGTGAACTGGATGAAGGGAAGAGCTTTTACTTGGATCTGTCCAAATAAAAAATCTGAATAGGTCAAGATCAATTCCTGTGAGCAGCCAAATAAGCAGCTGAATCAAATCCTGCGGTCCAGGGAGTGAGGCTGAAGCATGTCTCCACATGATCCAATTAATCCCCAAACTGTCAAATCAGCCTACTGTCTTTGAAAAGTCCTTTGAGGACACAGTTTTGGATTCTTTTTCACGCAATGTTACTTTCATTGGATTACTGTTAGGCCACAGAGGACGCGCTTTCAAAGCCCACATTTGAGAGCCAGGACGGGCCAGCTGCCGCTTTTCATTCACACTGTAAAGATTGATCTACAAGGTCCGTCGTCCAAACCAGAGCCGACTGTAATGTAATTAAGAGAGAACAAAACACAGCGCTCAGGACTTCTCTCAGCACATTGACTTGACAAATAGGTTTGAAGACTATGATGATGGTATGATAATAGAATAGAATAGTCCTTCTTTCTGCGTTGTAATACTCGTTATATACTGTTAGCTGCTGGTTTGGCAGCTGACTGATAATGTCTCCGGCTCTTTGATTAACAGGCCTGTATCAATGAAAAGCCATCAAAGCAGTGCAACATTAATGGGTGTAAGATAGTAGTGGATGTACGTATGGATTGAACTACTTAACTAAGGGACTGATGATTGGAACGAATGGAGGGACAAGCCCACCTAAAATAATGATGGGAATTCCAGCTCTTTTTGGAGGCTCCTCCAATTTTCTGCTGTTTAAAGCAATTTATTACCAAGTTATGCTGAGTGTAAAATGAATGAAACCCAAACCTGCATTATAACAAGTGTTTATCATTTATATGGCTTTATTGATTGAACATACTCAACCTTAAACAGCAGTATAATGAAGCACTCCTTCATTCATCAGGAGCAGGCTCCCTTGCTTGTCTTGTCTTTCCGGTTGCATTGATGCAGGTTGTTAGTGGAGCCTGGTCCATATGAGACTTTGCTCTACTATATATTCACAATCATAAAAGGTCCCTTACATCCATTCACACTTAATGGAATTGTATTTTCTGTCTCTGTCTACTCTTCAACATAATCCACAAGGCTGCGCTTTCATTGTCGTAGAAACACTGAATGTAAACGTTAAGTGCTATTTAGCTTGACCTTCAGCATAGAGGAGGGTAAAGTAGAACTAAAAGCTTTATTGTTGCTCCGACAGAACATGGTAGCATCTCAGCAAGCAAATTCTCTGAGCTTCAGCAATCTAATTTTGATGATTCAAGTTGTACTTCTCGTCCCACCTCAGAGTGTTAAGCACTACAGCAACGCCTCAAGGTGTTTGTCTTACCTGTGCCACATGAGACGCTGCATTCAGCCCACGAGCCGTATTTCCAGAAGAAGACAGACAAAGGGATGTCGTTGTCCTCGGACACATTTCGACTGATGGTGTATTCATAACGCACCCCTGGATTAGTCTCCTGAAACAGAAGCTGTGGAACAAAACACGACATTTCACAAACTCTGACAAAGACGCCACCAAAAAATCATAAAGAATTGGGTTATCTAATGACCCTTAGATGAAAATGAAAACATTTGCATTGAATGGCCAGCTCCTGTATCAGTCCAACAATAATTCATGTATTTCCTGAACACTCAGAAGCTCAGATATTGAGATGCACAGGCTTGTACTGTTTCAGATCATTAGCAACTTTGCCTGTGTTGTCAACTTCGTACATCAAACACAGACTGTGTTTTTTTTCAGAAGTTTTTTGTCAATAAGATTGCAGCTGTAAGGGTTGAGATTCATCCATCCATGTTATAAACTTTCTCTCCTAATTCCTTCCTTAATCATAATGATCTGTTGGATGCTATGAAGCCTTCCTCTAGCCCTGTTGCCAACACACCCACACCCTTTCTAAAAACCTGAAGCTCTTGGTTTTTGGTTTATTCCAAAAATTGCTGTGGATCAGGCTCCCTCGACAGAAGTTATCTTGACCAAACAGCTTCATGAATGTTTATTTGCACATGATTTGGCTTCTGCCAAAAATATACTACATAAACTGAACAACTCATCGTCTCTAATGATCTACTTGGCAGTCTACTGTCGGTCCTCTGGACTGATTTTCTTCCAACCTCTCATCCAGGAATTTACAGCTGCCCTTTCATGTGGCATGCCCTCAGGCCTGCTACTCTTTGCTTTATATCTACTGCCATTACATAAGTTGTATTATTAGCAACTAACCCCCCAAAAGATCAAAAGACGAACACCTAAAACAGATGACACTTTTGAGTTTCCAGGAGACGATGCTGACTGTATCAACTCCACAAAGACAGAGTGGTGGAGCACTGGTATGTTTTTCTGTTATGTTAAAGTTCTACATTATTCTCATTCTTTCCATCTCAAAAGGACAATACACACTTTGAGATCAAAATGTTGAAAATGTTAACACCTACCTGAATCCATAAAGGCTCGGTGGTGGGCCCCGGGGACGTCAGGTTCTCCAGGTGCCCCGTCCGCTCATATGTGAAAACCGTCCCAGCTGCTTTGTACTCTCCGTTCCACTGGATTGTCCAGCCTCCATTCAGAAAATACTTGTTGGGGGTGTCGCTTCGCAGTGCCAAGAAATTCCCAGCTTCAGCCACCTCCTCGATGCGGATGTCCCAGGCTCCCTCTGGGATCAGGCCAATGTCCACGTATCCTGAAGGGTATTAGGTTTCATAGGAGAAGAAAATCCTGTCAGAGCTTCTTACTTATCATCTATCACAGAAACAAGGGAATGAAGTTGGTTTAACAAATTAAAAAAAGACAAAGAGTTATTATTGACAACAAATAGTGCATCTACAATCTGAATCACTGCAGTGATGTTTACCTTTTTCTCCATAGCGAGAAGTTCTAATTCCTCACTTTTTCCTTCTCTCTGCTCATGTTTCTTTCATCTTGCATCCAATGTGGAAAAACTAGACAGATCTAGCTACTGCTGCGGTTATTATTATTGTAGTACTATAAGACCAGCCTGAGGCGTCCATGCAGATGTTCCCAGACTCTTTACATTCGTAATCAGATTATCATGGTTTTTTTCAACGCTTTAATTAAGAACTCATTGAGACTGCTTCACTTTGTACATTAAAGATCAATGAATAGTGTTCAGTACGAGAGTAATTATTATTGTATTGAACATGTGGGTTAACAGGGTGTAACATGGTGGCTCACAGCAAGAATCTTTCCGTGTGGAGTTGTGCGTGTTTTCCCCATGTCTCTGTGGGTTTTCCTCATGCATTAAGGTCAATCAGAGACTCCAAATCGGCTCTAGGTGTGAATGTGAAAATGAATGTGTCGGGTACATAGTAAGTGAGATGATAAATGGATGCCCTCAGGCCTCGAGTGGCCATCACCGGGACTGCAACTTAGTGGTAATTCACAGGTAATTTCAGCCACAGGGGTTTGCCCTTATAAATTAGGTTTCACTTTCTCTCCCCTCACTTCCTCTCCACAGTATGTGCAAAGACGTGTGGGAGGTAAAGTGAGGAGGAACGTTAAATGGGAATCCCCCCGTGAACCTGACTCCGATTTAAACCTGTGCTTTCACTGCGGTCACGGGTCAATACGCTATGCCTTTTGTAAAAGGCCAACTTCTGCACAGACATCAGAGGGAGACGCACCAAGTCCTTCGCTCTCCTCAAACGTTCTTCTCACGGTTGTGCAGGTGGAGCCATTACCGTTGCAAACCCCACAGCGGTCCTCGACAACGCTGGACCCGATCACATAGTCACAGCCTATGCTCTGAAACACATAAAATCACAGTCAATGATCATTGCTTCTAAGCTTTACATTGTTGAAATCTGCCTATTCGAACATGCCTTGCAACACATGGTTGTACTGAGACGGGCAAATGTCAGTTGCGCTTTGTACCCTAACCCTAACCTCCTAAATACATAAATAAATAAGATCAAGGTACAAGATGTTCTGAAATCCTCACGTCCAGAAAAAACACCTTGGGTGGAATTACTCTATGCCCAAGTAAAGGAAAACGTCTTGATATGTGCTGACAACACTTGTGCGGCCTGTAACGTTTCAAAAACCCTCCAAAACACAAACTGGGTCAGGTGAGGCAGGAAGAGCAGCCGTCTGACAAAAATGTCACAAAATGCCATGAAATCAGTGCCCGAAGTCTGAGATTGCTGTCCAGTAGTTATCTGAGCGGAGTCTATATCAGTGACTGGCATTTTGGCCCGCGGTGATAGGCAAGTGAGTAGAGAGATAACAATGCACAATGTTGGTCTATCAACAAACTCATTTTCATGCAGAATGTCAACTGTACAAGACTCACCTGCTGAGAGAGAGAGAGAGAGAGAGAGAGAGAGAGAGAGAGAGAAACGATGGGTCAACTGAACACACTGCATACTAACAAAGCCCCAACGCCAATAATCTTGTTTTTCGAGAACTGTGAAAGATGACAAACTGGGGGAGGGGGAGACAACGTTTTTTTTTTATGGTGCAACAGAGGAAACAGTGCCGCTACCTTACAGATGCCATTGATGCACATGTCTCTGCTTTTGTTGCCTTCGTAGCAGGGCGTCCCATCGGTGACGGCGTCCCTCATCTTTTCAGAGAAGTGCTCGTTCAGCGGCCGGCAGTGCAGCTCACAAGGGCTGACTGAGAGATTTTAGGAGAAAAAGGCAACATGAGGCAACAGCGCACACCCTCGAGACGGCTGCATTTCCCTGCCACGGTCGGAGCTGTTTACCTCTATTGATGACAGCTTCCCACTTGTAGAAGCGGCCCTTGTACGGCATCGTGTTGAAATGTCGACACTGCAGGTCTCTGAAGGTGGGCAGGTCCTGTTGACACGGGGCCGTGTTGCAGATCTTGTACCGCTGCCGCTCGCCCAGACAGTACTTCCCTCTGTGCTTCGGGCTGCGAAAAAGTCAAGGACGTGATTTCAGAGCTGCTGATTGACTAATGGTAGGAACAATAAAGCTACACCTCAGAGAAAGAGAGTGCTCAGACTTAGAAAGTAGAAAACAGACGTATGTATCTGACAAAACACTACAAGTAGAACTGGTAGCTTAGATGTCAAGCATCTGTGGAATAATTCCCAAGACAATAATGCCAGGAATAATGTTATTTTCTCAGTGTTGACTGAGAAGAAACGTGATGTGAAATGGCCTTAAACCAACAATCCAGATGTCACCTCGTATAAGGCAGACATAGATTATGAGTTCCAGTATAAAAGTCATCACATGACAACTTAACAACAGGATCATCTGTCGTATTTGTGCAGTATGGATGAGAGGCCGGCCTTACACTGGGTTGTCACACTCTCTGTGAGCACTCTGGACTCCAGCTCCACACGTCCTCGAACACGCCGACCACTCGCTCCACGGCGCCCAGCCTCCATTCACGGTCTCTGGCTGATACCCAGCCACCACACACTCTCCACTGAAACACCACTGGGAAGATTAAAAAAGACAATCATCCACATTATCAAACAAATGATGAATAAAGAAATACATTCAAAATGTGGGTTTTGCCTTTTTGTGAAACAGAAAACAAATACTGCATTTGGCAGCAACTTACTTTAGGTTCTATATTAGCTATATGTCTTATAAAAACACATTATATCTCTGGATATTACTGTTTGTTGTTGGGTCCTGCATCCCCATAAGAGCTGAGAGAAATGACCATCAGACTTAAATGCTGTGCAGCAGCGTGCTCTCCATTTGTAAAGGTAGATTCATTATATTCTTCGCTAAAGGAAAAAGGAGGCATTGAAGGATCTGCCCTTTTTCTTTAAACAGTCTAACCCCTCCATCAAGGCTGCCACTCAGTTATGAACCTTTTTAGCTGAATATATCAAAAAAAAAAGTTCAGCCATTATGCTTAATACTGCTTAACAGCAACAACAAATCAATAAAATATGCAAATAGATAAGAGTCTCATCCTTTTAAAAAGAACCACTAATCGTTATCAAGACAAAAACACAGCGTTCTTATCACAGCCTCCTTGTCTCGTGGTTCATTCTGACCGACCTTGTCCTCTCCACAGCTGGTCCCATCCACGGCTCCGTCCAGCTTTGAGTGGCAGGTTGTTCCGACCGTGCACCACAGAGTGCTGCACACGTTCTGGGAGAACAGAGAGGGATATGTCCCGGGCAGGACGCATTTATTTCCAAAGAGGTTTTAGTTTTAAAAAGCACATAGGCGGAGATACGATCACACTCGCATGAACAATAAGTGAGTTGAATTAGAGCAAAGACCTTCAGTGAAGTGAAAGCACGTGTACACCTGATGTGAAAGCTCCGTGTAGAGCTCATATTATTACAGCTGGACTTTTCTTTTGTCCATCTTAAGGACACTAAGCCAGTTGCATTGGTTTAAATGTTCATGTTTTAGTTAAGTTAAAATTGATCCTAAAACCATTGTATGGTAGAGACATTGTATGGACACCCCCCTACCTGACAGGTGACACCACCAGGTGAAATGTGTGTGTGCCGAGCCGCTGAGTTTTACACTAGTTGTGATCGGTTCAAGGCTTTTGTTGGTCGATACGTAAAAAGAGGCTGTTACACTATTCAAGGCGTGAGGATAAGAAAGCGGATATAGTGGTTTCTAGAATTGAACGGACCACATTTTAGCTGTATTTCTGAGATGGTGAAAAAAAAAAGTTTGAAGCTGAAATTGTTGTCGAATAGCAAACCAAGATTTCAGGTTTGATGTTGAGGTAAGAGGTCAATAGATGGCATGAGGCCAATAATAACAACAAAACCGATTTCTATTTTATACGACAGAGTATTAGGCTCACATTCAGAAAAAAAGAAATCACAAATTTTGAGAATAAAGTCATTACAAGAATAAATTCATAGATTTATGAGACTAAAGTCTCAATACTTTTGATAATATGATGCTGATGCACCAAAAGATTAAGCATCTCCTTGTTCATGATCTAACAAAATCCTCCACTGACTTCATTTTATCAACTGTTCTCCTTGAAAACAACAGATTACAATATCATGACTTTATTCTCACAAATCTACGACTTTATTCTAGAAATTCATGAACCGAATTTAGTTGAAGAAGATGCATTTCCTGTCATTCAGGCTGTTTTATAAGTACCTCAGCATGCTGATTTCAGTGGCCGCAATCAGATCAATCTAATCAATGTAATGTCTGTGGACGATACCATCCAGGAGAGGCATGTAGAGAGAGAACAAGATGGGCCCGAGAATAGAACTGTGAGGTACTCCAGACTTAATATTGCAGAGCGAAGATGTGAAATTGCTCATGGCCATGCAGAGCTTCTTCTATCTGTCAGGTGGGATGAACTTTGGTTGAGTGCTGATCCAGATGATGAACCCACCTATTCCCTCAGTGACGGGATATATGACATGAATTACTAGGTAGTTTTATGTTTTTTCACCACACAACGGTGCTCTCGTTTAAAGAGGGAGTCGAGGGTACAGGTGCAGAAGTTTAACAGAACTTTCAACTTGTTGGGAAGATTTAACAGATGTAGTTTTGGCAGGAAAAAGAGGCAAAGTTTGTCTCAGTTTGGCTGTCAAAAAGGCTTGACCAGAACCACAACAGCTCATTAATTAACATTTTATAGCTCATTGAGAGAATCAGTGAGTTAACAGCCTTGGTCTGTATTCGTAACAGTAATAAATCAAAAGACCGATAAGGCAATGATTTTTTTCTCTTCCCTGATAGGGTGAAGTCTGGGTGTGCTGGCTGGAAAACACTGAAAGGTCAAACGTACTGCTTATAAAGGAGTTCCCTGGCTGAGTGGTCTGATTGTCTAGGCTGGATCTGGGTGCTGTCGCTTGACATTTGTGATGAATGTGCAGAGGAAATTTCACATTTATTATTTTTTTCCCCCCAAATCGTCTCTGTGTCTGTGGATCAGGATGCTTTCTGACGTCCAAACAGTTTCAGCGTGTGAACTTTCTGAATGCAATCATCAGCAGTATTCTGTGAACAATGTTGATTTCTTCCCCCCTCTGATGTCCCGATAACATGAAGATAAAGGTCGGAAAGACAAACACATGATTGATCGTCTGTGTAGGAAGTCTGTCTGATCACATTCCACGGTGGTATTAAGAGCCGCTTCTATAAGTCACTTCTTGCATCTTGGATGTGATTCTCTAAGTCAAAGCGAGACTTTTCAGGAGAGACTTTTCCCAATAAAACTGGGGAAAAATAAGGAAAAATTCCCAAACCTGTAACCTGAGCATCAGGCTCAGTTTGGTTGCACGGTTGGGAGCCCTCTCAAGGCTGCATATACTGTCGACTGTGCAAATGCATTCAGCTCTTATCTGTGTAATTTCATGGATAAAGCAACATGAGAAATTTGGCACAATGTCAATTTCAGAGGGAGGCTCATATTTCACGACTGGAATGTCTGTCAGACAACGTGCATGCTTACAGCCTGCCTTTCCAGTACGTTCTGCATTTTGAGTCTCAGTTTTCTGTATATGTAGCAGCAAACTGTGTTGGGATGTAAAATGACACTTGTCACGCAGTTTGGTCAGAATGAATGTTAAACTACGGTTTTTTTAATGTGCACCCACCATTTTGACTGAAGACACTGTGTGACTGTGTTGGATTGGAATTTGCGTGTTTTCAAGAGCAGCAAAATGAAGGGTGTTGTAAATCTGTAAGCTGTTGTGTTTCTGTCCTGGTAGGTGGAAGGGGCGGGTTGCTTGTAAAACCTGTCCATGCTGTAACAAATGGTGTTTATAGGGGATTCAGTGTTGCTGGTGGAAAACTACGTGTGTGTGTGTGGTCTCATTCTGTCCTCCGATCCTCCAACTCCTCTGTTGCTCTGACGTGATGGACAACACTGGGTATCTGCTCCCAGCCAGAGTGCGACCTACTGTAAGCACTGCTCTCACAGACAGGGCTCGAAACAAAATAAATAATAAAAACGTACTGACTGAACAACAACACAGACTTCAACAAAGAGAGCCAAGTAAAGCGAAGCTCGTATTAAAGATGGTGGATCTTTGAGACACTTGCAGCAGTAAGCATTAATACTCTGTCTGCTCAAAGTCTTACCAAAACCTCACACCGTTTACTGTTACCGTCACGTGTGAGCTGTGTGTTTCTACTGCAGAATGTGAAGTTTTGCTCATGCAGAGTTTCAAACCAGCTAAAGGCATAAATCAAGACGGATGGAGACAGAGTGGTGGGAAGAGGGGGAAGGGGCCACGCTGTGCAGCCTACGTATACAGAGTGTGAAGATAACAGTGGGTAATTTTTCAAAACGGCCCTGATATAAATGGCTTCATGAGTGCTTTCCAAAAGATGTTCCCTGTGCCCCTAATTAACTCTGCTCCCTTCCAGAGAGGTCAAAAACATGTAAAGACTGTGCCTTTTTAATCATGGCCTTTGGAGTTTGGAGGGGGGGGAGAAAAAAACTCTGCCTACAGAAAACTGCTGGAAGGGACAGCACAATACTACTCTGTCCATCGACTGTGAGTGTGAGCTGCATTAACTATTAAAGTATGTATAACTATAACTATCGACTGTGAGTGTGAGCTGCATTAACTATTAAAGTATGTATAACTATAACTATGTATAACTATGCTTTGTTATGTCCAAGCGAAGCCAGAGGACAGAGGCTCATACTATTCAGAGGATATCTGGCGCACAGCAGTATTTACAATCCTCAAACTACTGACATCTCATTCATTCCGAGTCTGTCTGGGTTCATGAAAATAGGATACGCGACATACAGATCAGCACTAATTGATTCATCTCTCAAAGATTTGGCATTTGAAATGTCATCGGTGGCTATTAGCATCAGGTGTCTTCTGACCTGACATTCGTATGAGTGTCTCCTCATAAAATGGTAACATAGAGAGGACTAAACTTAACTCTGAAACTTGCACAAGAAGTGGAAGAGGAAGATCTATTGGTAGTAACTAACATTTACTATACAGTGACATTGGAAAATAGGGATCCACTGGTCCAATCTCAGATCTAAAAGCATTGCTACCACTCCAGGGAAACATCATTACCTCACTGTGCGTGCACATTATACATGTGGACAGAAAAGTGTATTATCAGCAAAACGCGATTAAAATAAAAAAAGAAATTAGAAGTACACAATCAGAAAATATTCCAAATTCTATAATAGTGCACAGTGATACAAGAACTGCGTCCTAGATTCCACCCAAAACGATTCCCCCTGCGTTATCAGTTCATTTCGGTTTCAGGTGAAATTCGTCTGAACTGCGGCTGGCAGGCGCTCTCAGCTGAGACACTTCATCACTGCTTTCTTTGGAGTATCGATCTTAAAGAGCAGCAGGAGAAAGGTGCAGTTACTCCGACACTTTCACTCCGTGTATCCCCTAGGACGGACACGGTAGTTACACGCTAGAGCAGCTCTGCTTCGTTGGTGAAGGTTACTGTAACGCAGGAGATGTTTGTGAAGGTTTTCAAAGGTCTATTTCCTGCAACATGATTACGAGGCGGACTCTGCTCACGCTGTACTGAAGAAATAATCGTTCTCCATCAGTGGAGGAGTTTTGAGAAGGAGTTATAAAAGAGTGTGTTGTTGTGACACTGTTGTTCGGGGCACCAGGTTGGGGCAGGTCAAATCAAAGCAAAGAAAAATAAGAAAGAAAAACATGTGGATGTGGAATTACAAATCCAAACTAAAAGAGCACAGAATTATACAAGAAACATGGAACAACTGTGCTCTGTCAAGTTTCTTCTGAGACTCTTACATCCATGTCATCGCAGAGCAGGGAACCAGAGCCGTACTGGAGCCGACACTGATGGGCAGCGCTGTACAGGACCCCGGGAAGCAGCGAGCTCACAGACAGCTTCTCCTTCACAGGGGCATCATCAAGGCACCAGCCCCAGCCTCGACTGTGAGGGGCGGGAGGAAAAAGACCAGTTGGTTAACAGCAAAAGTTTGTGAGATCTCTTCATTACAAGACTTTTCTGTAAGTACTTTCTCTCTCTCTCCCTTAAGTTTGCTGTTGCTGTCTAACTATCCTCATGTTATTATCCACCTGCGTCTCTTACCCTCACAATCTTTCCAAGCTGCATTTCCCCCACAGACATAAACTGAATGGCAGTGACTTCCCCCATCATTATCTCGATTCTATCAGATTCAATATTTCGATGATATAATGAAACGCTCAAGCTGATTTATTGGACTCTGTAACGACGCGGCCATTACCGTGACAGCGAAGTTGAACTGAAAATAGTTTCACTGAGAGTTAAAACACTTGGACTTGGTTCTTGGACTGACCCAGTCTGAGCTGGTCCTGACATTAGCCCTGAGGAAAAACAATATTAGTGCTCAAATTTGCACTTTTTCCAACGACCTCCTTAAGATGGAACGCAGCAAAGGGCACGGCGAAATTATTAGTTAAGCATCTCATTACAGCTTTCCATTACCATAGCCAATTATGCTAAATGCTGCCAGTCACGTTAATTGCAAAAGCAGCCGAAGATTAGGTGCTACACAAGACCTCGGTGGGAATTTTATTATCTGTAACTTGCAGATGGAATGCTTAAAAGAAGGAGATAGACGACTTCTTTAAAAATGAAAGAACAGTGGAGGAGTAAACACCTCACAAACACGCATATACAGGAGAGTGTAAAAGGACAGATGACATCTTGCATATTCTGAATTCGTTAAAAGCACAATGATAAATGCCACAGCTTGAAACACTGAGCATTGGCATTTAAGCTCTGAAAATGTGAAGCAACTGCAGGGTTGTCATTAATGTACAGATGAGTCATTTGCTTCTTTGGGGTTCTTCTTGTAATGCAAGAAACCTTCACCCAGGTCCCAGGCTACTTCCTGACATCATTTGTCCAAGCACTTAAGAGACGACACTCTCCCTGAATACACCTGCAAAGAAAGGCTGAATTGTATGTGTTCAGTCAATCTGCATTGATTGTCGCTTTGAAATGGGTCATAAATATGCAGAAAACAGGAAGCGCTAACACGCTCTGAGGCGCTGGGATCTGGCTTTATGCGCCGCACACCTGTAAGCAACAGAGCGGAGCGTGTCAGGGCCAAACACACAACAGCTGTGTGCACACGTCTCGCTAATCGTGAATCTGTTGCTCCGTAACGTTGCTGAACACCTGCTGTGAAAAGTCGAAATCGAATAAATCACCTCTGCCGACAGAGTTTAACAACCTGCATATGATTTGTTACACGTCCGCAATGGGTGATAATTCTTTGTGCGTCGGTACAAGTGGAGCATACATCATTTAACACAGACATTACACCCATTGTCCACGTGGAAATACGATGACATCAGCTTTGAAGCGCTACATAGATCACAAATTAGACTTTGATAACCGCAACAGAGCCGGCTCTGCTGTCACGTTTTGCTCTGTTTTTACACTCACGTTTCGCCCCGTTAGTTTACCTAAAGTCTAAAGGAGATGAATGAGATAACAATTTATAGGATGACTGTTGAGTGGCAGCAATTAAAATGTTCTCCATGAGTGCCTCTGGCCTGGGTAGCGGCTCAGAGGGCAAATTAGGGTTCAGCCGCAGCCTCAGTCAGAGCCGGCTTTCCTGGAAATGTTTGCAGCAGCTAATGAACTCCTTTCTGAATCCTTTCACCTTTAAATTAATTTACAATCAGCGTACGCGCTGGAATCATATCGGAAACATAATGTGCAGGATATCTACAGGCTGTTTTTTTCGGCTGGGCAGCAATTAAATGGACTTGAAAATCTTTCTTTTATTTCTCTCCCTCTCCCCTCTCCCTCTCCCTTTCTGGAATTTAAATCACATTAAAGTGGTGTCTCTGTTTATGAGCAGCCCGTCAGTGTGATAACATCTAAGCCACTCTGCTCGGTGTGACCTTCCACATTCCACACGAAATAACACCTACGGACCAAACGCCCGAAACAGCACAGGCGGCAGAGGCCCGCAGGACAACTGCAGCAATGTACAATGGGAGCCTTGTCCTGCAGTCAGTGAAAGAGATGACATAGAGGAAGAAATGTGGGGCAGGCAGGGAGGGGGCAGTGGGAGTTACTGAGTTATTTCTTTTTCTTGCTTCATTTAGAACATTATATCACCCGACATTATACCACTGAAAATACTTTCCGTCACAATGAGGGGTGTGTTTGTCCAGATCACAAGCACATTAGCTATCCTTTCAAGTCTCTCAGTCTGTAAGCATCAAGCTGAATTTATTCCTAACATCCAGCTAACGTCTCAGTCCATAAGATCTGTGACGCCTGAAGACCCATTAGCAGTAATAAACACACGTCTGCAGCCAGAAATAGACACTGGTGAAGATTTACTCCAACAGGCTAACAGTTATGGTGCTAATGTGCAGAGGCAGGTGTGTATTATATTCACCCTCAGGCTGTGTGAAATAAGCTAAGGTGGACCAAATAGAGCCTGGACAAAGCTAGTCACAGTCACAACCTTAATTACTGCAAGACAAAACACAGCTAACGATGTAGCATCTTTACAGCTGTGCTAGCTGCTAGCATTAGCCAACACTGTTCTCTTGTACAGTCAGACAACTGAAACACTAGTTTTCGCATGTTTGCATTTCAATTTAATATATACGTATATTTTTTAAACAATGATCACCATCTAAAAGTTGCATGCTAGCATGCTAACGTCTGACTACTGGATATTATGATACAAGAAAATATGAATGATTCATCCTCTGGGCATCATGAAGAGCTGTGCAATAAATAATGGCTTCTGAGTGACTTTTAACTAACAATGTGTGGAGAGTGCTGAGTCCTGGGGCAGCGCTGTCTGGCCTCCCTTTTCATTACCATCAAACACAAACCAGTGGCTTTTGTGTAGCGAACTCCCACGAGTGTAAATATCATCCCCACTGGACCTTTTTCCCCCCACAGTGGAGTCAAGAAGCTACAATGTTGTCAAGGCGCTGAACTCCCACTTAATGAATTCCAGATGCTTAGCATGGAGAAACTGGGGCAACCAGAGTGAACTGTGGCAGACAGACAACATGTCCTGTTGAAACTAGTGTCACAGTGCAAGTCTTGGCCACACACACACACACACACACACACACACACACACACACACACACACACACACACACACACACACACACACACACACACACACACATTAGCATTAGGAAACATAGAGAACTCCGACAAAATGATAGTAAAGCATTTGTTCGGCTTTATCGTTTTACTTTTGCACCAGACAAAACAAATGTCCTTTTGTTGAGGAATGGAGAACAAAACATGGTGCTGTATGAATTATAGACTGTAGATTTGGTGTTTGGCTTTAAATCCAAACACCATAGGGGATAAACTCTGTGCGGTAGCAACTGCACAGTGGTTCCACCAGCGGCTGTATAAACATGTAATTATCTTGATGAAAACCTCGGCAGACATGGTGAATATCAGCTCTGTTGTTCAGCCTTACAGTAATTAGATGAGTTGAACCGAGTGCTGTTTTTTTTTTCTCCCTCAGGTCACGGTATAGGAAAGATATATAGTGTTTTAACAAAACAGTCTCATTACTACCTCCTGCTGTGTGACTGAGCAGGGATGCGTGCCTGATCTACATGAAGAGAGAAAGGTGGATGACACACCAGTCGTCAGGGCACGTACACCCCCCCCCCCCCCCCCCCCCCCCCCCCCCCCCCCCCCCGTGACGTGTCATTAAAGCAACAAAGCAGACGAGATCTGAAGTGACAGGACGTACACATGCTAATGACAGCTGCCGGGACTGAACTTTACAGGGAAAGAAAAAGAGGCCATTTAGACTTAATAGAACTTAAAGCACAACAGAAACCTTCTATCATACGCATATGACATACCAGAGGTGTCAAGTAACACAGTACAAATACTTTGTTACCTTACTTAAGTGGAAACTTATTTTTCAACCTACTTTTTACATCCACTCCTTTACATTTTCACACAATTATCTGTACTTTCTGCTCCTTCCACTTCATGTAAGTAGAAGCGAAGTAGATGCTTTTTGATTAATCATTGATCAATAAAGACTATTGATAACATGCTTCTAGCGTATGAAGATTTACACCATTACAATACTTATAGGCAACTAGTCATATCTTCTGCTCCATCAAACACATGTTAATGGTAAGTAGTACACATATGTGGTTATGTGTGTGTGTGTGTGTGTGTGTGTGTGTGTGTGAATATATATATATATATAATGCACCATAGGCTACACTTTGCTCCTTATACTTTAAGTAGTTTAGAAACAGCACACTTTTTACTTTTACTTGAGGAAAAAGCTTCAGCTGATACAGAAGTATTTCTACACCCTCGTATCTGTACTTCTACTTGAGTAAGTATACTTTCCACACCACTGTATATGGCATAGAGTAAACACAATCGTGCGTGGTGTGTGACACTCACTCCAGGAAGCGGGTGATATACTGGCGGCTGCAGCGTGACCACCTGGGCAGGGACGTGCCGTACAGGAGCTGTGAAGACATGACGAAAGGTCGTTTCCCAATGGGTTCACAGTCATTACCGTTGCCATCATGCTGAATCCCAAAGCTGTGACATAGAAGCACATCCCACACAGAGTGAAATTAAAGTGGGCACAACCAGGGAAAGAAAAACTTTTAAGGCAAAGCAACAAAAACAAATATCCGTTCTGTCAGTGTGTGTCGTTAATGCCGAGACGCCAATATTTAACATTTATTTGTTTTTTGCAGCATTGGTGAGACTCAAAGCCAGCACAGCGCTCTGTGCACAGCACTGATAAAGGAAACACAAGGTGAAAAACAAACAGCTTTAAACACATATTTGCTGGTTGCTCGGTGGGTTAATTTGCAGAATTCTGTATGTTCATATTCATCTCCATGTCTTGAAAGCTTCTGGCGGCTTAATGGAGGCTTTTTGTCTGTTCACCACATCAACTAGAATGTCGACGCAGGGGGAATTAAGCTGCAGACTTGAAGGCTTCAGAGCGATTTCTCTGAAAGACTGAGAGATGCTGCTTAGGAATAAACTCTAGAAAAGCCGTGAGGAAATTTTTGAGTTATAAAATCATAACTTAGGCCGTGTCTGAGTAGAGTTGGGAGAGAAAAAAAAGCACCAATTTACTATTTTTAGTAGATTCGTAGTCTTGGATTTGGCCAATTTACAGTTTTGCAAAATCCACAGAGAAATCTCCACAGCTGCAAGCTGGAGCTTCCAGCCACAGGTGGAAAGGATAGGATAAATGGGTCAAAAAACAAAGATCTTTTTTTTTCTCCTCAAATTGTACTATTGCACCCCTGGATGCTAAAAACAACTTTCCTGTCAGTCTATTCTTGGAGGAGCTTCAGTGAGTTCATTTTCATTTCCTCCTTTTTTTCCCCTCTCCTTTGTATGAACGACAGCTTGTTATTCACAAGGGCTCTCCTGTCAATCCGGGGCTTGTTCACGCAGCCGGCAGTCAGCCGCACACACTCGAGAGTGACGTGAGGCCTCACAGGTGTTTCAGGCTCAGCTGGACTACAACAATCACAATGAGCAAAGACAATGGAGCCAATGACCACACATGCTCCTTCAGCCAAATCTACCAAATTACCTCGAGGAGCCCGTGACAGGTCGCTAGACTGTGTAATTGTTAGGCGCTACATTTCAGGGATTTCACACTGTTCCAAGCTAATATCAAAATAATAATAATAAAAACGATAGATTCTTCTTTCTAATGTGGCACCACGTGCCGGAGAAGAGGCACGACGGCTGCTCAGCTCGTCTCTCTGTTCCTCGCGCCTCTTGTCAGTCAAACGCTGACAGTGATGGGGATGTGTGCCTTTCATCCTGCCACAGCCCTCCCACACACACCTTCACCGAGAGCCGCACACAGCTGCTACTTGTTGCTATGGAATATTGAATACGGGGTTTTCATTGGCTCGCCTGAACTGATCCCTTATTAGCAAAGTTAATCAAGCAGCACTAATCGTCTGTTTAAAGGATTTATTTTTAGTGTAGAGTCGCTAAAACACTTCTGTGATTTTCCATTGTGTCTCTCCACGTGCTTTATTTTTAGTCTCTCCTGAGAGAGCCTGTTTTTCCTTACGTGCTTTTTGATTTTCTTTTTTTTCCCCCCCTCAGGTTTTTTGACGTCTAAAATACAATCCTCAAACACAACTTTTAAAAGAGATGATTAAGAAACCGGTCAGATAAAATAGCAGCACGGCGTGACAAAGTGGCAGGTTAATTAACCAGCTGCAAGCTTCAAACAGCAGATGATATCTGCAAGCCTTAGACAAATCGACCGAGGCCCGGCTAGAGTCACCGTTCTGCTGCTGTTATTGTAAACTTATCCGTGGACGTGTTGAGCGAGAACTGAAAGTTGGATGTGGGCAGAGCTTAGCAAACAGTCGGATAAGATCAGTCAGACGGATGAATTCATTGGAAATGCGACAAAATGCTCGACTGTGCACGAAAACTTTTTGAAAATCTTTATTTTTTCTGTCCAATTGTTTGACTAGAAATGTGTGTGTGTGTTTGTGCATGTGTGTGTGCATGTGTGTGTGTGTGTGTGCAGTGGACCCTTACTTGTGTCCCAGCTCATGAGCGACAGTGAAAGCCAGTGGGAGCCCTGTGTCCTCATTGATGCTGCAGCTGCGATGCGGCTGACACATCCCGGCCACGTGGGACAGACCCAGGGTCTCACACGGCATGTTGATGGCTGCGCAGATGTCCTTCCTATAAGTGTGAAGGAAGAGCGCTGGTCAGACAAACCATCGGGAGAGATCGAGAGATACAGAGAGAGAGAGAGTGCACACACAGCTGAGCAGATAAAAGCAATGGGCTGGTGGTTGGAAATGAAAGGAGCCGGAGTGAGGATCCCATCAAGTCAGTATTGATATTAATGCAGACTGGACGTAGATGCACTCCGTAGCTGTATATCCCCAGGTACCACTTAGAGACTGTAAAGTATGGAATGAGCATGTAAGGGCATCGTATCTGAACATATAACAAAGGTTATATTCCCTCTACTGAAGAAATCACATTTGAGGCATTCCTGATTCTATAGCTTGTTATCTGCAGAGAAGAAGAATAAATACTCTGCTCAGCCATTCAAGGTCACCTTTAATGAAATGTCACACATGTGTTATATGTTCATATGCTGGTATCGCATACTATATTGCACATGGTATGTGGACATATGGGCTCAAACCATGTAATGTCATAGCAGAGAATGTCATGTGAGTGAAATCATATTCATGTTTTTCTGTTTCGTAGAGTTTTATTGAAAACATCGGATGTGTACAGAGGTTTGGGGTGTTATTCTGATTCAGTGAAGGTAAACATTCGAGATCCCATTAATATGTGAGTGCTGCTGCCTTCAGACGCCTGCCAAGGCTCGATAAACCGACGGAGCAGCTTTCCATACAGTTTAAATCGATGCCGGGAAACAGAAACATTCAGGGTGGAAGTGCAGATTGCAGACGAACAAATGCAGGCTGATAGTTTTGTGGCGATCATTTTTTTGATGCTGATTGAATGAATTTGCCAGATGGTGGCTGATATTTAATTGAAACAGCTGATTTGCACATTAAACTAATTCTATCACTGATGAGCTTTTCCTTTTTGTATTGAATTTTCCACGGTGATAAAATCACTGCAGAGGAAAAAAGAATCCGCTCCAATCTAGGTTAAATGTTCTCTTTGTGTTCGTTTGCACCCCTCCACTCTTTTGCATAGCTCAGTTTTACCAAAATAACATGTTTGTCATATGTAGAAAGTGTAAGCATACATACAGAGTCAGACACATGGATGTACCTCACGTATACCATAAAAGGCGCATTCAAAGCAGATATCAGGACATTTCCAGTTTGGGCCTATGATGACTTCACTGTTGCTATGTGGCACTGCTCACTCTCCTGGAGTGTAACTCTGATAGCATTTCTCACAGCTCTCATATGCTCACAGACGTATACTTAAATAAGCAAGGTCTGCAGAGGCCGTACAGAAACATGCTGTATCTAGAAACAACAGTGTTCTGCTGCCTACACACATCTCCTCTGTTCTGCTCTAAATCTAAGGGGCTTCAGATTAATGTGACCAGGGTGACCAACACTACATAGAACATCAGTCAGGGCAAGGTTACACAACAGACCAGAAATACTTTATTCCTAGGGGGGGTGGGGGTTGTGGTACAGCTCTTCTAAATCAAGCAGGATGTTAATTTACCTCTAGGAAAGCACAGAAACACATAGAAACACAGAGATTAGTTCTCATTAGAGGTACTGCTCAGCATTTCACGTACCTGCTTGACAGCGGTACACTGACTGAGCTGAGAGCTTTTAGATGTGGGCTCGCTGAGTTATTAGCCTACAGGTGAAGCTTTTCACAAACAAAACATTCTGGTGCCAGAACAGACGGACTGACAGATCAAACAGCAATAAGCTTTTGAAAGAAAAGGCAGAGAGGTTCCAGTGGTGTCAAGATGAATGAAACATTACATTTTTTCTCTCCACAGTGTTTTAGGGGACAAAGTTGGATCGTGCGGGGCTTAAAGAAACTTTAGAAATAAGGTCACTTTTTTTGTTTGCTTCTTGATTTTTGTGGCTGGGTGATTTGTGAATGCCTCAAATCACCTGAAATGGTTGTTGACAAAAAAACTCATACTGTGAATAGCTAAAAACCTTGGAGCTGTGAAGGGTTCGTGATTACAGACACTTGTTCATTATCTAGAATATCTTTTTCTGTGTGAATTCATTTCACTTTCACTGTTGTAGCTCTTTTACTTTTCTCGGTTCACTGCAGCCGCTGAAAAACCTTTAGATTTCAAAGCTGAAAAAAAACAAAACAAAACACAAAAAAGAAGAGTTCTGTCTTCCTCTCACACCAACACCACCCACCCAAATCCCTAAATCAATGATTGCTCTGCAGTGACGTGATAAACATCAGATAGGGATTGACTCTTTGGCTCTTGGAAGCTGTGATTAAGCATGGGAGTGAGAGAGAGGAAGAGAGAGGAGGAGAGAGGAGGAGAGAGGAGGAGAGAGGAGGAGGAGAGAGGAAGAGAGAGGACGAGAGAGGACGAGAGAGGAAGAGAGAGGACGAGAGAGGACGAGAGAGGATGAGAGAGGAAGAGAGAGGAGGAGAGAGGAGGAGAGAGGACGAGAGAGGACGAGAGAGGAAGACAGTGGACGAGAGAGGACGAGAGAGGATGAGAGAGGAAGAGAGAGGAGGAGAGAGGAGGAGAGAGGAGAGAGGAAGAGAGAGGACGAGAGAGGACGAGAGAGGAGGAGAGAGGAGGAGAGAGGAGGAGAGAGGAGAGAGGAAGAGAGAGGACGAGAGAGCACGAGAGAGGAAGAGAGAGGACGAGAGAGGAAGACAGTGGACGAGAGAGGATGAGAGAGGATGAGAGAGGAAGAGAGAGGAGGAGAGAGGAGGAGAAATGACGAGAGAGGAGGAGAGAGGAAGAGAGAGGACGAGAGAGGACGAGAGAGGATGAGAGAGGAAGAGAGAGGATGAGAGAGGAGGAGAGAGGACGAGAGAGGAGGAGAGAGGAAGAGAGAGGACGAGAGAGGACGAGAGAGGAGGAGAGAGGACGAGAGAGGAGGAGAGAGGAAGAGAGAGGACGAGAGAGGACGAGAGAGGAGGAGAGAGGACGAGAGAGGAAGAGAGAGGAAGAGAGAGGACGAGAGAGGACGAGAGAGGAGGAGAGAGGACGAGAGAGGAAGAGAGAGCACGAGAGAGGAAGACAGTGGACGAGAGAGGACGAGAGAGGAGGAGAGAGGAAGAGAGAGGAGGAGAGAGGAGGAGAAATGACGAGAGAGGAGGAGAGAGGAAGAGAGAGGACGAGAGAGGACGAGAGAGGATGAGAGAGGAAGAGAGAGGATGAGAGAGGAGGAGAGAGGACGAGAGAGGAGGAAAGAGGAAGAGAGAGGACGAGAGAGGAGGAGAGAGGACGAGAGAGAAAGAGAGAGAAAGAGAGAGGACGAGAGAGGAAGACAGTGGACGAGAGAGGACGAGAGAGGATGAGAGAGGATGAGAGAGGAAGAGAGAGGAGGAGAGAGGAGGAGAGAGGAGGAGAGAGGAGGAGATGGGCAGTTTTTCGTTTACCTGGTGAGCAGGACTGAAACGTCATGGTGCAGCGGGTGTTCGTCTCCTTTCATGTTGAGTTTCTTCTGCCACTTGCAGAAGCTGTTCAGGCTGTTGTCAGCGTGGTGTGTAATCTTTAAGTCGTCCTGCATGTCACAGCGACGTGGACGGATGAGAGGAAACAAATCGCACATTTGTAGCCAAGGTACCACTCTGCACAAAATGCTAAGCTCTACTTGGCAGAATAAAAACAAATTAAATAAGCACTTTGGGTTGAATTAAGTGGCACCGCATCTACGTCATGATGACGTGACCTTTTCTGGGACCCTAATAACAGTCATTCAGACAAAGAAGTACTATAATGGCGACACTCTGCTGCTTTGTACTTGAACATTAGCGCTGATGTGTGCTGTTAGCACATCGACCTGACCAGAAGTAAAACCTGCTTCGGATGAGGATTGTTTACCTGCTGCAGGACACAGTTTCTATGCATTTGTTTCATATTAGCAGAAAATCTCAGTCTGAACCTCATTACATTGCTTGTTTTCTGTTGGATGTTGGGTTTTGGAGTCTCTGGTGCTTGTCTGGGAATCCCAACGACTATATGAGACTCCATGAGGTTACTGAAGCTCTCTGAGAACGCATAAGTGCTCCTTTAATACCACTTAAATAATATTTATTCAGTTTTTATGCAGATTAAACAAATGAGATAAGCTTCAGAGGTGCGGCGAAATTCTGTCTCCGCTTTGGCCTGTGTTGTGGCAGACTAGAAGAAACGTCCGAGTCCCTCTAAACAAGCAGACATGAAGCATTTGAGTTTGAAAGAAAGGTTATGCCGCCATGGTGTCTTTGTACTCCAACGCCCTCCTTTGTACTCACAACGAAGACACTGCAAACGCTTCGAGGTGCCTCACCATTGCTCACACACACATTCTGTTCAATTTGCCTCGGAGAGAACGGTTTATTTCCAGACAGAGTTCGCTGCATTTCATGGACATTTCACCTCATCCTGCTCCAGTAAGATGAGTCGGACAACCACGATGTTGATCGCATTTCCAATGCTGGCATCTCGGAACAGACCTGCCACCTGGAAGAGAAAGAGAAAAACAAATCCGCTTGATGTTTGTGTGCGAGATGATTTGTGGTTGAAAAACCCGGCGATATCTGTAGGGATAGGTGGCAGATTTATCAGAAAAATAAATCTAAAAAGAACTGCTCCTGCATCAGAATTCAGGCGTTATCTTAATGTCAAACAAACAAGAAAACAAAACAAAAACATTGAGGGAAATGATTTTCTTTTCAGAATCCATTTTTCCATTCCCCTGGACCATCAGGATAATTTGATTCCTCGCATGCACGTGTTAGAAAACCTGAGGCATTCGAAGAAATCTATTAAGTGTGTGACGCACATACAATCAGGCACACACAAACAAGCAAACCTCTCAACACTGAAGGTTTTAGAGCCATTAATATTAGCCATTACTGCAGTCTTAAATCTCATAATGTCTCAACTCAAGACTGACAATTGATAATTGTAACTTGTAATTAATTAAAACCTTCATAATTCGGCAAATACACACCATGTAGGTGTCAGGGGATATGCAGTTGCTGAACTTGGTTGTTTTGCCAGGAGCATGAACGTCTCGCTAGCTCGTTATGTTTGACTTACAGCTCGTCCGTCACAATAACTCAAAGCAAAAGGAACAAGTTGATATGTGGCTTTGCGTCACGCTTGCAGCATAAAGGCCCTCTGCGATGGGCTGAAGCTCCTCGTCACGTAGGGACTAAACATTTCTGACACTGCAGTGGACATTAAAGGAGGCATTGTGTGTGACTATAAGTTGGAGAAACCACTGTGCAAGCAGCTGAAAGTTTCCCTGGTAAACCTAATTAGCATGGGGGAGCCGAACAACTTTTTTACTTACTTTTTTTCCATTCAACTATTTTTTCTAATGTCTATTGGAAAGGGAAAAGAAAAATAGATTTTGCAAAAAGCTGTGCTGAAACTGCTTTTTTTTTGCAGATTCAACATCATTTGTACAATGTACGTTTTTTAGTTTTATTCCCAGTTCTGACAGCTTTTATAGAAAGGCTTTCAACATGAATCATTCTTGGCCCGACTCAAATAAAGTGTCATTCCTAAAAAAACATATAGCAGACATGTTTTCAAGTGGGTGACAGTTCTGATTTATGGACATTAAAAGAGGTAAAGCCTCTGGACCACATGGACAATAATCATGGATGTGACTTTGTCCTTTTGGACGTTCAGATTGGATTCCATTTGAAATCCTTGATAATCCCAAAATGTGTAGAAATGTGCCCCCCTCCCTCTATGTCCATTAGCCACAAAGCCCCCACCCCTGCAACCAGCATTACAACTCTGCTCAGCTAAAACACTTGGGATGCTGTAACTCTCTTTCTCGTCGTTGAATGAACTGGAACACGCTGCTGGGAAATGGAAATGGAACGGTGCCAAAGAGTAACAGAGTGGAGACCTCATCCTGCAACTAAAATAACCGCATTAGTAAATAACCACTCGACCCTGATGAGGCTCAGAGGCAACACTCGGAACAAGGAGAGAGTCAGATTCCTGCCGTTTATCTCCTTGTCAGCCAAACACAGTAAACCGCCAAGTTTGGACCTGGATAAATCAAAGTCTGCTGTTTACAGGCGTTGTCCTTCGTAGTAGCGTCCATTCAGACATGTTCGAGGACTCACAGTGCAGCTGAATTGATTTCGAACCATTTTTTTTTCGAAACTCAAAATGCTTCAAAGTTTCTTTCTGTTTGTTAATCTCCATTGTTTGCCTTTGCGAGCATCCACGCGGTCTGTTTGTCTACTGTGGCTATAAATTCATACAGCTGGGTTCAAACAGTGCAGCCATATGCAAAAATGCAAAAAAAACAAACAAAAAAAACCAGAAACTGCTTGGGAAAACTGACGACTTCAAGACAACGCCGGTGATGAGACAATGGAGCGGCTGGGGGGCTGAGGAAGATGATGCCATTACTTATTGTTTGGACACGGGTAAGAGGTTGTTTCCTTTGATGCTGCGCAAAATTGTTTTCACATAGCTGAATCGTTCGGGGCTTTAAAGTTCAAAGCTGCCGTGTTGAGGGAGTCGGACAAAAAGAACCAACGGGAGGATGTGGGGAATAATGGCCACTTCCTCTGTGTATTAAGTCATTTAAACCGTGTGCTTCTCTGCTCGTGAATTCCCTTTCCTGATATTCTGTCCGCTCATACGTAGCTCTCCTACAGGCTGCAGACGGAGCAGACGTGATTGCATTTTGGAGAAAATTCTCATGTGCGAATCAATAACAGACGAAGAGCTGGTTTACTTAACCCCTGACCTGTAGGAAGCAGGGAAAGCGCTGCGAAAGGTGAAGGAGTCATGGCTTAAATAAGCAGGGAAAACAGTTGGGTCCATCTGCCGTGTTATGTGACACGAGGGGTGGAAAATGTGAAGTAAGATGCAAGATGGTGAAACATCCGGCAAAGCCTGCAGTCAAAACACTGGAAGGATGTTATCTCCTCACACTTAAAAATGCAACTTCTTGCACTGTTTAACCTCCATCAGGGAGGCAGAGTTGCACTGTCTTGTCGGATTTGCTGGACTGAAGAGCAAAGAACGGATCGAAGACAAGAGATGTTTAATTCTTAAAAGATCCCACTTTCCACTGATCACTTCTTGCATCATCTTTGTGTCTGAACAAGGAAAGTTTTAGGAGGGAGACATAAACACACTAGTGACTGGAAACAAGTCAAGCCAATGGTCAATTAATGAAGCCAAGCATTCATTCATTCATTCATTCATTCTACAGTAGGGACTGGCTCAATCATCATCTCATAAGCTCATTTTTCATGGCCTGGTGCAATTTCCCCCCTCACACACACCAGAAACTGTAGAAACTATAAGTGGATAGGATTAATTTCACAATGCTGTGGCCTGTGGATAATTCCCTCAGATGAAGTCAGACTGTGTGCAGAAAGTGTGCAGGCAGACGTGGGGCTGAGGATGCATGCGTATGAGGGGGAGCGCCTCCACCGCACTTGAGGATTTGACAGCTGGACAGCCGCGCGCCTTCACAGACTCAACGTGGGACGTGCCTGAAAGCCTGCGAGCTCGGAGCAGCTTTGGGTCAGCCACGTATGTACTGTAGGGATACACACCGGGTTTAAGACATCATCCCAAAATGTGTGTGTGTGTGAGAGAGAGAGAGAGAGAGAGAGAGAGAGAGCGGGCATACACAACAACGTATCAAACAGGTTGTTACTGAGCCTGCGGGCTTTCCTCGGCGTCACTCACTATGTTCATGACAGCCAGGATGTAGCTCTCCACCGCCTCGCTCCCGTGGTACTCCACCATCTTGGGGTCGGCCACCACCAGCGTTTCCACCCACTTCTCTCTGCTGACGGAGCGCGGACGGATTCTCCTCCCCCTCCTGTGCTGGCGCCGCTCCCAGTGCTCCCGCTGCCTCTCGCTGGCTTCCAAACTTTGATGAGAATCTGGAGACGGGGGAGACAGGAATAGAAAACTGTCTTACCCAGGCAGGGCGAGTCAACAAAGCACACCAGGGGGGAGGAGGGGGGGCGTTCAGCTTGCTGGAGACACACTAATGTATATACCTGTGTCTCTGAGATGAAGCTTTCATGCACCCTAGCTGCCATTTTTTCAATTCTTCCTGTCCCTATTAATAGCAGTAAGGGACTCGATACTGTACAACGTGTGTTATTTACATAAGAAGGCCTGTCTCCATCCTTCCCTGTGTGTGTGTCTTTCCAGGATGCTATCAATGAACCCGGAGGAACCATCCCAACAGATGTTTTTTGGGGTATTTTTCTGAAAATCCTTGTGTAGGTCTTTGTTGTTGTCCTCTCAGGTTGTTTCACATTAACATCAAATTCACGAAACTCCCCAAAGTTGTTGAGGTAACACATAAAATATGCACGTATCGTGATTTGCAAATTAGGTTTTACACTGCACCTATCGGGAACTCTCTGCAATCACAGGCCCCTATGGCAGGAGGACAGTTTCATTTATGTTATTTAGAAGTTGGAAGCACTTCTTCTTGATCCCTCGAGGGATCAAGAAGATTCAAGATTGTTTAATTAAACTCACTCAGAATTTGAAGTAGCTGATTTATCAGCTTCAGTGTTTTCACTGGTTCTGAGGATGATTAGCCGCACGCAGACTCGTGAGAGCGACTTTAATCAGTCATCGACGAGTGTCGCCTGCTCACGCTCGTATCTCACAGTTAATTACCGGATGACACTTGGAATACGGAGCGCTACTTCTGCAGAACAATCCTCACGTGGTAAATGGCTGCATCACATTGCACAATTTCAAGGGACGGATTAAAAAAAAGAGAGGTTGGATATTGATGGACCGGGGGTGTGAGAGGTGAGGAGGGACTGACTTGTGATTCCACAGCTGCCGTTGGGCGCTGGCATCCCTGAGGTGGGCGGCGTGACTGGACTCCAGGAGGGGCGGGACACGTGGCGCTTGTAGATGGCGTGAGCCTGTGGTGCAGAGGTCTCAGGACTCCACTTCTCCAGGGGCTGAATAAAATACTCCTCGCCGGACAGCCGGAAGAACCCTGTCTGCAGTGAAACGAGGGTAAAAAAAAAAAAAAGTTGATATTTCAAAAACACTGTGAGGTAAAAAAAAAAACAGGATGCTTTATGTAAAAATCACTGGTCACCACTGATGGTGGCGAGGACTCCTCGCATTGATCATTCTGAACCGCTACTAAACTATTTATGTAAATGTTCAATGTGAGAAAATTGTGAGAAAATCTTTTCTTGTGATGGAAAGTAGCAAACCAAATATTGTGCGGCTTCGAAGAAAGACTTGAAGACTCTGGAACATCATTCACTTTTTATGCAGCGAGTGATGAATTGAGTAACACAGATGAAGGAGACAGACAAGATTAGCAGATGATGAGAAGTACTGGCAGGTTCTAGCCTCAAATCCTCCACACGGGCTTAGCTGTATAAAGAGATAAAACTACTACAGGACTATTCAATTAAGAAACTCCTCCTTTCATGACTGTACTGTGATGCAAGTCTATCACATCCTGCAGGTGCTGCACAGCTTTGCAGCTTTGAAGCAGCTCTGGGTCGTGCTAAGCTGCTGTTAGTGCTAGCAGATGGATCCCAGTTAGTGTGTATGTGACTGGTATGAACAGTTAACTTGTTTTCATTGAGAAGATTTGCACAATGCAGAGCTGTGGGATTATAGTGGCACATGCATAAATCTAAAGCTCAAAGACAAACACGGCTCTGGGAGTGGATGAGCTCGATGCTGAGCGTGCATAAAAAGCTGAGAAAAGCTAAGTTATCAACACAAAATACACAACTTCTCCCAAGTACAAAAAAACAAAACACAGTTGGAGTGAACAGTGATGGTTTTAAAGTTTGCAGTAGACACTCAAGGCACGACTGAGAGCAAAGGAAGATCAAATGTCACATAAATTACCACAGCCAACGTTAGTCTGGCCCACTGCCAAAAGCTAAATTCCAGAAGTCCCCTCCTTTCTCTCTTGACCGTCCTCGCCTATATTTAATTCATGTCCACCTTCTGCTTGTGCTGACTCCCTCAGCTGTCACAAAGTTGTGCTGCCTTCAGGGGCATGTGCTGCACACACTGTAAGAGTAGCGCCACATGGAGAAAGGCCAGCGGAGCAACAGGGGGTTTGTATTTCCATGACAGGCTGAGTGTTACAGCCAGACCTCTCTGTGAAATGTTTAAGACTCACACATTCTATTTGATAGACTTTCAATGTTTTTAATTTGGGGTCTTAAGAAATGGTACCGATTAAAATACTTAAGTCAGTCAGTGTCCATATAATCAGATTCAAGCACTTTAACAAGTGTTTATGTATCTGGGGGCATATCGTTCACACAATAACACGTGAGAGGACCTGAACGAGTTTGAGGGTCAAAATAGAGCTTTGAAGATGGAGACACGTCTGACCCACGAGCACGGAGTCTTCATGAATGCTAATAACTGCTGTTGGGTGAGAGTGGCATCTCGTTACAGGATGGTCTCTGGTTTCTCTGCTTCATGTCATCCTCATATCTGTTTTCACTCTTCAGTTACCGTGCTACAGTACCTCGTCCTTTTATGGGCAACACAACAAAGTGGTGGTTAGCACGGTTGCATCGAAGCAACAAGGACCGGTTCGACTCTAGGGCCTTTCAGTGGGGAGTTCTCCATATATCTGCATGGGTTTACCCCACAGTCCAAAAACATGCATGTCCAGGCTGATTGGAGACTGTGATGGAGTTTATCTACCTTCATCCTATACTGTGTTGACTGGATCAAAGTGTTAAATCTAAATTCATTCTATACTATAGATGCTGGGAGAGGCTCCATAAAACAGGCTAATAAATAATAACCCTAAATAGCATTTTATTGAACGCACCGTGTTTGTATGAATCAATAAAAACATCATAAAAAGATAGCATTGAAAACTGAAAAAAAACAAGTCATAAAAATAGAATAAGATAAGAAAAACATGAGGACAGGGTCAAGGCGGGTACGTATGAGGGGGAGATAGCTGTGCAGAGTGGTTACGCTGATGCACGACTCGTGTTGAAGAGTCTGGCAGCTGTTGGGATGAATGACCTGCAGCCGCGCTCCTTCCTGCACCATGGGTGCAGCTGTCTGCAGCTGGAGGAGCAGCTCGGGCCTCATCCTCTCAGCACACACACACACACACACACACACACACACACACACACACACACACACTACAGATAAAAGCAAACACCACGTTCACTGTTTTCATTGACCACACTTGGGAGGAAGTCACCGCTGCATTGTCTACGTAGTATTTTAGATTTGTAGACGTTACTTGTTGTTAGCACTGCTTTCCAACGTGTGCCCCCCCCCCCTGCTCTGGAAATAGCTTGCTATAGCTCTGAAACGTCAGCTCGTCCCTGCATCTCTGCCAGCGACAACACCTCTCCAGCATTTGTCGTACAGGAGACTCTACATCTGGCCTCTGATGTTCTGTTTTGTATTTTTAGCCTGACCCAAAGCTTGCAAGAATGTGATATCGTTCCTCTTTGGGGAATAAATTGGCATGGAAATATACATATTTATAAGCAGGGTTCAATAACATTCTGTATTTCATGCAAAGGATTGTCTACGTTCTCTATGCTGCAACGAAACCTTCGGCGTGACATTCAGCCTTCATTTCATCTGATATATCAAAGAAAGCGCGGCTGTGTTATTGTCGGAGCAAAAGTAAAACAAGTGACGCGTCTTCAGCTGACATTTATAGCTCAGCTGCAGACGGGATGGGATTATCAATACACAATAGATTATATAAACTGCACAGGCTTCAGTGGGCGCACCATAATTTGCTTTGAAAGCTTAAAGTACACAATAACAACTGCTCTTGATGCTGCTGTTTATGTGTGTGCACGTGTCGGCCAAAAAGAGCCACTTTGTGCCCCAACAGGATGAGGGACATTATCTTTGGTGAATGACCTGCAACATAATGCTTTTCTTGAATGCTGAGGACACTTGAGATGAGGTGATTGTATTGCTGCTTGGATACCATGTAATTTGTTGTTCCTAAAACCATTTTTTGATTCATGAGAGAATGCAAATTGCAAAAAAAAAACAAAAAACAAAACAATGGTTCAAGCACATAATCAGGTAACAAATATACCAACTGCTCGTTAGTGGCACAGACCACATTGTGTTTGCAGGATGCTGATTATATATAATTGCAATGATTTCTGTGAAAAAGTAATCAATGAATTATTACTATAATCTTCATCTTGAATGATGAAGTGACTATGAAATGTCAGCGCATTGTGTTTTTCTTTCACTTTGGTCTCATCTCTCTTTGAGACAGAGTGTGTGTGTGTATGTGTGTGTATGTGTGTGTGTGTGCATAATAACCACATCAGTTGTTGTAATGTTTAATGTCTATGGAACCACAAGGACGGTCACAAGAATGAGAAAACCTCTCCCAGATCATGTGAAAAGTAGGCGAGTGAGGACAGATAACATGAACTGTGAGGTTTTGTTTATGTTTAATATTAAATGTATTATGAGTGGTCACACAACCAGCAGACCTCAGAAAATTACCCAGTGTGCTACTACACATTATGCAGTACATTATACCGTACTATTTCCAGCACACACAGGACAGAGGCATGACATCGCATCCTGGCTCATTTGGCTTAATTAGCATCTTGAAGAGTTCAATATTTGTCCATGACACCACTTATAATCTACAGATGCTTCAGACCAAGACTAGCATGTAGAGTATGTGGCACTTACAGGAAACAGTGAAACGTGACTACTTGCCTGTTCGAGCCACTATGTGACTTAGTACAGAGTTTTATCTAAGGCCTCTTGAACTTCTCTGCATGGCACCAACACACTAATCAAGTACTTCATGCTGCATTTGCTGGATATTATGTTTATCCTATTCTGTCTGTATTGCATGTCTCGAAATACACAATATCTGTGATGTAAACATTGCACAATTCCTTGAATGCTGTTGTGCTGTCAGATACGATTGTGCAAAAAACATTTGCTGCACAATTCCACTGTAAAAAAGCATTGTTGGGGATGTGACAGTGGGGGGCGCTGGATGGCGGACCAAGCGGCAGGAAGATAAAAAAGCAGAGTGGATCAGAGTGGTGTTTCAGGGTTAAATAGATGCAATTCAGTATGGATGATGGCTGGCTTGATGTGCAGTCAATTTGGCCATTCAAGCCTCTCCAATCAATGATCCGTGACCAGCAGCGTCTTCACTGAGGTGACGGCCTAGAAACACCACTGCCTCGTCACGATGGTAAAACAAGCGGGCTGACATGTTGTCTCTGGAGAGGAGAAGCTCATTGTCGTCTGACTGGAGGTTAAAGGCTATCGGTTGCACACATGTAATGGCTGTCACTTTGCATCCCAGCCACTGGGCTGAGAAGGCTGAATAACAACAGAGATGAGTCTCCTGTTGATCATCGTGTTGCTACAGTGCTTTCCACATAACATCTCCCAGTGGGTATAGAGACATGTCCAGTACATGTGCGGTCACGACAACATGTTTGTCCGTGAAAATATTTGAAGTGACATTAAGTATTGATCGGATCAACAAGCCTGTATAACATACTGTACAAACATTCAGTGTGACTGAGATATGATGTGACCTTCAACATGAAATACTCATTTCAGTGGAATATTTCAAATACCGGTCAAATTGTGCTCCACACCTATTCAGACGTGAAGACTTTCTTGCTCTGGACTTCAGTTTAGATAAACAGATTCCTACCCTTGTAATACATTATCAGGTGGATATTCAAAAGCCACGTGGATGTGTGCTGTCTACTATTGAACATTCAAACTTGTAACTATGTCTGTTTAAATGTATAGAATACAAGAACAGTGTATTCACATTCACTGGCTGAATCCGCTTTTGTCAGCTATAGAAATGGAATACTTGAGGAATCCATCTATGCATATGCACATGCATCCAGGCACCTTTTCTCCTGACACAACAAAGAAGAGCCTACTGGAAATGAGTTACCTTCAGGTGAGGTGATCTTGTAAAAAATGACCTATGACCTCGTGCATAAATGCAGAATGTGCTGGAAGCATTCACACATAAACAAATTATGTTAACAGAGAGACAGAGAAGGAGAGAGAGAGGGGGGGGGGGACTGTCCTCCAATAGGAGAACATAAAATCATCCACAGAGAGAAAATAGAAATAATCTACAATCTACACATCTGCCATCAGTATGTCCTCCAAACATAAAGGCACAAGTGTGACATGTGATTTGCAAAACATTCAGGCTCATCCAAAGTTTGCCAAAAAGATTTGCATAATCTTCAGCAACTTTGGCAAATGTTCTCCAGCGCGTTAAGTTGGGTCTGAATGGGAAAAGTATACCTCTCAGCTTTAAGCCCCATCCTTCCTTGCGGGTGAAACTATTGTGGCATGGCAAAGTTTATGAGCCTCGGCACAGAGGAGGGGGAACAGACGAGTGGAGGTGTGGAGGAGGAGACGCTCGCAGGTGGTTAAATATTCTGCTGCTCATTAGCTGGTGAGACCGAAACCTGACACATGAGATGAACCTGTGGTGACTATTCGCCTAGTGGCTCATTCAACATGCTGCAGAGAGCTGCAGAGGAAGACACATTAACATTTCTACATTAGATACGGAGAATTCAGCAGAAATTATAAGCTTGGTTAAGTTATTTATTACCTCCATCTAGGTAATTGGAAAACAAACAGTTTCCAAAGGAATGCAAAATTATTATCAATGAAAAAAATTCAATTTTCTGATCTGCCTGTAATGTCATCTTCATAAATCTCAAAGGGTGTTTGACTAACGTCCATATTAAACGAGCAGCAACACATTTTTGTTAATGCCCCCATGATTTCAAGAAAAAAACAAGTCCTCTGGGGTCATACGATCTATTACAATCTTAAGTGGCCAGTTGATCTTTTTTTTCTTGCCTTTTGCAGCAAAAAGGTCCAAAACAAGTCAGAAGAGAAACAGGCGGCTGTGCAGGCCTGGCAGCGCACCATCAATGTGGATTCCATGTGTCTGCTGAAACGTGCGTGGGTCGGAAGCATAATTCAAAAGTCAAAGTCTGCAAAGGATCATCAATTAAATATAGATTTTTCTTAATGTCTTTGCATGATTGTGAATTGCACAGTCCTGCCAACGGTGTGTGAGACGGTTCCACCGACGTGCAGGTACGGGTGATGTAAGCCAAGTAAACACGGCTATAAACGGTGCTGTGATGAAATGACCTAAAAAGAATGCTTTGTAAATGTTTTATGAGGAAGGAAATGTATTGTTAGACCTGATGGACACACACACACACAAAGAGTCTGGCTGAATGTAAACAGACCCTCTTGCTTGTTTAGGAGCGCTATTTAAGCATGCTGAAGTTCATCTCCGAGCTATTGATTGATGCAGCTGCAGGGGGAACAGGGTCAAGATATTTGGTTACGATAACGTTAAACATCTGAGCATGTCAGATGTGTGATTAGACTCAAACTGCACATCTTTAACAAGATGTGGTGGATCCAGGCTCTCAGAGGATGATTCTTTGTTGCCCCGGGCCTTTACAGTTTGCACAGAAAGGTGCAGAGAGCAAAAACATGTGGTTATCGATACTCGTGCTGGAGGAAATGCTTTGTGAGACTTTCACAAACTGAGGCCAGGACTCATGTGAGGCAAGAGGAAGAGCAGGAGACGTGGCTGGAGAAAATCCCTGCACACATGCTACACAGGCCCTGAAGCTGGACGAGATAAAGCAGTGGGAGACCGTCTAGCTCTGCTCAGGCAACCGGAGATTAAAAGCGGTGACAATACCAGTGGGCGATGGACATCACCATAATGACATGGATGACGAGTGGGGAAACAATTACTGCTGTCCTGACTCCAGGTGAAGTCTCTTCAGGGATGAGCCGTGGGACGTAAACAACATGAATCATAGGTGTGGCTGGTGGTTTCCTCAACATAGAGCAGAATCCAGTTCAGGTTGGATGGAAATGTGTGTGGTTGGATGGGGGGGAGGGGTGTCTAAAGAGGGAACGCCCACTGGTTGCTCTCTTGTCAACAAACCAGTTTGTTAATGGTGTGGCGATAGCGCCCAAGAACTGGGAGCACTGAGTTCACCCTAAGGAAATCAGGACTGAGATGGCCTCTTCTTTCTGTCCTTTCCACCGGCTTGTGGCTGTGTGGACGAGTCTGCCGTGAGACAGTTCCCACCAGCGGAGGCGGTGCGGGTGAAAACGGTCATGGACGCTGAATACAAACAGAGACGCCTCGGTGGGGATTCGGTGCGGGCTGAAAGCAGAACTGTTGGCTTCATTGACAAAGCAACTTTATGCTGTGCGCGACCTTCGAACAAAGCCTTTTGAAGATTACACACAGGTCCCATAATACCAGGAAAAAAAGAAGTATAATACCAATAAATGCAGTGTCATTTGAGGCTGAATGCTTCAAGTTTGAAAATAAAGAAAGCTATGTGGTATAGACGACAGATTCAGTTCCAACCTGTGCCTAAACCTTGAGTGTGACGGTCTTATGCGCTTTGTCGCAAATGGGAAAACTTCATGCTGACGATTGTTCTCTGTTTCGCACATTTGAATGGATGTCCTTCCAGTCCAAAATAACTCAAAAAACTGCCCAGTCCCCATTTTTATAAATATAATTCTGCTGCTCCTGCCTTCTCAGGCCTCCCTTAGAAAACTGATGTTAATCTCAGCAAAGCTACCAGTCTAAATAAGGATTCAATCAGTCATCTAACAATTATTATTATATGTCTTTTGACTCAGTTGAAGCAGTGAAAGGGAACGCCCAGTCCAAACATTTAAGGTGGCCAAGAAGCTTTCATTTCTATCCGTTTTTGTCCGATCAGATGCATTTGATAAGTCATGACAGAAAATATGGGCATGGAGAGAAAAAGCAGGAAAGACAGTCCAGCTACGCTATGAGACACAAGAATAAAGTCATTATGTCCACAACATAACAACTTTAACCCTCACCCTGAAAGTGAATCACGTTAATAGATTTCAGCTATCATTCAATGTTATTTCCACCGATTCCTCCAGTGGCAGTGTAAGTAGCAGCCTTCTCTTGAGGAATGTCTTCTTCTATTGCTTCTAGTCCCACCCCTTTCAGCCTGTCCCTTTAACAAACCCCCCAGTCCAATTAAACTTTCTCATACTTTAATATATCAACATTTAATCCTTTAATGACGTTTAAATCTGTGAGCCATTGTTCTGCAAATGTTACAACAACAAAAAAAACAAAAAGAAAAAATGTTATATTCAGAATTGAAAAACCTGCCATGAACCACCACTCACAGTCTTAATTATTATGGCTGCGTGGGCCATGACAAAAGATGAATGAATCAATCTCAGTTGATAATAATTACATTAATTTCAGCTGTGGTGCATATGAAAGAGATGCTTGTGCTTGTGTGTGTGTGTGTGTGTGCGCATGTGCATGTGTGTGCGTGTGTGTGTGAGAGAGTCAGTGACCAGACTTAATGTCGAGCAGATCCACTGCAGAGTTGCCGTCGTGTGGAGCCAAAGATGAAACCCGCTGCCGATTCAGATTCTGCGCCTGCACGTCGATGATCTCTGTTGAAAAGATCATTTCCTCCACGCGTACGACCATGCGGGCGGAGGCTGTAACTCTGTGTCTGTGTCTGCCTCTGAATGTGACTGAGCAGACTGGGCCATACAGCACACAGCATACCTACAGTGATCTTGTTTTTTTCTTTTTCCCCTTCAGCTTCAATAGTTTCGCGTCCAATGATAATTACACCTCGCAGCTGAATGCCACCAGCAGAAAGACAAGCTCTGTCAAGTCTAATCAAATGCATGAAGCTAAGAGACTTGAATTGTAATGTTTTTTGTTTTTTTGTGGATTTCTACAGAAGCTGTACATATAATTGCACATCAACTTTTTGAGGCTCCCTCACTTAAAGATCCTGTCTGGCTTTCTTTCCCTCTCCCCTTGTCACTGTTGGTGAGATGTGTTTTGGTCCATGTTGCAATATCCATATTTCAACACTGAGCATGAAAGTTTCCTTTGTTTGGATGGTGAACTCACTCATTGTGGGAGTTATTTTGTTTGGCGTACATGTCACTTTGAATCTGTAACAGAGGTGTGCGTCTCCTGCCTTGTTGCTGCCAGAAATAAACCAAAAAAATCACATCCAAAGTTTTTCAGATCGCTGGATATATTGGATTGGAAATTGCACAGTGGGTTTTGGGGGAAAACCTGTTTCCTGGCATACGACCCGACTCCCAAAGTCACACATGGTTGCATATCGCATTGAAAAATCAGAAAATAATAACGATATACAGTAGTAAACAGAGTTAGGGCTACGGGCACACAGCTCATGTGTGCCTTCATTTTAAGCTCAAGTCAGCAATAACCAGAGCAGCTAATCCAGTTGTTTCTTTGAATGCGAGTTCAGCAGATGATCAGAACAACAGGACACAGGAAAATGGTGTTTGTTTTTTTCCAAGATGCATCCTTAACTTTTTGCACATCGATCACGTTAAGTCTTCTGATTTAACATGATCGACTTCAATTCAAATACCATGCTTGCTCAATGCATCAGGTGTGCCTGTAGATCTATGAGTTATGTACAGTCAGGGGACCAGAATAGCAACCAAAGTACTGAGGACTACAATGTTTGAAAGTGAGGTTTCTGCTGAATGAAAAAGGCTGCAGACATGGGTGTTTGCCACACAGCTTCAGTGCAGCTGCACAGATCTACACAAGCGTAGATCAAGCGTAGATGTAGGCATTTAAATGGCAGGGTTTATGTCACAGCTTCCTTTCGAGTGCAGGCGAGCATGGACATGCAATAAATGTTTACTACAAAGCCTACAGGAGGTTTAGCTCGTCTGTCTGTACTGTATATGCTCCCCTGCCTGCAAGTTTGATGTTTTAAGGGAGTTAGAGTGGAGATTTGTGGCTTGCAGTGAATGGTGGGACGGTGAACATCTGTCTGGAGTAAAGCACTTCAGGTCCTAGTCTGACCATTGGATAACTTCCAACACACCTTTGTTTGGTGCAAAAGCCCCGACTGAAAGACCGCTGAGTTGACAGATCTGTCAAAGTCAGAACATCATCTAAAACTGTTTAGATGCAAACACTCATCTCAGACTTTACAGCAGGAAGCAGGAAATGGTTGTAACTCACTTGCATAATTGCATAAGAAGCAGCTGTTGTGAGCTGGAAGGCTGCTGCAAAAACCAGGCCAGATGCACTTGCCTTAGAGGCCCTGGATACAATTCATCACGTCAGAGAAAAAGTTGAGTACTATTGCCCTGAGTGACACCTCTCTGATACAACATTAGCAGCGTTATTACGAGCTTTTAAAGGTCGGATGGTTTTGAGCAGCAGGAGCGGCTTTGAGGTGTTTGTGACGGGACGACTTTCAGGACGACTTTGAAGCAGAGCGGGTGAGGAGAGCACACTCGAAACTTAAAGTAAATCCACTTTTTCTGCCTACCATACGACTAGACTTCAAATACACTTTTAAGTTTTGCTCACCAGTCCGTCGCAGGCGCTTATGGCTGCGCTTCCTCTAACAGAGGCCTCGTCCCACACTGTACCCAGGAAGTGGCACTGGGAGAATCCCCGTGGACGGATCTGGGCTCCCTCCAGGCCACCGTACCTCCTCTCCGTCAGGAAGCCCGGGGCCAGCAGGTGCGGGTTGAGGCTGAGGTTGAAGTGCAAACTGTGGCTGTCGTGCCACAGCCGGTAGAAGACGCGATCCAAGTCGGCCGGTTCCTCTGAGGTTTCCCGCCGCCGCACACGACGAGCATGGTGAGACAGGAAGTTGGACAGGAAATGACCTCTGGCATCCACTCTGGCGGGGTGAACCACTTCATACTGAGGCACATCCAGTGGAAGTCTCTCTGTGGGAGCCACGGCGGGAAGGAAGAGACATGGAAGAAAAGACGTGTTATTCAATCATGGAAAATGCGGGGTAATCAAATAATTAAGTGGCTGTGAAGCGGTACTTACAACTGGGGATTTCTAAACAACATCATGTGGGTGTCTAATCTGTTATTATGTAAAGACAGAGTCCGTGTTAGAGGAACACCGCTTCAGACTGGACTCTCATGCACTCTTTATGTTCACGTGCCACAAGTTTGATAAAGGTGGTGAGATTCTTCCCTCTGACAATGATAATACTCCCGCACTTCCTGTGTCCAGGAACAGTTTATCAGCTGAATAGAAGGTTAAGAATTCGTTAGAGCTTTAGAGCTTTTTCAGCAGGGGAGTTACCTGCAGCCGCCTCTTGTTGATTCTAAACATGTGGCCAGTTGACAGAAACAAAAGTTAATGATGGCTGTACGTCTCTGCCTGAATGCTAAGAGACCGATCTTGAACGATCTCGGTATCGATTACCTCTCCCTCTGAGTGACTTAAGGCGATCGATATCTTGGTAAAACCTTTAAGGCACGGCTTGAATATTAAAATGCAGACGCTGAAGTTTGAAGCGACTGGAATATTACCTTGAAAGCTGAGAAACCGAATCACAAAAATATAAGTTAACTGAGTGGAAAATCTTACAGCTGCACCACATCCGTGCACATGTGACATGCATGAATTATTACATTCATATATCATACTGCTCATTATGAGGCATTTAAATGTATAACACCCAAAACTGTCAGCTGTGGATTATAAAACGTGGTTCCCGTTAGACGACCACTGCTGTGAGGCTGCCACATCAAGACATATTCAAAATGCATAATACGTTTTCAAATTACTGCACATTAGAATGAGGTTTCATGGTTCAGTTTCCAAGTGTCACATCTGCAGCTTACTGTCTAATGCGGTATGAATGTGTCAGTGTATTTACAGTTTCTTCATAACACAGGGAGACGTGTAGCAACTACACTAACTACTGTTGCAAGTTTTGCCAAAAAAACAAAACAAAATAAAAGATAACAGGAAACGAGTCATTTCTCCAGCTTGAGCCGCTGCAACGCCACCGTGAGCTTAATGTCATTGGAGAGAAATGAGAGGAGCGTGGGCAATAATTTCAGCACTGTGACAAGGTGAGATGAGGCTGGCCTCCGTTCAGGGCTGCACAGGCCGACCTCCTCGAATACTTTCGGGACGACATCAGGGCAGGGAGATAAGCACGACGTGTTTGGCCAGCAGCTACTTGGAATCCCTCAATGAATGAAGAGCGAGGAAGACATCCCTTTTAAAGCTTTTGCTGTCTGTGAGATCGTCTGATATCTATCCCATCATTCATTCATTATCTCACCCGCTTTACACTTAATGGTTTTGCAGGGTGGGGGTGGGGGGGGGGGGTGGGGGGTCAGCTGGTGCCCTATCTGCAGTGGGGCCTCCAGTGTATCACAGGAAACACACATACACGCTCACACGTTCACACGTCCTGGGGGAAATTTGAAAGTCTCCAATCTTAAACGTTTATGTTTTTGGACTGTGACAGGAAACTGGAGCAGAGACAACCCACGCATACACAAGGAGAACATGCAAACTCAAAGAGTCTGGCCCCAAGACCTTTTCGCTGTGAGCCGGAGCTAGCCGCTCATCTGTCGTACGGCCGATCAGTTGATGTGTTTCAGTCTGTTGTTGGATGTGTCGGGTCGGTCGGCTACAACCTCGAGCTACGACAAAAAGTGAAGCGATGGCAAGAAGCCAGCGGTCATGAATGAGCACTTGTTGTAAAAGCCCTAACTGCCTCCACTCAGTGAGTAAAACTGTCTTTCTTTCTGTGTCAACTGTGATACAAATCTGCATCCGGATTTAGATAAAACTCAGCAGCGTTAAAAGTTTACTCGTGTTTCACAGACTATTTCAGCTGTTTTAGAATTCCCCCTCAGCCGTACAAAAATCCCATTTTGCATCTTGATGAAGAAAATACACATAAGATGTTCATTTCAATTACAAAAGAGTTTACTACTGCAAGTTGCTGCACCTTCTATAAAAGGTTTAGCAGGAAATAGTTTCCATGGCAAAAGAAAATTAATGTGAAATTAAATTCAAAATGGTTTCTATTTATCCACGATGCCCGGAAGCCATTGTATTTGCAAAAATACGACACTGGGAGGAAAACACATGAAATTGCGTTTGGTAACCAGGCAGTCCTCAATTTGCAGACTGGGACCTCCAGAGGTCTACAGGGGGCTGCCCAGAGGCCCTGAGAAACATGAGAAACTGATTGCAGTCTGACTGATGCAAATCTAACCCAAAATTAGCAAATTAAACCGCAGTTCAGACGCAACGTTGCACCAGAAGAAGCATTCCACAACACACGTCATCGAGAGAAAGCTTTGTCCCAGTGCCTTTCTATTCTGGGTTTTGAGATAAATTTCCACGATTCCTGTGCCAGCTTTTATCACCTGAAATCGTTAATGTCTGGGAGGTGTCTCCCCTCAGTGACGCATCCTTGTCTACAAAGCCTGACAGCACTTTGCAGGAAGCCCTGGAGAGGAGCCTAGATTCTAACTGGAGGAGACTGAGAGAATCCGAAGCGGATTTATCCCTCGTTCTGCTTGTTTGTGCAATCAAAGGAGCACCGCTAATTTTTAACAACCCAGTCACGGACCAAAGGGGAGGATTACCTCTCCAACATAGAGAAAACGTACCCACAGTTTAGCACTGCCAAGGAGAGTGGAAGGCTGCTCTCTGTGATGCTGAAGGCATCCGATGACAAGTCCGGTGAGAAATTTAGCTTTTTCTGACCTTCGCTGCTAAGGTCAGGAGTCGGTGTCAGCTGCACTCTGGGATTCAGGTATTTTGGCTCAAGGGCAGGGCAGATGTTTCAGTGGAAACAGATCTCCCTTGCTACCAGACTTGAGCTGCAAAAAACCTGAGAGTTCCTAAATCCGTCGCAATTCAAAGAAATTCCACTCAGTCGCCCGTCAGAAAGAATGCATTATATCTAGCATATGTCCTGCTCTGGTTGAGGCAAATCATTCTGGGAAATGGTGGTCATTCCATCTTAAAATTGGTCAGATTTAACTGTCTGTACTATGGATGGTAATTTCAACATTCATTGTTAAAAAAAAACACATTAAAAAACATTTAAATGACAATAATATATGATATATATATCCCAAGACATCAGCACATCCTCAACCATGTATGGATGCAGTAAGAGGTAAAATCAGGTGAATCAGATCAGAGATGAGAGTGTGACATCATATACCAGTCCAGCCTAAACTATATTACCCCCATTCCCGAAAAATGTGCAAATACAGTATCTTCCTCCATTCAGCTGTGCAAGTGAATGAAGGCCCACAGCTGCAAGGCTGCAAATTGGTCGAGTCTCTTATGAAATGTATGCAGATCTAAATATTTAACTCCTCCTCTGATTCTATCTCATAACATGTAAGACTGGGTGTGTACTCTCTGCTCCATAACCATTTGGCTCCAGTTCCCACTTAGTTGGTGGGGAAAAAGTTGCTAAGCTCCACTGTTTAGTGAGGGACATAAAGTCACTGATGTGAGTGGTAGGAAAGACAGCTAATCAAATAATCTAATAAGTGTAAAGCCTGTGTGTGGTTGCCAGATTAGTATGGAATGGATGGTAATATTCCCACATCTAAAAACAGACTTGTAAAATCGAGACATTTGTGATGAAACCAGTGTGCCATCGCTTCTAAACAGTCTATTAAACCATTCTAGCCCCCCCTTTAATGTACAAGTCACCACATCTATGAATCACTAGACCTAAATCATCTATGTGACTTCAAAGTTGTGTTCTCTTGTCCTGTAATGATGGAAACTTCCCCTCAGTGGGACACATAATGGCTTGCGTGTTTCATCTCGTCTGATCTTCCTCACTTCACCAGTCAGACTCTGGGACCTGGTAAACAGCAGCACCCCCTCTCCACCGTGTGGGATCCCTAACTCCCATCCCTAACTATCCCTTAACTCTCCATCAGTCGCGCTAATGGAACAAATGCGCGTCTCCATAACAAAAGCCGCACCAGCTGACGTGGCGACGTCACAAAGCACAGGTTCCTGGTCGGTAGCCTGGTCGGGCTTGGGGGTTTGTGGACTGACCTGGGCCGGGCTGGGCTGGTCCGGATGCCCTGCAGCTCTGCAGGACGCTGGGCAGCAGCAGCAGCAGAGGCAGCGCGATGGAGACGCGGGTGCAGGAGGCTCCAGAGGCGTGAAGCCTGCAGCGCACACGGCTCATTTTGTCTGCAGGGCGGATGAGGTTTTAGTTGCATGTAATGCCTCTGTGCGGTTTCTCCTGCTCCATTGTCCTCGCTCCGTGTGGACCGGTTCAGCAGTCCTCTCCCCTGCCCTCCATCAGGCTCCGACCCAGCGCGGCCGCCCCAGTGACAGCTTGAAACTTTCCTCTGCAAACTTTCTGGCAGAGCCGCCCCCACAGATGGGAGGACTTACAGCAGTGGGCCATCTCTCAGCACTGACGGAGGGCTTAAAGGAGAAGGCTGCTCGCACAAGTGGGACGTCCTGCGAAAGCCTTCCCAAACCCTGAGGTCCAGCGGGTTTCCTGCGGGTCAGATGAGGACCGCTGGAGATGTTGTTGAGGGGAATGAGGACACATCAGGGGCCTTCAGTCAAACAGAGGTTTGCCACGATGTGGAAAACACCGACGGCATCTGAGAACCCTCTGGAATCCGAGACTTGTGGTCAAGTGCTCGTGTAAACAACACATTGTCCTCAACATCAAATGCCTTTTGTGTAATTTTAAGAAACAATGTCGTGGAGCAGTGTAAAACCCTATACCACCCAGTGTGAAATGAGGTGGATAAGAAAGAAAGAGAAAGAGATGATCATTTTAATTTGTAAAGCATTCCATATCAGGGAAATAGCTTAAAGGGGACCTACAATTAACAGAAGCTTGAGGACCAATGGTTTTATCAGAAATGCCTCAAATACTAATTTACAATTCTTTTTTGTGTGATGGAATAGCGCTTTTTATTTCTGCACAGATCTGGTGCCCTTTTAGGTTTAGATGTATCTGGCAACCACATGTAGACTTAACACAGACTGCTCTCTTGCCTGCCACGTAAGTAAGTTGCAGCTGGAGCGATACAGCTACAGTGCATGGACACATTGAGCCTGATATGACTGAGTCAGAATCATATGCTAGGGAAAAGCATGTAGCGTGTACACTGACATATCCGCTTCTATCCATGGGCAATAAGACTGTTGGACACAGACGGTAACTTTTAAAGAGCACCCAAACCAGTCTGTTCCTTGTGGTATTTTGCTTACACTTGTATGTTTATTTATGTCTGCGATTTGCATATATACATGTCTTACCCACACACAATGTTGTCTCAGATCGTGCTTTCAAATATGCAGTATTGGAGGCGCTCGATCAGTTTCACTAAAGGTGACATTATAAGCTGTTGTTTGCTTGCCATTGGTAAAGTTTTGAACACCTACAGAGTAGTTTCAGTGTAGAGTAGTCAAGGTGACATTTCTTCCCAATGAGAGCAGAGGCCTTGGTGAGAAATAACTGTTTGTTTCCTTTTGTTTGTATCTACATTATGTCGTACGACTTCCTCTGGAGAATTTGGGCTGAAATCAGACAAATTGTTTGGCTGCAGAGAAATAACAAAGTGCGCAGCTGTGATCACACAGGATCCTGTTCTTTTGTGTTTGTAAAGGTTATTGTGCCACAGTATATCTGTATAATTGTATGCTAATGGGCATGGTGGGTCCATGGGGCGCTTGCATGGGGTGACAGCAGGACGTTGTTGATTTCGTTTGCAGTCCTCTGGCAGACCACCAGCTGGTCCAGCACCTACGTAGTAACACCATGACTCTCAAACCGCTGGATAATGGGCAAGACCGTTGTGATCTTGTGCATTTTTCACTCAGGAGTAAAAAAAAGGCAGATAGAGGCAGCTCAGACGCACCACACTAAAAAGGCACCCATAAAGAATAAAAAGAATAAAGAACAGCATTCCCTCGTTTCTCGCAGTTAATGTGTTCTGGGACCTCCATGGCCAAGCCAGGCCGAGTAGGGCCGAGTAGGGCTGAGTAGGGCCGAGTAGGGCCAAGTAGGGCAAAGTAGGGCCAAGAAAAAAAAAAGCAAGAAAACTTTCCTCCCACAGTGAACTTGAACTGGATACAGAAAAGTACATACCTGGCGTCCTCTGATCTTTGTAGTATTTCCCAAACTACCCTTTGTTTTTCCACATTATTTTGTTTCACCGCCTCCAGCCTCTTCACTCCTTGCTGTGGCAAACAGCCACACATCCAGGATCAAAATGATCACCTCCTCGATTTTCTCCATTGTGTGTGTATCGTTGTTGTTGTTGTTTGTCTTCCTCCTACTTTTAACTTGCGGTCAGCGTTGTCACGTTGGAGATGATGTCATGTGCACACGTTGCTATGACGACCGGGTACTCTCAAGTCGGCATATATATAATTATATATATAATTATTATATTATATATTATAATTTTCCATATGACCTGCAATGCACTGAAACCATGAAACATGAACCGTGAGATAGAGAGGGAATACTGTACTGAAATGTAGCATTATGCTGGTGTCATGATTAGAAACTCCATGGGAAATATTTTACATCAAATGAATCAGCGTGGTTCGAAATGAGTCGAAGTGGTAAGCACTGTCGCTTCACAACACATCACGACTAGCTTGCATCACAGGTCAGACCAAGGGCCTCTCTCTGTGGGGTTTGTATGTTCTACCAATGGGAGAACATGTGGATATTGTATGTTTATCCTGGGTGAGGATCCCCTCCTCTGTCTCTCACCCTGAGGTTCCTCCCTTTTTTCCCCCCATCAAGGTTTTTCTTGGGAGTCGTTCCTCTGCCTTTGTGAGAGTCTAAGGGCGGGAGGTGTTTCATATGTCACTTCTTCTCTGTACGTATTGTCGCTCACTTTTGTAAAGTGCCTTGAGATACTGTCTGTTATCCAGTGGCACTTAAAATAAATAGTTGAGTTGAGTTTGGTTGGGTTCTTTCCAAGTACTTTAGTTTCTTCCCACAGCTTAAAAAAATTCATGTTAAGGATGATTGGTGATTCTAAAAAAAAATGCCCTGAGGTGCAAGTGTTAGAGTGAACTGTGTACTGTATGTGCTATACAAAGAACTTGCGAACCGGTCAAGGATGCATTTCCCATCTTTGCTCTAAATATTGGTTCCAGCAAACCAGTCTTACACCATAGGAGAAGGGTGATGGATGAATGCCACTTTGATGCATGTGGCTGCTACTGAATGCCAGATATATGGACACGTCCCTGACACACAGGAAATTACGTTTCAAGTTCTCACAGAGTTGATGATACAAGTCAAATTAAAAAGGGTTAGGGACCGGGATTAAAAAATAACATGCACCAGATAATTAACCCACTGGATATTAATCACACACCCAGGTTGAACACATTTTGAAAGTAGTGTACAGCCTACACTTTTTTTTTTAACTGCAGACTAGTATGAAGCAAAGCTTAGAGACCAGGCATGCAACAGGGAGGCAATGGTTTCCAAAATGCTAAAGTGAAGAGATAAGCTATCAGCTTTGTTTGAAAAACACTTTAATAGCTCATTTCCTCTGAAACGCAAAACGATGTCTCAGCAAGTGTCTGAGCTCAGCGCCCCCTCTAGCGGCGGCAGGGCTGTACTGTGGAGCACTGCTGCAGGTGCAGACCTGTGGATCTCCTCTCATCACTTCTGACAGTTCACTGTCTCGGTCCTGTTTAACCAGCAGCTCCTGGCGAGGATGCTCATCGCATTTCAACAAGAGGAATACCTTTTAATTGCAAACCTCTCGGAAAAGCTGCTCAGTCCTTGATTACTGACTTTGACGCTGTGCCAGCTGAAGTCAGCGTTTAATCCATCATTCCCATCAGTGTTTTAAGAGAACTCTAGATGATAATGTCTCATTTGCATACCTGACGAAGCTTTTTAACGCACCGTCCGTGCCGCATCTGTCGGTGGTTGCGGGAGATGCCACTGAGCAGCGGGGTTACCGGGCTCACTGGCACCTCTGTCACACCTCTGGACCAATCAGAGCTCAGCAGAGCAGCGCCACACCTGTATAAATGCAGACTCCGAGTCGGTGGATGAGGGTGATGAGCTGCGCGCCTGGCGGAAGCAGACCGCGTCTCCCAAACTTTCAGAGATGGATGAAATAATGAACACGAGCGCAGCGGCGAACCGGAGCGCACCTGGGGAGGAGAAGTTTCGCTTCGAGGACATTGACATCAGTGCGGACGGCACCTTGATCCTCAGGGTGCTCATCTCCGTGGTCTACTCCGTGGTGTGCGCCGTGGGTCTGGTGGGGAACCTGCTGGTGTTTTTCCTCATGCGGCTGCGGCAAGGTCGGAAGAAGTCCACCATCAACTTCTTCATCATCAACCTGGCCGTGACGGACTTCCAGTTCGTGCTGACCCTGCCCTTCTGGGCCGTGGACACGGCTCTGGACTTCAGCTGGCCCTTCGGAGACGCCATGTGCAAGATCATCCTGTCCGTCACCGTGATGAACATGTACGCCAGCGTCTTCTTCCTCACCGCCATGAGCGTGACCCGCTACCTGTCCGTGGCCTCGGCCCTGAAGAAGAAGCCCTACCGGAGGTCCTGCTGCGTCAAGTGGGTGTGCGCGGTGCTGTGGGTGGCGGCCACGATGGCCACGGCTCCCACCACCATCTTCTCCACCGTCACCGTGGTGGCAGGGGAGAAACTGTGTCTCCTCAAGTTTCCCGAAGGCCACGACTGGCTGGCGCTCTACCACATCCAGAAGATCCTGATCGCCTTTATCATCCCGATGCTCATCGTGTCCGTCAACTACCTGATGCTGCTGCGCTTCGTGCGGCGCAGGAGCATGGAGAGCAGAAACCCCAACAGGAGGTCCAGGGTCACCAAGTCCGTCGCCATAGTGGTGCTGTCCTTCTTCTTCTGCTGGATGCCCAACCACGCCATCACTTTCTGGGGTGTCCTGGTGAAGTTTAACGCCGTGAACTGGGATAAGTCGTATTACATGGTGCACACCTACGTGTTCCCGGTCACCGTGTGTTTGGCACATGCAAACAGCTGTCTGAACCCGGTGCTGTACTGTCTGATGAGGCCGGAGATCAGGAAGATGCTCCGGGGCTTGTTCTGGAGGGACTCCCTGCAGCCCTCCAACAAAGGCTGCACGACGCGCTCCTTTACGCACGGGGAGACCCAGGTGGTCGTGCCTCTGCAGATCATGGACACAGGAGAGTACACGTTGTCCATCATCGACAGGAAAGGCTTATCCGGCTCTAAAATGATCCCCTACAACCGGTGACATTATGCCACTGTGATGTTTCTGTCACTATGTCCGTTTTATCCCGTGCGTAATGCGGCGCACTGTCGATGCGCGCTCTACACTCAGACGGTGTAGAACAAGTGCAATGTGACATTTTACAATTCCTAAAACTGACCCAAGATGACTTATTGACTCCATCGATGAGCTGCACCTTTATTTTTCTCCTATCTCCTCTTCCCTGATGTTTTTGGCATCTGTCTTGCTGGATTGAAGACTCGGGGATATGAGAAGCGAGGCTGCGATGGAGACGGACGTTTGTTTATTCGTTTATTTATTTATCTATAAATCTCAGAGGACTATGAACAGGACTTACTGTACAGTTGTGTAGATAAACAATATCACCTCCAAACCATCTGAGTTGTTCTACAACTGCTGTAACGTACAAACTGTGTCTTGGATATTTTTTCATATAGTCCCTTGAAGTTTACATCGAGGGGTGCTCTCGCATTAGCAAGACATGGTTGTGGATTAGAAAACAAAACAAAACAAAAGAACAAGTGTTTCAGAGAAGATTTGTGAACTCGACAGAATGTGTTCATACTGTGTTGGACATGCTGTGCTGTGGCCGCACGCTTGTTTTTGTCATGTGCAACCTGTGGTGCTATTTATGCTCTATTCTCATTCAGTCAATACAAAGAGGCTCTCAGATGGAGGCCAGGGGGCAGCATGAAGTATTGCATACCGAGTACCTAAATGCTTCATGGAGCAGCAGTCACTTGAAATTGCTGCGTCTACTCCTCTTCAACTGCCAGTATTCCACTGTCTAACATTTTCCAACATTTGATTAAAAAAAAGCTAAATTAAAGTCTGATCTCTGCAGTTTATGTTCAATTTCATGGGAGGTGAATGAGTAGGGTGTTTCATATTCTGTAGGAGGAGATGCAGAATGTCCAGACATGGCTGCAGTGACAGGGGGGAATGTTTATCTGGCTCATGGCTTTAATAAGGTGTTACAACAATACAGTCTCCCTCAGAGACAGACACCACAGTGGTAGGGGCGACTTCCATGCAGGTCCCTCCTCAGACGACTGAGCAGAAGATGCACATGACAGTCCCAGGCTAGGAGGCAGAGCCAGCCCTTGTGTGCTAATGAGCGTCTGTCCCTGTCCTCAGAGCGATACAAGCTGGGAATCCGAGGGAACAACGATGCCTGCATACTAATGGGTTTCTTAAAGTCCAGTAAGCCAAATTTGCATAACCTAAAATCCCAAATGATTTCATTTTCTCTAAGGGACTGCAGCATGACCCACAGTATGATCATCTGCTCAGTTAAAGGAACATTGCACACAAAAAGGCCTTTAAAGGGCAACTAGAATAAAGAAAAACTACTTCTGACTTCATCATCATCCTACATTTCTGATATTGATACTGAAATAGAAGTAAACCCCCCCCCCCAAACCTTACGGTAATATATGAGTGTGGGGCAAATTATACCACTTCCCACCTTTGAAGTAGTAACTGTGTCTCTCTAGTTACCACCTAGTTTGGGAAGAAGCCGGTGCCCTCGGTTGTGTTTGAAGTGATGTGAAGTCACATGATCCTTGGTGTGAGTGGCAGACGAGACAGCCAGTCAAGGTAAACGTCTATGTGCGGTTGCCAGTTTAACATGAAACAAATGTGGAGAAACATAATAGTCCCCCACAAAAAAAAAGGTTTGTAAAAGAGGCATTTCTGCATTTTTTTCACAATAAACAAAATGCAACAAGTGGTGGCACAGTGGGGATGGTGTGGATTTACCTGCATCAGTTTCAGTGGAGAGATGTTGCTCTGCTGTGGAAACAGATTGCATCTACAGTATAGTTAAATCTAAACATTTCAAGCGTGTCAAAATAAGATTTCTGATGCTTTGATGAGTTGCTTGAAGACTTCTGAAGAAGAGCGTTGCAGCCTCTGAGGAACGGCCCTGCTGCGAAAAGCTTGCTGATAAACAACACATTAATTCTTGACCACTGGGAGGATTTTCCCTCACTTCACTTTAAACTTTTAACTTTTAACAAGAGGAGAATGCATACATGGCTACATACACAATCCCCCACTAAACCGAGAGGATTTCTGACTTTTCCTCTTCTTTTCCAATGACATTTGAGCAAATCACTCCAGGTAATGAACAAGTAATCATGCTGAAAATCTTTATCAATCAAAGCCCAGGCGTGCGTGTCTGCGCCTGCTCCTTCCTCTCAGTTCTGCTGTTTGACTCGGGACTAGCGATGAGCTGACGAATGAACACAAATTTCCCCCGTGCACTTTAAACGACACCAAGACACATCGCTTTTACAATCTGCATCGTCTTGTTTTGTTCTTTTTTTTATTCCATATTCATCGGTTCGGGTTGCAGTGGCACATAATTGTGCAGATATTACGAGAAGCCTCTTTTAAATAAACAGAGCCGAAGCGTTCTGTATTTTACATTTTCATTCACGTCTCTCTCCAGAAACCATTTTGCTGTAATTTGTCCTGCAGGGTGGTCACATTTCTGTACAATCATGAATTGATTGTCCGGGTTTTTCCACGCCTGGATTCCTCAAACGTCTTTAAGTCTATTTGTGTGGCTGTTCTCCCTCTTCCTGAATCCATTACTTTAGAGGCAGCACCAATCTTGTTCATTTTCCCCTCGGGGATCAATACGTTTCCACTGGAGTGCTGCTGGTGGCAGACTGAATCAAACCTTCTTCCCTCCTCTTCCTCCACATAAAATGAGGGAGTCTGGGGAGAGACCCCAGACAAGGCAAACAAGCACTTCCACCAATTTCCCCGTTTGCCTTTGGATTTTATCTTCAGAAGTTTAAGTGACAGCGCTGCAGCCCAGACGAACCCTGCAGGTTTTCAGAAAAGGTTTCGCCCAGCAGCTCAGCCACTTAAATCATTATGTTCACAGGCAAATTGTCCTCTTTGATGCTGGAAAATCCTGCCAAATAGGCAGGATCCACATGACAAAACTGTCACCTTTTCTCATGAAATCACAGTTTAGTAGTAAGAGTAACAATCATGCGACCTGTCCTGACATTTCATATGGGTAAACGCCATTTGATGAATTGTGTAATCAAACCTTCAAAGTTATTCAGCTGTAATGATTAGTGCCACTGGTCCCTACAGGGTCCTTACTTACCATGTTTTCGCTTACGTTTCTTCTATAAACTCAAACAGGCCTCAATATTGAGTGTACAACCACAAAATCACCTCAATGCATTCCTGACTCTTCCACTTCCCTAAGGAATCTAGGGATAACATCAAATGTAATTACATAATAGCCATAGTATTTCCCACTTCACTCACTGAGGTTTCTTCCTATTAGAATAAATGGAAAAAGCAGTAAAAAAAACAAAAACTCAAACACTGATCAAGTTTGTTGCCATACTTTTTTTCTTTTATAGAAATGCAATTCAAACTTTAAAAAGTAGACAAACTTGTGGTCCGTCCAACTGACTCCCGGGTGCCCGGAGGCGGTAACCATGGCAACACGTCTCTAGGGTCCAGAGCCGATGGTTATACATCACTCCTAACGAAGGGACTGAAACATAGTCTGTGTAATCTCTAACTTATTAAACTGACCAGACCAAAGTTTAAACACTCTCCTACAGAAAAACTTGCATTTTATTTATCAACAAAAACGAATTTTCTGATCGTCCACTGATTGTTCTTAAAATATCACTTTTCCCCCAAACACATCTGATGCCAATTTATCATGGACATTGTAAATTGAGTTACACAAACTACTTTTTTTTTTTTACTTTTTACACATACAAAGACATGGTTTTGTGTTATGGTGCAGGCATGTAAAGGTGGAATATGTAAAATGGCCTGAATAAGGATTTCTAGAGTCTTAAGATTGCGGTTGCCAGGTTTGTTGACAAGTCTGTCAAGCGATGAGCCTGCACCCTGATCAGCAATCTCATATCCAGGCTCGACATGATATAACGAGTACAAGAACTGCACAGTTTGACCGACAGGTCACGTTAGCTAACGTTAGCAAGCGAGCAGTGTGTGCATACACAGGACAGAGCAGAGAGGCAATAACATCCAGGTGGTTCAGAGTGAGGACCATTTGCCAGATCTCTGCTTTAGTTTTCACTACTTTTCAAATTTGCTTCCCACATCAACACATCTCAGTTCATTTAATTTACTTAAAGTGGTTCAAAATTGATTTCTCCTCAAGGATACCAACCTGAAAGATTAGAAAAATATCCCTCTACTGAATGTTAAAACGCGCCATTTCTTGAACTGGACCCATTTTAGACCCCAGAGAGTCAGTGCTAAACGATAATCACAACAGGGTGGCACAAGGACGAGAGACGCTCGGGGACATATAGAGAGTTTTATTTTCAGACGTACAACAGCTCGTCACACCTGGTCTAAAACGGGACGAGCCGACATTGGCTGGTGCCTCTGGGCGGGTGCAGCCCAGGTGTGAGCCATGTGCGTTTGCTGGGTTCACCTTCATCGTCGTTTTGGCTGCAGTTCATCGTGAGAATGAGTGAAATGTGGGTCGCCGTGAGCGTCTCAATGCACATCCTTCTGCTCTGATGCAGTGCACGTCAAGAGGCACCGAGTGTCTCCCAACAGGTTCAGAAACACAAAGTGGACTCGTCTCATTTGCCTCGCTGCTTTCAGGTACAAAGTAATGCCACAAACCGTGTGGGAAGTACTGGAAACCGGTCTAAATACTTGGACGGGTATAAAAAGGTACTGGACTATTTACAAAAAAATTCAAGTTGAGTTTGTACAAAGTAAAAGTGCATCAAACGTTGAAAAAAACAAAACGAAATCATCCGGCATTGTTTGCCGGGATGAAAAACATTACAAGAAAAGAAGTGAACTCTTAAAAGATGAGAAGATTCTTCTCTGTAGGAAAGAAAGAAGGTTGAGCAAAGTCTGTAAGTTAAACGTCATTCTTTTTTGTACTCTGGCGACTTTAGTTCAGTTTCGTGTTTTCATAAATTACTACGCAAGTGAGCAAGTGAACACGTTGCACATAAAATCTTTTCAACATCGAATTCAATATACAGCATACAATAACTTTACATTTGCGCTAGCTTTCGGGTGGCAAGTCACCCTTTGAGGTTTCTCACGTATTTCAAAACTTACGCTAAGAGTTAAATAAATACACACCAGGAAGAAAACAAAGAGAGGGATCGGGCCGACGCTCGCCTTAAAAAGGGGGGGGGGACTGTGGCCTGCGAATCCTGGAGCGGGTCGAAGAGAAGAAGCTCGCTAAGAACGGCCCGGACAAGCAGCTCCAGCCTGGAGCCGAGGGAGAGGAGAGCTCAGAAGATCTGTGAGCTTACGACACGCTGGGCGGCGGAATGACGCGGACCGAGGAGACCCTAATGTCGCAACAGTGCAGGAATGCTAAGTGAGTGTGACAGTGTGTGGGAGGGGTGGGGGGGTTGGGGGAGGGGGCATGGGGGTGGGGGTGGTGGGGGTCAGGGCTCGTGGCATGGGACGTTTCCAGTGCTCTGAGCAAGCCTTGCCTCGGCGGCCATGCGGGGCAGTCTATGCGGTGCCACTGTGGTGTTGGGGAGGAAGACGGGGGGGGTGAGGTGAGGGTGGGGGTGGGGGTGGGGGTGGTGGGGGGGGTGGGTTGGTCCCTGAGTGTCGGGTCCCCTGTAGAAAAAAATAAAAGCGTCTGGTGGGGGCCCTCAGCCTGCGTTACCGCTCCTCTGCCACCTTCCCGTTCACCTCCTGCTCGTCCTCGTCTCTCCGCTTCTGCCTCCGGAAGAACCCGAGCTGGGAGGGAGGGAGGGAGGGAGGGGTGAGGGAGGAGGAGGAGGAGGGAGGGAGAGATGGAGGGTGGGGAGGAGTTAGACAAGAGGTGAAGCCCAATGCCGAACTGATGATGGAACTTCATTTCTTTACATATGGGCCTGAGCAGACAGATCATTGGATACAGCTCCAGCATCATCAGTAGTTACTGTAGGTTTGTGGTCAGTGTTAGCCACGGCCCCAGGGACAAAGAACAAGGCTACACTAAAAGGGCACAGAGCCACATCATTATCCATCCAGCTGTTCCCAAAATCACTCTAACAGCTGTGATTTTGAGGGAAATCTTCAATGATCTTCATCCTGACTTTAATGTGAAGCACGGTGCATTTCTTACATGAAAAAGTATATCAGGAAGAAAATATGATAGTAACTAGATGTGTATGAAATATAGGCAGCCCTACTATATAACTCACCCAGAAAATTAAATGCAGCATTTTATGGTCTTCAACCAATCAGTGGAACAAATTTTAATCAGACTTTAATCACTTGATTTCTTATTGATCACAGCTTCAGGGCCAAAACTGATTCTGAGCTCTCTGAGGCGCTCCAGTCAACAGTGTTTCCACCAGAATGAGCCAAAAACTAAAACACCTTCATGTTGAGAAAAGCTGCGATCCACTTTGAACTGTTTACAGGCGCCGTTTCATTTCCTACCAGCAGGGTTCAGCATAACCTCACACGCCTGCTGTAAATGCACTGCAACCCTGGACTTCTTAGACCACTGACAGCACTGATGTTGACTGACTACATCCACTCACCTTCCACAGAGCCAGACTGAGCAGGGCTAGCAATAGGAGTCCTCCAAGCGTGCTCCCAATGATAATCCAGGTGGGGATCCTGTAATCTCCCTCCTTCCTGATCTCCAATATTATCTGTGGAAATGAGGATCGATCGATGAGAGGATGTAAAAACAGAGATTATGTGTCCACACTTCCCAGACATGACACGACAGCGTACAGCAGGGTATATGGCTATAAATCACACGAGTAAGCACTGATTATACACGGCTGACCCCACAGGCTCAGCAGGACGTATTTATACAGATGATGACTTCACTACCAGCCATTATGATTTCCCAGCGAGTACATAATAGAAGACCAAATCCATTTTCTGCCTTTTTTAACAGTAATAACATGCTCAGATCCTGCGTCAGCAGAGTCAGTGGAGGCATGGACTGTGACTGTGCGTGTGCTGCGGCCAGCAGGTGGCGGCAGAGGTCAGAGCAGGCCTGCAGACGGCTGCACGTCCTGCCACTGGTCCTTTCGGTCCCTCAGCACCACGCAGCACGTGTGCTCCAGAGCAGCTGCAGCACGCAGCCTGGCTCTCTGCAGCTTCAGGAGCTTCCGATCACTCGCCGACTGCAGTGTCATCGCTTCTAAACACGGCCGGTCTGGCCCCGTCCTTAACGCCTCCACTGCGCCGTTCTGATATCCTCGACCGGACGACACGTTGCTCACACATGGAGGGGCTAAATCTCAACAGCGATGGGTTTTTTTATGGGCTGAGATTAAAAAGTCGGGTCAGACGTGGGACAGAGGAGTGTGTGTGTGTGTGTGTGTTGACTCACATGTCTGACAGGCCGCTCTTCGTGGGAAAACATGGGGCTGGAGGGAGGCAGCTCCACCGACGCACTGGTCACCAGCTCTAAGATTTTAAACTTGAGCTGGAGGAGAAATCAAAACCGACTCATCACACGAGGTGGAAAAGAAAAAAGAACACTCTGCAAAGCTGCTATCAGCCCAGAGCCAAAGCAGGTAGATTACTGTAGGTGATCGCTGACGACCACGCAAGGCTGGAGATCTCCGTCCGGTACTCACGGCGTGTAGGGTGTCTATCCGTAAGGCTCCGGTGATTCTGACTGCGATTTCCCGGTAGGAGGCCACGTTGATGGTGCACTGGATCGGCAGGGTCAAGGTGTTGGACTGATTCTGTGTGAGGAGGGAGCAAAGTTCAGCCTGGCAGAGCAGCGTTACCAGGGATGAGGGGGATGACCGGAGGGAGGATGTTTGCTGTATTTGCACTTTACCAAGCGGAAGAAGCGTGAGAGGTCCTCGGGCGAGGACCTGCTCTGTGCCACGTGCTGCGGTGGTAAACAGCGGGTGCCGTCCCTCTGAGGAGACACACACAGGAGGAAACACGATACAGTACCTCCAGTTTTACCTTTCTCTGCCTGATGCACTGGGTATGAGAAGCTCTTTGTCCTCAGCTGAGCTCCAATATAAACTGCACCTTGCTGCGTGTGACACTAGCACCTTCATAGCTGCAGATGTCTGAATGTTGCTTCTGACCAAGGTTTCTCTACTATACAACTACTAATAGTAGAGAGGTCTGAAGTTACTACAGCACAGAAAACTGGTGTATTTCTCAATTGTTTAGAGGCTAATGCTTGCTACTCTGGTGAATATGGACAGGTTTAGCTTCTGATCTCATTTTTTGGATGTTGGCCACTTGAACCATAGTTAAGTATCACACAGAGAAATTTGCTGGTTCTCATGTTGGTCCTGGCCATTTCTATTTTTGTGAATGGATTTCCTCCGAAAACAGTCCGAAAACATTCAATATAGTTGACTGGAGACTCTGAAGTGTCAAGAGTAAAGAGTGTGAGAGTGAAAGGTGTGTGTGTATCACCTATAGACACCTGCCTCACCATTGGGTACAAAGTGGGTAAGAAAATGAATGTATGGGTGAATGTATGGATGGATGAAAAGTGTTTTCGTAGCATGCTTAAACTGGATTTTAACTGTTGTTGTTATTGTGGGTAATACAGGTCGACAGAATAGCGTAGAATAGCGTAGTGGAAATGACTTTTTGTTATTGTTGACGTTATATTGTCTTTAGATTGTCACTTTACGGTTGTATTTTCTCAGATAGTTAACTTGTTCCCTCACACTGATAAAACTGTGAGACTTATCATTTCTGTCTGCACCATTTGGGCTGAAATGAGAGAGCTATTAATTCCTAATCTGTGCAAACTGCTCTGAAGGGGCCTGCCAGTATTGGTTCAAACCTGCCAAGGAGAAGCTGAAAAAGGCGATCAAAAGGAAAAGATACTATAATGTGAAGGTTCTCAACGTGTGGCCCGCGGGCCAGAGATGTTCCCTCAGGATCATCTCACTCATCACAGTTACTGCGATTGCTTCCAAAGCTTTGAGAACCCCTCCTCTAATGTGTGAGGTTTTGTCATCACCGTAGGTAATAATCAGCATGATGCCAGAGAGAGTGTTTAGTAACGCAGGAGTAATGCTCTTTTATCATTTCCAGACGAAACCTTCGCTAAGAGTAACAACATGCTCCTCTCTCGAAAGTCACACATCTCACCTCAGATCATTCTGGCGGACTCACCTGATCAATAAAGAAATCAGAAATCTGAAGGAGCTGGTTTCCGTTTTTGGTCATTTCCGGAATTTCGATGTTCAGTTGCAGATCCCTCACTGGGAAATAGCCAAGGTTCTGGACCTGAGAAACGACACACACTCGAGCATTTCTGTTCTCCTCCCCTGTGAATGAAGGCAGCGTGGCGGCGGGCGCTCTCGGCCCCTACCTGGAACGTGAAGTTGAAAGGGGGGCCGATGACGCCGGGATCCTCCAGAGACAGCTCTGACTTGATGTCGTAGCGGGTTGGGTTTGAATCCCTGTTTGAAGCAAGGGAGAAGCGTGAACGAACGGCACGCGAGACGCCGTTATCTCCCATTCCAAACTGGTGTTTGTGTCTAACGATGCGATAACGAGTGCCCCGTTGCAGCTGCTCCTATCTGCAAATGACTTTCCCACACCGCCCTGCGTTATCAATCAGCCAGGCAACGTTTGCCAGATGGCCTCAAATAACTTCATTCCAGTTGCTTTGACTTTTTCCCCGGCTCGTTGCCTCTACATTCACCTCGGTCCAGTGCTGTGCGGGGAAACGGTGTAAGCGAGCAAACCTGGTGAAGAGCAGGTCGGCCTCGTACTTCAGCGAGTAGTAGATGTCGTTGAAATTATCCGCCGTGCTCATCTCCTCGCCGTCGCTGTTGAGAGAAGATGGACGAGCAGCTCAGACATTCATCGACTCCCGCCTCAGACCTCATTTTACCTGCGTAGCTATAGTCGAGCTCGGTCATGTGTTTTGGGCTGATGTTCAGCATCGGCATGAGTGTGAGTGAGACAGTGCAGCCATTTGAGAGCGGAGAGCTTTTAAAGATGCCGCTCCTGCCACATGGAATAACTTACAGACCGATCCGAAACTGTCAAAACTAATCCGTCTATATACTGTAAGTCCACCATGAGGGATCGAGAGGAGAAACTCCCTCTGTCAATGTGACTGTAAGTAAACCTTTCTGTCTTTCAGAAAATGTATGCGTGTCCCATACTGCTTGGATGCTGAGGATAATGATGGATATAGAGTATAAAAACATGATCTGAAATTGCAGTTTTTCACCTGCCAGCCTCCAGGATGATCCGGATGTGGTCGAGGAACACGGTCCGACTGAACTCAAACTCCAAGCCAAATGACACCTGCATGGAGACAATCAGTCACTGTGAATACGGTCACAATGGTCTTAAAATCATCAGACCCTTACTCTTTTTAACAGTCTTTAATGTATCAGCACACGACTGTATGTGCAGCACTTCCCCTGCCCAGCAGTAAAGGCCCTGCCTTATGCATTATGGAGTAAAGCCTCCAATAACCTGCTGCAAGGCCCGGCTTGGACCGCAGGCTGCACAGTTGATTCTGTTCAGGAAGAGCCAGGGAATTTCCCTTTAGTCGGGGACAACGCTGTAAATACAAATCAACTCGTCTACACACACACTTGCAAAACTACCAGTTCAAGTTAGATCTGAGGCAAAATATAAGTTCAGGGGCAGAGGAGAGAGGGAGGGAGGCAGACAGACAGAGCTGATGAGGGGTGTGCAAGAAAACAGAAAACTGTGGAGGAATTCAAAATGAAAACAGAGGGAGATCCCAGAGCCTGGAGAGGAGCGTAGAGGAGCGTAGAGGAGCCCTGATTGGCAGCGGACACTGGACTGAGCCAGGCATTGTTTACAGTCCTTCGTGCTGTAAGGCTACCCTGATTGATGCCGTCTGACAAGACAGGAACGCATAATAAGGTTTACTGTAGCGTCCCTGCTTCCATATGGACCCATTCACGCTCGACAGACCCAACTTATTCTACATACATACATACATACACACAGCCATGATTGGCCATTTCCCCGATACTCTCATCCTCCTTGAGTAAGCTGACCCCTGACCTGTGTTGTCAGCGTCCTAGAACAGAGAGCCTCCTTCTTACTGCCGGCCTCGTTTCTTTTCTTTTTTCTTTAAGTAATCGAGTGAAGCCGTGTGATGGTCATTGAAAAGAAAAGTGCACACAAGAATGCACACACACACACACACACACACACACACACACACACACATGGATGCAAGCGGTATGGTTTGGAAGCCACGATTGTCCGTGGCCAGAGGATGTTGGCGTGCCAGCAGAGCTGAACATGGAAACTCAGGCTCCGTCCCCCGGATGGTGTCAGCTGCAAGGCTCCGGGAAGTCACTACCAGCACGGTAGTAAAGTTCGAGGCACACGCTAGTTGCTCACAGGTCTGCAGCGACCGGAAAGGTTGAAGTCAGAGTGACAGCTCTTTTTTTCACCCCGTTACAAAGCCGGCCCTCGGGGGACCTACTTTCCCTCAGCTAAACGGCGGTTTGGCCCGGCTCGGAGGCTCCGCCGGGGGCTCAGCCGGCCCCATTTCGCTCCGTGCCACATTTTCGAAAGGCTCTCAACCAGAGGAGATCAGCGCTGTGGCTCTGGATCCCGTTCAGGCTGAATGACTGGGTATGAATCACTCACTTCGTTTTTTTAAAAGGGTGACCAGAGTCCTCCTGGTTCATTGGATGGGAAGTGCGGCGGAGAAATACTGTGATATTTCTGTTGCCCGGGGAGATGACCGCTGTTTGCGATAATGACGTGGTTTGGGCAAATCAGGAACTCTTTCAATCACCTTCACTACCTCACTCCTCTGGTATTTGTAGGCCGACTTTATATCGATACAAAAAACAAAAAAAAGAGGAAAGAAGCATCCTGTGCAGACATCAATGGAGAGCAGGGCTTATGTGTAATCTGCCCGACGCTTAATAGCTTTTTCATTTCAGCGTGTGATGTAGCATCAGTGTCATCTCTATCAGCGTTGATTCAAACATCACCCGCTTTAAAGACACTGGAAAGTGCAGTCTCTTAAATGTCCTTGACGTTTAAGGCCCGGGAAAGGCTGGGAAACTGCAGACTCCGATGTGAGAATCTGTAACAGATGAGAGACGCTCCGTCTCACTGGGTCCAAAGCGGGGACAAGAGACCGGAGGTGACAGCTCCTCTGCTCGATTAAGACTGCAGATTACAATGCAATGTAATATAGAAAACCAAATGGGAGCAACTTGGTAAATTTCAAGCTTCCAGAGAGTGTTTTTTTTCTCCTCTCCCCTCATACAAACTCACTCCTGTGTGAGCGAGGCGATGACGCTCACATATGTTACGGCCCGTGTCTGAGACATTCTCCAAACACCACGCTGAGGAGGTTTCCAGTTACAACAGAACGGTTTTGTGCCAATGAATTGTAAACACATGAGAAACGGCGGGGCTTCAACCTCGACCTGGGAACAGAGAGAATACGTTTCTTTCTGTTTCACTGTGCTGTACGGCTCACACGGTTGGATATGGCGTTCACCCTGAAACGAGGGCGTCTCTGCATCCCTTACATTTTGAGATCGGGTCAAGCTGCTCCGACAGTATCGCACTGGAGAAAATAAAACACAAAGTCACAGGGCTGTGTAATGAGCTTTTTCCACTGTCTGTTAGAGCCATCTCTGCATCTGGATGCAATCCGAACACTGAGGAGATTCTGAGGATGCCCGATCAATGCCGTCTGTCTCTAAAACTTCAGCATTAGAGATTCAAAGTCGGTCTGAAACGGCTCGCAAAGGCTGAATACGCAGCTTTCTCCATTCCTGCTGATGACACACGCTCTCGTATTTCTTGCCTGCACGACAGTAACCCGAATCTTTGGGTCTGGAGATTTAAGAGCATCTAAGCGGTCTTGGAAACTAGTTAATGTTTTAGTGTTGCAAGAATGTGCTTTGTAGGGGCCTTGCACTATGCAAACAACAGTAAATAATGTTGAGTCAGAGTTTAAAACTTGAGGGGGGGGGACATAAATAAAGATAAAGATGTTGATCTTTATCAGTGTTGTTCTGTCGTGACAAGCCCCTGGAAGCCTTCTGCAATGACACGGTAATAGATACGCAATAATAGTTATGCCCTATTTTTATAACAATCACATTTGTCATAGTTAAACATAGATGGACGCCCTGTTTTGTCAATGCAGGCTCTGGTGCTGGACAATAGGGAGGAGGGATCTCACAAACCAGAACTAAAATGGGCTCCCTGCTCAGCCCGCGGGCCGCACGTTAACCAGTGTGGTCTGTCATGGTCATCGAGGGCCTGCAGCATGTGTGTCCTGGGCTCCTGCGGTCGACTATGGCCCGCATCCATGCTTTTTCAGCCTCGAAGCAGTGGCAGCGGACGAGGCCGCCCGGGCCTCAGTCTTAGTTCAGACAGAAACGCAGCTTCTCATGTGTTCAGATCCCAAAAGTTTCCATTCAGACACATAAATACAGAACTGTATTTGTAAATGTACAGTCACAGAACCTGTAGAGTAAAACGAATACATGACTCAGAACATCTCACCTGACTTTTGGCCCTCATAAACGGAGCGCTGACGTTGCAGATCTTCTCACTCCTCAGTTTGTCCAGAACGTAGCACTCGATTTTGATATCGGAGTTGTCCTGGGTCAGAACAAACACAAGGAGCAGTTAATACTCCCTCTCTACCCGCAGAGATGGCGAGAGCTGGTGGTGTTCAGGGGACAGCTGAGCACCTTGACGATGAGGCTGGAGAAGCGCAGGTTGGGCGTGTAGGTGATGTTGAGGCGGGCGTCGTAGGCGTTCTCCCCTTTGTTCTCCAGGCGCACGTCCACCACCATTCTCCGCCGGTTGCCCTCGATGACCCGCAGGGAGCCCTCCGTCCCGCCTTCGCTCAGATGGCGGCAGAACGCGCCCCGCGACTGGACGGGCTGAGCGCAGAACTGCCTGGGAGGCGGAGAGTCACCAAACTATCAGAGAAGACTGGCTCGACCTGGACCTGTCTGTATTCATGTGCATGAGGATGTGTGTGTGTGTGTGTTTGCGTGCGTGCGTGCACCTACTTTCGAGTCATGAGGTCGTTCATGCTCTGCAGCGCCAGGTCTGGTATGCAGCGGTCGTCCTCATCACAGCCGTTCCAGAAAGGCAGCTTAAGCCACAGACACAAGCCAGACAAAGAAATGAATGCTCATTTGTCCTTTCTTTTTTCTTCTTTTTCGGTCCGTTTTTGCAGATGAATGTAACGAGCAGGGAGCGAGGACGCGACGGGCTGTCGGGTCGTCTCCGTCCTCACCTCTGTCCTGACCACCGTTGGCCAGCTGTCGTCCAGAACTGGTCCCTGGTCCGGATCCTGGAGCCCCACTTGTGCAGCAAATACTATTGGCCTTGAGTAGTCGATGGTCTCCTAACACATGAAACGGTGAACGCAGAGATTAGCCGCTCTGTCACGGTTCACAGAAATGAACAAGATGCATAAAAGCAACACGAAGCTGCTATTTAATTGCATGTGTGTCGTCTTGTGTGTGGGCTGTGATGAACGCTGGAGACCAGCGTGACATTTTCAGACCGAGGAGGTCGAAGCAGTTACGCTCGCCTGGAACTGTATTTTATGGTAATGTTCAAAATTAAAGTCTTTTTGGCATCACAAGAGGATAATTACACAATTTTTCCAGAGAGCATCCAAAACAATAACCTTTGCACAACAAACCAGAACACATCATATATTCTGTAATTCCCCAGTTTGGGATGAATAAAGTATCTATCTATCTATCAATCTATCTATCTATCTATCTATCAATCTATCTATCTATCTATCTATCTATCTATCTATCTATCTATCTATCTATCTATCTATCTATCTATCTATCTATCTATCTATCTATCTATCTATCTATCTATCTATCTATCTATCTATCTATCTATCTATCTATCTATCTATCTATCTATCTATCTATCTATCTATCTATCTATCCTTGCTAAGTGGATGCTGGGCCTCACCATGACGTGGAAGTAGATGTGCTCGCAGCTCTCCTCTCCGGGGAGGAGGGTGAGGTTCTGGGGCTGCAGCCGGTTCGGGTTGTCCAGAATGGCCCGAGGGTTGAAGCGTCGCTCCACAATGGAAACGTTGTATTTAATCCCTAGCAGATGATCATGAGTTAAGAGAGAGAGACATGTCAAAAGGAAATCATGAAAATTCACACACTCGCTGTTAAAATGTGTGTGTGTGTGTGTGTGTGTGTGTGTGTGTGTGTGTGTGTGTGTGTGTGTGTGTGTGTGTGTGTGTGTGTGTGTGTGTGTGTGTGTGTGAAGGGGGGAAGTGGGGGGTCCTGCTCTTAAAGAGGCTAGTGCAGACATATGTTGGCGTCGGGCTATGAGCTACATCACTGTAGAGCGAGGCGATATTAGCTGGACTCATGACACATGATGAATGTGTGACCGACATATACAAGAATCCACACCCTCCATCTTCGGTGATAAGTCATTTCCAAGCCACACCGTTTAAGAGGCTTTCCATTTATTGCCCTGCGTTTTCCTGGCAAGAGGCTAAAAAAATAAAAACCTACCAATGCTGGCCTCATGCATGCATTGTGTTTGGGATCAGAGCACGGCCTCCTGCTGAAACCTTACTTCAAGGTTTCTCCAGTTTTCACCAGATCACAATTATCTGCATCACCTGCTATAAAATCCTTTTTCTTTTTTGGATGGGAGAAACTAGAAAACACATTTCCAGGCGGGAGTTTGAAGCCATTTGGAGGTGCGGATACGTGTTTGGGCTCACAGCGTGCTACACCTCAAAGTGGCTGCTTAACTCTCATATTCCATTAGCAGAGATCTACCTAAATGGGATTAACACGACTGGCTCAGAGGGGGAAAAAAAAGATGAGTTCCATGCGATGGACCACAGCGAACTCACAAACACCAGCACATCTGCCACGCATTACCAGCCAGACACGACAATGAGAGGGAAATCAGATCAACGTGTTCCACTGTATGCAACCTCGGAGGACAAGATACCTCCCTCTGTTCTCCCCCCCAACCACACACACACACACACACACACACCCGCTCTGTTTGGGCTCATCTGATAGATCCGATAAAGATGTCGAGGGGTCAAGGGGTCAACTCAGAACTCCCTTCACCTCCGCTTCCTCGCCCGTGCAGGCAGCGAAACCGGAGCCGTCTCGCCTCCAAACAAACGGTGGGCGGAGGGAGAGGAGCCGGACGGGCACGCCGCCCGTCTGCACGTTTCCGAGCCGAACACCAAACAAACCGTGAGCGAGCCAAACAAAACGCGCATTAACCTTCAGAGGCATTCCAAGCGCCGCTCCGACGACAGAGAGCGGGGAACATCTGATAGCGCGCACCATCACGCGGAGGCTTTAGCCCGGGCTGAGAAAACGCAGCCAGATCAGAATCTCCCAGTAGAGTTGGAGAGAAGAAAGGTTTTTCTTTGGCGCCACTCTGAATGGGAAGAGGGAGGCATCATCAGGTCTCAACGGCAGGTCAAGGGAGCGCAAGGCCTGAAGGAGACATCCAGAGGCTGGAAGCTTTCATCACTCCACACAGCAGCCTCATCGTCTCATTCACCACAGCTCAAACACTGGAACTATATTCAACATATCTACATTAAAAAACTATGTTTTCTGGGATATCAATAAAAATGACCTGTGAAAGATATCAGAGACATACGAGTCTCACATTTTTTTGAACTATTTACTAAAATGTTGAATACGAATATGAATGTTGAAACTCATGTCTAATAGAATGGGTAAAACAGGCTCGTATCACCCTTGAAAAGATGCAAACACCAGACAAAGACAAGCAGAGATTCTTTGTGTGTGTGTGTGTGTGTGTGTGTGTGTGTGTGTGTGTGTGTGTGTGTGTGTGAGAGACGGTCTGATTGTTTTTACGGTCTCACCGATTTCCTGCGTGGGAGGGATGGCGGTCCGGGCTGTGACGTTGAAACACACGATGGCTGACATACAGGTCACGTCTTTGCCGCCTCGATGGCAGTCCTTCACAAAGATGTTGATCTTGCTGGGCTCGAACCGGACGGTGGCGTATATCCGGACGACGCTCCTCGACCTGCGGAGCCGCAGACGTGTTAGGGACGAGGGAGAGAGAGGGAGAGGGAGAGACAGTCTGACAGTCTGGAATGGGACACACACCAGAGGAGGACGGCGGCTCCCAGCGAGCCCACTGCCAGGTCCACCGAGCCGTCGTTGTTCATGTCCATGGAGCCGTGGATGCTGCGGCCAAAGTACTGCAGGCCGGGGGCCAGGTCTGCTGCAGCGATCCTCTGGGGAGAGGAGAGACACGAGTCAGCGCCATGACTCATGAGTTACAGTTAGGAGACGCGGTAGTAGATACTGTATGTGTTCATATGTGACACATGTGTGTGTGTGTGTGTGTGTGTGTGTATCTCATGTCCAACTTGGACCTTGTCTGTTGCTCGTCTGTCATTGCTGTGAGGCCCAGTGTTTAGCCTGCGTCTGCCTCAGGTTCAAACTGCTCAGGTTAAGCTGTAGTTTCTGGTTAGTCATTTGAATGCACACTGTGCCTTTCCCTCATTTCTGGGTTGGTAAAGAGGAGTTATTTGTTGCACTGCTTTGCATCAGGTTGTTAAAGAAGCTTGACTTTTTCTGCAACCTCTTCTGGATTTTGGCATTTGGGTCAACATACAGCCCCTCTGTGTGATTAATTACATATGAACTAATACTACCTAATGTCATTATCATCATCGAAAAGCCAAGAAGCAAATTTCTGTTGCCCAAACACTGAAGGATTCAAAGCTGTCACATGGGTGTATTGATCACATTACACATATTTTCTTTATCTTCAAGCTGCATCTTATGGAAGTTAATTTCTGCCACTTGGGGAAAAAAAAAAGTCAGTCCAACTCAAAATAATGAGATACTTACGTTGAAATGATGATATACTTAGTCAAAATCATGAGCTAGAGAGACACTCACTATCCCATAATTTTGATTTAGCATCTCATAATTTCGACTTAAGTATCTCATTATTTTGAGTTATTTTTAATTTTTTTTCCCCCAAGTGTTGGAAATGGGCCTCCAAAGTTACTTGCAAACTGCAAAAATGAGCCTTTCTTTTAACCTACTTAACGATAGTCATTTAATCAAATGTATTTGGGATAGCCCGTTGAGATGCAGCATCTTGTTACTGAGGGGGTTTAAAAGTTATTCAACCATTTCATACATACAGAGTTTCAGATTCAATGATCTGTTGAGCGTCTGTGACGCGGGTTTCATCTAATATTTCCAGGGCCCGTCACGGTACGTGAGGCGGGACTGGATGGAGCGCAGAGCTTCACCTGAGCGCCAGGCGTTCATGTCCTCAGTGTGAGACTGACGGACGAACGACTCCCAACAAATGGCCACATCTGCACGAGTCAACGGCCATCTCTCAGACCGTGCCTCTGAAAATCCATATTTGGTAATCAGCCTCTGATCTGGAGCTTCAAAGAACTACTGCAAAGCGGAAAATCAGGATTCAAGCCACGCAGCGTAAACTCATCACGCATTAAGTGCTTGACTCCACTTTTTTTTTTGCAGTCACCTACTGCGCTTTGAAACTACTGAAGCTCTGCCCCCGCTCCAACTCCTCGTCTGGCTAGTTTGCCTCTGCCTGCCTGAGACTGACCTCTGAAGTGACTGTCGACACCTGTTTTGAGGTCTGTAGTTCCCTTACCCTTGATCAAGATGCTGTGAGGCTGAGAGCTCCCTGTCGAGTGTCAGTGAATGTGTGTGGATGGAGCTTGTGTTCGTCTAGGAGACGTGAGTGGCCATGAAGCCGAGAGAGGCCTTATCTAAGAAGCCATTCAGCGTTTTGGTGATGCTCGGGCACACCCACCTGCTTGTACTTGCGCAGTATTCTGCTCTGCTGGCTGAAGAAGACGTAAATGGCTCCTCTGTGGTCGTCCTCCAGCGGAGCTCCCACAACCAGGTCGTTGAAGCCGTCGCCGTTCAGATCGGGCACGGGGGCCAGCGCCGAGCCGAAGCGAGCGTTCTGGCCGCCATTGTGGATTTCCAGCGACCCCTCCAGGATGAAACGGTTCTGTGGAGTCAAGACAAATAACAAGAGGAAGCCCGTGTTAAACTCACTCAGGACTTCATGCGCGACTTCAAGTGCTTTTCCAAAATATACTGTATGTTATGCAACTGCAGTGCATGTTTTCTTATGTGCAAGAAAGATGCCAAGAACAGAGAACAAAAGCATTCCCAAGCAGAAACACTGCATGGATTGTATTTCAAAACTTGCAACATTTACTCGAAGTAAATGTTGCATAAAAGTCGATATTTAAGAACCGAGGAGTCACTTGGATCCATATGGTCGTATGGATCCATTTTCTTGCTGTTTTACAGTGCATCTAAACTCAGTTTGCATGAGTCTTCTGCAGCCAGTCACAGCACACACTGGTTGAAGGTACTGCAGGGAATGGACAAACACACCATTCACTCTCTCACTCTCTCCTAGGGGCAATTAAAGTAAAGGTCCTCAGTACGACCCAGTCTGGAGGCGACAATGCAAACCACTCATCCAGGCCGCTCAGGTTTGGGTAACATACCCACAATTAATTCAGTGGTGGCCTATAAGATTGCCCCTCTAAAGTAAAGCTGTGTTAGACTGCCTATCAAGCAATACCTGAACGTGCATCTTCAACTGTTTCTCTAAACGTAACCGGTCCGGTCTCCGTCTAGACCTCCATGTTTCAGATCTCACACTTGGCCTCTGCCTGATCAACAACGAGCCCAACTGTCTAAACTGATGTCAGAAACAATTCCTCTACCAGAAGGTTTGATATGACAGTGAATGTGGGGGAAATCACTCCAAACACCATGATACTTTAAACAAAACGTGACACACACACACACACACACATGCAGCATCCAGAAAGCCTGCGCAGCATGAATACATGCATACACAATACCAAGCTGAGCAGGACAAAAGCTTTATTGGAAACAGAGGCGTGTGTATGCCTAGATACCATATCTTCTGTTTTGAGGACAGACGTATGCCTCCTGGGCGAGCTCAGCCTTCCAGTCAAGGAGACGATCTGTTCCGCAAACCAACTGCGATCCGTTTATTTAGACGTCTCGTAACGAGGCCGAGGAGGAGAATGCTGCCCTCCATCCAGCTGGGTTTGTTGTCGTTTAGAGAACAAATCATCTCATTTATTTTGCAAGGAGCAGAAACAAATAGAACCTCTTCTCTCTTTTTTTAATCTACCCTCTAACTCAAACAAAAGATCAAGTTTGGATCAGCTTCTGTTTTACACATAATCCCGTAATTCTGCCTTTTTGAACTGGGATATCTTAAACATCTGGTAACAAAAAAGTGAGGAATTTTACCTCCGGGTCATAAAAGAACCGAAGGACGCTGTATAGCTTTGATATATTTATTTGAAGTTCTATTCTTAGCACATGTAAAGTCAGATGGAAAATATCCATGTGTTTGAAAAGCCACTGCCCAACTGGAAACTCTTTCTGGATAAATGGACCCAAATACGCAAGTCTATCAGAAGTCATGCAGATCATTGCTCCACTTGGCGTCCCGGCTCGCGACATAATTCAGAGCCGGCAGACGAAACGTGAGATCACTTGTTTTTTCAGTTGAACAAATGGGACAGGAGCTGATTTAGGAAGGTCGCTTCCACTCTCCAGCTACCTGATGTGAGCACGTGTGACAAAAGCGGGGAGATTGATGGAGAAATGTGGGAAAATATATTCAGGGGCTGTTTAAATCTGAAACACATGGCTGGCGATGAGGCCATGAAGGGTCACAACCAGCCGGCACCGGCCCAGGAGTACGCTAAAAACTCACTTTCTGCTGCTCGGAGAGCAAAAAAGGAATTTTATTATTGACTTTCTGCTGGAGCTGATACTTTATTTTACCTTTGGACTCGTCGTAACTGTCTCAGGTTGGGTCAGACGCCTCAGCTCAGAGACAGATCAGTATCAGCTTGTCACTCTTTATACACTGTACTTCAGACAGTTTCCATAATTTCCTCCGACTGTAACCCCCATACTTCACTCACACATTTCCGCTGCAATTTCTATATGTTACATACGGTGTCAAATTGAATTAGGAAATAGGAAAACTATGTCTACGTTCGATAAGGTAAACAAGATCCAGAGCTCGCAGACGCATTGTCGCGAGTCCTTGGAGACTCATCAACATTTTAAGCAGTGAATTCTGCCCAACTAACAAATGTCAGAAATCATTTTAGCCCTCTACGGGCTCTATAAACAAAATGTGAACTCACAACATGTACATAAAATCATCATTAAAGTTGATACGGTTAATGTGGGAACACTGTGCATCACTGGTTAGTGCTGTTGCCTCACAGTTTAAAGGACCCCGGGTTCAACTGGTCTGTCTCTCTGGATACTCCCGTTTCCTCCCACAGTCCAAAATCCTGCATATTTAGGTCGAACGGAGACTCTAAATGACTTTAGTTGTGGACTGGCCACATGCTCTGGGTGTATTCCCTGTCCTATGTGAGCTGGAGATAGTCACCAGCACAGATGCCAGTCAGGTTCACCTTTCTCTCAGCTTCTTAAAAGGCACTGTAAGCGTCTTCTGAAAAGTGCCAAGAGACGTCTATTGTACACTGTGTGATGAGAATCAAGTTGGGGGAATAGTTTGGAGAATATTTTTGATAACTCCAGCTGCGATCGTGACCAAGAGAACAATGCAGCTTCACACTGAAGAGCCGCAACAATGGAGCCATTCCTCTGAAGCCGAGAAGAAACACAACAACGTGCCGTTATTATTCATGTTTGACTGACAGAACAAACAGTGAATTCCCTCTTCTGGAACAAAATGCATTCGTCCGTCTTTCTTGAGCAAAGTCAGATTACACTGTCAGTGTGTGATATTCAGCGTGACCGCAGTGACACATTTTTGAACCGCTGCGTCCAACCTCCCAGAGTTTTCCAGGGTAATATTATTGTGCCGCATCCACAGAGACACCTGAAACAACCATATCGTGATTATTCATTGCCCCCGCACATTAGGCGAACCCGTCCCGACAGTGACACGCTCTCTTAAAGTGATTTCTCTCTGCTTGTGTTTGGGTTACGGCCGTAAAGCCCCGTCTTCCACCTGTGATGTGGTTTGGGACGCAACAGACGTCGAAATACCTCTTCCAACGCCCGCTCGAAGGATTCGAAACAGCTGAGGACGTTTATTATTCCAATGAGCGAGACAGACCTGGAACGGTGGGAAGTTTCCCTCCATTAAAGAGGGTTCTCGCCTCCCAATGGCTGGCCGAGAGAAGGGCTCAGAAGAGGAGCAGAATACTTTCCTCCTGAGTTAAGTCTACACGTCTAATAAAGTCTGCACCCTGGCATGGCCCGGCCCGTCTCCTTTGATTTCATCTGGACCGGGTCGTGTGTCGAAAGTCTGCCGGTACCCTGTCAGCGTGTTAACTGTGCAGCTGGAGTGCCAGTCGGGTTTGGTGTGTGTGTGTGTGTGTGTGTGTGTGTGTGTGTGACACCGGAGACTGGCGGAAAGGTGTGTCAGAAATTAGTGTGCCTGAACGTCTGGAGTTTGAACAGGTGCTGACCTAATTCTGTGTTGTGTTGGGCTTATTGGACCCATAAGCGGCTCAGATTGTGTATGTGCCTTGTGCGTGCGTGTGCGTGGTTGTTTGTTTGTAGAGCTCATACGTACCAGCTCTGTCACCTTGTAGATGTACACCTTCCCCTTCTCCAAGCCTCCGCTGAAGAACATGGGCGCGGCCACCAGCAGGTTGTCGGTCACGCCGTCTCCGTCGATGTCGAGAGGTGCGATCTCGCTGCCGTAGTACGAGCCGATCTGAGAGAGACGCAGACGCCGCATCACTAAAGACGAGCCGCCTCGGCCTGGTATTGCTCCGGCCGGAGTAGATCCCATAAACAACTTGGCTTTTCCTTGTTTGGATTCACCGATTCACTTCTGATCTGGAGTGCCTTAAAAACTGCTGTTTTCAGCAAACCGGGGGGCCTGCGTCTCATCAAAGCCAGTGGTTGGAGTGGCTGCGAATGCTCAGACTGTGAGAGGACCAGTCAGTGCGGAGCGGAAGGAGCATCAGCTATTTAACGTTTTCTGATTACAAACATCTGGGAGACCAAACACTTGCGAGATCAAGGAGGTTTTTCTGCAAAAACACATCTGCTGTTCCGGATGAGCTGCTGCTGATAAGGTACGACGTCAGCTGCTGCGGGATCGCTCACGGTCTGCAAAGGCGTAGCAGCCGCTGACACACAGCACTGTGTTATGGTACTGGGATAATCATAACAGCTCTGAGGAGACCAGGGATTCAATCATGTCGACAACACGCATCACATTTAGAAATGTGACCACACACCTTCACATCCAGGGTGAAGGTGGCCCTGTGGCAGTGTGCACCTTCAGGGCAGTGTGCTGTGTTTGTGTCATCTGGAGGGCCAGTGGTGCAGCACAGTCCTCATACTCAGATAGACAATCCCCTCTGGCTGTGGGTCTATTCCACTGAAGAATACTGCATTTCATAATAAGACTTCCACCACCCACCATATCTTACTTTATACGTCCACCAATTGGAAGAATTGCAATAGGTTTCCAGAGATAGATATAAGTGTTATGCTGTGTACTAGAATGTGAAAAACAGACAGATCTGTCACAAAATCTGTCTGAAGTATCGTCGGGTCTGGCTCCGCTCCAGTCGGGATGCTCGAGTATTATCCACATTATGTAAGATGACAGCGGCAGCCCCGGGAGACGCTTTCCTTTCTTTCTTTTTAGAGAAGCATGCACGCAAAAATAAACTGCTTGCACAACAAATAGCGCAAGTGGAACCGTGACCTCCTCGGGGGGGACATAGCCGGATTAGCTGCTTTTCATCGACGCAGTAAAGCCTCGTTTTATAACAATGCTTTATGACATCCCCCTGTTGCACTGTGGATTTTCTGTTCTTTTTTTTCCTAAAGCAGACATGAGGAGTACATTAGCGTGGAAAGGGCCCAGAGCTGATAAACCTGCAGTTGACGATACCTGCTGGCCTTTGAGGGAGAGCAGGATGGTGAGGTTGCCGGAGTTTTTCAGGGTGAACACGATGACTTTGCCTGTATGGTTGAAGCGCGGAGCTCCAGCGACAAGGAGACGACCGTTCCTGGCTGACACGACCGACGTGACCGTGTACCCTGTGGAGAGAAAGAGAGACAGAGAGAGAGACAGAGACAGAGAGAGAGAGAGAGACAGAGAGAGGGAGACAGACAGATAGAGAGAGAGAGACACAGACACACACACACACACATCAACTCTGGAACTCCTCACAGACGACTGACACCCGAGCAATTCTAAGATACGAAAACCCCTCCAGAACCAATTAATATCTCAAAGTTCCACTGTATTTAGGAACTTTTTCTATCGTAACTAATTAAACTGACTTGAGTTTATAGTTTATATCCTTACACTTGGCACCAGGGGCGATTCTAGGATCAGAGGTTTAGGGCTGCTGAGCACCCAGGGAGCTGCCGGCCAGGCAAGATAAGCTTCACTTCCACACTCAAACTTTAGGGGTGCTGGGATTCAGTTTAGGGGTGCTTCAGCAAAATGGGCTAGAAGCGCCTATGCTTGGCACCAGATTTGTGAGTTAGGTGAGGTGATGAAAGTGATGAAGTGGATGATATTCCACTGTTTGACTGTGGTGAATTTCACAGCGGCGGTGGGCTAAAATAGTAAAAGCTGCAATCTGAGGAGCGAGAGCTGCAGAACTGGACGTTCCAATTTCGCAGGTTTCTCGAATTTCTCCCCCTAAATCTTCTGTTTCGCATTTCTCCGCTAAAAATTCCACTTGGTCCTCGTACACTTTTCCACTTTCATCTCGCATCTTCATTCCCAGCCTTAACTCTGACTCCCTTGCATGTCCAGAATTATGCCCCTGCCTCGTATTACGATCGGGTCTAGAACGGCTTCCCTGGCAGGCTGTTGGATAAGCTCAGGCACAAACCGCTGATGGCCAAAGCAGACGTCTGTGGCGGTGGAGGAGGGAGATGGGCCTGGGTACGATGGGAGCACTGGAGGCCATGGGGACGCTCAGTAAAAGTGCCATGCAACTGGGTGACGGTGTAAAAACCACAGAGCCTCCACCCGGACAACAGGACGAGGCTACTTTTTGCTTTTACGTAGAAATACCTGCATCACAAACCATCATAGTCTTATCATAATGAGAATATGTGGCTGCTCCAGTAGTTCCTGGCACTTACCCAGATAGGCCCCGTGATTTTTGAGCTCTTCGGGAAACTCCTGTGCATAGGAAGACTTGGGAGGGACCACCTTCCCCTGCCGTGTTTCCTTCAGCACGGCTCCGTTCCAGTCGTACGCCCCCACGGCCCCCACCACGATGCCATCCTGTCGGGGGGGGAAGCACAGACTGGCTCACTCTCGGAGGTGAAACATCAGAGTCAGCAGGAAACGGTCGGGCTGAACGTGCTGCACATGCACACGACATGCTAAGTGCTGCCACGCCATGATGACAGCACAGTCATGGAACGTAGCAAAAGCCGCAGTCTGTGGGGCAGAGGCTGGATGTTTGGGCCACCTTGCTTCTCATCAGATTAATGAGGGGATAAGACTGATTTGTGGTGAAAGGCGATCCTGGTTACAGTACTAAACACAAAACATTCAGCCGGTGTGACCTGAAGGAATTTCACAAATATGCCCGCGTCACCTTTTCCGACAGCACGCCAGATCGGTTTCACGCCGATACAACGGGAGGAGAAGTGACAGCCATGTGTAAAGTGTTCCATGTTTAGACGACGGAGCGAACACAGGTCTGTGACTCACTGAACACGACCCCCTCACCACACTGGCTCTCACATTGTGGTAAGCCCCAAAACTAGCATTTGTTCAAGAAGCTAAACAGAGTCTGATGATGCTATTGTGCTGACTTTTACTTCACTGAAATGAAACATTTTTTTAATCCATGCTTACCGAAACCATCTGAAACGCCACTAAAGCTTCTAAATAACTAAGTTGCTTATCCGGCGGTCAGTAATCTCAGCAAAGCATTGATTGGGACTCACAGGGATCACACTCATTAAGATTTAAGCCTGGGAAACAGGATTTGCAGAAATACCCACCTAAACTGTTGTTTTTTTCCCCCTTTTCCCTCTTAAAAACAGTCAGTATTAAGGTGGTATCTTTTCAAGAGCAACAGAGTCCACACACATCATAGAACATATACATCTGCCTCTATCACTAATTGGCTATTAGAGAGATGCTGCACAAACAGCCTGTGAATAACACAGATTGGCTGGTTTGACCGAGGCTGACTGTAATAACACCTAATGGCTCATTTTAACAACTTTCTTTTGTTTTTACCATCACAGATTTACCAGAATGACTTGCATGAGGCCGTTCTCACAGGCAGAGTTTGTGAAAACGTTAATGTTCGGCTCCCTCTCGATTAAGATAAATAGTCACAAAGGCTACAGCGAAACACTTTCACGCAATCGCAAACTGTGGTGAGCGAAGAAACCTTGATTCAACGCAGGACACGGACCGCAAAGCGCAATTAACTGCAGACACGAGCAGGGATGGAGGACGCATTTTCTATCCTCCATGGTTCACCATACTTTGTATCACTGACACTGTAATTACAGGGTTCCTCTGCTTAATGAGTGCAGCTCTCTTTCTCTTTTTTTTTTGCGTGCCCTACACAATATGCAGACAACACATTTTCCAGGGCTTCAGTGCGTCCTGGAAGACTCGCGACTCCGTCCTGAGAGATGGAATTGTGTGCTCACCACGCTCGCACTGCGTCACTCTCCGACAGCCGCGTCGTGCCACTGTGGTTATCTGTTTGGGTCAGAACGGTCTCCATGGCAAATGAGTGAAATCCCAAAACACTTCAACCTTACAAGGCAATGGCCTATTTCTCGCTGCAGTTGCGCGGACGGGCACGAGCTGTGGCTGCGGACCGGAAGTCTAATCCAAGACAAAAGTATGTGTATATACACTGAGGTGCAGCCTCGACACACAAGGGATCTATATTCTGCACTACGGTAAATACAGAAGTCCATTTAGCGAAAAACTAAAAGACATGATTTCTTTTAGTTTAACCAAACAGAGTGCAGGTAGAGAAACTTCTGTTTCCAGATGCATGAAAGGTCTGTATAGAATATGACGTAAGAGGGCTCCGGGGTTGGCACATACCACATTCAGCAAAACCATCTGGGACTTGGAAGCCGTGTTTTTCTGCTTTAAGTCCCCGGCATTCTTTCCAAGAACTTATCCTACTCTCAACGCTCAGGTTGGTGTTGTTAAGCATCCCTGGAATCTGGCCTCGCGGACAGAATTTTCCTCTCCTGCCACCCAGCTGCATTATTCTGCCATATATTTATTTCCCTGCATAAATTGGATATATTTATTTCTCCCCTGGCAAATCAGACCGTGAAGGGGAACTGGAAAATCAAAGCGGTTGCATCAGCAAATGTCTCGACAGAGCCAGAGGGAGGGATGAAAATCAATTAATCGGTATGAACAGCAGGTACAGTTGAGGATATCAATCTTAGCTCCCACTTCCAGCTGTGTAACTCTGAAAAGCCAGAACACCTGCGACTATCTGCTCGAGGATACAATCAAAAACTTTTGAGTCAAAGGGGAGAGGAAAAACAAACAGAAGTGCGCCGTGGGACCGTCTCAATGCTGGCCCTGCCTCTCACTGATGCCTCCCTGGAGAATACGTGGCGTCTTATTACCCATCGCTGCATGGTTGGAGTGGAAAAAGCCCCGTCTCCTCTGTCAGGGGCTCCTAAATCAGGATGACCTAAACCTCAGGGGCCATGAGGCAGGCACCTCGGGGTGGGGGGAGGACTGCAAGGTGATAAATGGCAGGCTGTGGGGAGGAGTTGCAGCCCGCCAGAAATTGAGACAATGTGTGCAGCTGCACGTATTGACAGACGATTGGAGCGGACTCACCTCGACTGTGTGCGCAGAGAATCCAGCCTGCGACATCTGAAGGCCAAACGCTGTCCCGTTCTTACTGGTTCCTGTGCAAACAAGAACCAGTTCAAGTAGGAACGACTTCACAGTCAATCATGTCTACGTCCAAGAAGTGCCTCAGAATTGCAATTTCAGTGTTGACATTTCACATAAGGAATCTAAAGACCCAAGTCAAGGGAGGTTGTCACAGGCCCCAACTGACCCCCCCCCCCCCCTCCCCTCAGTATCTGGTTTGCATTTCTTCATATCTGCTAGCTGAATGTCAGGGAGTTCAGAGGAACCCTTTGCCAAACCTTCCAAGCTGAAGATGCGTTCCCCCAGCGCATCCACGATATCCTTCAGAGCTGACTCATCGGTCACATTGAAGAAGTGCTTATCGTCCGGGTCACTGGCGATGTACTTGATCTCGTTGAGGAAGGCCTCGGGGTTGATCCCTCTGCGGTTGTAGTAGCCGAGGACCTGCGAGGACGAGATCAAGTCATCTGTCGGCATGAAGAGCTCAAGCGTCAGCCACACGAAATGAGCTCCAGCAGGTACATGTGAATGCTCCTTAAGAGCGCGGGTTTGTTTTTCCACACCAGTGCCACTGCCGACACCAGTTCCAGGTGGTTTTCGACCAAATGACTTCAGGGCTTTTGCTCAGATGCACATGCCAAGCTAAACCACTGAATGGTAATAAGTATAGCATTAAACCTGTGGTTTGGAGGAGATCGCCCACACCTTTAACTGCATTTCCACTGAGCTTGTGTTTGGAGCTCTCCAAGTGCACGGACTGCTTTATTTTTTTCCTCGCTCCATTCTTCACTCAACTCTTGATAGGTTTGCTTTAGCTAAAATCCACGAGTTTACCTCATTACCGCTAATGCGGCGGTGGAAAGTGCGAGCCTGGTCTGAGCCAGGTGAATGATCGGTCTAGCAGACTCACAGCGATGGCGTAGCGCGTGATGCCGTCCTTCTCGCTGTCCTCGATGGCCTGCTGGAGGTCCGCGCTGTCATGGGACTCCCCGTCCGTGATCACGATCATCACCTTCTTGGCGCCACGTCGACCTCCTTGTTTGAAAGCCTGAGAGCTGTGAGGAAGATGAGAGAGAGAGAGAGAGAGAGAGGCTGTTATTTTGGAGCGGCTCTTCAGCGTGCCTGCAGGCCTGAGGTGTGTGAGATGCGCTACCGTGCCACGTTGATGCCCAGGGCTGTGTTGGTCTCCTCCCCCCCGCGCTGGTTGATGCTGCGAGCTCTTTTCACCACTTCCTCCACCGATTTATAGTCACTGAGTTTGAATTCATGGACGACCTTCTCGCCGTACTGGACGACTCCAACCTGAGGAGACGCCATGACCAACGATCTATCAAAATCTGTATCACGATATAACTTTTTCCAGACTGGTAATGAACACTTAAAACACATAGGATCAAAGTGAATTTGCTGAGGAAAATAAAGGACTTTAGTCATGATGTCCAGTATTTATCCGACAATAAAATTACCAACATTCTGCGACTTATCTGCTTTTGGTACTCCTGGCTTTTCTTACACACCTGTATTTGACCTGGTCCAATATAGAACTTCTGAAGAATGTTGATGAGAAAAGCCTGCACTTCATACCAGGGGTAGATGGAGTTTGAGCCATCCAGAACGATCACAATATCCATATAGGTCTCACATCCTGAAAACCGTTCAGAGATAGGACTTACTGGTGAGAGTGCACATGGTGAAAACAGGTGTCCCGCGTACGAGGAGATAATCTCCCGCTGTAACCGAGACCCGCCTGTGAAAGCTTTCTGTCAAACGGGAGGGTGGGGACGTTTGCGGACGTACTCTGAAAGGCCGGGGCGATCGTTCTGGAGAACTTGAAGCTGGCGTTGACTCGGGAGCATATGCCAGTGCTGTAGTAGGAGCTGCCACATTCGTAGGACCATAGCGGCCCACAGGCCTGAAACACAGGAGAAAAGCCCTCATACGAGCGGCGTTTTCACTGAGCTCACCGTGTCGGCTCTCAGCGGGCCTCTGTGAGGAGAGCTGCGACACCGCAACCATGTAATCAAAACACCATCTTGTGGGATTGGTCCTTTTCTTTCCATTTTGGCCGTAGCTTTTTCATTAAATGTGTTCTTACTTACTGAAGAGATTCTGGTGCAACAGAGCGTCACTATACGCTATATCTCATAAAGATTAAGCGGGTGAATGTTGAAACCGGGTCTTACCACAAAGCTGTTGTCTTTAGGGTTGGACGCGAGCGTCATTCCCAGCCTCATCTTGTCCTTTCGCTCCGACACGTTGGTCAGAGATATCCTTCCTTGGGGGGAGGAATGAATATCTCTGAGGGGGATCTTGGATGCGCAGACTCACACACATATATATATATACATAAATACATGCACCATCCCTCTGGGACCAAACAGGGGTTCCACCATCTGGTACTTTGGTTTGTTATTGCTGTCTGGGCAGCGTCTGCGTCCTCACATCTAAACACTGAACCCGACTGAATTCCATGTGCACCAGCACATGTGCAACCTGTGTGAGGACGTTTTGCGGTGGGATGTGCGGTAAAACACACATGTGGAAAGGTACATAAACAGTAAAAAAAAAAAATAGTAAAATGTGGAATGACCGGTATGATACCCACACTTCTGCCAGACACATGTCACCACCACCGTGCCACACGGCACTTTTAAGCAGTCGCTGGTCCATGCAGGCTACGTGGAGGGTGTCATGCAAACGAGTGCTGTGATTTGTGATACTATACCTAAGTTGAGCTTGTAGCAACCATTGCCATTCATACGTCTGTTTAGGGAGCACTTGTACACGTCTCCAGTCTGGTAAGGTCCATTCATTTCATATGGGGCACCCACCAATAACCTGCAAGAGAGAAAAAAACAAAAAGGAAATCACTTCAAATCAGTGTCAGAAAGTGTCTCACATAGCAGTCAATGCTTGGCACACAAGTTCATTGTTGGTATCTTCTGTCTTTACACATTTGTTTTTCAGGGGTTTTGTCCAATTTATTTAACTGTCCTTATAAGAATGTAAAATCACATTAGACTTGTTGTTTATTATACTTTCCAAAAGCCAAGAGGAGGCAGCTTGAACCTAACCCTGAAGTGGAGTTCAGGAGTTCACCAAGTTGACCCTTTGCTGCAGGTTATAGCGGGACGCATATCAGTTCTCTAAACTTTGGGTCCCACCAAGTTCTTCCACCATTGACAAAGACAGGGTTTAGGTAAAGCGGAGCGCTGGACATTCTGTTCGCATGACGTACTGTTGTTGAAGAGACAGTCGTGCACTTGACTTCACAGTGGGCTTCCTGCACAGGGTCAGCGTGGTCTCATAAATGTCACTAAAAGGTTTTAGACGACTTGATGTGATGAAGAGCGCAAAATGGACTGCAATGTTTACTTCAGGTCGGGTGGGGGGCATAAAGGCAACGTAGGAGGGGGGCCGTACTTCTAACTTACGCTGGAGATAAGAGCTTCTTTATGTTGTTGTTTCTTAAAGGAAAACAGAAAGAAGCTCGGAGCCGTGCTGTGATCTATGGTCCGGATGTAATCCCTGAAGGGCTTTTTACTATATCTTGTGATAGGTTATGGAGTCACAAGGTTGAATGTCCAACAGCCTCAGGTTTAAAACATAGGATGATACAGACAGTCGTCTGGCCTGTCTCTGAAAGCACCGAGAGCAACATAACTCAACATGGCAAATTTGAGACACATCAGAAATGATAGATAAACAATCTGTCCTTCGATGCCTTTATAATCACATGAGAAAACAATCATGAAGTTTGAAATCAACTAAAACATATTGGAGTGAAGTAAAACATTCTGTAAAGGGCAGAAAACGGGTGAATGAGTCAAGCAATTGTGTAAAAGTCATTAATGTCAATGCTTCCATAAGTAGCGTTGACATAAACTACTTTATATTACTTTCTTTAATAAAGAAAAGTACATTTTATTAAATAGGCAGAGGAGCTTAATGCATTTTGGCATGACGGTATTGCTATTCCCTTACTGTTCCTGATTTACTGAACTTACTGAATTACTTTTGAAGTGGATGCTAAATCCATCAATTAAGTCTGGATTCCCAGTGCTTAAGTTTTCCTAGTTCGAGCATCCATAGGCGAGTTATATCCTCAATTAATCACATTCCTGGAAAGGCTTCAACAAATGCAGAAGTTATCCTTGGAATTTAAACAGCTGTTCGGTCCAAGTGGAAATCACAAGGAAAACGGCAGCAAAGTAGCAAGTCCCAGTGCAGTGGCACCCCAGAGGAAAGACACTTGACACCACTTTATAGCAAAAGCAGACCGTGGCCAACCTCCTGCAGGGACCCGGGGTCAAAGTCCAACAATTACAGAAAGACCAATTTTCCACTTGAGAATTTCTGGGTCAGGCTCGTCATCTCCAGAGTCTCAAAACATCTCCAAAAAAAACGACTTTAAACTCTTAGATTTTGTGGGAAGGGTACGTACACGGTGACCCCCATTTGAATTGCATAAGGTTGTCATGACATAATGTGATATATTTGTTTCAGTGGATATGAAAAGTGTCCTGGGGATTGTAATGTAATGTTGTTGCAGCAGTTTGTATTGACTTTGAATGTTTTCTTTATCGGTATTTCCTTCAAATACAGACTGTACACACTGTCACACTTGTTTTGTTTGATTGGGGTAGGATAATAAAAATGCAGGAAAGTACATTTCTTTCTCCAAACAGGCGATACAGTGGCTCGGTTTTCTTTCTCAGCCTGAAAAAACAAACAAACTTTATGGCATTCAAACTTTCTCCCAATTAGTTATGTTTTCATTTGCTGTTGTATACAATTTATCACCAGTCTGACTATGGTCCTCATGGATTAATTAAAAGCTTGAATAGACTGAAAACCTATTCAGCCTTTTTAACCTTTATAATCACCATATCAAAATAATACAACTGGGCAAACTGTTGATTACCAATTACGTCTAGGGGAACTCTTTCATGGATTTCTTTTGCAGATATGTGTGTGTTATGGTTTCTTTTGCTATACTAGCTCTTTAATTTAGTTGTTTTTTGTTGGCAACCTCCTCACATCTTCATCACACCTACATTTATTTCCAATGTCATGATGTGACATTTGATAACAGCAAATAGACAGGGATATGCGGTCAAGCAGTAAATCACTCCTTGTCAAGAAATGACTCATATAGGAGTGAGCTTCAGTGTTATTGCTCCTGAAACCGACGTTTAAAGTCTCACAGTCTCTGGAAGTCATTTTCACCACAGTGGGTCCAACTGTGCTCATATTCTCAAAGCTATTAATATCAGAATTATTACCGAGGTTATTGCTGTCCCTTGGCAGGAGGAGACACCGGAGCACAAGTTCAGGGCAGGATAGAGCTACCTTGATGAAAAGGCACCATTGTTGCCTTCGCCTTGGACGTCTTCCCCGAGGCTGCCTGAGTTTCACCAGAAGCTGTTCAAACAATCATGTTCCAGCGCTCATTAGGGTCGAACGCTAGCCTCGGTGCATCATCACTGCAGGAATGGTAATGACACTGAAAGAAATAACTTGACCCAAAATGAATGCGTGGACATTTTCTGCCATGGTTACCGAGGAATACAGGATTTTGGGGTTTTGAGGAAGTGCCATCCCCGAGCCCAGGCTGTTATTAATGCGGTGATGTTTTTCATATTTGGAAGGAGCAGATGTATACGCTGCGAAACCACATCCCAGCCCCAAACATGAATGTGCTGCTCCAGTGTCACGTTTGCTCATCACATTCCATTCGCCTGCAGGATATGTGTTCCTTAACGCTGCTCCATAAATTGGAGGAATGGTAATGGTAGCATAATCATTCCTGGAGCTTGTCAGCTTCACTAGAGGGCAATGACTGGGCGGCTACTGGACACGTTTAGGTGCTTTAATATGTCCAAAAAAGGCCTTTTTTCTCTGTAGTATTTATTTCAGCTCTGGATTTTATTCTCTTCAGCCACACTGGAGGATTCTCGGAAAGAAAGCGCTTGGCGAGCAAGTAGACTACTTTGCTTCACACTGAAATATTCATACGACTAAAATGGATGGTTGGTCTTGGACGGAGTCTCTATAGAGGTTCATTGTCCCTCCCGGATTAACCTTGTTGGTTATGGTGATCCCCCGACATCTCCTCTACATCCATCAGCAAAGTCAAAGGTTTCACTAGGATCAACATGTACAGGATGCCCACGAGGCTCCCGGAGTCGAATGCCGACCACAAATTACAACCTTCACGGCCCTGCAGAGTCCCGGACTTTGCATTTGTCATTTCTCAAAAATACACGCAGGATATCTTAAGATCTATAAAGTGTGCCAGAAATCGCTGTACAAATATTTCTCAGAGGATACAGCTTTTAATCATGGTGACTCCCTTGACTTTTCTCATACGTGTACGGTAACCATGACTGACATTTGAATCAACAGCTGAGAGAGGGCCATTATCGCAGCCAGATTTTGTGCAAACATGTCACTTTACTTTACTTTCCCATCACTCCATCTTGCTGCTTACTTAATGACCTAATAAAAAGACCACCATTCATTCAAATGGCTTTGAGTTCAAAGATGGATGAGTAACATAAACGTGCACTAATGCTGTGCTGTTATTGGCGGTATGAGAGCAGGCTAATGCTGGCTCTAAACGCCGCTTCACCTGATGCTACCTCGCTGACCACCACCAGTTACTGGACTGTGTTATTTCCACCGGACCCGACTCCTAAAACTGCTGAAAATAAACCAAAAGCGCAGACATAACAACCACACGACTGCGAGTGTTGCGTTTCAACTCCATGGATCGATTTCTGTTTTCCAGCCTTGCTCAGGAGGCATAAAAACACTTTTCTTTGCACCTTTCCAGACAAGCTAAATACAGGGGACGCTATTTAACATGAGTGGTGAAAGACTTCACAGACTCCCTGTAGCTCTTTGTGGTGTGCGACTCGTAACTGAGCTCGGGAGTTAAAGGTCAGGTCTCCGTTGAGGAGACCTGGTGCAACAGCAGAAAAATAAACAGTGGAAATAGAGAGTAGGAGGCTTCTGCGGTGCGTGGCTCGAGCATGCAGGTCCCTGTCTCACGTCGGGGTTTGAGAAACACGCTTTTCTGCAAATTGGAGGCGATGTGGCCTCTTCTCTGCTCCCCAGAGAGCGCCCGCTCTGGCAGAGTGTTTAGAGCACCATTATGCTCCGTGGACACGTGAGGAAATGACACGTTCTTGACACGGTGACCTCTCCTCAACTTGGTAGCTCCATCTGCAGTTGCAGACAGAAACTTTCAACGTAGCTGACAAATGTATGTCAACTTCTCCGTGTGGCAATGGTGATTCATCTCTTGAATTTCTTCAAAAATAAATTTCTATCCCCGTCGGCTCACTCGAATTTAGGTGACCACTTTCGCCACATGACAGAAAAAAAACCTCCATGACAGTCTTTGTTTGTATATACTATCAATATATGTGAACACATGAAGGCCTTTGTGGCTAACGTGCCTAAGCAGAGTTACATCTTCTTAATTTGGGCCTTGAAGAAAGCTGCCTGACCGGAGCTGTGTGCCTGTCTAACTTCAGGTTTGGGTCATGAAAAGCTTTTTTCTCTTTCAGAGTCACTTCCCAGCTGTGATCCAGTTCCTATGCAAACACAGAGCTGAGGCTTTTCAGAAATCCTGCAAGTCTGGAAAAGTTGACAGTGCTGCAGCACAACGCAGATGCTCGCAGGCTGCATCACCGACAGTAACAATCTGAGATGTCTCCATCGTTCAGTTTACCAGTTCAACCATTTGATGCATGGGCGATGACGGGCCCGGTCATGACTTCTGCTTTTATCATTTTAACACATGAACAAAAAAAATAACTCATTAAAAGGAAAAAGATTATTGTTCTAAAACATACTGAGACCAACTTCTGGAGCTCATACTTGATTAAACTGTGCTCCCACATTTCCCACAGATTGTGTGATGCATTCCTCGGCCCAGCTGAGGACTGTCAGACTACACATCACACTCCCACAGACACACACACACACACACACACACACACTCCCACAGACACACACACACAAATACACAAATTGTCTTGCTGCTGCTTGCAGCTGTGAGTTCGCACACCCACACACAACTAGTCAGAGCGTTGCACTAACAACACTTTTCTTTCTTTTTTTAAACTTAACTCCATCAGATGACTAACTTGTCTTCTGGGGAAATGGAGAGGCCATGAAGGAAGAGTGAAAGGAGTGTGAGAAGCAGCACTCTGGATTGTACTGACAACATGCTGAATAATGGCAAACTATTCTCAAACTATGCTTCAAGGCATACAGTGCACACAAAGATGAGACACATTATGCCCCTTTATTGCCCATGAACATTTTCCTCAAGATATACGACACCATAAGATGCCAAATTCTCAGTATATGAACCTTAAAGGATATGGCTTGCCAGATTCTTTATTTCACTTGTCAGAAAAGTCCATGAAATAGCCAAAACCAACAGTGTCTCAATATTTTCTGATTTTCCAACCCCATCTGTGGATTCCAGAGAAGACTTATGCAGCCAATATGGACTTTTCTGCTTTTTGCCTCTCTATTAATGAGTGTTTGTGAGAGCAGGACTGTTTACTCTAGATCATCTCACTTATTACTGTAAGTTCAGCACGTTGCCCACTGGGTGTGCCTCTCTGGTGTGCTACTAATGGCTTTTGGACAAAAATGGATGTCTTTGGCCCTGCCGAATAAACCATATTCATTTGGACAAACAAAAAAAAACATTGTTACAAGGATCAGATCGCTGTGGCTCTCAGTGCTTCCAATTCCAGATTACTAACAATGAAAGTAGGAAAAAAAAGATGAAAATCACCAGTTAGTCTGTAACCATCACAACCCTCAGCATTAACTGGATCTGAACATGCCCCAGTTCTCCATCTATCTATCACTCTCTCACACACACGCACACACACACACCTTAATATGATAAATTTATGTTTTTGCCAAGAGCTGTTTTCTAAAGCACCACTGTATAAATACAATACTTTCTCTCTTTCTAGTCACAAATTTCAGACTGTAGGCCTCAAACAGGCCTGGAGGTGACAGAGGAAGCTCAGAGGCACTCTAAACACAATCAAGTCGATGTCATTTCAGTAAGTGCATTTAATGCATACACACTGGTCCTTTATACTTGCAGAGCAGTCGTAGATCCCTAAAGAGCTTCTATCACAATGTTGGTCTGGCAGTAATTAAATAAACTGGCAATGCTCATGTAAATCATCTGATAATACAGACATAATGTGATGAGGACAGTTGAAAATGCTTGATTGGCTTCTCTGAACCATGGTGAGGGTGTGGTGCATCACTGGATGGTCGATCATGACCGTGGAAAAGGAGATAGATAAGTCTGTGTAGAAAATATCACAAGAGCTGCATTCAGGAACTATTTCAGTTCTAGTGCAGAACCAGGAACTAAATATTAATTCCAGGGTAGAACATATAATATAATAATAGAAAAATGGCCCTGGTCCGAGGCAGGTACTTTGGAAATGGTTCAGGGGTTATGGTGTTGGTCTGCTCACTAACCATCTTCGATTGGATGAGCCCTCAAAGCATGTTTTCAGCCAGAGTTTAATGCAGTGCTACCACTGTGATGAATGAAGGGGCTGCATTAGGCTTTTTATTGCTAAAACAAAGTAGATTTTTGGAGGAGACTGGATGTGAACCATATGGTTGCCATTTGCATTTAACAATGAATCATCCAAACCAATAAAATCAAGCTTCTTTAAGGCCACAGACACAGTCACGCAACCAGAAGTGGCCGTTCTTTAAAGGTGACCACAAATAGTTAAACTGAGTGTTTATCCTTGAATCCGCACTGAACATGTAAGTTATGGAACCCTTGTCTCATCAGAAATACTTTAGATGCTTCCATTTTTACAAGCTCTTTTGAAATCCTGTCAGTTTCTGAACAGATCTGGTGCCCCTAAATGCTAATCTGATGATGCTGCAACCACATGTAGACTTTATCGCTTACCACTCATATATGTGATCACATGACTTTAAATTCCTTGACAAACAATGTCACTTTGCAATGTCACCTTTGCCCAAACTAAATGGTAAGTGGACCGATACAGCTATGGAGCACATAAACGTCCAGCCTAAGATCTTTGAGCTAGAAGCACAAAAATACTCAGATATTGGAGAAGGAACCAGGAACTCTACACTACCTTTCAGATTCTCCCATTGTTTTAACTTCCATTCGTTTGTTCCAGTTCAGTATTCGATATTTGTACTTAATGAGGATGTGATGATGTTTTTGGACCTGCCGTACATCTTTGGCCAGGAATAGAGAGTTGTGATTGAACAAAGCCAGGCTGAAAGTGTTATGTCATGATTATCCCTTAAAGAAGTCGGAAATAAATGTGGCTGCATTTCAATAAGTGTCATTTTTTTGGCGTCGGACTGGAAGCCACTGTGACTACAGAATGCTTTATATAGGTTATGATGACACACACACACACACACACACGCACACACATAACTCAGTATCATCCTTGCACAGCGAGTGAAACCAGCACATGGTGCCAAATGGCCTAATAATAGTGTTTTGTGGTTTGTGCAATGAGGTAATATGATGAATGTGAGCTATCTGGCTTAACACTGCAGTTTGTTTTGCAAGCACATATTAATGGGAGGAAATTTTGCACACCACAGGAGAGGTACAATAGATCACTATCTTTCCAGGGGAAAAAAAAGTGCTCCACTGGCCCAGTCTGTCAGCAGTGTGTGGTTTATCATACCTGACCACTTATTCCAACATTCTGACAGCTCTGCAGACCTTAGACATATACATCAGGATAAGACAGAAAGTGAAACTGTAATTCAAGCAGGTACTGTGGTCGGAAGCATAAAAAACATCATTGCGGGAGATCTTCAGTTTACAGGAGAAGAAATAGAGAAAAAGATATACAGAAAAAGAGATATACAAATAAAAAGAGCTCCAGCACAATGAAGTATACTTCAAAGTGGGGTTGAGAAGTCTCCCATGTGGGGAATCTGAACCTGTGACCTTTAGGTTACTAATCCAGGTCCTAATGTGTGTTAAATGTGAGTTTCTCAGTAAGCAACAATATAAACATCAGAGACTTACCACTTCTCTCCTCCCGCAGCCACATGTTGCTGAACAGTGTATCCAAACTGGGCTTGTTTAGGTCCTTTGATGATTCTATGTCTTGTTGTGTCGATATTGAAGCAGTTGTGGAGACCTGGAACAAACAGACATCACCATCATTAAACAAGAGCTTTAAACACTAACGAGTATTGACTGTAGTTTCTCTAATAGCTCTGGACCTTGACTTCTTCAGTTCTCTTAGACAAGAAAGTGAAACCTCTTCAAGAACCTGTAAGTTCAGTTGCTGCAACTCCTTTGACAAACAAAACCCTGGATAACTGAAAATATCCATAGACATTCAGAACATCACACAGATTTCTACTGTACTACAACATTTTGGACCATAGGTTCTGACGGGTTGCTGCAGTTAAACCCAGGAGCATCCTGACTATCCCCCAACTCATTATCAAGGATTTTTACTGTATTAATTTTGAGAAATGAAGCCCCAAATTCGACTTTTCACTCTGAAATTTTGCACTGAAAAATCCAATTCTCCAATTCTACTGTACTATAACAACATTTCGGCCCCTAAGTTCTGACAATGGTTGTTACAGTTGACGACAAGAGCGTTTTGTCTACCTCCTCACTCTTAATACATTCTCAATAATACAGTAAAAACGCTTGATATTGAGTGAGGAGGCAGTTAAGACGCTCCTGTTGCAACCATTGTCAGAACTTATAGACCAAAGTGTTGTTATGGTCCAGCAGAATTGGAGCCTTAGGCTTTTTCCAGTGCAAAGCCTTAAGAAAAATAGGCAACTTTGATTCTTAATTTCTCAAAAATGATACTGTAAAAATGCTTGGTAATGAGTAAGGGGGTAGTCAGGATTCTCCTGGTGTCAACTGGAACAACCATTGTCAGAACTTATGGATAAAAGTGCTGTTATAGTCTCATTGGATTCCTTGCATTTACTGTAAGTTTCATGACTGGGGTGCACTTGGTATTTTGATGCGGCTGACTTGACTTAGCAAAGAAGAAAAGCGGTTCACTTGACCACAGTTACTGTCACAAAGGTTGTCATTTCTTACAGCTGCTATTATAATATTTTATAGTGATGTGACTCACTATATGTGACTGAAAAGGCTTTGTTTGGCTGTTACAGTGAGTTGGTGAAATACAACCTGAAGTATGGTAAATGGACTGGTTATTACATTACTCTTTCCTAATCTTCATGGCCTCTAAAAAAGGACTTAACAGACACAAGTCACATTCACACTGGTGGCAGAGGCTTACCAACAAGGTCCACATTCACAGCATCAAGGGAAGTTTGGAGGGGGGCTGAAATCGAACCACCAACCCTCTGATAAGTGGACACAGTCCCGCACAAGTAGTAAAAGGGTCTGTTACAGGACCTGATCAAAGCAAGTCTGTTTTCCCAATTGTGAAGTTAAATTTCCCTCACGTCTTTAGGCGGCTTACCAGGTGGTGAAAAAAGGCACAGAGAAGGTCTGTTTTCAATTAAAATACCAGCAGGCGAAGGTATTTTTCAGATTTTACATGTCACCAAGTTACCCATTATGGCTAAGTAGTGGTGACGGCATCATTTGGCTTTTACATTTCCATCAAAGAGACGAGGCACCGCGTGAGGATACTGAGGTGATGAGATTTTTCTCCTGGCACACAAGAAGGGGGAAAATAACCAACTGTCTACCACTCTGACTTCCTCTCCATCCATCTCCCAGCATTCATCTGTCTTCTACTTAATCTCCTGCTGATCTCTGCTCAAGCAGTCACCAGACAGATTGTAAGTGGATCTGTTGATCGATGTTGCTCTACTGATGTTTCAGCCACTGTAAGGTCAAGGGTCATGTTGACCTTGGTGATGGAGAACATTAATGCTACCGACTGCACTTTAGAGTCAAACAGAGGCCTGGATGAATGTGGCAGTAATGATTATTGGTTAGATTCAAACAGTTTTCTCTGTTTTTCTGTTTGGGCTTCACAGCTGAGGTAAAAGCATGAATGCCTTCGCATTATAGCACCAAAAAGTCCTCCGCTTCTAACAGCTCTGTGGCTCTTATCCGCACACTGTTGGGTCTGTTCACTCCCTCGTCCACACGCTAAATGACCCCACTCACAGCTCACTCCCCATCTGTGAGGCTCCGGGGTCACGTCAAGTTAAGTAAGTATTTCTTCGCTGCGAGAGGAAATTTGATTAAACGTAAACAACAAGGCAGAGGAATGCTCAGGAAAGCTGAAAAACATATCAAATTCAAATGATCCCACAATAAACAACAGCTGAGCAGAAATTCAAGACAGTTGTGCAGAGGATCAGTTTGTAGCAGGGATATAAAATATCATTTAACTTTTCATAATCTAATTTGAACATAATTGGCACACCTGACAACGATGTAGATCAGACAGTTACATAGAATATAGAGTAAGAAAACAAGAAAACTTTATGCTGTACAGGCACAAATTTATGATTTTGAGTCTATAAATATTATTAATATAAATCTGGTATCTAATAATCTTGTTAACTGAGGCTTTAGCATCTGTTTTCACTTTTAGCCCAATGACACTCTGCAGCATTGCCAACATAAACCAAAACTGCCCACATTATATAACTGTCTGCTAGGTGTCAAAAACGGCATGTCCTAAAACTCCCCAGACGTAACAATGCGTGCCAGTCTACCACCGAGAAACCCTTTGGTTGGGTCGTCTAAACACCCCTCACAGGAGCTGCTTGCTTTTACTGGCCATCCAAGAAAAAACAGCAAGTATCAGAGTTAACCACCATCAGCGAGATGGGTCATAACTAGAAAAACTAAACCGTTTTCACAGACCAAAAAGGCAAAAAAGTCTGTTATTTTTGCAGACTGTCCATTCAGCTTGTTGGTTTGGAGATGTGTTGTAGGATGTGTGATTTTGAAGCCATGCAGGGCCATGCAATGACGACAAGCAGGATCTGAACCAAGCCCCAACCTCCACAAAATTTTCCACAAAAATGGCTCCAAGCAACTGATTTTCAGCAAGTTCGCAAGATGAATAGGCTGAAAAACCAGTGGCTTTTCCACTGTCATTACATCTCTGTATTCTTCAGTTACGTCACCGCTCTGTCTCTTTGTGGAATGTGGACCTCTGTACTTTTTATGTTCCCTATTGTCTTTCTTTCTTTTCTTTAGCTGCCTGTTCTTCTCAATGACCCTGCGCCCAGCCTCTGACGTAACTGGTTCTTATGCTGTATTCCAGACAACTTGGAACTTTGGGATGAAAAACTGCATCGGAACGCCACCTAAACCCCTTTCACACACTGCAGTTCGACAAAATCTCGACCTGAAGAGCCTCACGTCTATCCAGCCGCTTATCTAGTTGGCAGACATGACAGGTATTGGTCTCTTGTTCTTTTCATTGCTGTACAACAATAACATTTCCGATCTGGAATTGAACTGACTGTTGCACCAGGTTAGTTCAATGAGCTGGTCCAACAAGCCAGTTCAGAAACTCTGAACTGGTTGCTTGTTTTGCTTGTAAATGCCGGTTCACAGTATGTGTGTGCGTGTGTGTGTGTGTGCATGAGTGTCTATGTATATATATATAGATATATGTATATATATTTCTGTAACACTAAGCAAAACTCTATGAATGTCCTCTAGTTACCCAGCAAAGACCACATAAAGAAGTGTAACGTTACCTCCATATTCTAACCACAATTAGTGCGTCATCTGCTCTGTGACAGCTGTCTTTTCATCCCACCTTCAACTGTGGCCATTTGGAACAGCTATAAATATTTCGGTTGCCGAGATGGGCAGGCAGAACATTGTATGGACTAGATTTATTCTAGCATGTTCAGGCAGCTCAGCCTCTGAGATCTTGTTTGAAATTTCCACCTCCTTTCAGCACTCCCCTCCCAGTACATATGAGGAAGATTCATATTAAGTATTTTCATCTTCATATCTGTCTCTGTTGCCAGGCAAATTTGCAGCCAATACCAGTCTATGATGATGTGTTATTGTGCTGTCTTATCTCTCAAATAACAATAGGTTTTTGGTCAGTAGAATGTTACAGTGTGGCTCATATTGTCTACACCTGTTAACTTGGAAATCAAGCAGGTGGTCCAGCTCCACATGTCAAAATAACTCTATGTGTGAGTAATGCGACTGTTTTCCCACCTAATTGGCTGAAACAAACGACAATAACTCCCGACTGTACCTTTAAGCTACAGAAACGTGGCAGAACCTGGAAGAGTTTAGTGAGAATCAGTACTGTAGGTGGCCGGGGGAACCTCTGCATGGAGCTCAGAGGTGACACACTGAGCAGCTGTTTCTTCTCATGAAAAACGGCCCCTAAGCGGGAAAGTGAGGCTGCTTTCATTCCTTAGAAGCTGGATATTTGGGACTGCTAATAGGTTATCTACACAAGTGCAGAGCTACATGTCCGCTCCCAGAGTTCCTCAGCCAAATCTGCATTGGTAGGTTCTCCACTGACACTGTGGTTATGAGGAATGCAGATACGATCTCTGATGCAGTTCTATTATGTGAGAGGAGTCACTGAATAACTCATTCATTTCTCACATCTGTCAAACGACCAGGAGCACACGCCAGCTTGCCGGGCACAACCAATCACAGACTGCTTGTTGAAATGGCGATCGCTGCCATGCAGACGCTTTGTGTAAATATTGACACGTTCTCCACATTGCTCATTTCCTGTCAAATGAATGGTTTGCATGTTTAGTTGGCGTTTGATCCTGAACCCAAACATCCTCCAAGCGTCTCTGTTTATCTGAGACACATAAAAGAAGTTACTGAAAATAGTTTTCTGGGAACAGAAAGGTGTATGAAAAATAAATAACAATCAGCAGGTGACTCTTTGCAGGATGACAGCGCATTAATCATTCAACAATTGAATAATCCTCCGTTATTCAGCTGGAGCACAGACGCGCTCTGGTTCTGGTAGCTGGTGTGATGCAATAAAGACTTTAAAAGAGTGAAAATAAATCTTCCAAGACATAATCACAGAAAGGCTTAAGCTTGACCAAGAGAGGAGCAAAAGCTAATTCAGCGGCAGGGAGAAGTGTCAGGGTGAAAGCATGAGGATGGAAGTGATCCAGTTTCCATCTCCAGCCACTAATGCTGCAGCAGAGCAATTTAATATTCCCAGCAATATCAGCAGCTTCTAACGCAAGTTCAGAGTCTTGCTGGGTTTCCTGTGTACCGGCACCCATGCCCAGATAAATAAACCTCAGGCCGGTGGCTCCCGGTGTGACCCACATCAGTTCGCTGCTGCCTTTGGCGCAGCACCAAGCTGCAGGAGCTCCACCGCAAAGCCCCCCGACGTAGAGCAGCCATGCGCTGTGCAAACCCTGGCACGGAGACATCCTGGAGTGCACGACGCCCGAAGAGTATCGCCCCGTCGATACGGTCCGAGATTCATCAAAACATACGGTAAAACATGTCGTTGCCACGTCTCTCCCAGCTGTTAATCCACAGTTACAGTTAATCCGGTGTGTGTGTGATGGTAACTCTGCATCTGACTGGCGTGATGGGGACGGGAGCTTTATAGCAGATAGATTTCAGACCCTCCACATGGAGTTAATCTCAAAAGCAGCAAAATGTACTGTTTTTCCATTGATTCATGCTGGGCTTCCATTACAATGGTTTTCTCTGGAAAGATACTTCATGCTTGACAATATACTATTAAACATTTTGGCACCTTATATCACTATTACCCCACGCCAATCTAAATACTCTGGGAGGCACAGGGTATCTAAAACCAGATGTTCCCGATGCACAGAAGCCAAGTGGGCATTGCTTAACAAGCTGTTAATCCTCGGAGCCAACAAACAGCCGTCAACGATTCCAGCAAAGTCGTAAAAATCAATTATTTATTATTTAAAGGAGAAATTTATTTGTTTTGTTCAAAGGTTTACCAGTGGGTAGAGCCAATTAAAAGTGATCCATAATTGAACTCTAGTTTTTATTCACTCCGAGCCTATTTTGCCTGACTAACTTAGTTTTCATTTATCATTCATTCAAGATGCACAGGATGAGGAACAGTTGATGAAATATTCACAAACTCTGATCTGTAGATGTCTGTGGACTCAACACACATGGACAACATAAAAAAAATGGACTTAAAATCGTCACTAAACACAGTCATTAAACTAAGAGGGATGAACACGGTGACATGAGGGTGACAAATGAAGTACCAGAGTCGTTCCAGGATGCGAGGATGACATTTGATCGCTGTTACATGACAGGGGGATTTGAAGATGTGAGGGATAAGTCACGAGTTTTGTAAATTAAATTTGTCTGGCCCAAAAAACAAAGAGCCACTCTGAATCCTGTCATCGCTCTATGCTGACAGTGGAAATATGCTGAGCAGAGGTTTGTCTGTCCAGCAACCACCAAATACACTGCAGGTATTGCAATATTGTACGGCATATTTGCAAGTGCAATATGCAGTGCTCCATACCGAGGGATCTAACATGTGTTAGGCTGACTACAAAAACTGATGATGCAATGACAAGCTTCCAGACGTCCTTTGGGATGTGGCCATGATATAATTACTAGCAGGCTCTTTGAGGTTCAGTCATTAAGAAATGAATGGATGCGGTCTCTGCTTCATTACTATCAAGAGACAGGACCGAGTTTGGTTCTGGCACACGTGGAAAATACATGTCACATCCTGGAGTGCCTCCAATGATAACTTATTTTGTCTGACAACGCTTTTGACTGACTCACTGATTTGTCAGCGTAATTGTCCGTGCAGCTTTCCCTTATTTCCAACCAAAAATGCCAGGCTGAGAATCTGACAGCTCGATCATCCATGCACAGATAGAAAACTTAATGATTCCACATGGGTTGTCCCGTCTAAGGACGGATTCAGTTTTCATCAGGGAAAACATCTGATTTTGAAGAGAATTGTATCTGAAACAGTAGTTCCTTGAATTTCTTGAATCGGAATGAGATGGCCTTAATCCAAGTTTTCTGGACCGGTCTCAAAAGTCTTGCTATTCCACATCCAGCGCCCTTTAAAATGCAGCCTCGTTAGGATATCCAAGAACATCCCAGACTGCCGCCAACATCAAGTTCTTCACCACAGACTCCAGCTACAAGGTCAGTGTCTCCCTCGCTGTGGCATCAGTCCAGCAAATTCCAAAATTAAACCAAATATCTACAATGGAGATCCTCTCTTCCACACTCCTTAGTTTTTCCTTGTTACTACCTATGATAAATCAAATGAATGAGTTTGGCCAGAAAAGTGTGAATACTGTTCCACATTAGAGCTCATGTACAATCATGGTGACACGCTGGCCTCGGCAAAGTTTGATTGAAGAGATTTCTGTAACACTCGGTTCCACAGTACATCCAAAAACGGTGCGTTAGATTAAAGTGACAATAAAAACGAAAAATCACTGGTGCCTTTCAGTTACTCTCCTTCGACCCCTGTAAATGTGTTACTGTTATAGTGATTTCACTCATAATTGACCACAGCTCTGGCGGAGCGCCGACAGCTCTCCCTCCTCTCCTCTGGAAACTGGGCTGTGAAAAGATAGCGTCGACTTTCGTTCGAGTGAACAAGTCTATGCTTCCACTGAAACCTGGAGCAGCTCTGCAGACCTAACAGGGACCAAATGTCATGAGCCGACACTGGGTCAGGATGTCACTCTCACAGACAGCCTCCATTCACTATTCATCACAGCTCCGTCTTTGGAGATCTTAAAACGTATCATTTTCTAAAAGAGACTCAATTTTCTTTTGGAGTTGACATCTAGTAAAAACCTAATAATCAGGAAGTTGTTTCCTGGGAAGCTAAAATGAGAAGGGATGATGAACAGACTCATACTGTACATCAACATAACAGGCCACACACACATTTAAACAGCAAACACACGTGCATACTGTATATAAACAGTGTTGACTCACCTAACTGCTGGCAGCAGATCCAGAGCAGGATGAAGCAGTAGTACTCCATGTGTTTGCCGTTGTAAGAGTTTCTGAGTGACGCGTTCTTGCTGTAAGTGAAAGAGCGTGTGTGTGTGTGTGTGTGCGTGTGTGCGTGCGTGTGTGTGTGTGTGGAGGGCCGAGGCAAACGGACCCAGTGGCAGCATGCACAGTTAAAGTTCCACTCTGATTGACTCTTACTCCAAGTTAAAGCGCTGCCTATATCTTGGGGAAGTAGGAGGGGACTGCAGGAGAAGGAGGAGGTTCACCCTCCAGCAGCAGCAGAAACACTCTGTCACACACTCGCTGAACTCAGCTGGACCGGACAGATGCTCTTTAACGTGTCTCAGTTCGAGGCAAGATTTTAAAGCAGAGGCATCTTTGCTGGATGATGACATGTATTTTACGGAAATTAGGATTCGGGCTGGTCTGGTGCAAAGAAGAAAAAGTTTTCACCCAGGTTCAGGATGCTGTTGATGTGGAGGAAAGGATTTGCCAAACCAGTTTTTTTTTCTCTCTGCGCGCCTTAAAACTCTGTCAGACTGTTCCCCACAAACGCTATCATCATGGCACAACCACAAACTAACCAGTGTATTAACCTTGGAACGCAAATTTGGGGTTTTAAATGTTACCTCATACCCTTCCAGTCGAAGCATCCAGTCCTCAATACTTAATGCATAATGATCCCACTTACGTAATAAGACATAGTTTGTGTACATAAGCTCTCCTGAAATCCATTTGTGGTCACCTGGTACTGGCGATCTCCCATCCACCGCTTAACCACCACGTGTCACATGAGTGCACATCTTTGCTTTACATGAGCCTCATTACCAAATGATTTTTGTTTTTCTTTACTTTAACTATGCCCCGAAATAACCATTATGGCCTGCACAATTAATTATAGTGCATGTATTTGGATGGAATCACAGATTAATCAGTAGTAGTATACAACTGGAATCAACTGTGACCTGTCCAGAGTTTGACTTCCCTCTTTCCCTTACTTTCCTCTGCTGGATGGAGCTCCATGATTGTGTCCTAATGAATGGTGCACACACAGCCAACTCGAAATGCATTTAGAGTGCAAAACTTTGCAAATGCACTGAGATTTTCGCTCAGTTTCCCCTCATTCGTCTGTATTATTTTCAGCCATGTGATTCCCGGGTTTTCAAGGACAAAGTTCTCAGAATCAGCAGCAAGCAGCTCTGCCAATGGAGTGTTTAGCAAAACTGGTCAAGACTTTAACTTCAAATATGTAAATGAATTAGTCATAAAGCAGTTTAACCCCTGTTGGTATTGGATGTGTGAACAAGAAAGCATTTGCTGGTATTTAGCTAAAAAGTTAGTTCACTGCTCTAACCCACAAGGTTGCTGTGAATCATTTCTTGCATGACATGAACTATGTTTAGGTCATTCAGAGATGAGCCCTATAACCATCAATGTTCTGGTGATGATCCTGGTGGATATGGAGAAGATGATGTTGGATCCTGGTGAGGATGAGCTTGTTGAGTGATGTGCAGAATTGCATGAAGGGAAGTGGGTGGATGCTGTGTCATCGATTCGCAAAGTTTGAGAATGGTGAGATGTTGCTATTAAGAGGAAGTCATCTCATTGGAGCCAAGAGGTAAGGCTTACGGGGAGTGATGAATGGAGGGGCAGGAAAAAGAAGCCTTCAGAAAAGAAGGTGTCGCATACATTTTTCCACAAGTTGTTGACAGGCGGTCAAGCGGGCCATGTGAGACTGCAGGGTGCCTGTGAAACTCATCATCCACAGCCCGTCATGTGTCCAGATCTGATATGTTTCCCATGAGCATCTGTCTATCTGAAAATCTGTCTGACTGATTAAGAAAAGGAAGAAAAAAAAGAAAACAGAACCTTCTGGGCTGTGACAGACACTTCCTCCTCGTTTGCACACAATCACAATCCCTTTCCTTTTCATCAACAGGCAACAATACACAAGTAAATTAAGCTTAAATGACTCAGGACAATCTTGTCTTCAAAGTGATGAAATAATCAAATGCTTTCACTGAATGTGCTTAAAAGCTCGTTGTGTTTCTTCCGGCTTTATCACTTCTCAGAAATCTCCTCGGCCGAGATTGTTAGCAGCACTGCAGATGTAAATATATGCAGACATCTGCGACTTCTTTGAGATTCGGTGTTAAAGGTGAGCGAAAACAATGAGCGCTCCGTGGCTGCGTTTGGTGTCGGGACCGTTTCCTCTCAGTTCGTACAAATATCAACAGGAAACATATTATTTTGTCTCCTCCGCTGACATTATTTTGTTTGGAGGAAAGTGCAAGCACGCAGGGTTCACCACTTCGCATCACGAGCACGCAGTAATTCCCCCGGGCAGACTAACGAGGGAAAACAACAAGGACCGTCTTAAAAGACAGCATTCCTTGCCCATCAAGCTCCATCGGAACAAAACATTTCAGAATTGGAGCGGAGCTCGAGAAGTTATAGGGGTTTGGCAGTCATTAAACAACATAAAAACAACATAAAAAAAACATTCTCCATAAACATGAAAAGTTTCATAACAATAATTGTTTCATTCAGTATTGTGGCTTCGAAGCTCATAGCAGCAGAGTCTCCCACTGTCAGCCTGTGAGACAGATGACAGATCGGAGGGAAACCTACAATTAAGATTAAGGTCTGCTCTGCTGAATGGAGGCAGTGTCGAGTTCGGGCTCTATGTTGTCAGCGTTTCAAGACCGGAGGGGGTTGGTGAACAATCCTCCTCGATGCTTTCCTGGTAACCTCAATGCCATGTAGATATTTAACTTAATGTCAGTAAAGGAGGGGAGCCTGGGGAATTTGGGGCACCAGAATGAAACGGAGAGTAAAAAAAATCGACTTTTGAAACCCTATTCTTTTCTTCCCTCCTCCAGACCGTAGAAGCCGTAGAGAGCCCCACCGTGAGGCGCAGCCAGACATCGGTGCTGCACAGGAGCTGCACTCACCTCACCTTCTCAGAGCCTCTTTCTGACACCACACCACAACTGCAAGCAATTACCTCAATCACCCCGAGATTATCTGTTTTTCTGCGCGATATATGGCGCGCTCTCTCCCTCCTCTGCAGGCTACGATGGGAGCTTTGGCCGGTCCGTCGGGATCAGACGTAAAAAAAGGCAGCAGCTCGCACAATCCCCATCAAACGGCCGGGCTGGGGGAGCGCCTCACGCTGAGAGTCGCCATCTATTACCCATCATAACGTTGTCAAGTCGGAGACCTCCAGGCTTGGTCTCCGGGGGCTCTGGTTCAAGCTGCTTCTGGATTGCTTCTGTCTGAGGCATCGTGGCTCCAGCATTAGGTCATCGGCAGGGGAAAGAGGCCGGGGATGCAGGTTTTTGGACGGTCACGCCAGGTTTCTGAAAGCTATATTTAAACGTCTCTATTAAGTCGTTTCGCCAATAGATGTGTCAGTGTCTCTTGCAGATTGTGACCTCAGAGTTTGAGTTTTACTGGTTTCACTGCAGAAAATTTATGAAATCGAGGAGCTCTTTAAAGACGTCTCGTGAATTTACAGACACTGGAAACTGGGAGGATTTCAAGTTGAGATATCTCATTTGCTTTACAACAAACAAAAACATAAATTTAAAGAAACATTGAATATTTTTTCTCTCTTTCAGCAGATGCAAATAATAATAATAATGATGGAATTACAAACAGCCCAAAGAACTTTCTCTAACCCTCTAAACTGCCAGTGTTGAACAAAGTAAAACACAGATTTAAAGCTTAACAAAAGCATATCTCTCTTATCACTCATCTCATTTACCATCTCACTCAGAGTATGGACTTTCCCACAAAGTTGGATGTAAAGCGTGTTTGCCTTCTGACTCAGACGACGAAGGGACCGGGCGGCTGGAGGCTTCAGCGTCTGTGCCCACGCTCCTGTTGTCAGAGCTCAGCTACAGTTCTGCGAGGAGTTTTTCTTGGAAGTTATTCTTTAAAACATCCAACTGTTCACGGCGAAGCACTCCACTGCCTGTGGAGATGTTACTTTCCGCAAATCACAGCCAACTAAGGCAACCGAGGCAGTGAGAAACAATGAATGGGTTTTCAGAGCAGCAGAGTGCACGCTCGGGGTTCTCCGAGGAGAAACATGTTGCTGAAGCAGCTGAACGGCTCGACTTTTTGGCCGAGGATCGCCTGCTAGTGCGGACAGCAGGGATAGATTACGGCACAGGCCTGCGTAAGGCATTAACCTGGAGGAAGTGCTGGGAGGTCATCTGCAGGAAGTCCTTGCCGAGCTCTATTATGTGCTGTGGAACAGACAGCTAAATGTCATCTTTCACTGACATAAAATGTATTTGTTAGTCAATTTAATGTCACAGGTTAACAAACATAATGTGGTGCGCTTCCATATACTTTTCCTATTCTGTAAATATGACAGAGAATTTGGATGTTATCTGAGACGGGGGAGGTAGTTCAGTAATTAAGCAGTAATCACTGATAATCTGCAGCAAGTGAAGCCATCTGAGATGATTGCTGTATACATAGATATACAAAGAAATAGAGCAGACTGATGAGGAAGCAGCAAAAGTTGTGTGTTGATTGTCCGGATACATTTTTCCAAGGTATTTTGCCTTCTAACCACTATCTACAGTTTCCAGATGAAGTGACGTAAAAAAAGGATAAATGTCCCTTTGTTCACAGGAAATCGTCGTGCAAAGTGGAAACACGCAGCCGGCTCAGATTTCTCCTTACGTTACACTATTTGCGAGGATCTAACTTGTTAATTCGCACTCCTTTTTCCATAAACACGTTACAGTAGCTCACTGGACTGAAAGACACAGCGAGACTGTATCATTGATCGCATTAGTCATGGTTTTGTCTCGGTGAATGCGTTAAATTGTCTTTTGGGAAGGAGGAGAGATGGTAAACCAAACAGCAATAAGAATCAAAGCAACGTGAGGCCATTAGGATGAAGGGGGACTTGGGGAGTTGGGCTGTGGCTTTAAGAGAAATCCTGTTTGCTAAATTAAAAGCAGCTTTTGTTTATAAAGTATCTCGACACCATTCTTGCTGTTTCTGTACAGTGTGAGTATGCAAAATGCCTTAAAGGATTACATGTAGCTGGACACTCTAGCTCTAGCTCGTTCTGTGTTTCATTCTCATACACTCTGCATGTGTGTGCTACAGACTGTCTTTCCCTAAGCTGTTCTGTCTCTCCCGTGGATGTTTGCTAAAGGTGGCATCAGGAATAAACAGTGCATCACAGACGTAAACCCAGCCGGAGAACTATGGTTTTAAGAGTCAAAAGGCCGTCCACCCACAGCTCAGCTGAGGTGGAGCTACGTAGTTTATCCCACTTGTCATTATGCACCAGTCTGCGTTCTCCTATCTGTGGTGATGCAGAGGTTATTCTCTGCAGGGCGTCTGTTCATTTTAGGAGAAACATGCAAATATATAGCTGACCAGCTGTTTTGCACACCCAAAGATGCTTTATATCAAGAGCGTCTTGCGCAGACAGACAATTCATGACACCTGAAGCCGCTCCTCTCTCCATCTGGTTCCCTCAGGTTGTACTCTGATTTTCAACCGTATTATATTCTCTCCACGTCTCCTCTTGTTGCCCTGCCCAGCTCGTGTCTTTCTGTTGGCTTCCTGCAAGCTTGTGATCCGCAAACCTGGTCTGCATTTTGCTTTTTTTTTTTTTTTTACAGTCTCGTCCTCCCACCCTGTTGCTGCCAGAGGATACACACCAACTGCTGAAAGGTTGATGCCAGGACGTGTCCTGCACGTGTCAAAATGAGGAAACAGAGGCAGGGGGCAGGGTTCAAACGTGATGAAGGACAGGTATTACTTTTATACCAACCTGTTCCTCTCTTTTTAATGTAAAAATGAGACTTTGGACATAAAATGTTGTGTGCTGTACATTTCAGTGATCCCTTGAGGCCGATTTTGTGGGAAGAACTGGATCGCTGAATAAATATCACAGTGAGTGGAGAGGAATCTCATGTCAGACCAGTTAATTGTTTTGTGCCTGTACATTGTGGCACATACTGTAGAGCACCTGCATGTAAAACACTTTTTAAAGCTTTTGCATGTCAGCTTAACTACTTATTATAAACGAAAAAATAATGTATCTGATGCATCAAGGTTGCTATATATAAAACTGTTCAACAAAATGAAAATAGCATCAGAAACACAGCATATGACTGACAGAGGAAGGTGCCTCAGAGCAGTGCCAGCTTCTCCTCACATGTCCTGTGTTTGCTTTCCTTCTAGCCTGCCTTGAACCTTTGCATTGTCTGTTTTTTTTTCTTTATTTATTCTTTGCATCATCTCCTGTCCTGGTTTCCTATTTTTGCCCTGCCCTGTTCCTATCTCCCCACCAGGCAGGTTTTCCTCTCAGCCCTATCTTTGGTTTAGTTCTGTTCAGTTCATTTCATTTGCTGTTCTCCAGTGCACCTGTTTCACTGTACTCCTGTTTCAGTGTCTCCTCCTGTTCCTAATGATTACTCCCTGGATGCCCAGCTTTTTGATATCTTTTCCTAAGCTGATCCTGGGTATGGGCCTTCTTAATTGGATTGTTATTCTCCACATCATGTTGGAAGTCACTGGCAGTGAAGTTTCTTTAATCTGGGTGCAACACAAGCAAACATAGATCGATGAATGGGTACAATAGCTGTCTCATACAGTGATACTATTGGGGCCTTGGTTTTGTTGGCTTGCTGGACAGTTTACTTAGTTGTAAAAACAAACCAGTCACTATACCTTCACTTTACTGTCAGCTACTGTCAGATCAGAGTCTTCAGAAACCCAGTGTAATTAATCCGACCCGTTGGACGAGACTTTGACATTAAAGGTCGAGCGCGGGCCAAAACACATTGTAACTGCACCACTTATCATGTCGGGGCTTCAGCTGAAAAGCAAAGACTGTGGTTGGATTATCAACAGCTCTGTGTTATGAGCCACTTAATAGTTTGTGGATCTAAGTTCATCTGTCTCAGAGGACCTCGCTCGGTCTTTCTGAGAACTGGCTCGTTACTGTGCTCTAGTTTCCCATCGGGGTCCAAGCCGACTGAAGCCTTTTCTTTTCTTTTCGCAATTTTCTCTTCCTTTGCACACTATCCAGCTCTTATGTGTTTGTTGCGCTCGCTCGGGTCACCCAAGTCATAAAGCAATTTCTCTGGAGCGGCAACAATCGCTATCATGAGTTGAATTCCACAGAAAATCTAAAAATACCGTGCGTTAGAAGCAAACACATTAAAGCGACGCATATAGAGTACGAGAGGAGTAAACGTCCCCGTCTGAGCTCGAGTGAGTCACTGAGTGAGTCCCATTTTTCCAGATCTCTGGCTGAGCGCTGCGCAGGTTAAGATGTGCCAGTAGCAATAGTGGGAAATAGACTAATGTGGAAACTAAAGCCACACGCCACAAGATGGACGACAATGGAACGCCACAAAGTTCACACAGCCAGAATCGGGGCAAATCCATGTCTCTCGACACCCAGCTTAGACACAAAGCCTCGCTGCTCTTATGAAATTCCTTCCATGGACGTAGTATTGTGCTATATGTCAGCGGGGGATTTCTTGGTGTACGAGTCGCATTCTTGTTGTCCTTGCTTTCCAGAAAATGCACGCAAAAGGGATTACCGCCATTTTCCTCATACCCCTCAGAAGCTGACGCAGACCCTTCAGGCTCGGGGTCGTAGGGTCCTGCGGTCTGACGTCTCCCACCATCATGTCCTCATCGTGGGAGAACACACACTTCTGTTTCACTGCATTCGCATTTACATTCATTGCGGGACAGATGGAAAAATTGTACCAGACTTTTTTCTTTTTTTTTTTTTTTACCCCTCTCTCCTTTTGGATCTAAATGGAAAACCAAAACGGTCTACAATTTTCTCCCCGGTAATTATTAGGTTTCGCGAAGCTTATGCGCAGTTGTCTGTTGCAGGTCGACCGCTCAGACACCACGTTAAGACCTTTTAAAATGCAATCCTTATGACAACACGCTAATGGCTAGTGCGTCACATCTTGTGGTGTGATGTTTCCAGAGGGAAAGTCTGCGTGTGACGGCGTACGGTGTTGTTCTACACCCCGGCAGCTACTGTTCCAAAGAGAGTTTAAGCCCCCCTGGTTTATTTTTATATCAGGCTTGGCGGTTCGTTTGCTCGGGAGAAGACGGATTCGGTTTCCTTAACTATGTTTGTATTTTTCAAAGGGCTATTTCATTTGGCAAGCAGAGGGTGTCTGTCCTAACTGGGGGATAATCCCGTTATAGTTCGGCGCTGTACGTCACAGTGAAGGTCTCTCGGGGACCACAACCTGCTCGGACTGCTTGCACTGACATTTCCAGACTGATGATTGTGTCAGCATTTATTAGACTGGGCTCAATGCATGCACAAGGATTGCATTATTATTTTGATGTATATTATATGTGATAGACATTTGGTCAGTTTGCCACAAATGGCTGATGCCTGGGAGCATCCCCTGGCAGCCACAGGCTCCAGGGCACTCGGGTAAAATTAGAAGAGTAAATATAAAGGTGTGAACAGAGGGAGAAATGGGCCAAAGGCTAGAAGACTGCCCTTTGTCCTGGAGGGATCCCACTCAGCTTCCCAGGCACGAACCCATCGTAATGCTTTTATTAGAAACCTGTGTGATGTTAAAAACACATTGTGTCCTTGGAGAGAAGAATAGCACATTGTGCAATTAGCCCAAAAAGGAAAATAAGAACAAAGCTTTTCAATTACATTCATCCTTTTCATGTGCAAACAGTCCAGACTGGATCAAAAGTGGAACTAATAAAACTAGACTTGAACTTCCAATGATGCAATGATGAGTTGTTTTGTTTGTTTGTTTTTTTTGTCGGAAGTATAAACATTATAGACAAACTTAAGAAGGTGATGACTGACATTACATTGACAATGCATAGACCGCATATATTTCTATGTAGTTATAACCACTCTGGGGTGCAGTTGATCATAGAGGATGCATTAAGTGTGCATTAGTTGTGGACATCACGTAGATCTCCTATTAGACAGATCTGTTGCAGAATAGTGATGAGGACCAGACCTGCTTACAATCAGTGGTTAAGACACGAATTATAACCAAAATGTATTGCACTCCTAAATTTATCATACTCAGATATTATTGTAGATGAATGGAATGACTGGGAGGGGAGTTCAGCTGATCAGTGGGTGCAGTCAGATCATCTGACAACATAACATACAACAACAAGAACACACAGACAGTTATGCAGAGACACAGAAACAGGTGACACAGAGCAAATTAACCTTTAACCGGTTTATAGCCATTAAGTGAAGGATGGCACAAACCTTTTTGCAGCTAAAGCAGGTGAAAAGTAAAGCTATCTTTGTTGATTGATTCCTTGGTCGTATTTTCATCCAAAGACTTTACTGATATTGTTTTTAGTTAATTGATTTTAGTTGTTATATTATTATGTCTTTGTATCCATGTTCTATTAAGTTGTCATCTCCTCATTTTATGAAAAAAGTCATTATATTGCATCGATTCATGTAAGTACTTATTTCTCATTCCTTTGTTTTACTTGCTTTGTAACCTGTCATTAGTGTTTCCTCGCTACATGTGATTGATTATAAGCTTTCTCTGTTGTCTAACGGCTCTCTCCTTTTTTTTCTTCTTGTCTTCTCTCGTCTTCAGAGTCTTCTCTCCTTTGCACGTTCTCCCTGTGTCGGCTCAGGTTTTCTCCAGGTACTCTGGCGTCTTCCCACAGTCCAGAAACACGCATCAAAGTCAAGTACAGACTCTAACTTGTCCTGAAGTGTAAGTGACAGAGTAAATGATGTGTGTGTGTGTGTGTCCTGTGATAGACTGGCAACCTGTGGAGTGTGAGTGCTGTGATCTCTGTCTCTCCGTTAGGTCCGATCCAGCAGACCTTACATAAAAAGTAGCATAATAGATGGATGTATGGGTGCGTGGATGGATGGATGGATAGGTGGATGGATGGGTCAAATAGCTTTTTTCTGCCACTCAGTGCTGTCTCTGCACTTATGCTTTTCCCTTCATTCAGTTTTCATCTCCCAGTGGTGACATGGAGAAAGTGTCCTGGACGGAGTCTGGACTATAAATCACATGCTGCACACAGCCACACACAAAGCCTTGTCAATTATACAAGACGGATCACATTAGGCGTGCAGTGGACATCACATACTGGCCCGTAAGACAGTCTGAGAAATGATCCCTGGAAAAAGAAATATAGAACAAGTTTCATAAAAAAAAAAACACCAAGATATATAGCTGGCCTGCGCCCCAACTGCTACCCTGCCAAACAGCTGGTGTCCAGGAATGAAGTGTTTAGCTGGAAATACCAACTCAGACTTTTAAAGTTGCTCAATGACCCGTATTGCTCTGGGCTTTACAGTAAGGGGATGACATGAGTGTGAGTATGAGCCAGGTCCAGAGCCGTCCTGGTTCCTCTGCCAGGCACAGGTAAACACACAGCCGGTGGATGTTAACAGCTGGAAGGCAACACTCAATGAAAAAGTTACGAGTCTCTGCAGACTTACAGCTGCAGATATGGCTCCTGAGTCGCACCCTCTCACTTTTATATCACCAGGCGCCTTTTAATAGAGGCCTAATGAACATCACTTCACTCATCACTTAGAGTTAATACGTGCTTCTTTCTATATGGTCAGAGACTTAAGACGGGATCCGTCAGCTTCAGGCCCTTTATAGACCAGGAACAAATTTAGATTTTAGACAATTAAAGTTTTTGTTTTCAGTCTTAAAAGGCCAGAGAGAAATTCCAGCCTCGCACCCCATTAGTAGTGTGGTCGTATTGTCTCTCACAACTTCAAATGCTTGTTTCTCGGCACCAGCTGTTTCCACACAGATGTGCATACAAACTATTAGTGGCTACACACTGTACTGAGGCATTAGAGAGGGACATCTGCACCCCATCGGGCTAAAGCAGGCCTGCAGATGGGCTCCTTTAGTCCCAATGACAAAACAGACTCTAATCATCACTCTGCAGAAATGTGCCGTGCTTATGGAACAACAACAGGCTCTCAGCATTTTCTAATTTGTCTGTCTACGGCAATTTCAGCAATTCAATTTCAGCTGTTTTAAATGTCCGATTCAGTCAACAGCTCGCAGAAAGTAACCTTTTCAAGTCGTCCTCGTAGTTTTGAGACAATATAGTCGGAGTGAATGCAAAACAATACACTGTGGGAGTAGCGCAGTGCCCCCAGAAAGGTTTTGATTGTGCAATATGGCTGCGGAGTCTTCCCCGGAGTTTTTAATATAATGTGATACCTCTGTCTTGGGAAATTGCACTTAAATTGCTTTATGTCGAAATGAATCAAGGTAAATATCCAGACTGAACAACGCAGTGTCACTTTTTCCATGCAGAGGAAGTGAACTCCCGCTTTCAGGCGGCTGCCGCTAATCAGACCTTTTACGTGCTTTCCAAGTTTGATCAGCAGCTCAATCAAACTCAATCAAGAGGACGGCTGGAACGCCAGCGTTCCCTCACAGTTCCCATCTTAAGCTATTTGTCAGATGTAAACATCGTAATAAAAGACAAGAACACAGGAGTCTGTGTGCTCGGAATAATCAGATTGACAGAAGTGTAACAAACCCCAGAGAGAGTTTTGTTCCCGAGCCACCCAGAGTGCACTCCAACAATACCCTCTGTGTGGACGTAACAGTAGTAACAGATTCGACTTTTTGACCCCTGAGTGTGGTACAGCCGTGGTTCGAGGGTCTTTGTTTTCACTTTTGGCCGTGTCCTGGAAGGGATGCAGACCTCTGCACAAGGTTCAATAGCATTCCACTGCTTTCATCGTAAGCTGTTGCCTGTTAGCGCTGAGCCCGGGAGTGAAAACTTCAGGCCAGGCCAAAAAGCTGCGTAAGCTTTTCTAATTGAAAAAAGAGCATCGGACTTAGAGCTGGACTAGAACATAGTCTGTCTGCCCTTGCTGCTTTTGAGGTAGGAAGACCACACATCCACCTCCTTCTGACCCTCTCTGTTTTCTTATCATCCTCAGAAAGAAAGGAAAAAATGAGAAGGAAACAATTATGATTTGTGTATTCACACCCATGGACCGAGAGAGATGAGGGTTTGACAACATAGCTGTTTCATAAAAACAAAAAGAAGTGTCTCTACCCTTAGATCTGCTTCTTGTTGGCTTCTGTGAATCACCTGTATGCTGCACGTGCCCGAGCATCCTCGTGGACCCGGTTTGTCAAGTGCCGTGTGAGGCGACCTTGGCCAAGTGGAAACTAAATGAGCATAATCTGAAGCTCACATTCATGAGCAGAGACTGAGCTGACCAAAGGGAATATTTAATGTATAGCGCCTGCCATGGTGACTCAGCCAGCTCGAGATCAGTGGGCTCATCCTCTTCTCAGCGTCGGGCCAGAGAAAAGCCAGCGGGTTTCTAAGTAGAAGCCTAAGTGTCGCACCCTGATGAAGCACATTGCGCTGGGCCGAGCTCCTGTCTCTCACGTGTCGTCCGTATTTTTAGGAGAGGCTGTTTGCCATGTCTCCAGGAGGTTTTTTTTCTTCATTTTTTCTTCCGTATTTCGAGTTCTATTGGACTGCTAAGGGCCCGCTTAACTGCTCCCACATGTTAAGCCTTTGTGCTGCTGTCACTGACTTAATGTGACTATGTTGTTTTCCAGACTGTGTGTGGTGAAAGTGTGTGAGGGAGCAGGGGGAAAGAGGCAGATGCACGGGGACCAAAAAGAGAGCGAGAGAGAGAGAGAGAGAGAGAGAGAGAGAGAGAGAGAGAGAGAGAGAGAGAGAGAGAGAGAGAGAGCGGGGTAAAGGGAGAATGTATACATGTGTCTGGTGACTCAGTGCGGAGATTTTTCCGAATGTGAGCAATAACTGAGCACGGTGAATTTCCCTTCTTAATTGCATCCATTAGCTTTTACAATTATGACTATTTATACATCAATATTGGGGTTAACAGGGTCATTTGAAAAACTAGGAAAAAAAGGTTATGCAATTAACAAAAAAAAAATGAAATTCCAATCACTATTCCATGGGGTCCGAGAGCATCTGTCCTTGACACAGAGGTGACTCACATTCTGCAGGGAGGGATGGGGCCTTTTTTTCCCATCAGAGGACTCCCTAAATCTGCTCCAATGACGGGCAGGTGAAAAAATAGAGCAAACGAGAGGCTCTGGAGGAGGAAAACCCAGCTGGAGACGACACTTGGACGAATTAAAAAGTGGTGGAAAATGAGTCGAAGAGAGGGCGAGACGGGAGCAACCGGTTTGTGTCGACCGAAAAGAAAAAAAGAAAAAGGAAGAAGAAAGAAACGATGGAACTGTCTGCTCACGGCCTTGCTATGCATAACCTGCACAAAGAGGCATCCAGGCTTTGTGTGTGTGTGTGTGAGTGTGTGTGTGCATGTGTGTGCATGTGTGTGTGTGTGTGTGTGAGGACACAAGACTCGATCAGAACCTCAATCACCCCCACTTGCACTCGCGCTTCCTGTTTCCATTGACCAGTATGAACCACTTTGCTCCCTTCTGTCCGTTCCTCCACGTTTTTTATTCATTTTATTATTTTTTTCATAACTTTTCTTCATCTTCTTCACTTTGCTCCAGATAGAGGAAGTGGTTTGTGTGCAGACTGCGGCTGGCTGGAACACTGTGCTGTGCACCGGGGAAGCCGAAATTCGAGCCCCTGTGCATTAAATGTTCCACTAGAGCAACAATTTCTGTGAGGGGAAATCATGCGGTGGGCCAGTGTTAAAGGATCCGAAAGGGGGAGGGAAAGTGAGGGAGCTGGAGGAGGAAGTGATGGGTGAGGGGGACTGTTCACGACTAAATAAGAACTTCTGGTGGTCGAGCTGGTTTTGGTGTTTGCCATATGCTGTGGATCCGGATTAAAACATGACCACATACCTCTGTTGTATATAGGACTCTTTTCTCCTTTATCATTACCATCTCTGCCTCTCTGCAGTCATCTGGCAAGAGAGCAAAATGACTCCACGTAAGTCACAGAGCAAACTGGATGTGCACTGGATGCGGCTCAGGATGCAGACATGGAGAGACAGCGCCATCTGTGGACAGGCTCCAGGCCAGAACATTTTGTTGTCCTTCCAACATCAAAAACCACCTTAACATGACTTTGAGACAGTTGTGTTGAGTGGGGATTTATTGTGATTTATAGAGTTGTTAGATCTGAGAGTAGTACCTTGAAGGCAAGTGTCTAAAGTGAGACGTTCAGTATTAGTTATCTGGATGAGTGTAATAGTGTGTTTTCAGGTCAAAGATGCAGTGTTAATCTTTTCAATCTAGGGAAACAATCACATTCAAATATTTTGGAAAAGTACTGTTTGTTTTCACTTAATTATAATGTCATATGTAGTGACATTTCTTCAATGGGCTAGGATATGAACCATGTTTTTAACTGCTTTTTCTTCCACTCTAGTACTGCACCCACTACTAGAGCTACAGAGGTGATGAAACACCAGCTGAAGAAAGACTTCAGGGACCAGAAAAGGACAGTGGTCATGATGGCATCTGGAGGCCAAAGAGAAGTTCACACTGGACTACTGGTGGCATCTGAGCTGACTTTAACAGAGATCAGGTTTGTGGCTCTTTACTGGTTCACACACTGAACCCTCGCCATCACCAGCACCAGACTGGAACCAACGCTGGAGCAGTTCTGGTGGAAAAAGGGCGAGAGGCAGCAGTGGTGAAGTGTCTGTTTACATCAGATCAAGCAGCTGAGTAAATTAATCACGTAGACAATGACGCTGCTTTATAATGATTTGATTCAAGGGCGAGACTAAAGGGAATTTTATTGACCGCTCTGATACAGTGATTAGGGGGATCCATGTTCTAATAGTTTGGAAAATGTGAGGCCTGCGGGTTAACACACTTTCTTCTTTGAGTTCTGAGTACTGATCTCATGGCTGTCAGTGGTTATTACACACTGACAGATTAAATTGTGGAGAACCTAGGAGGCCAGACCGGTCCAGTCTGTGCACTTGTGGGAGATTACGTTAGAAAACAGCTATTTCAGACAGCACTTTTCAGTGGTTTCAGAAGTTTGTAAAGAAGCACGGTTAGCACACATGAGCCTGTGGATAGTTATAACCAGAATTAGCTCTTATGTAGGTTAGCCTAAGGACAAACAGTGACACATCGTAAAATCAAACATAAGGCAAAGCTTACAACAGTTATATTAAGCCCTAGTTACCTGTCCTGTTATTAGCAAAACAGTTAAAACAATTTTCCACAAGTGTACAGTATACAACTTGTATATCTATTGTTCGAGCCAGTCTGAGATCGTCATCGTTGAAGGGAACGTTCTGGTAAAAGTTTAGTCTCACTTTTGAAGTTAACTTTCCGTGCAGATGTTCCTGGTAAATCAATTTGCTTGAACAAAAAGCAAAAGTTTTTCTGCAGCCTCACATGAAATCCTCTTGTATGACACACTCACCATTAGCAGCCGAAGATTGATGCGACATCTCAAGAAACACTGTCTCAGTGTGACAGCGGTTTTGGCCTTATGTGTTTCAGAGTTACACAAAGATAAACAAGTCGGATATTTCCAGAGCGTCTGACGACTCTTACATCCAACTGGAACAAAAAAGTGTATCCTGGTTGGCCACAGTGGAAATCCACTTTACTTCATGAACGTATGACCAGGAGGATCTTTAACCACGTATAAAAATGCAGTGTGTATCTGTGTCTTATCTGAATCTGCAGACTTCAGCACAACATGTAAATGCATCAGGATCTGAGTGTGATAAAGTGTGTCTGTCCACATCCAGAGGTGTCTATGATCCATGCAGCATCTGTCATCTGGTGCCTACACAACAAACATATATTTGCTCTGATCTAAAGTGAAGGGTGGACAAATTAAGTTAGCTATAAAGTGAAGAATGGACTCATAGAGACAGGCCTCTAATGCCTGATTATAGCTACTGTTTATTCTGTGCTATAAATTCCCGTGGCATGTCTTGTCACAACACACAAGATGAGTTACAGCAGGTTTGTGTGAAAACTATTTCTTCGAATTGCACTATTCTGTTCAGTCATCATCTTTTTTCCCCACAGCCACCCAGTGCTAACCAGAAAGAACAACAATGGATGGAGGGATGCAAGAGCGTCTAAGGCTGATCTGTGACATGTGATACAGCCAGGCCACCTAAGAGGTCAGAGAATAAACGATCACTAGTCCCTATGCTTAAAATCAGTGTGGAAGGGGAGCAAAACTCATATAATATTGCATTGCTCTGTGTTATTTTTTCATCACTTTACCTGCAACCCACTCTCTCTCTCTCTCTCTCTCTCTCCCCCTCACACACACACACACACACACACACACACACAGCCAGACACAGCACCCTGCAGCCCACTCCCACTGAGGCAGCCAGCTGCTGCAAGCTGAGGTCAGATCCAGTTGGAGATCAGCCCGGTCGGCACAGATATGACGGAAATCAGCTTGAAATAGTCTTTTTTTTTAAAAAATCATTATTTTATTTTTGCTCCTTCTGCCAAGAAGAGCTTTTGAGACATCTGAAGATGAGGTGCAAAGTGGGTAAGACGGTGGATGGATTTCCACAGTTTGTTGTTGTAAATGTTGATGTAAATTATATTTTGCACCCAAATGTATGTTAATAGTAAAACTCATGGCCCACATCTTGTCTTTCTTCAAACAATTTGATAAATATACTATGGTAAACAGACTTTTATCACTATATTTCTATAATGCCAATTATACTGGTAATTGTGATGATTTTGTCTCTTTGTCCAGAAAAAAAAAAAATTAGAAATTAAACAGGCAACTTTGGGTATTCACAGATATAGATAATTACAACATCACTGATGATGAGTCTAGAAGTGGCTATGAAAATAAGTATTTCAGAGGTTTTATAATATAAACACAAATCATTCTAGGAGCCCAGAGAGGTGAGTGTAATACTACAACCTGACCACTAGATGGCAGCAGCCTGCTACGAATGGCAGATCCCCTCGGGTTATTCAGCTGTCAGAAGGTCAAGATAATAAACAACAGGGAAATGGAATTCCTAATGGAAAACAGACTCACTGTATATTGCAGGAACAGTGAAGAATGGTGGGTAGAGAGTAACCACCACCGTGGCCTCTCATTTCATTCCCACTCGTCAACATGGAAGTTGTTTACATCCACGCACATTCGCTTTCAGTCTGCAAAAAACGTGACGTTCCCTCCTCCCTCCTCTGTTTACACGAAGACGTCTGGAACATTTGATGCGCGCCCGTCTGCAGGTCTCCGTGTTTGCCACCTCCACCCAGCGAGCGATGTCTGCTCCTCTCACAGCTCTCTCATGGTGTGAACTGGAAAGATTACGTACCTCCAACTTCCTGAAAAATCACACTTCAGTGGGTCGACGCTCTGGCACCACATGAAAGTGGTGCCACAGGAGCTCCGTCATATCCCTGTTGGCTATTGAAAGAAAAGAAAAAAACGTCTTGAGATTTATTAAAAATGCTTTTAAGGAGTAAACGATTCTGGCATAATCAGCTCATACACTGTAACACCTTAATCCCTCACAGAATATGTTTCTCATTACAATGTCCAACCAGCCATATTACTGTTTAATCTCTGGAAAGTATTGAGACATGCTCAGTGAGTACACATGAAGACTGTTGTGGCCCGACTTTAGAGGAGAGGCCAGATATTTTCTCATATAGATGTGTAAGTCCCCTTCCTCTATGGACGTGCACACAGACACAGGAAATACTATTGTTTCAGACAGGAAATGCTGAGAGCAGCCTGAGCTGGCGCTCCCGAAGTCAAGGACTGGATTCAGGACCACTGACTGGCAACAAAGACTGTACTTAGTATGTAGTGTTAGTATGTAGTACTAATATGTAATATGTAAGTCTGTGTGTCCTGTGGATGTACAACACAAAGCACACAAAGCCAGTGCTGTAGAATGTGGTACGAGAAGGTCGGGATCACATTATTTTTTCTAATTTACTTTCTCATTTTAATTGACGATTACAAGGTCAAGTGGTGAGTGCGCAATTATAGTGGCAATTAGGATCTGAGTATCAGGATCGCTCCATAGAAGACTGAGGATAATAAACACATAATATTATGAATGCGGCGTGTCAAATCAAGTCAAGGTAAGTGCCATCAGTGTTCAGTGTGCAAAATAAATGAGGGTCGAGATGTGAACCAAGCAATTTGTATCCATTTTCTCCGGTTTCTAAAACAGAATAATAACTGGATTCTGCAAAAAAAAAAAATCATAATCCAACAATAATCCTGATTTTTTTTTTCTATGCACTAGTTTATCATTATGTTAAAGGGTGCACGCAAAGATTAGTGCTTGTCCTCCAAATGACCACTTCATGACTTTTACCTTGTTTATGTCCATTCTTGTGTTCTCATGTTCTTATCGTTCACATGCTTATGCCTCTGCATTTGTGCAGGTATAACTACTTTTTTTTAACATGATGTTCAAATTCAGTTCAACTTCAAACTGCGCTTACTTTAAGTGAAACAAGGTAATATCAACTTGTATTTTATCGAAAATATAATCAAAGATATTCTCATGCATGCTTGCCATGCCATTTTTTTCTGCCTTGTTTTGGAGTGAAATTACCAAGGTCCAGACCTCAGTGACTTTACACACACACACACACACACGCACACACACACACACACACACACACACACACACACACACACACACACACACACACATAATCAGACACACCGGATGACGTGCAGTGAGCTCCGTGGCTGAGTAGCAGACTGCGACAGTGTCCAACCACCTCCCTCCCTCCCTGTGTTCCTGCAGTCCTCTCCTCTCCTCTCCTCTCCTCTCCTCTCCTCTCCTCTCCTCTCCTCTCCTCTCCTCTCCTCTCCTCTCCTCTCCTCTCCTCTCCTCTCCTCTCCTCTCCTCCTCCCCTGTCCCAGGCTGCACTGCTTCTGCCTCCTCCTGTGCTGCTGTGTGTGGCTGTATTAGCCCACCACTAATCATATTGCGAGAGTGAGAGAGTCGGGCAGCCAGACTCTCCGTGTGCATCATCTGTGTGTGTGTGTGTGTGTGTGTGTGCAGTTGGGGAGGGAGGAGGGAGGAGGAAGGGGTGTATCCTAGAGAGGAGCTTTTCCCTGTTGTAGTAACCATCTGCACGCCGACTGCCAGCCATTACTTCACTGCAGCAGCAGCCGGCCCCTCTGTGCTCCTCTGCAAGGCAGACACACTAACCTGCGTGTCCCCTCCTCCTCCTCCTCCTCCTCCTCCTCCTTCTCCTTCTCCTCTCTCCCTCTCTCCCTCTCTCTCTCTCTCTCTGCACATTCAGCAGAGCTGCTACCCTCCTCTCCTCCTCTTCATCACTGTGCCACTCCTGCGGCGCTGCTCTCTGCTGGAAGGGGACGCTGGCCTGCTCCTCACCCACTGATTCTGCATGACTGTCACAAAGGTAAGACCACTCTGGATGGGGGAGGACGGGAAGGAGGGGGGGACGCAAGAGGTGGGGGGGCAACTTTCAGCACGTCACTAGTGATTTGGACTGTCATTGAAGATGCTATTCTCACATGTGAGTGTGTGTGTGTGTTTGTCTGCTGAGGACTGGAGATGAGTTTGTCAGTAGTGTAGGCCTTGTGCAAGGTTATCAGGATGCTGCTGACGCCCGGGGATGTGTGTTAATGACTGTGACTGCGCTCCTCCTGCCGTCTGGATGTAATCAGACCCAAATCACACTCCGCCAGCAGCCTGCACCGGCACGCAGAGCATCGCAGGCCGCCATTCACGTCTAACTGTGAGAGGAGTCGTTCTGGTCTTTTCTGTGTGAGAAACTTTATTGAGGTGAGACGTTGAACGGCGTAGGCCTGGCGTTTGCGGCTCGAGACGTTTCTCTGAGGAGCTGTGATTTTACATATGACAGCCCTTCAAAGTCAGGCGGCAAACTTGATATGAAAGATTGCTGAGAGGTGCCATATTGGAAGTAACAGTTATCAAAGGTGTTTGTTTTTATTATAGAGTAAAAGTATGAGAAACTGGTCTGCACTATGAGCAATATGAGGTCTTTTCCAAGTAGTCTTCCAGTATTTTTCAGTATTATGAGTTTTTGCAGTGTCAGTGTGCTTCAATCATGACTTTTGGTTCAAATGGTACAACATGATCATGGTGATCAAGCACTTATTGGGATGAGCCAGTGTGGACTCTGTGTGTGTGTGTGTGTGTGTGTGTACGTGTCTGTGTATTTGTGAATCACTACTCTTGGGATCGTCTTAAAGCGGGGGGTCATCCAAGTGTGTGTCGGTGGTCGCGCTCTGTTCTTAATGCTGTAGCAGCCGGTTGAATCCTCTTAATCAGTTAACAGGCTGAGAGAGAGAGAGAGAGAGAGAGAGAGAGAGAGAGAGAGAGAGAGAGAGAGAGAGTAACAGAGAAACAGAAGGAGAGACACACAGAGAGGGGAAATTAGCACACCTACTCCCATGTAGAGAATTAACCTGGACCAAAATAGCTGACCCACTGCCGCCGGAGGACAATGGCCTATTTACTCACACTTGTGGTCACAAACACCTGCAAGTTACACACAAAAGTTCCTCAGATGCTGAATACTGTGGGTTCCTATTTCCAGCCTCCCGTCTCCATCTCCACACGGACGAGTGCTCTGTAGCATCTTCCCTCCTGTGTGTGAGAGAGGCTGTGTGGGAGGTGTGTGTGTGTGTGTGTGTGTGTGTGTGTGTGTGTGTGTGTGTGTGTGTGTGTGTGTGTGTGTGTGTGCCCCTGCGTGGGTTGACACTCTCCACTATGAGAGCTGCAAGAGGAAGAGGAAGGTCAGGTGCGCCGAGCTGGCACTCAGTCCAAGACTAAAATGTAATGGTAGACAGACACAGTCAAAGAGAGAATTTCAATTCCAAAAAATAAAATGAAAAAATGCTGCGTTATCTGCCTACATACCTGCAATTATTGTCACAATGGAGACAGAAAAGATTAAAACATGCTTTGACTTCTCGGTAGAAAAGGTATAATAGTGCATTACCTGGTGTTATCTAATGTGTGGGAGGAGAAAGAGAGAGAGACAGACAGACAGAGAGAGAAAGAGAGAGAGAGAGAGGGAGAGAGAGAGAGACAGAGAAGAGAGGGGGAGTCTGGAGCTGTTTTCATGGCCATGCCTGCCAGCAGCAGAGAAGTCACCTTGGGAGGGATGCAGGACAAGAGCTCGAGTGCTGACAGGGCTAAACAGCCTCTGTCCTCAGCACACACACACACACACACACACACACACACACACACACACACACACAGAGACAGAGAGACAGGCAAAATTTAGAGGAGCTCAAAATCAGCAGCCCTCTAAGTGGGGCTCCTCTATTCTAGTGTAGTACATTAGGGGCTGCTCCTTTGTTGTAAGACCTTTAGCATGAACGACCTTTTAAGAGGGACATTTTGCTGGAAAGGAGAAAGAAACATGCTGGGTCATCACGTTAAAAATATCTGACACCTGAAAACCTGGAAACTCGGTGTATATCACACGCTGCCTGTGCCTCTGTTAGCTTTATAGATCAGACTCTTCGACTAAGAGTTTAGAGAGCACGCTGATGAAACATTACAGGGATTGTTGAAATGAATAGAGTTAGCACCTTTGCCTTGAGGCGAAGATAAAAAAAAATAGTGAAAATCATTAGGGTTAAATCTGGAAAATTATGATTTAGCTTGGTATATTTTGTTATTGACAACTAGTAATGTATACAGACGCTTCTCGGACAGAGGGTCAGAGTTGGAGAGTTAGAGTTCCTGGGTGTTCCTGGGATGTACAAGGAAAAGCCCAAGCTTTTGAGCAAGGTCTTGTTTCTACATAAGTTGCAAGATTTCGTACATACAAAAACAATCTATGTACATGGAGAACTTAGAGTTTGGTGATGCAACATGTGAGCTTTTCCTGAGTCAGCCGCAAAATAATGCTATGGATCTCAACTCATACCACAAACATACAGGGATCTGAGCTGACAAATAACAGGTCCTATTAATGCCTGTTGGTTGGTTTATATTTATAAAAAGAAGATGAATTTACCTTTGAAGAATGACAGAAGTATGTTAATCTTTGTGCACTTCTGTGTTTACTTCTTTATATCTAAATATCATATGTATAATAATGTAAGTTCTCAATATGCAAGTATCTGTAAAAAGTAGCAGGCTGGACATTGGTTTTATGGTTTTATGATGGTTTAGTTTGGTTGATGTCCTTCCTTAGATACCATGAAATGTGGAGTGGAGTCAGAGAGAAGGAGGAGAGTCCAACGTTGACACGTTTGACCGAATACTGATATTGAAAATGGGTCATTGCATGTTTAAATCCGTGGCCTCTGCTTTAAAACATGGCCTGGCTGGACTGAGTCCACACTGAGACGCAACTATAAGCTCTTTAGCTTTCTAACACTGTCCCTTCAGTCTGCTGACAACCACCACTGTTCTCCCATATCTCAGTCCCAAATAGCGTAATACCTCAAACTGAACATCCTAACATGATTTGCAAAGTACCTGAGGGTACAGCCTTCCATAAACTGAAGGATGATGTTATAATGCTGGAGGTTTATGTACGATTAGAATAAACCCCCTGTGTATAACTGTGCCTAATTTTGCTGAAGAGCTGCGCAAACATCTGAGAAGATCAACGCCATTTGTAGGCTGCGTCCATAAATATGACACACTGTTTTGTTTGTTTTTCAAGTGTCCAGGTCACCGTGCCTACTGTGGAGAGGAAACACTCATTGGAAGGAAGATCCTGTGCCCTTAAGTAGTACTCAAGTGAAACATAATGGTCTTAATCAACAAGACTGGCATGTCTTTCACCAGTGAAAGGCTTGGTGGTTGAAAACTGCAAACCCAGCTTTCCCATCAGGCCAAGGCATGGAGTTATTGGTGCTAAATCTGGACACTCATTTCCTTTGTGATTGCATGTGTGTGTGTGTGTGTGTGTGTGTGTGTGTGTGTGTGTGTGTGAGTGTTTAAGTGTGGGAACGTGGGTGGGAGGGGGAACCAATGCGAGTTGGCAGACACGTTACAGTGTGTGTAGGTGGGAGGACAACTTCCATCACTACTACCGTATCAGTGTGAAGCTGATATGGCGAATGTGTGGGCCTGCATCCTCAAGACTCTACCTGTGCCTCTACCCGACTCTACCTCAAAGAAGCAGCATGTGTGTGCACCTGTACCTGCTCATACCGACCAAACACAGACACAACTGTGATTAAAATGATCATTTAGCAGCAACATGTAGTCAAATGCCAAACTCCAAATGCTAGCGATGCTAGCTGAAGGCTGGACGGCTCTTTTCACTCAGTTTTACACACTGTACTTGTGCTAAGTAACACCATGCTTGGGATACAGTGTTGTCTAGGAGTTTTATAGCTCGTATACAGTGGGTGGCCATCAAGTGCAGAGACGAGGATGAGAACTGCTGTTTTCACTGCCCTCACGTTGTCTCGGGACAGTTTCTTTTTTTTTCCTTTTGGCTTCAGCAGCTTTTGCTGCAGAGCTGGTGTTTCCCACTGCCAGCGTCAGCAAAGCATCCAAAGCATACTTATAGCCTTGTTCTAGAGGGGACCTAGGATGGCTGAATGGAGTAATTTATCATTGTTTTCTGGCGTTAAAGTGGAAGCTATGGAACAACGGTTACATCAGGAATGCCTTTTTGTGCTTTTTGTCTTTTGTATTTTGTGCTGGGGAAATGAGAGTCGATTTAGGTACAGATCCATTTTGTTATGTAGCTCACGCAACACATGTAACCATGTCACATGATTATGGTATATTATTGGTGGCTACCAGGGCTTACATCACATTCATATTTTACCTCACATCCTGTCTCAGATCATATCCTCCTGTTTCTTTTAGCTGCTTTTTCAGTCTACAAGATGAGTACATGAATGAGGACAAGATTTTGCTGCTCTCCTGCTCCACTTAATGGACAATCCAACATCACAATTGAGTGTTTTAGTGTTGCAGTAACTGCACTGGACCCAAGACCCGATGTTGTTACTGGTATCAACCTTGCAGCTGCTCTTTTCCAGAAGAACAAACCCGCACAGTCAAAACGACTGACCCTCAGTTAGTTCAATAGGAGACCGCTCCACAAACCTGGGGCGGAGGGACGCTCTGGCATTGATCGTTGCCCTGAGTTACCTTCCCGTCAGTTTCAGTTTTGCTCTCGGACCACAGGACTCGAGGGAGAGGCGTAATGGCCACACTGGGATTTCTCCATGCGAGACACTGACCTCTCCATAAGGCTGAGGTCAGCCGGCCCCTCCGTCTGCCAGGCGACCTCCAGCCCCAGCCGTTGGGGAAATGAAAAGAGCAGGGGGGCTGGCGGCTGCTGCAGCAAAAAACAAACAATTTCTGAGCATTTAGCAAACTGTTCAGCTGTAAACCGTAAAGCACGACAGCAGGCATGCTGGCACCGGAGCTGCTCCCTCCACTTCAGCTCCTCTGTTCAATACTCGTTTGATTAGAAATCTGTGATCGGCACAACAACCATTTAGAACGGTCCAGTTGTTTGTGGTTGGTTACCATAGACGGAGCAGTGTGCCAGGGCTGGGGAGTGGGGGGGGTGCAGGACAGAGAGACGCTGAGATGGGTGTGTGTGTGTGTGTGTGTGTGTGTGTGTGTAAGGGGGGGGGGGGGGTCCATCGAGTGCACCTTTTTGTTCCTTTGGACACCAGCAAAAATGCTCTCCAGCTAACACGAAAGGGAGTAGGGCTGGTGATAAATGACTGTGTGTTCCCAGAGGATGGACAGACACACACACACACACACACACACACACACACACACACACACACACACACACACACACACACACACACACACACACTACCATTCATTTTCTAGCTCCATCCTTAACCTTAAAGCGTCTGCACTACTCCCTTGACTTTGCCCTCGTTTTATCTGAACCCTCCAACTGAAGGCAAAGCTTTGGAGGTAATGAAGCGATTAGGGTGGAGACAGGCTGAAGGTGTGAGGAGGGTCACGCTCCGGACTGGCCTTTAAATCAGAACCCATGAGGATTGGAAAACTGTCGGGTTATTTTCAACCCTGTACCGACCATTTCCTTTGGAATCTACGCACAAACGCCTAAAAAATTGCTGTTATGCACATTTGAAGTTCTTGAACATTAGAGAAACACATAAAACAGTCACTTTACCAAAAGTCCCTCAGTTCCACAGGTCAAACAGAGCGTTGTATGTTCGAGCATGGATCGTTTTTTCAAAAAGCTTATATTTAACCCTTCTGACGCGAATCCTATATAATTCAAAGTAGTCGTCCAGCTGCGTTAAGTGTGTTTGCAATTACATATATGCAAACACTCCAATTATGAAGGAGGCCCGACGTGGCTCTGATGTCGGGCGCACATGTGCGGTTGGAAAGACGTCTGAAAGCCATTTTGGGTGTTTATGGTACGGCTTCTGCTGTTAACTGGAGGCTGTTAAGACTCCTGTTGCATTAAGCGATTCAAGATACGAAGGCTGTGACAGACTCGCTCACACACACACACACACGTATGATTTCATTATGATTTCACAGCGAAACGCCATTGTCTGGTCGAACTGGAAGATGAAGACCGATGATAGAAATGCTGCAGATGTTAACAACGCGCACGCATCCACAAACGAACTGTCTCAATTCACTGTAAATCTTAATTGAGACTGATTTAGACCGCTGGCCATTTGTCAAGCTTACTGTTTATCCACACGCCTGCTCCACACACACACACACACATACACACACACACACACACACACACACACACACACTGACACATTAAAGTGAGGGCTAAACCACCAACCTAGCAACCCAAAACCTGCTTTTTTTCTGGAATAGGGAAAATACACAGCGGCTTAGGAGATTAAGAATACCAAATCCTGAATTAATCTTTTTTTTCTTTTTTCTTTTTTTTGCTCCTTAAATTCACTCTTAATGGAGCAGATAAAGGAATTCTGATGAGGAGAGCAAGGCGTATGTGTGTGAAAAGTGTGTGTGTGTGTGTGTGGCAGTGAGAAAGAAGAGGAAAAAAGAGGAATAGTTGTGAGAAAGCCACAGAAAAGCATTCACCCCAGGAAGACATTCAGATCTCATGAGCTCATTGCCTGTCAGAAAGCTTCCTCACTGTGCTCAGTGTGTGTGTGTGTGTGCGTGTGTGTGTGTGTGACTGTCTGTAAAAACTGTACTTTTCAAATCTGTGTGAAAGGCCTGCGGTCCATGTCCAGAAAAGCTGGGAAGCCCTTCTTTCCTCGTGTCACTGCATGAATCATTCTTCCTCCGTGAATGTGAATGCATTCACACAGTCCGGCCTCTCATATAGTCGGTGACTTTCTCACCAAACACTGAGGACTTAATGCGATAAAAAAAAAAAAGCGGCTCCGAGGGAAGCTCTGTTGTGGCTTTTATTGGATAACACTGCTCATATTTGGATTCCCCCTTTCTGGAATAAAACTGCACAGAACGTTTGTCCTGGAGGGAAACAATACACAGAGGAGAGTGACCATTACCGGCATCCTCTTCCCCCTCCAGCTGAGATTAGGTGCTCATCCCATGGAATCTGTGTGTGTGTGTGTGTGTGTGTGTGTGTGTGTGTGTACACTTTGTGCAACCAGGACATGGGATGTGCTTCCTGTTAGGGGAGCCTGGGGACAAGAGGGCTCCTATTCCTATTGTCCAATCTTTCTATTTTTTACACCAACTCTCCACGAGTGGTGCACATATTAGTGTAGTACACGGTTTAGATCAGACAAAGTGACACACGAGAGTCTCTTTGTCACACAGTTGCTTTGGCTTTGGCACTCTGAAACTGATTCGGTGGCTCACAGCAGCTGCATTGTCTTTGTGACGGAAAACTGAATGAGCTCCTTTGAAAAATCCTGCTTTCTCCTCAATCCCTGAAGAAGTCCATTAAGAATTATTCTTGTCACTTCACAGTGAGGACTTCGAGGTCTGAGGTGGAAAGATTCCTGGAACTACCCAGTTTGTCTGTGGGTCAACCACAGTCCAAAATCATCCCCATTAGTGTGAATGGAGACTCTTATTTGCGTGTATGAGTGCATCCAACTGACTGGACTGATCCAAAGAGGAATGGAGCCAATTCAATTCAAAAAGTCCAAATCATGAATTGGATGAAAACTTTGTGCAGTCATGCTACTGTCCCATCACTCCTCTGATGTACTTTTGCAATGAGAGATGCCATAAAGCAGGTGAAACGATCCCAGATCCAGAGTCAGATGCCAGATTAAGTCCTGCTGGTAGATGAGGATAGATGCAGTGCCACTGCAGAGGTGGGTCCGGGTGGGATCCCTTCTCCCACTCGTTTGATGAGGCTTGATGAAGTGTCATGGAATATCTGCTCGCATTATTTCACATCCCACGTCATACACCCAGGCCTGGAGTCAACAATAGCAGAGCTGTGTGCACGGAGCTGTCTTCATGTCAACTCGCATTTGGGTTGCGTCTTCTTATTAGAGCCGACACAGTCTCGCTTGTGGTCTGGTGGCTGTGTGATGTGGCTGTGATTATGCCACCATAGAGGCCTGTACATTATGGATTTATCTGTGTGTGTGTGTGTGTGTGTGCGCGTGTGTGTGTGTGTTCGACAGTGGGCAGGAAAGAAACGAGACTGTGCCGAAACGCTGAGTACGAACATAAGAGAGCGATGAGTGGGGAGCGGGGCAACAAGTGAGAGCACATCCATGCTGGATGATGGTGTACAACCACCCACTCTCTCACTCTGTCTTTCACACACACACACACACACACACACACACACACACACACACACACACACACACACACACACACACACACACACACACACGCACACACACACCGCACACAGACATCCATGCAGGAGTTCATTAGGGTCAGCGTCAGCTCTGTATTCTGCCTATGGGCACTGATAGCAGTGTAAATATAGATAGCAGTCCCAGTGGAGCAGAGAATACTCCATTCCTCATGTGTCGTCTCTTTTCTCTCTATCTTACTATCCACTGTGTGCAACATGTTTGATAACCTCAATAGAATGAGGAATATTTTAAGGGTGGTAGACGTGAGGATTACTGAGAAGACTCCATGAGCAGACCACATGAGCTATAATTACATAAGCCTCTTATAAAGGCGGCAGTATATGGTGGAAGCGTCTGAGCCGCAGATGATGATGATGTTAGCAGTTCGACCAGCGCGTCAGTCTGGCTTATTGCAGGATCGGGCAGCAGGTGGCGCAGTGAGGAGGAAGAGGAGGAGGAGGAGGAGGAGGCTGAGGTCAGTGTGGAGGTCCTGCAGTCTTTGATCGAACTATCGCTGCTGCAGACCGGGCGATAAGGTGGGAGAAAGGGAGAGGAGAGTGGTCCCAGTGTTGCAGTATAGTGGCCCCTAGTGGTGGGACAATGAATGGTGGGCAAAATGAAATCATTTAGTTGTTTTCACCCTCTGTAGACCTGCAGAGCCAGAGGTGCTCCTAAAATGGCCACCAATACTTAGTTGTATATGTAGGTGTATATGGATAAGATATAAACATTGAAATCAAGTAGCAATCTTAGTTTATCTGCTCTCAGCGCTGATATACTGTCCCCTGTGTAATTTGCATTTTGTTTTTACTAAACTATTACTGGTTTACTTCCAACTGAGAAACAGTGACGGTATAAATGTCAACGTCTCCTCTTTCTTTCTTGCTTTTGCCAGAATTTGTTCTTAATTCTTGTTGACAGGATTTCCACAGCCGTCACCATGGCAACGCCATGTGGGTATGCCTGTCTGTCTGTCTGTCTGTCTGTCTGCCTGCCTGTCTGTCTGTCAGTCTGAGAAGCAGGCGTCCAACATAGAGACGGAGGAAAACAAAGAGCCTTTAGAAACCATCACACATTGGGATTCACAGAGCTCCGGTTAATGTCAGGCTCAGACTGTACGGCCTGCTCCTTTTCACACGTTGATTTTGTGACAACATTGGAACATGCAAAACAACCTCATCACATAGTTGTGCAGGGTTCTATCAGGAGAGATGCACTGGGACTGGACTTTGCAATGTTTCGATACATATCTCCTCCATATCTACTAATCTCCCGGTCCAGTCCAGTATTAATTATATGAAAATAAGACTTTGTCGGCTTTGCGATGGGAGGAAACTCCTGTGCAGTTTGAAATTAGAGGACGATTAGAGGGCTCTGAATCAGGGAAAGTCCTGTGGTCAGCGTACACAGTGAGTAGAAGCTCTTCGTCCGAGTGTTATTGTTTACTGGACGGATTCACCAGCTGAGAGCCATCTGTGTCTGCATTCCAGCCCCTCGATTCCTCACCGTGGGCGCTGGCTGCAGCTGGGAGGCTGCGCCGCGTCTCTGCTGATGTGCCAGCTCGGTTATTTGTGTAAACGCTCCGTGCAAAAGAGAGACTAGAAGTAGAAGAGGTAGAAAGGCAAGACGTGTCAACAACCACAGCTGAGCTGGGATCCAAGCGTTGCTAATCAGATACGGGTGATTATAATATGAGTGTGCAGCATCCTCCCCATCTGTTCCATCACTGAGACGAATAAGATGAACAGCAATGGCAAGAAAGCAGCTTTTTTTTGTGTGGAGACTTATGCCTCTGATCTTTGGAGCCGTTTGCACGTCATTTTTGCTCTGAGGTGTGGCCGATAAAGGAGCCCCAAAGAACATCTGAGGACTCTGGTCTGATGGGTGATGAGAGGAAGTCCCCGCTGTGTGGTTTGCAGTGAAGTCAGGATCACTGTGGCTCAGGGGCAGCAGGGTTGACCTTTTTTTTCCCTTATTTTTGGAAGGTCGGTGGTTCGATCCCAGCCCCCTGCAGTCTACAAGTCAAAGCAACCTTGGGCAAGATACCGAATCCCAAACGGGCCCTGATTTGAGTATCAATGTATGCAAATGGCTGGAAAACCTTGTTTTTGTAGGGTAGCGTCTGCAGTGAGTGAGTCCGAGTGGTCATGCTTAGAGTGGTCATGAGGACTCTAAAGTGCTGTGTAAGTCCCAGTCCATTTACTATGTATAAGAACAGGCTTTGAGGGGATTATACGTTTCGACAAAATCTATATACTGCCTCTATTTCCTGCCATGCTGTTTGCTATATCATGACTCCGCTCTGGGAATAGGTGATGTCTGTACAACATTGGTTGAGACCAGGCTCAGAAACTTTCTTCCTCTGCACACAATTAGTGGAATAACATTGTGAGAACACTCAGAATCACCTCATCTGCCACTTAAATTACATGGATATTGTTTTCTCCTTCAAATTGCAGTTTGCACTTTAGCTTTTTAGTCTCGCAGCCTCTTTTGAAACACACACGTCCAGAGTCGCTCTATTTTAAATGTCGTGCACACAAGGTAAGGACTGTCGCCTGGCAATGCTCCTGACAATGAAAAATGGAAGCTGTGAATTCCTGAGCTCAGGGCAGTGCAGACGTTATTCCATAACGTCAGGGGGGAAAAAAAGTTTTCATGGTTTGGAGTGGAAAAGCATTAAAGGTGTCAGGAGAGACGGGCGAGCGAAAAAAAATAAAGCAGGTCCTCTTGTCACGGAAAGATGGGATGAGATGGTTAAATCTGAATCTTTCCACAGGTCTGAAAATACATCTGATGCAGCTCCACCTACTGCACCACCCCTGTTGGGGTTTTTTTTTCTGCTTCCCCGGCAATTAAACTTGCAGGCGAAGTCAGAGTCGCTTTATTAGTGATTATGTCACTGTTGAACTGTAAATGGTCCGGTCTGGAAAATAACGCCAGGCTGTGGCTTCCATCTAATGAAACCACAGGAAGACAGCAGGGACATCTGAACGAAGTAATCTGGACCGATAACGACATTAGTTTTCAGTACTGTGCTTGCGTAACGTGCAATCAGTAGATTTATATCATTTTGTTATGGAAAAATGTTCAAAAATAGCAGAAAAATGATTTAACAATTGCACGATATGAAGGCTCGTGGCCTGGCTTTGACTTGGCCTTATTTTAGTCCTGCATGCAGGCCAGTTTGTACAGATACAAGAAGTGGATGAAAAGGTACATCTGTCATCTTCATTTGCCAAATGCATTGATGTTATTTGATGTGATGCATCCTGATTGCACGTGTTATTATTGTCCCTGAACCAGACACTGAAGGCCCTTTGACCTGAATGGGAATCAAACCCAGTTTATCTTCAACTCCAGTAAAACCAGCACCATTATGGCGCGTCTTCCAGTCTTTTCAGTGGACCTGTGTCTGTTGGATTCCTCACATTTATACAGATGCCGCACTGCTGCTAATCAGTTGTCCCAGTTCATACCGATGTCAAAGCTCTCTTGGTTTGGTCAGTGAAAATGCGAAATTGATGTTGCAAATCTGCATTTTGTGCATAAAATGAGATGATACAGTAAACCTAAGAATGGCATCAGACTTGAGCGGGAAGTAGATGGCACCAATAAAGACTCTGAAGAAAGAGAAAAAGCCCAAATTAAATATTGTCTCCATGGAGGATAACCAAATGAGGCCTGTGTTTTACAGCTGGCTTTTAAACTGGGACACTTACTGGAGGTCTGCTGCCATGCAGAGATCCAATTGACAGGCGGGCAATAAACAGATCAATGCAGCAGACTGGAACGATGTGCATGAGCGGCCGTACAACAGATATCCCACATATTGCCGGTGAGTGGCACACTTTCATGTAAACTTTAACGGAAACCTCGGCCACAGTGGAAAAATTGTAATTAGCCGACGGTGGCGTGTGGAGGTAGAGCGACAGCAGAGTCGTTCTGCGGTTCGTCCTCCCTGCTCGATCTCATCAGCGGAGCGGCTCCTCTGAAATAGGTCAGATTCACAACACATTAACCTTCACCCACATATGGGAATACTGTCATTTCCAATGTGGCTTAACAAGCTCACACATGGGCGCAAAAGGGATTACTGTTGGCTCTCTCTCTCTCTCTCTCTCTCTCTCTCTCTCTCTGTCTCTCTCTCTCGCTCTCTCTCTGCATGCATATATGAGTGTTTTTGATTTTATATATAATAGTGTTTTTTTCCCTTCTAAAACTCTGCATGCTGTATTATATAGAAATCTTGAAGAAACTGCACCAAATGTGATACTGGTGGTTTAACAGATAGTGACTGTGACTTGCAGTCTTCATTTACCTGTAGAATCATCTGAAAACCCACTGAAGTTGTTAGAGAGGCTCATCAGAAGCCACTCCTGACAACTCCTGCTCTGAGTAGGCTCAGGATGAACATCTGGGGTTTCCATCATCCTTTTAGAGTTGACAGAGGTTCCAAAATTACTGCAATCTGTTTGTCTCATAGACTATCCCTTCTTTGTGTCACACCTCGGATAATAGACTGTGACGTGTCTTTTTGCCTCGGGCCTTGGGCGTGCTCTGTTTGACTTTATCACATCTTTATTTTCATGCTACTGAGTCTCCACTGTTCTCTCGTCACCCCGTTCTGATTTACTATTTTCAAGTAAATATTCGACCAAGTGTTTCATACGGAGGCGCCTTCAATGCTAATGCACCGGTCCATTAAATAATAGCTGTAAAAAGATTACTAGTATGAGGTCGCCGTACAAGGACGACTGTTATCTCCTTGCTCTGGGTCGCTGTATCAGACTAATAGCTCTATAATGGCCCGTCACTGCTGGGATCTGGTATCTGTACCTACGGACTGTCAGTCTGGGCAACATCTCAATAATGACCAGACAGATAAGACATACATCTACCAAGAGAGGAGGACAAGAGAGAGTCTGGAAAGCATACTATCATTTTACTTGTTCATCATTAGTTGGTAAAACATTGTGATGTTTTCGTCCTGTCTGTTTGTCCTAAATCCATCCATTGTCTCACCTGCTTTGTACCAGTTTGTACAGAGTCGTGGCCAGGTCAACAGTCCATCACAGTGCACACTCTCACTCACACCTGGGGGCAGCTTAGAGTCTCCACCTAATGCGTGTTTCAACCTAAATGTATGTCAGTGGAAACCCAGAGAAAAGCCACACATCCCTCTTCACATCCGAGCCAAACCAATCATTTTAATCCTGTCGGTCTGGTTTGAAATAATGTAAATCTGACACATTATTCAGAGGAGTTCAAGCAGGTCGAGTCATTGATTCATTGTGAACAAATTTCACGTTCAAAATCAAAGTATTACTTTCGCATCAAGATGACTGAAGTGAATTTGATCACAAGGTTATGTGTCAAGTTTTCATCTTGGATTAGTTTAGATTTTTCTTCTATATCTGCCTCAGCAGTATCACATTAACGGCATACATAATGGAGGATCAGTAGTAGTAGCACAGACGATTCCTGCCAAGGTTCAGATGGTCATGTCTGGAACGAAGAAGTTTTTGGCCAGGCAGATGGTCTGGCATTGGGGTTTGGCCACAATCTCCGTCAAAGCTGAGTTTTTCACTCTCTCCATCATCATCTAGTCCTGTGAAAAATGACGGGGTGAGAGAAAGAGATGGTGAGAGGACGGAGGAGAGCGAAACACAGGCTGAGATGGATTAAGGAGGTAGAAGTATCAAAAGGGTGTTCGTCTGGTTGATGACAGTGGAGCAGGATTTCCTGGCACATCGAGCCTCTCTGGTTCTGAACATCAAAGCTTTGCGTCTGATCCAGTTTGGACGGACAAGTCGTCTCTACCAGACTTGTGAAAAACCGGGCAATAAATAGACGGTAGAACACTTAATATGAGAATCAGATGACGCTTAATTTGAACCAGTAGATGATTTTGATCGATGGTTTTTAGCAGAGATGATAAACTGATCGGGGGCCAGCTTTTTGATCAGATTCAGATTTCTGTATTGTAGCTGCCTGTTTCGGCCGTCGTCCCAGAATGTGTTTGCAAAATCGCAGCCAGGATCAAGTAGCCACTTCTGGGCCAGTGCAGCAGCAACAAAATCTGCACTTTGAGAAAAGTGATCCTCAAATTCCAGCAGAAAGCTACTAGAGCTACTTTACCGAGAAGCATGGAGCTGTGCGTGATTGAGGCTTCATCGCCATTTGGTTCAGCTCAGCTTCACTCGCCCTTTTGTCTTTTTGCCCATTTTTTTGGATTAGCTGGGAGTCAGGTGGAGTCAGGTGGCGATGCCAAGACAATGAGCCAGACTATGCCTATTGTCTGCAGGTTTATATCATCTTGGCACATGTGCCACTTTGTCTGTTCCTAACAAAGATAGCTGATTCTGATAGTTATATATGTATGCTGTAGAGCTAATGAAAATGGTGCTGAACTACCATACTATACTATTACAACTTCATTCCTGAGTTTTCTCGAAATGTGTGATGTTTTTTCCTCAACGTGGCCCTAACACTCTTTTGTCCTGAGCACTGAATGTGTTAGCATGCACCTCAGACCGCTTTTGCTCACCCCAGTCACTGGGTGACTTTGATGCAGCAGGCTGCAGTCTCCAGATTAATGATCAGCCCTCCTCCAGCAATCACCTTGAAGTCTTGAAATGCAATATCTTAACAGATCTGAAATCATAACTGGGCCCGCTGATTAATCACTCCTCGCAGCTTGTTTCTGCAGTGATGGATTTCAGCGACCTGATGAAAGTGTTCCTTCATCTCCTGCTTCTCGGGCTCAGCGCCATTTGGCCTCCTGAATAAGAGCCACTGCCAGAGGGGTTTCATTTCAGAGTTGATGAGATTTACGTACCCTGACATCCCTGCACCTTTTACGGTGTTGCTTCCGTAAATATTTGCTCATAATTTCTTGATATCTTTATGTATTATTCTTGCTCCACCATGTGTACTAATCATCGAATGAGAGTTAAAGCTTCCACTTCCCCACATTGTCTTAATCAATACTGATCTCCTGGAATGAAAATTATCAGCATCCAAAAGAGATTGAAGACATTTGTTAAAGGTTAAAGTTCCTAAGAAATATACTTGTTGAAATTAGATAATTTAATGATGTTCATGCCTTAGTTTTGACTTATTGATACAGAATGTACCAATACTCGTTCTCAAACAGTTTGACTGTGTGTGTGTGTGTGTGTGTGTGTGTGTGTGTGTGTGTGTGTGTGTGTGTGTGTGTGTGTGTGTGTGTGTGTGTGTGTGTGTGCGCGCGCACCGCTCAGCAGGCAGGTGGTCTGACAGAGGGAGAGTTAATCTCTGTCTGGTAAGAGCCTCCTCTGCCTCCTCCTCTCTGTCTGCGCTCCTCTTCCTTTGTTTCTTTAAATATTTTATTATTCCTTGGGACCGCCCGGTCCTTTCTCTCCCTCTTTTCTTCTCTTATCTTGTCTCGTCTTTCACCTTAACTGTTTTATTCACTGGTTTTGCCAGCTTCTCTTTCTCTGTTTGTGTTTTTTTCTCATGTCTTTTGTTTCTCCGTCTTTCCCCTGGACTTCTCCCTACACCTTGACTCTGCTGCCCCCCCAGCCCCCACTCTGACATCCTGGGTGTGAGGCCCAGCTTGCATCATTATGCTCCAAAAAGCATTTGGCAGAAATCTCTGGGGGGAAATGAAAGGCAAGCACAGGGGAGATTATTAATTTAAAGCTTTCTTCTGGGTTTCAAAAACTGACCTGATAGGTGACACAGAAAGAAAAGAAAGCGTTTTTGACTTGTCTTCAATTGTAATGTATTCTATGGCAAAGAGAACAAAGAGGATGAGCAAAGAGAAAAATAGCAACAGAACATGTATATATATGGTATAGTTATCTACCTCCTGAGCCACAGTCAACATCCATGGTAATTACATTGCCTTGATGAGGAGGCTGCAGTTAACAAACCCTTTTTACTATGTATAGCAAATGGCAGATTCCGGGACACCCACTCCTCCCGGCTCTGTGCTCTGGTAAGTGGCCCTCAGCTGGGTTCCTGGGTTTCCTGTCCTTGGGTAGTGTGCTCTTTGCACCATTACCACTGCTTAATGGGAGCTGGCTTAAGGCCCGAGAGCTGCCATTAGCTACGTCTCTGCATCTCCTGTCATTACGGCTGAGTAATACCCTATCATCATGAACAACACGCTCCAAAACTCACACAGGCCGGGCTGCCGTTTCAGCACACTCCGTTTAATGATGTAAAGACTGTATGTAGAGTGATATGTGGTAGAGCCAGCTCTGCTGCTGTAACATAAACAAAGGTCAGATAAATGAGCTTTGTGGTCTGGTTGCTAAGATTAACTAGCTGCTAGCAAGAACCCGCTAGCACTACACTAGCTAGCTAACAAGCTGAAGAAAGGCCAGGCCATTAAGCAGCATTTCCAACATCGCTGCTTTACTTTAATGGCATCATGAAGCATGGACTCAAATGTCAAATTGCCTCTAACAAGAGTTACCATTATATGTAAAGGATACGGTCATAGGATAGTCGTTTTCTGTCCGGATACCTGCTAAACTCTGACATTCTTTTTAACTGACTTCCACAGTTTTTTACAGATTATTTATATTCTTAAAACTGTCTAATAATGTGCAGCCAGCAGTTCATTCATTTCAGTCAATTTATCCACATTATGTAAAGCGCGCAGATGGATCTTCCAGCTGCTCATTGAGCCCCGGCTGAGGTGAATAATAAGAGATTTCCTTTTGTGAAGCAATCTTTTAAACAATATCCAGTTATAGTCAACAGCTAACTGAATGTGCTACAATAACAATTATACAGATAATCTGGGAACACTTCTATAAAATCCATCAAAATTTGAAACAGAAATGTTAAAATCAGGTCAACAAATCAGTGAAAGTCAGACCTCAACTGCCTCCTGGACCAGTATAGCTGCAGTCAGGGCAATACAACAAACACATTAGCTCAACAATAGGCTGATAAACTTGTTATAGACTGGGTATCCGGTTTAAATCTACTGTTAAACCAAAACCAGCCATCCTTCACTTTAAAGTGATTAATCTCACTTCTAGGCCCTTTTGCACCATTTGTGCATCTTTTAATCGTTGGAAAACCTCCAGAAGTCCTAATAGACTTTAATCGACCAGATAACAGAGACCAAGAGAGTTCCAAGAGCTCCTGTGACCTCCTCTCTCAACTGATTGAAATTAATGTGGGTTCAAATAAAAGATTACCTTTCCAACATTCCTGAACTGGCCATCTGGAAAATCCGACAAAGTTCCAGATGGACTGATTTGCTTTGTGCTGCTGGAGCAGGTGTGTTAAATCTATCTCGTTTTATCTGAGTCCATCGGCCACTCGTTCGCGGTGGATATTGCCGACTACTTTTTCGTGCTTTTGCATGATTGCGATGCTGAAAGCAAACAATCCATGTAAGTTTGTTTTCTCCAACACATCCGTGCAGTTTAACAACTGCGTGGGGTGATTGACAGTGTTGTTTCCTTTTTTTCAGTATTCAGCGCTCTATTATAAGTGGAGAGTGCCCATATAGACAGAGGTTTACTTGTGTGAAGGGTAAGCTATACTATACTGCAGTTTATCACAGCCACTGTTAAGGGCATGCTCCAGACATTGAACTAGATACAGTCCGGCTGGAACCTGATAGCATTAGAAGGTCATGTGTTCTGCTCTGCAGAGGAAATAAAGTATCTGTTGCAAATCAATACATCTCACCACCGTTCACGTCACAAAGGTCTGGCCGTGATGGGAAGTGGAGTTCATGAAACACACAGGTGGATTAAACTAATTGTAATTATTTGCAATACACTCAAGCTATAGAGCTAATAGGAAATAGCTTCATTTAAATGAGAAAATGCCATCATAGTGTTAAAGATTAGAGAGAGAATGTCTGCATGTTTCCCTATTGTGTGTGTGCGTTTTCTCTGGGTACTCTGACTTCACTTGATAGTTCAGAAACATGCATTAAGGCCAATCGGATATGAGGTGTGAGAATGTGTGTGTGTGTGTGCGTGTGTGTGTGTGTGCTCTGTGTTGGAATGGCAACCTGTTCAGGCTGTGACAAGCGGGTCATATAATGAATCAATGGATGAAATCTGAATCCGAGGATGTGAAGGAAAACATAGTTTTCCAGTGAACCAGACTGTCAGCTCGTAACATTTGAGCACTTTTCTCTAATAATCTCCTACTTCACAGTGCACAAAAGCCTTTTAACACAGCAACTGTCCCGTCAGGCGTCACCATTGCTCTGCAGAAACTATTCCAGCATTCTTAGCCAAGATGCGACACTTCCTGTGCTAGTGAGAAACAGAGATTTCCATTTCCCGCTGAGAGGAACTCTGACAAAAAGAAAGCCCAGCAGAATGTGTCCCTTTCTGCGATATTTACTCCTCGCTGAGTGGGGAAGTCGTCATAAGTGACTGTACAGTGCCACTGCCAAAGGAGAGGGGGAGTAGACGAGGATTGACAAGGCCTCGCCATGTCTGAGTGGCAAGACATGCAGTCGCCCTGCGGATTTCCCTTTTGTTTCCATTGAGCTCAGATGGTCCCGCTTCCTTATTTGGCAGCGATGTTGAGAAAATCTTGGAATAGTTTGACCCATAGATTTGGTGTTTGAATGACCTTTTATGGGCCATAATGAGCCAGTGTTCTGAATTTGACATTGTATATTGAAAAAAAACAAGAAATGCTTGAGCTGCAGCTGGGATGATGGTGGAGAACAGCCAATCGAGCTGGTTAAATGTGGGGTTTGTGGGTCTGCCTCAGAGCTACACACTCTGCATTAGATATATACTGAACTGGGCCAAATAGACAACACATGGTGGAGCATGAACAAAGGCACGGAAAGGATACAACACAAAGCAAAGCACCGGTACACACACCTAGAGTGGAGCTGAGAGGCCCGGGCCAAACGTCCATCCCGGAGAAGCTGCAGGGCTCCACCCACATGTGAAAACATAGACAATTACCAGGGGAGGCAATTTCCACTACAGCACCTGCCTCCATCTATTGATCTGTCCGGGGCTGCTCTGAGGCAGCTTGTGGTGGTGGACACCTGAGGTCAGGTGGTGGGTGAAGAGGCGGGACTCTGGAGCTGAAATCATTCACACGCTGGAGGCTTTAATCAGGTGTAATGCTATTTGTAGAAGGCTCGATATTGTTTTATGAAATGGAGGCCACATCACATGGTCATGGGAAGAAGATGAGATATTTATTCCTAATTCTGTCGTCAAGTTAAATGTGAATACGGACACCCATACGCAAATTAACTCCAACTATTTTAAATGTTCTTCCACCTCGCTGACACATTTCAGACTGTGTTAGTGTGATGGCTGTAATATCAAATGACTTAACAGGCATAGATCAATCATTAATCATGTATAGCCTCTAAGTGCTCAGTGCTATCAACAGTGATACAATGAGGTGAAATCAAACATTATCTTTAAAAATTACAATAACGAAACAAAACAATAACGTCATCTGCCTTCTTGCATTGCAGAATTATGAAATGTTCATGGCAAGTTCATGACACTCAAAGTGAAGAGATCAGACAATATAAGCTATTCAAAATTCTCACAGCTGCACCTGTGTATGTGCAAAATAAAAACACATAGTAAGACGTTTATTTTAGCCTTGAGAGGACTGTTTCTTATGAAAACCCTAATTGTAAACAGCAACAGTGTGAAGTTTCTGAACCTGTTATCATCATGTCCACAGCAATGCTGCAGTCACCAGCTAGCTCCACAGCTGTTTGTCTTTTCAGAGACTGAGGCATGTTTCGTATCTTGAAAAAAGAGACGAGAGATTAAAAGATGGTGGCACAGAAAGAGCGAGGGAATAGCGGTGGTGCTGGGAATCTGCCAGACTGTCCTTGTGATTCCAAGCAAGCAGTGCGTGGGAGAGGAAAGAGGATGAATGGCCACTACTCTCACGCTGCTCCAGCCCGGGCCAGAGACTGAAGTGCTGGTGGAGAGTGAGTGGCAGGATGGGAGAGGAAAGGGGGGAAGAGGAGGAAGGAGGGAGTGTTAGCCCTGCAGCTATCAGTACCAGTAGGAGGAGGAGGAGGAGGAGAAGAAGAGTGAGTTGAAAGGGGAGGAGGGGAGAAAAACATGAGTGAGACGGAGGTATAGCAGACACAGGCTGGCTGTGTGGATTAGAAGGGGAAGGAAGGAGGACAGGAGACCCTGAAGACTGGCTCAGAGAGGGAGGGTGGATGTTTGCAGGGCGAGGAGGTGCAGCAGGAACTCTCTGACTGCAGTGCTGGTGTCAGGACACTTGTAAGGTAAGGTGGCATTTTTCAGCACAGGCTCCAGAGTGGTATCCAAAACATGTAATTCCACTCTTTTTTTATGACAGATGGCTTTGCAATATTCAAACTCTGGATTTTATAGTGAAAATAACCCCCCCAGAAAAACAACAACAAATAAACTGTGTGCAAAGTTAATAAGGCCTGACACTGTTGGATTCCAGAGGGAATCATGCTCGAAACACTCCAGTCTTGTGATCTGTTGATGGATACAGAGTCATTCCCTTCTGCGAGCTGCTGTGTCTTTGTGCATGCTGGAGCTGCTACTAATGGTATGTGTGTGTCTGTGTGTGTGTGTGTGTGTGTGTGTGTGGGGTGTGTGTGCACCCTCGTGAGATAAGAGAGACATAAACACGCACAGACCTCCTCTCTGTGCTGTACCCCGGTGACCAATGAATGAGCATCCTTGTGAGGAGAGCTCAAAGCAGATGAGTCTTCTCTCCCCGTCTCCTCGAACCGTCCCTCAGGCCCCTCTCTGCCGCTCTTCTGTTCTGCATTAATTCTTTAACAAGCTGCCATTATGCTGCTCATACACACACGAGTTCAGAGCGGTCGGTCCGGTCTTGAATGGCATGATACCACCAGCGGTTAGTCAACCGCTGACAGGATCGACCATGAGACCAGAGCATTTCTAAAAGAACATCCACTCAGGCTACAACGGTATGGAAGTATGAAGAAACTGTGTTTGAGATGGAAGTTTTCAGTCAAATATATGTTGTGTTGATACATTTGAACTTCATCTTATACTGTTGGGTATCATAGGAGAAGGATTTGTAAGTGACTGGACCAACATGAATTTAACCCCTGATTTAACCTTTGACACCAACAGACTAAAAACAGTCAAACAAACATCACATTAACAGATTTGCATAAGAGGAAGAAGAACCTAACCTGCAGTGAACAGTAAGTTTGTTCAGGCAATCCTCATTCTAGTCTTTGAGGATTGTCAGTGCTCTTAAAATAATCAAGTAAAACTCTCATATACTGAGATCTGTAAAAGAAATAATGCTGTTCTGTCAGTCACACTATGATGGGGATAAATGTGGTAAAACACATTCATAAAGTGGGACAAACTAACACATGCCAATGGTAATCATATGATGTAGATCCTAATCTGAAAGAGTAATAACTACCAAGCCATTGGATATATGGGTGCTATATGGGGATATAAATATATATGTGTGTGTCATTCAGCATTAAGTTGTTGACATTTGACAAGCGTGACTCGTTTGTGTTCACGCCTAACGCTCTGTACTAGCAGCAGACCTGCAGTCCTGCTGCCAGGCTCCTGCCAGCCACAACAGCCCACTGGTTTCCATTTCTGCAGTCTGCTGCGAGACTGGGAGGCACAGGCGGAGACAATGGAAGCGGCATGTGTCTGAGGATGTTTCTGTTTGCATGTGTGTGCCACTCCCGCCAGTTCCCCTCCACATCCCAAGAACAATGCTGAATAGAGGATAGCCTGATGTCACCCGGGGACCGCCGCTACTGATCTGAGAGCAGTCATGAATCCGTCCTCCCTCCCACTTCCTGTTGTGAAGTGACACGACCCATCAATAGCGAGATATGGACTTTTTTCAGAAACGCCGGCGTGATCCTGAGCGAGAAACATCTCTTCTTACACGACAGAAAGAATATGAGTTCCTGTGTCTGGGCCGGCTCCTCACGCCCCCCCAAAAAAAACAAAAAGCCCAGAGCTCCATCTGTGCTTTCTTGTGGCAGGAGCACAAACAAAAGGAGCATCTTGAGTCAAATTCAAGCACTTAAGTCTTCAGTTGTGTGTTGTGGCTGCAAACAAAGGCGGGCTCTCTGCTGTCCATGTAAACCAAATTAGAGTGGAAAACAACAGGACACCCTGCGAATGTAGGAGAGAGATTAATCATCTTGGTTGGTGCGGTTGTCTTGTCCTGTAACGCTGAAATGTCTTCGCTGTTACTCTCGGTTCTCCGAGGCAACACCGAGCAGAGTCGGAACCATTTTCACCCAGCTCTCACCCTCGCAGAGTCTCACACCCATGGCCAATTTGGACGATTTCCCACAACTGCATGTGTGACTGTTATCGTGTCTGCACAGATGGGACAGCCCACCCTGCAACTGTAGGTTTGCGAGGGGAGAGCTCGAACACAAGGCTCCACTGATTCCTCATGTGTGATCGTGGCCATGTTTTAAACAACACTTAGGGTAAGGCGAGAGATACTCTGACGGAGTCATTTGTGAAATGAAAAACCACTTTCCTTTACCTCGGCTTTGCTGCAAAACAATGTCTGTCCCTGGCCAAAGATGCAAAGCCAGTCCAAAAACATCATGTCCTCATTCATGTATAAATACTGATACCGAGGAGAAGCTGAGCCAGACTGTGTGGGGTCACTGGATATTGCTATTGGCTCACAGGAAGGGGTCTTTCTCTGCAGGGTTTAGCTGGACTCCCTATGTGTATGTGTTTCTTTTTTTCCATGTATTCCATTTCCCTTGCACTTACAGTCAAGTGGGGACTCTCATGTTAGCACTGAAGATTTGAGGTTTAATGATATTTCAGTAGGACTAGTCACTGCTGCACTGGACTTACCATATGAAACAAAAACAGGGACGTCATCTGAAGAAGCCTCTGGTTTAAGAACTGACAAACCGTTTTGTGTTTTTTTTTTGTCTCAGATGTCATGGCGTCCGACCTACCGAAGCTCCAAGTTTCGAAATGTCTACGGAAAAGTGGCCAACCGGGAGAACTGCTTCGACGGCGTCCCCATCACCAAGAACGTCCACGACAACCACTTCTGCGCCGTCAACTCCAAGTACTTGGCCGTGGTCACCGAGAGCGCCGGAGGAGGCTCGTTCATCGTCATACCCGTATCCCAGGTAGACAATTATCACAATCAATGGATACTTTCCTGCTCGTTTTACAGATATCATCAAGATTTTCAGACCGTGTTTGAGAGCTATATTGAATTCAGGCATACGATGGAAGACTTAGAGCAGAGGAGAGATCTCTGGGATTCAACAGCTCGGATTCACATCAGTGCGTCTTTGCTATTGCGGGGAAAACGAGCCTCAAAATATCCGTGCCAGGATTTAAATCCAGAGTTGGAACGGGGTAAATTGCCAGCGAAACCACACAAAGGCACGGCAGTTTATGGTATTAGCCACAAACAAGGCAAAGAGGTTCTGTTGCAATACGGGGTGTGATTTTCTTTTTTTTCTCTTTTTATAGGAGAAAAGCTGCTCCGGTGCTTTCACTGGGTTGTTTACAACGCATTTAAATACTGGAGATAAGCTCTAAAATTGCACATTTTTTTTGATTGATCGTAAAGTTTTAGACCATTTCAAGAGGCAGACCACCCCAAAAGCAGCTGTGGCGCTGTTTATAATCTCGCCCTGCGTCTTGCGTGGAGTGAGATGGCTCGCATTGATTAAAAACTCTGAACAATTACATTCTGAGAAGAATTCAACAGCCATTACATTTCCCAGATATTGCCGCAGAGGCCATGTCGAGGGCTCGTGTGCTAAGAGCTGCACTGTATATGTATGTGTGAGCTCACATGTTATATGCATAACACTGTGTAAATGCAGCTATTAAGCTCATTACAGTGCGGTTCGGGCATGTTGTGGACGGTCCAGGGAGATGTGATCTGATCGATCCGATCCGTCTGTTACAGTCTGACAGAGTGCTTTGGCTCTTTAAGGCAGACAGAGCCAAGGCACATGAAAAGCTCCTGGCTGCAGAGCGGGGTCACGTCGAGCTGTTATCAGGCAGGAGAAGACGTCTCCAACGGGCCCGGCAGCTCTGCTGTCTGCAGCGAGGAGACCTCGGCTGCAGTCTGGGGGATAAGACACCACAGACGGTCGTTCAGTCCTATCAGCGAGCCTCTGGAAACCCTTTGTAATTTAGCTAGGGTTTAAGGTAGTCCTCGGAGACTCTGGATAGAGTGCTCTTCTGAAACCCCAGGAAACTCTTTGATTTGAGCTTCTGAAATAAAGAAACGCTACAGAACGGCGCTTCATCAGAGCACTCCTCTCTGGCATCACGCTGGCTTGCGACCACACCTCTGTAACCAGTGGGACGCTGTGTAAAACTTCAATGAAGGATTCAGCAAGTGTTTGCTCAACCTCTGACATGCTGAATCAGATACAAAATGAAGATAAAATCACTTTAGTGCCATCTTCTTAACTCATCTTTCATCACCATGTAGAATCACTAATAGATCTTCAGTCTAACTGTGGTATTTCCTCCTGTTGCGTAATGACTCTACCCATGACCCGGTCCAGAGCCAAAGCCAGTCCGATCATAGCTCGATTGATTTCCTCTCGGTCATATTGCACTTTGAGTGTTTCCTGTGGTTTCTGCTGAGTCGGCGAGTGCAGAGATGACATTTATCATACTCAGCGGCGGCACAGCTGACAGCCTCACCCACAGTCGTGACGGCTGCAAATCAAAGAGCTTAAGCCATCCTTCATTACACAGTTCACTGCCTATACCTAAGCCTGCCTCTATAGTTGAGTTAAATGGATTTATATTCCCTGTGCTAAGATGAGGGAGTTGCCACCGTGTGTTGTATTTTGATGGACTTCCTGCCTTTGTCTGTGTGTGTGTGTGTGTGTGTGTGTGTGTGTGTGTGTGTGTGTGTGTGTGTGTGTGTGTATCCTTGTCCTGTGTTTGGTCCTGCCTGTTCCTTTGTGGTTTGTTATCTGTTAGGTCATCTTTTTTTTTTTAGTTTCCTTTCTTTCTTGGAGGTAGTTTGTTGCCTGCTAGGATAATGTTTGTATCATGGAAGTTTGCTTTCGGTTGCCTGGACCCGCCTGCCCTGCATCTGGGTACGGCCTCCTTTGTTTCCCAAAATACACCAGACTGTGACAGTGGGCTTCTACCTACAGTTACCTCCAAGCATTCCCATCTGATATTTGATCATTTCAGGGCCAGACACAATGGTAAACATGAAAAATGCAACATTTAGACCTCTGTAATGAAACAATGATGATCCAACAGCTGAATTAATTAGATAAAAAGAGCTTTTTAAATGATTAAATCACATTTATAACACAATTAAAAGGTATTTACTGCATCACTGGAAGCTGGTTTTTGCACATGACGAAGCTCAAAACACATTGATGACGCACAAAATGTCATATGTGCAGACAATAAGCAATGCACAAACAGTTTTCTGCTTCGTACGTAGGGCATTCGCAGACATGTGAAGAAGCTCTGCCCGCTCCGTCCGAACCAGACTCCGGTGTGTGTTTGGTTTGGCTGGTGGCGTGGTGAGAGCGTGGCTGACATATGACGATGACAGCCGGCGAGACGGCCATATGGTTGCTCCCAGACGAGGCGGTGAGCGCGTGGAGAGGTGACCGCTGGCACCACCTGGCACCCGGAGACACCTCTGTGGCTCCGCAGACAAAGAGGCAGATTAGAGAGGGTGTGGCGCTCCAGCCGCCGCTGCTCCGGCTCCGCTATTGTTGTTGCTGTGCTGAAGGAAAGAGAGAAAAGCCAAGCAGTGATATTTTGAAGTTATCCAGCTTCCATTTTCACAACCCCTGACAATGATTAAGAGAATACATAACTAGATTATGAATCAGGGACTAATAGAATTAAGTATTTTAATGGGGAGAATAAATCCCCCTTTGACGATAATAGTAAAGAAAAGGCGCTGAATGTTTTTTTCTGCAGCTCCCTGACATGATGGACCTTAATTTCCCTTCAGGGTGAGACAGTTATTCAAGGGTATGATTAATGCACAGATCAGAGCAGATTAATAAACAGCGACATCAGGTATTAGATGCAATCCAACCATCCATCTCACACCTCAAATGAAAACAATTACAATATGATGTTCACTATTTTCAAATCTGGTTTGCTTGTTGGTTATAATGAAGCAGCCGGGACTTAATGTCGTATACTGTACACATGTTTCCATGGTTAACCACGTAGAGGGATTAACAGTTCATTCGTTCCATTATGATATAGAGAAGGAGGGGGATTTCCAACATACATGCACAACGATGGCATTCATGAATGTGGATATAATTACTGTGACGTTAACCCGTCTCTGTGAGCTCTGTATGGCCAGGCCTGTGCTGTGGTGCACGCTGCTACTTTATGCATCGGGCAACATTGTAAACATGTGATGAACCGCAGTCACACAGCAACAACTTGGGCTTAATAAGCATGACTCAGCAGGTTCTTTTTAGGTTAACAACTTCCCGGCTGCGCCCACAGTATTTATGGGTTCCTCGGCTCAGGTTTTCAGTCCTCTCAATTCAAGCGATCTGGATCGTTCCGAGAGGAAACCGAAGCAGACAACAGAGCAGAGAGACTATTGCTCCGAGATTATTAGATCCACATTAGTTTGTTCATTTCCTCCCGTCGGGTAATTCATTCACATTATTGCGTTTCATTGCCAGAGGAGCGACGCTGTGAGTCTCCCGCCGAGGCCGCGGTGACACCAGGATGCACGGCAGGGACGCTCCGAGCCCAGAGGAGCGGCAGGAAGCCCCCGTTAATGCGATTTATTGGCAATTAGAGATCAATAACAGTTGGTAGCAATCAGAGGGGGCGGTGCCGCCGGCCCTCCAGAGCGGGTGGTACCTGTCCTGCACATGTGCATCAGCGTGGTCAGGAAATGAGCTGCAGGAAGACAATTAGACCCGTCATGGGTCTGCGTGCCCCCGGATCAGTCTGCGCTGCTCACGTTAGTTATTCCTAATGTGAGACATTGATGTGAAACTGAAATGTTTGCCGTTTAAGCTCTAAATACGGCTCTTTTGATTTCCTCATAATCCCACATGATCCCCTGAACCATGTGGTTCCCAGCAGACGTGATGTCTTTGCAGGTAATTAGTTCCACCTAAATATGGAGTCCATTAGATCCCACTTTATTCATGTTTTGGGGCCGTGTTGAATCCTTCAATTCTGTAAAAGACCTTTTCTGTATCTTTTTCATTGGAAACGAGGAGATTTTTCACCAAATATTACATATATTAGCAGGTTGTGGGTGGCTACATGGTTGCTTAGTGGTTAGCGCTGTTTCCTCATAGCTAGAAGGTCCCCGGTTAGTGTTTGTGTGCCTGGGTTTGCTTGGTGTACTCCGGTTTCCTCCCACAATCTAAAAACATGAATGTTTAGGTCTGTTAGGGACTCTAATGTGCCCCTAGGTTTGAGTCTGGGAGTGAATGTTGTGTGGACAGGTGCAAACAAATCCCTTCAATACCGTTAAGGTCCAAAGCAAGTAAGATAATGGGTGGATGGGGATGGACGTGTGTGTAAAAACCTAATGTGGGTCAAAGTTCCCGGACCAGATGTCAAGAATCCCACAGTGCTTAACAGGCACAGTGTGTCCGAGCGTGTTGGTTTTTTAATCACTCTGTCTTGCTTAGTCACACTCACACTCTCTCTTCCTTGGTCTGACGTCTCACTCCACATCTCTACTGTCTGAGACATTCTGTGGAGTGGTTTTTTTGTTTGTGACGTGTTAACTGTGAATGAGAAGTTTGGAAAGTCCTTTTTATTCTTTGCATTCCCTCCCTCTAACGTTAGTGTGCGGAGCAGACCCAAGACTGAAAGCAATAAACATTTTATTACTGACAGTAGAGTTCGCGACAGCATGATTAGGCATCTGCAGTGAATCTTCAGGGTTCAGTCAGGGATTCTTCATGCAGCCACACACACACACACACACATACACAGAGGCACGCATGCACACACACACACACATACAGGATATCAGTGAGGCATGACCTGACGCTCTTAAATAAATCTCAGGGGAAATAAAAAAAGAGGTCAGTGGATTGAAGTGACATCAAACATTCATGACATCATATCCGACATTAGGGGCTCTCTGCTATCTGTTGTTATGAGCCACTGCCCCCCTGTGGACTCTACGGGTTATTACACTAACAACAACGCAGCCCCTCGCGTCCCTTTTTAATAAGCCGGTCTGTGCAGTGTTGCCGAGGAAAGGTCTCTCTGATGCGGTTTCACTTTTATTATGTTGTATGAGGCTGTCGTTTTCACGTCAGTATCTGCAACAGATTAATATATTACCTGCATGCAGATGAAAACTATTTACTGGAGTACTTATTTTCATCGCTGCTTGGGAAAAGCATGTTCTTTATTACACTGTGTATGTCCCATGAAGACACATGGACACAGTGGGAGACAAGATGTATCATAAAAATGCAGCATCCATACATCTATTCTATTTTCTCTTACTCCTCTCAAATTCTGTTGTATAAACTACCACGTATGGACACATCTTAACATGTGCTGATACTTTCTTTCCCAATACATGCAACTGAAGTGTGATGAATTGATAAGATAAATGCTTGAGGTTTTAAAACATAAAAACAGTCAATATCAAGTAATCCACTTCTGCCGTTCACTTTCAGTCTGGCCGTCTGGACTCCCATTACCCGAAGGTGTGCGGCCACCAAGGCAATGTGCTGGACATCAAGTGGAATCCCTTCTTTGAAAACATCATAGCGTCATGCTCCGAGGACGCTTCGGTAAGTGTTTCCTTCCCTCTGATGTTCCCTTTGTGTGATTGGTTGAGAATAATAAGAGAAGGTAACAGTGTTACTTTGAAAAGGCTGAAAAAAACATGCTCATCTCTGAAATCCTGAGTCTCTGAGTCTTGAAAATGTCCAGTGACATATGTAAACATCCATCAACGCAAGGCCCGAGTCTGGTTGTTGTTTAGCAACAGGCGCATTAATAACATAGACCATGATCCCATCCCCACTCACTTCTAGTTACTCCTAATCTCAAATGTTGTCTGACACCAGAGGCCATTTTTTTTTCCTCTGAGAGAAGCATCTGGGTTACTTTATTCTATCGAGCATAGTAAAGTCATGATAGTACTGGGTGCTGTATAGTACTTTCACTTGTTGGAGGATAATCCTCTCTCTGGTCCAACACAGAGCTTCAAACCTTCGCTGTAATCCAGTATAATCCTAATGCAATGGGCTCCATTGATACCATGTGCTATTTTTTGATCAGAGTGATGTCAAACTGTGTCATACCGATTGTGGTTTGAAGCTCATATTATAGATACACTGTGCAGGATGGCCCCTCCTATCTGATCGGTGCCATCAGAGGATCCACTGTGTTGCTGCAGTGCTAGATACTTGTTGTGTGCATGTTGTATATGGTTGTATAGGAAAATCCAATTTAAGCAAGCAAACCCTTCCAGTTGAACAGCAGATGCTCTTCATCCTCCGTCTCATTGATGTGTCTGCCATTTTCTTTACATTTTCAAGTGTTGCCCATAGTCTGCCCATAGTCTGTTCATAAAGCTGTTGGCTGAGGCTGCTCACCTAACTTCTCAAGCTTGCACATCAAAGTCCAGAAGAGGAATGTCTCTCCTGTGAATTAGGCTCATCTGACGATTTACTCAGAAGTCGGAAAGTCTAATGGAGATCCTGCAGAGTTTACATTTAAAAGCGGCGGCCTCGATGTGATCGTGGCAGGTGCGAGTGTGGGAGATCCCAGAGGGCGGCCTGAGGCGCAACATGACGGAGGCGGTGCTGGAGCTGTACGGCCACAGCAGGCGGGTGGGTCTCATCGAGTGGCACCCCACCAGCAGCGGCATCCTGTTCAGCGCCGGCTACGACTACAAGGTACTGCACCACCCCCGACCCGTCCAATCACAACACGCTAGGACCAACACGGCCCAAAGCCGGTCCAATTAACACTCCATGACAAAATCTCAGGTTTTGACACCCTTTTGTCTTTTTCACTTTGGGTCCTATTGATAAGCCAAATGTTAAGCCAAAAAAGATCAGAACAGAGATAGAATGTGACTTAAAACTATGTGTGATGTCATCCCTTAACTGAAAACTTAAACCATTAGGTAATACTTAATTAACGTTAGCTGGTACATCATTAAGCATTAATTAACTGCTTAACACTATATTAACAATCATTATTATGTCTTACTTAGCATGAGTTCACATATTAGCATTCCAGGTCCCATTTAAGGAAAAGGACCTTCCAAGATATCAAATATTAGATATTGTTGAGAAGTATTTATCAAGATCAATCATATAGCTTGAGGAGTTGCTTTGTGATGTCAAGAGTGTTTTCCATGACTTGTTATTGTGTTGTATGTGATGTAAAGTATGTTAGTCTGCAGTTGAATTTAACTTCGTATCAGGGTAACAGCAAAATACAACCTCAACAGAGAACACAGGGATATAAGCATTGTCATCTTTTACAGACTGAATACTAATAGGACGATTAGAATTATAATTCGCAATGAAATACAGTAGGTATTGTACAATCTTATTATCAATTTTTGGGATATATCAGAGTCTGATGTGCTAATGGTGGTTAGCTCAGAGCACATTAAGTAAGACACTACAGCTCTCAAACAGCCCCGCCCAAACAATCCCCTCCACCCTTGACTTTGTCAGGTCCTGATCTGGAACCTGGAGATCGGAGAGCCGGTGAAAATGATCGACTGCCACACCGACGTTATCCTCAGCATGTCCTTCAACACAGACGGCAGCCTGCTGGCCACCAGCTGCAAAGACAAGACGCTGCGGGTCATTGAGCCGCGCTCTGGGGCCGTCCTTCAGGTGAGGAGGAGGAGGGCTGGTCATTAACACTGGGCTGGGCTGTGAACACGTACATCACATATGAATAATCATGGTTATTAGCTTTCATTTTCTAGATGAATTCAGATTATGCAGTGTCTGAAAATACGTTTCATGTCAGTTTTGTGCCCTGGCCCTGCAGTGCTACATCACTGTTATAATCATGGCAAAAAGGCCTAGAGGTCCACAGTGAAATTATTATCATGTTGTAGTGTGTTGTAGAGGAGCGTGACATGTCAGCCCAGTCCTCTTTCAATCACACGTCTGAACTGAACTGAAAGTCACAGAGTGAGTCAGGCCTTTCCGCCCACCACCAGAGCTGCGCCTCATTCATTATTGTGGGAGAAAATATTGTTCTCAGGTTCCACAATGTTGTACAAAACCAGTCCCACAAGGGGGGGGGGGGGACTGATTAAGCCAGTAAATGTGATATTTAGAAATTAGATTCTGTTTTCAAACTCAGAATTAAAATTGAAACGATTTCCCATTGACTGTCGTATGAAATATTTACTCCCATGAAATAAATAAAACATGCGCTTCAGACCATTGTGCATTCAGTCATGGACCCTGATGATCTTTCTGCCTGATCGCTGTGGAATAGCATTAGATGAGACCAATGTGAAAGCAGCACATGAAAAAGAAGATGTAGGAGGAGAGAGAAAAAGGACCAAATCCTGAAATACAATGTTGTGTTGCTGGTATGCAAAATGTCCAGTTCATCCTGAAAAACATCTCCTATGGCCTGATTTATATCCCTATAGCAATGCAACCTAACAGATGCTCTATCAGTCACGTCACACGTGTGAGTTGAGGAGAGATGTGGATCTCTCCTCCATGTTTCATGACACAACCTCGCTCCGTCTTTGTGTCCCGCAGCAAGCCAGTTGTAAGAACCACCGCGTGAACCGGGTGGTGTTCCTGGGCAACTTGAAGCGGCTGCTCACCACGGGGGTGTCTCGCTGGAACACCCGGCAGATCGCTCTGTGGGATCAGGTCAGACGACACCTCCATATGGCTCTGGCCGGCAATGCCAGGGTGGGCGGAGCCAGCGAGTGTGTTTAATTCCCTGTGTGTGTTGCCCTTGCCAGGAGGATTTGTCCATGCCAATTACGGAGGAGGACATAGACGGCCTCTCGGGACTGTTGTTTCCCTTCTACGATGCTGACACACACATGTTGTACCTGGCAGGCAAGGTCAGCACGGCCCAATGTAACAATTATCAGCACTGACATGCCCATGAAAGAATAACACACACTAAATAATTAATAATATCGAACCACCTTTGAAGAGGATATTGGAAAGGGGTGAATTTTGCACCGGTTACATTAAAACCACAAAGTAGGGACCTTTTGAAGAGAACAAACATGTCAAAGTCAAACAATTTCACATTTTAATTGATGTCAGTGTCGCATGCATAAATGATGTGTGAACCATTTTCACATTATGGAGATTTTAAAAATATATTAGGACCATCAAACATTAAAATGTGACACGGTTTAAATGATCAAGAGCCATTAGTGTAATGGAGTAACCGGTTCCTGCTGCCCTAACAGGGGGACGGTAACATCCGCTACTTTGAGGTCACCACAGAGAAACCGTACCTACAGTACCTGATGGAGTTCCGGTCCCCGGCCCCCCAGAAAGGACTAGGTGAGTTAACTGTTGATCGGAGAAACAATAAGTACATGTAAATGAAGGGAACTATTCCATTTGAGGGTCATGCACCCAGCCTTAGATCTGCACGTTGAGCAGTACTTTGAAGAATGTGATTGTCATTATGACTTCACAAAGGAACAAATTCTGGATTTTCTTCATTTTTTGGGGGACATTCTGCAGGAAAATATGACTATTGTTGAGAAAAAACGTGGTTCTGTTCACGTCTGCAGGTGTGATGCCAAAGCACGGGCTGGACGTTGGGGCCTGTGAGGTGTTCCGCTTCTACAAGCTGGTCACGCTGAAGGGACTAATTGAGCCCATTTCTATGATTGTGCCAAGACGGGTACGTCATGAATTTAACTTAGAAAGAATCATATGAACCCCTGTTAGGTTACAGTCTCTCTCCATGCTGTCATATTTACCACATCAAACCAATAAAATGCATGTGTGTGTGTGTGTGTGTGGTGTTTCTGGGTTTGCAGTCAGACACATACCAGGAGGACATCTACCCTATGACAGCAGGAACAGAGCCTGCGCTGTCTGCCAGTGAATGGCTGAGCGGCATCAACCGAGGTAAACAACATTTGGATCGGTTGTTGCTGCTTATGAAATGGCAGCATCACCCTCCAAAAAAAAACAACAAAAAAAAATGTTAAAAAAAAAACGTACATGGCAACAAAAAAACATACACTGGCTGGTCAAAGGACACACGATCTTGCACGTAGAGACGTGAATCACGTGTCATCACTGCACCTTTATTTAGTTTGTTCTTCTCCGCCAGCTCTCTCACACGCTGTCACTGAGCATATGGTTTGCACTGTGACCAACATGCTGCAAACGCCCACAGACATTCACTTTTCATCAAAGTTGTGCAAGCCTGAACCAGACTTTGATTTGCATTTTCGCTGGTTCTTTGAAGTACCTCAGCCGGCTGAACATTACATCCAGAGTTCTTCAAAGGCCGTTAACATCAGTTTACCTCATCAGGGCCGACAAACTACCTCTTAAACAAGCGTTATCTTCAAGTAAATGAGAAAAGCTCCAGATTAGACCGAGCAGACCAAGCTCGTACAATCCAATGAAAAGTTCCTGAGCCCGTATAGGATAGGGTGCCTGTGGCTCCGGGGCAGTGCAGTCATCCACTTACCAGAAAGGCAGAGGTTCTGTATGTCAAGTTAAAGCTCCAGGTGAAGCAGGTGGACCTTGTGTGGCAGCCTCTACCACCAGTGCATCGAGACTTCTACAACTTTCTCACTCTGCTCTTGTTTCCAATTCCCAGGCAGCAAATTTACAATAAGCAAATCTTTGCAAACATTGGTGAAGATGGTGCAGTTACTCCATGAGGTTTAATGTTTTAGATGACTCAAGACTGTGATCTCCACATGCTTAAACAATTTGGATGGATGACTTTGGCTCCGTTGTCCAAACAGACCCGGTCCTGATGTCCCTGAAGGAAGGCTACCACCGGCCTAACCAGCTGGTGTTCAAGGCCCCGGTGAAGGAGAAGAAGAGCGTGGTGGTGAATGGGATTGACCTGCTGGAGAACGTTCCCCCCAGGACAGAGAACGAGGTATGTGAGGAGATGAATCCTCACAGTTGTCCTCATTCGATCCTTATCGGCACAGTTGTTTTTTTGTGTTTTCTTTCCACTTTTTGCCATTTTGCCAAACCAACCAGAATCAAGCTCCAGACCCACTGTTTTATTAGCTACGGTTAATGCCACTTGGGGAGTGTTGTTTTGGGAAGACACTCGGTTATTGTTTCAGTTAAACGTCCCATTTAACTGAAACCGTAGTATTTGGTCCAATCGAGTGGTATTCCCTCCATACCTGAGTGCCTGTTCTCCCCCCCACAGCTCCTGCGGATGTTCTTCCGGCAGCAGGATGAGCTGCGGCGGCTGAAGGAGGAGCTGACCACCAAGGACGTGCGGATACGCCAGCTGGAGCTGGAGCTCAACAACCTGAAGAACGTTAGCCCCAACAACGTTTGACCTCTCAGCCCCCCCCCCCGTTGACTGGCAAAGCTGCTTCCTTTGCCCCCACTTCTTACCTCCGACGAGCTTCTGAGCCCCCTCCCCCACCCCACCGCCCTCCTTTTTGATAAATCACATTATGTCATAGCGTCACCACCACCCCCCCTCCCTCTCCCCTGCATAGTGCATACGATAATATAATAACTCTTGGATTGTGTCTTAACTGGTGCAATTGTTGGAATATTGTAATGATGGCAAACGCGATAGTTAACGGTGGTGGTCACGGACGACAGGGAAGGTTTGTAGATCCAACCGGTGGAGGTATCGTCAGTGTTTCTTACGACTTAATCTTGTCCATCTCGCACATTCAGGTGTGAGGATCACGTAGTGCATATTCCCCGCCAGGCCTCCAGTGTTCGCCCCCACACCACGCCCGCCCTCATCATTCACAAGACAACGAGCTGTTCACCGTGCGAGGGAGCCTCCAAACTCACCCTCCCGTACTTAAGTAAACCACCGTCTAGTTCTCATTCTTTGCTGAGGATCAGAAACAAAACAAAACAAAAAAAAACGAAGGATAAAAAGAACATCACTGGCTCCTATTTTTACTCCCCAAGGCCTTAGACCCTGCTGCAGACTTGCAGTTTGCAGCGTGCTGCAGCATCCTCTCAAAATGGCTGACGTGAGGTGGTTTTTTTTTTGCGACCGACAGAGGAGACGAGCTCTCCGAGGCGTGGATCGTGTCTCCGCCGCTCTCGGCTGCTTTCCCGCATGTTCTCACCCCGTAGAACGTCGTTCGGTTGTACATTTCGCCATACGTACGCCGTCTCTGCCAGAGAGAGGGAGAGAGACGGCCGTGCTCTCGCTCCAAGTGTTTTCATCCTTTATTTAAACGGCGGGAAAGCAGCGGGGCGGACGTGGATCCAGAGGTGATGGACTTGCATAACTGCTCCGATCTAAGTCGCAAGGAAAGCGTTCGGCTGCCTGATATTGGATTTTAGGGCTAATTCCGAGGATGAGGGTTATTGTATATTTGGTTCTATTTATTTGTCACGTTTTACCTTTTTAGCTAATGATAATGTACATTTGTTAATCCCATTGTTTGTTTTTTTTTATGTATGGTGTGGCTGCACAAGTAATGATTGTGATGCTTGATAAGATTTTGCTGAATGTTTCTGGTGGAAATGGTGCAAGACTGGTGAACCTTCCATGTATTAGTTCTTTCACTCCGACGCCGCAACTTCAACAAGTCATAAAATTGTATTTCTCGCCTGTTCCCGACGGCGCAGAAAACTGTAATAACCATCCTTTTGCATTTAAACTAAGTATATCAGTATTACTGAGATGTGTTTAGCTGTAGATGTTTAATTATGCTCCAGGCTCCAGCTCAGCTCTTGCTGCACTTGTAGATTTAGGCTAAACTGCAGTTTAAACACCTCTGTTAAACGACTGAACCGTCTTCTTGCCTGTAGACTGGGACACTGGAGAGACGGACGCCGGATTAACTTTTGACTGGTTCCGTTAAGTCACTCAGGCTCAAATCATTCTGTTTAGCATGTCGTGTGTCTTCTAGTCAAGATTCGATCGCAGCAAGTACGGACAGACGGATCAAACGTACGACCGGAAACGTTTCCCCTGCTTACATGGGAATAGAATAGCGCTAATAGACATCAAAGGTCTGGTTAAAAGAACGAGATGGAAACATAAGTGAACCTTTTAGACTCGAGCCACTAACACATTGATGGTAAAAGCGTTTGCAGGAAAAAAAAGGACAAAGTAGACGGGTCAGATGGATCAGGTCCAGTGGATGGAGACAGGTGAAACCACCTTTCAGTTTAGCAGAGGGCAGAACATACTTAATGCCTTTGAAACGGCTTCAAGCCATCTTCTTTGTACAGTAACTTAGCTCGGTCCGGTCTTTGCTGGTACCGTCCTTCAGTAGAGCCGCCAGCATCGCGTCGTCCGGCCGAAAAACATGCAGCCAGGATCTGACTTTCATGTGCACGAACAAAAGGACCTAAAACTGGAACTCTGTGTGTGTGTATGACGTGACCGTGTTGCACAAGGAACACCACAAAAGCGGACATATGTATAAAAGGGATTTATTGAAGTGAATGGGAAGGAAAAAGGAACAATTTGGCTGATGACAGTGGATTTAACATGGAGTGAATAATCACTGAGGTAGGCCAATTTGACCATTTACGTATTATAGTGAAAACAAAGTCCAAATAACTAACTTGACTTTCCAGAGTTTACACTTGAAAACAATAAATTTTCGATGCACATAAGTTGCGCCTGTTACCTCCTTTTATATCAAATACTTCTCTATACTACCAGCACAAATTCAAACAATGCCACCTGTGTGTCACAGAAATGAACATGAAGAAAAGCAATGATGGTTTTCTGATGTCGAACAGTTCTCTTTATGGAAAGATTATGCATACAAAGTTATGTTCAAATTCAAGAAATTTCACACTGCGTGTTTTTTTTTTTTTTTAGATAAAGCAGCATACATATTTAATATCTTATTACAATTCATAGTTTCACCTCGGTTTTTCTGTTCAATGTCTGCCGTCATCAAAGAGAATACAAAAAAATAGATTTGGTCATTATTTACAAGAACACGTAATTTCCGAACTATCAAAGCTGAGGGTTTAAGGAGGTGGGGCGGCTTTGACAAGGGCAGACATTTTTTGCTAGGATTTAAAAATATGCCCCGTGAGGGTCACACTGTGCATGTTGAGACACGAGTTTCACACCAGGACAGCAGAGAGCATTGGCATACTGGTGACACTACAAATACATAACTTACATTAAAAAAAAAGAAAAGAAGAAGAAATAATACAATGGAAAAATCAGACGGGGAGAGGACAGCCATACATGACATCCAGTAGTTGACTTTAAAATGTATTAGACATGCACTCTTTTTTTTTTGTGTTTAATTTTGTTGTTTTTTTTTCTTTTGAAGGGGGGGCGGGCGGGGGGGGGGGGTCTTAAAATACATGAGTCATCAGAAACTGGTCTTACACAAACGGTGAGAAAACGAAAAAACAAACAAAAAAAAGAAATTCTTTAAAAAGATTTATCGTCGCTATCGTTTGAGATTACAAAATTGGTGTCCACGAAGCAGTTAAAAGTGGACCGTAAAGACTGGAACACGGGAGCATCAAAGGTACATAAATGTAACTTATATGTCCGGACAACCCCGTCTACCTGACTGGCCAATAACAAAAACCACTCCTACTGCAATATGAAACTGGGGGAGAAATACATGGGGTTGTTGGGAAGTGACTGGGAAATACAGGTTTAAAACAGTTCACAACTTAGCTTCAAGAGGACTCTCAATCGTCTTCATCCTCCTCCCCTTCTTCATCCAGTTCCCTTTTCCTCTTCTGGCCTCGTTCTTCTTCTAGGAAATAAAAAGTCACGTGTTCAGACGACAACGCCACAGCCCCGCAAAGATTTCATTACCCGTTAATACTCTTTTTTTCAGATTTATTGCTTTAGTCCATAGCAAAGTTGGCTCAAAGTGTGCAAAGTTTTCACATGTAAATCACTTCATGATGGACTCAAAGGGTTTTCTGATGCCTTGCAGAACCAAATATGTGCTGGACAAATAGAAATGAGCAATATAATCATCTGCAAACAAACTATTAACCTACACAGTATAGTTTGGGGGGGGGGGGGGGGGGGGGGAAGTAAGATTTCAGGTATCGCAGATGCTACCAGTGACATTATTTCATTATGTACTGGGAGAGTTCATGACAACGCTGCAGGATTTCTGTCCCAGCGTGAGCCCTGACCAGGATTACACGAAGCTACAGAGCCAATGAAAGGTGTGGGCGGGGCTAAAATGATTATCTGAGAGTGGAAGGACACTGCAATCACCAGGAACCATGACATGTATGCTCCGAGTGAGCATCGGAGAGGTTCTGCAGCTCTCAGATCTCAAGACAAGTGGCAAGAAATCATTTTTATATTAACACTTTGTTTTTATTATTCAAAGATTATTTAGTAGTAGTACTAGTCATGTTATTTTCCCCGCTTTGTGTGGTGCAGCTCCATTTTCTAATTGTATTTCTGTTGTTTGGTTTTCGAGTTTTGGGTCATTTTTACAACGGTTTCCTGGTTTATGAGCAATGTGCACACACTGGAGGATACACACGCAACCGTGTGAGCATGTGGAACAAGTAGCTGATTATAACCAGGCAAATCCTGCACCTCGTCCAGTTCACATGACAAATTAGAGGAAATGACACAGTCCTCTTTGTCTCTGAGGTAAGTATTTAAAGAATGACTGATAGTAAGTGGAACAGACAGAAATTTCTTCCATCTGTTTTACAATAGATTAGCTTTTCTGAGCCCCTGAGAGATAATTCAAAGCTAATACTGGATAAACCCAGCACCTCTGATAAAGCTTTTCTATCACAAAAGACAGGAGGTATATCACCTTGTTACATCTCTTCTTAATTTAACCTGTAATTGTACGTTTAGCTGTCCAAACAGACCAAAGGGTTTCAGAGATGTCTGCTGATATTAAGACAGTAGCAGAATAAAGTGACTTTGTTCTCTGCTATTCAGAGACAGTCTGAAATAAATCCTTTAGCTCTTTACAACAGAGACTTTTTTTTGCTATGGTAGCCTGGTCTTTTCTGAATAGTTAAGGTTGTTAGAAAGGACATTTGAAAGAACAAGACGGAGAACAGATTTTTAGTTTTTTTTCTGGAAATTCTGGACATAAAAACGTCCTTTTTATGAGGTTTCAGCTGATGTGCAGAAAGACACATTAGCACAAAATACACTGTTTTGAACAGACAGCTTCGGTTTTAAGTCAGCCACCATTTTACTCACCCTCATCATCTTCATCGTCGACCTCTCTATCATTCAAATCCTCCTCCTCTTCCTCCTTGATAAAATGGATGAAACAAAGTCAGTACAGGTACAGTGCAAACTCTCCACATTTATTACATTAAATATAGATTTTTCTTTATGTATTGTCATTATACCTCTCCACTGAGGTCCTCCTCTTCCTCTTCTTCATTCTCCTCCTCATCCTCCTCTCCTTCCTCTTCCTCCTCATCTCCTGGTGCTGCATCCTCATCGTAGTCCTCCTCATCTACGTCTGGTTGAAAAGGGACCAGTTAAACATCACGAAGTATCCACAGCGTTCATCATTTAGAGCTTTAATCGTGTGGAAGGTTTTTAATTATAGCCCCAACGTTACCGTCTTCATCGTCCTCATCATCATCCAAGCCTTCGGCGTAAACCTCAGCATCAGAATCGGGGGCCTCTTTATCATCTTTGTCATACCCATCCAGGTATGTGAGCTGCGGTAGTAGCTTGAACACGCTGTCTCTGTATTCGTTCAGGTTTGTCACTTCACAGTTGAACAAATCTAAGCTTTTCAGGGTCGCCAATTCTTTCTATCGAAACAGAGAGAGAGAGAGAGAGAAAAAAAAAACAAGTTTAATGACTGATACAACCAGCTGCTTTGTATACTGTGCATTTGTCCAAGTGGTTCCACTTACCAATGGCTCGATTGTGCTGAGGTCCTTTATCTTGTTGCCACTGAGGTTGAGATGTGTGAGGTTGGGGCATTTCTCTGCCAGGACTTCCAACCCTCCTGAGATCCTGTTATCGCTGAGTTCAAGCTGTTGATCAGATCAACAATCAGAACATGCAACCCCTGATAAATTCACTGACTTCTTTTGTGCGGGAAAACACCCACCTTTTTAAGCTTATTTAGCTTTGGCAAGTGGGCAACTGTTGTCAGTCCAACGTTGATTGTGCTTAGAAATTCAAGCTCCTCAAATTCGTCTGTGAGACCCTCAATCTTGCCTTCATTTGAGCGACAGTTGTCTAGCTCCAGCTCTTTGACCTGGAGTAAAGACAGAATTGATCAAATTAAAACAAGTGCTCGAAACATAGAAAGAAAGCAGACTTTATGTAATGAAATGGGCTTTAGATATTTTAAACAAAAGTGACTTGCCCTCGCCCCTCATGAAATTTAAATGCATGTGTAAAGACAGACAGAAAATGTATCGATCCCTTTGGGAATTTACCCCCAGAATAACCTTTGTAAGATTGGAAAAACGCAATTTTTGCAGAGCGGCAAGACAAAATGTCCCTGAGGCATAGCAAATATTCAGTGCAAGAGTGCAGATAAAGAGAGCAGTTGAAGTCCTTGAGCTACTTATAAAATATCTAATAAACAACCCAAAATACATATATATATATATATATATATATATATATATATATATATATATATATATATATATATATATATATATATTTATTAACAGTGTCACAGGTGAAAACCAAACGATTATATATTTCACCGCCGCCTGTACCTGCATCAGCCAATCAGCGGCGAGCACCGGAACTATAAAAAAAAAACACCGTACATAAATATCTCGTGCGCGTCTCAGCATTTAAAGTATCGCGATGGGTCAGCCCTCCTCTCGTTACGTAAATATCCCGCTTAACGCCTGTTTATAATGTTGAGAAACAGACGTTGCGCGACGGTTTGTTTGTTTTCGCTGTTTATTTCGTTGGGTTGTCGAGTTTAAAGTGAAACAGGAGCCGTGTGAGGCGCAGTGAGCGGCGCAGAAGCACATTAATCCCAAACAAGTCGGAATGACAGAGACCTACGAGTCGTGCACAGGGTCATTTGTGAGTAGGAGGGGCAGCAGAGGCAGATTACAAAGCTGCCAGGCAAAACCTTTCATTGTTGCTTGTTGCTAAACAGTACTCGCTCGGATTGGTGCCGTGTTTAGACCACTGTGTTTTGACGAAGGTATGACAAAACCGCCCATCAATCGCGTCGAATGACCGGGATACTCGGTGTATACGTCGGGGATTGCCTTTGTTTCTCAGTAAAATGGCGGCTTGTCCTAGTTCTGGAAAACTAGAGCAACGGCAGGCAGCAGCGGGGCTTTACACGAGTGCTCCCGTCGAAAGCCTCGACCCAACGACCGACTCTGAAAAATTAACATTTTCGAGGCACACGGTCGTGTTTCTTGCGGGGCTCGTGCTTCCACCCCGCCTGTAGCCTAGTAACCGATCTCCGTAGTAACGGTCCGTGCCAACGCAGACCTCCGTCCTCCATCTGTGCGCGCGGAGGCTCCGGTTCCTCGGTGCTCGGGTCGCAGCCTCGCGGACATAAGCCGCTCACTGCTCGCCTCGCTCGCTGCTCCCGCACAAATAAAACTAATTCGACCGGACACCTTCGAGTAAAGTCCAGGTGCAGAGATGATTTTTTTTAAAAGATCGAGGGCTCCGGTCCCGGTCGTTCTGCATCACTGATAATGTCATGACTTTGAGTATCCGCATCCCTTAACGCACCGAGCTTAAGAAAAAAACAAAAAAAAGAAATGCATGGGTGAAGGCGACCCCCCAGCCGAAGCATGCATCGATAACAGGAACAACAACACCAACAACGAGGGAGTCTGGAGGAGAAGGTAGATGAAAAGTTACAAATATGGCTCCTCGCCGTGTTTATACGTGCTGCATCTCAAACTGCACCGATGCTGGAGCCGCACAAAAGTTGTACCTGCGGGCACCTGTCCACCGCGAGCGCGGTCTCAACGACGTGAGCCCACGTCTCCATCATCTTTTTAACTTGGAGGAAACTTTGCGTCTCCACGCCAAGACATCTACACGGGAGATTCTCCATTAGCTGAGAGTGAAACATTATAAGCGAGGCGAGATGCGAGGCCGACTTACATCTGAGGGAGTGCGGTTCCGCAACTCTAGATGGATTCTCGTCTTCATGTCCATCCTGGATCCGCGCCGTCCGGGTTATGATACACACTTTTTTTTAATAATTACTGCAAATGCAACTAGCAGCTCCAGAACAGACTGCTGTTGTTCATTCAAACTTGATCCGCTCGGTGGGAGGGAGCACTTCTCGGGATTGTCGTCACCGCCGACCAATGGCAGGAGTCAGAGGAAGAGGGAAGGGATTTACAGAGGCTCAGGCCAATGGAGGTGGCCTTCTACTACTGGGTGGGGTTTTTGTTGTCGAAGTTTGGTTGTTTAAACTTCAGTTTACATGTCTAATTTGATACCCCAATGTTTCACACCACATCCAGGGACCCCAGACAGGGATGCCACATGTCTGCCACTAATAAACTTGCCCCTCAAACAACATGAATCCCAGTGATCCCCAAACATGTAACACTGTGACTACTAACATGTAACAACCAATTCACTCTTATCATGTGGACATATGAAGAACAATATTGCAGGAAACTGCAGACACAACGCATGAATCATCTGACCAGTGATGCACAAAATTCATATTTGTTATGAATATGAATAAGTATATGTTTACTTTTTTCAGATAGTAAATGTTAAACTGCAGCATTTTCGGTTCAATAAAACTTCATCTTAAATACCTGTCCTATTTGTTTTTGTGGCAACACTTTGTATTTTAATACCTTTTTAGTTGGTACAATAAACATAGTGTTTACAGGAAATGTATCGAAAGAAATTGTGAGTAATCTTGAAAGCATATTTTTAGGACCGTGTCCTGCATTTTACTGCCAGTGTCTTGTCAGTTTGTAGGTGACATATAAAGATCTCGAGTCAAGAAACTTCGCTGCACTCTGTTAAACATAAATAAACAGACAAAGTCCGACATGTTAGCCAGCAAGCTGTTGGTAGCATCTGATACTGGAATGTAACCAAAAAAAAAGCAATTCAGTTATGCTGTTACGATGGGATAAAACACATCTGTTTATTTCATTGACCCGCAGGACATGCAAACACTGGTGTGTAATCAGAAGGGGGGAGTCCCTACCAAATGTTCATCTTACAAACAGGAAAACAAGGTAGAGGCAATGGTAGAGGCGATCCATATTAATATACTGAGATAGTGAGGGGTTTGGTTTCATTTAGAGGAGTATTTCAGCCTTCAGTGACCAGTTTGACCACATCTATTCTATTGATTTGAACGCTAGTTTTGTAGCTTCTCTCGATATCTTTTTGTCGCGGTGTTATCAGGCACACTAACTTGAGTGCGCAGGTCACACAGGTGCTCAGTGTGGGGCCCTCTGTGCCTCTGGTAAGGTGAGCTCTGGGAGGGATCTCCCTCCTGCAATGTCAGGTGGACTGGCTCTCGCTGAGGTTATTAAAAATGTATCCACAAGGGGGAAGCAAAACCTCCGGCCTGGAGCCAGCTCACATAGGAGCCTATACAAACTACTTTTAGCACAAAAAAAGAAGGTAAATAAGGGCTCCTAACTCTGTGATTAAGGCCCCATCTTGGAGTGTATGAGTCCACCGAGAAGAGGAAATGATGAAATACGTTAGCGCGGGATTGGCCTGCCAAGTAGAAATATATGCCAGTAGTTATCAGGAGCTCCCTCTCCCTCCCTCCCTTCCCCTCTCTCTCTCTCTCTCTGTCTCTCTCTGTCTCTCTCTCTCTCTCTCTCTCTCTCTCTCTGTCTGTCCATTTCCATGTAACTGTTATTAGTGTGATAGATAACGCTCCTGATAAGGAGACATGAGTGACTGCCTATAACGGCATTATTGTTTTGCCAGCACTCAGAGCACACCAATATCATGGTTAATGAGGCTAATCTCAACAAAGCAGGACTTTAACTGTTATTTATGTCATGAATATGAAACTTTATTGATATTCAGTGCAAAGCAGGGTACTACGACGACGACTCTGGTCAATCTGTTCCTGATGATTAACCTTATTTGTAAAATAGTGTATTCGTTCGTAGTTATACAAATCATTATGGGCCAAATGATTGATTTCTGAAGCACTTTCTCTTAAGGTTCAGATTTCATCCTTTATTTACTCTCTCTTTAAACAACAAAGCGGTTTGTCATTCTGTCAGAGGGATGATTGTGCTAGCCCATTGATAAAGCTGCGTCAGAGTGTTTTTCATGGTTGAGCTATTCCATCCACTTCAAATGTTGTAGATGTCATCGGAATAAAAACACTTTTCCTGATTCACCTGCAGTATTTGTCATCTTTGGCATCCATGCTAGAATTTTAAACTCAGCCTGTTTCCCAGCTCTGTTTATAGGGCCTGTCCCACTAGTGGGACAGTGGGAAGAAGAGGGTTTTGGGAGGAACACAACCACCAGGGACAGACTCTGTCCTTCCCACCATGACAGTTCACTCTGGAAAACACTGACTTTTATTTGCAGCCAGCAGGACTCTGGGCTTAGAAATCCCCAAGTCTCATAAATGACCACTCCTAGAATAAGCACTGTCCTCTCAAAATGGGCCATACACTGCAACTTACATGATGTTTTTCTTTTTTTGATATATATATATATATATATATATATATATATATATATATATATATATATAACTCAGACAGTAATGACTGAAGCACTTAGCTACAGGAGGATAAAATTCTGCATCCCACGCTGACAGACTGCTGTACGGGCTTCCAAATGGAGAGCTTCTTTCATCCTGTTCCTTGGAAAATGATGCAGGTAAAGATTTTATCTCGGAGCGATCTCCTCCCTGTTGCCGTGCCGCTGGCTGCACACCAGCACTTCTCTTTTGGAAGAGTGAACACTTACCGGGAAGCATCCCATCATTTACTGCACGAGAGACGCTTTGGTCATTGACATCCAACCCCAATTAAGCTCTCATTGTAATTAAATGGCTTGAAATGGACTTTTTACGAAAAACACTAACATGATCACAATAGTCAGTGACAGAAATCTTCTTGTTAGTAGTATTGCTATTAAATAAAAAAAGCAAAAAATCAAAAGCATGATAATTGATTAATGACCCTCATACAGACACCAAACACTCACAAAACACATCATCTACTTCATCAGTCCCTATTAAACATGATCTTGTTTGTACTTTCTTAGCATCTGCTCAACAGCCTTAAATATTATACCCAAAGGCAAATGTGGGGTCTCACCCTCACAAGCCATTAAAGACTAATACTTAGATGACGTCTCAAGGCTCTTAATATTACAATTTATTTCTACAAAAAACTTCTGATAGGGAAATGATATTTAGTTATTGCCAACCATCTATGCTTTGCTAAATCCCCTTCTGACCTTGAGCAGTATAATGTAGTAGTTTGCCTTCACAAAGCTACTGTCAGTGATTATTTTACTCTGGGTCACTGGATCATCTAAATTTTCTTTGTCTTTTTTTCATTTTGTTATTCAAATTAAGTTGCTCTGGCACAACTGTGCGTTGTTTGTGGGTCATCTCATCCACAGCAGCTCAGGTCAGAGAGGAGGAGATTCCTCGTTGGAAGGATGAAACCCACCACGCTGCTCAATGGGAAACCCTTCAGACTCTTTTCTTAAGTTACCCGGAGCATTTTATTTACTTTTAGCAATTTAACATTTAGATGACTAAACATTATTGAGACATTTATTCAAGACGAGTTGGAGAGGATAAAAAACATGTAAGTTTCATCACAGCAGAGAGCTTGTAATGACCATAATTCACTACAGTTACAGATTAATAGACCAAACCAAACCTACAATGGATCTTATTGACTCAGATGCTTCTTAAATGCGGATGATAATTCAATAGGCAACCACTAATAGCTACATTTCTGCATACAGTGCAACAACTAATTAAACCCCTTTTTTCAACCTACTGCAACATGTATAGTGTCAAACTGTGGTGGAAATTTTACATGCATCTAGGAACATTTGATCAATATCAGTATTCATTCAGTTGTAGCCTGAACTCTGTGTGCTGCAGCCATCAAAGACTCAAGAACTTCACTATGAGATAAACTCCCTGCTGCTTCATTGTTGTGCCTATGAAAGTGTCCTGCTCACAGTACACCAGTTGTAAAGTCTTGCTCAGCTCCTGACAATTTGTTTATTGTGCCCAAATGGTTTTCACACCTAGGGGTGTGTTCCTGGAGGTCAGGATAAAATGCATTGTGTCCTTTCCTTCAGGGAAGCAGTCCTCTGATCCACTGGCAGTGGTCAGAGTGTGTTGTCTTCCCTCTCTGCAGAGAATAAACACTTGGTACCTGTTCCAGTCTTGCTTTTTGATTTTCCCAGACATATGAAGAATTTTTCCACAACAAAACTTTGTTTGCTTGTCTGTTTCCTCACAGCCAGTGAAAGGACGTGCATGATCACAAACACAACTCAGCCCCCACACACCCTGTGCCCATACCTGAGGAGTGTGATGGACAGTTTAAAGACTCCCAATGTCTTGTTTTAAAATTATTTTATTCTTTTTTTTTTTTACTAAATTGTAGTACAAGAATCTGCTGTCTGGGGTGGATACCCAGTCTTTGTCCTATGAACACTGGACACCTATGTACACCAGCAGACCTCTATGACACCACTGAGTACAAAGTGAATAAGATGATGGATGGATGGATGGATGGATGGATGGATGGATGGATGGATGGATGGATGGATGGATGGATGGATGGATGGATGGATGGATGGATGGATGGATGGATGGATGGATGGATGGGTGGATGGATGGATGTGGCACTGATTCTCCCAAAAGAATATCAGCAGCACTTCTCATATGCAATAACATGATAAATGAAGATAGAAACTACGAAATTAAGAAAGCAAAGAAACACAAGAAACTGATTTCATTCAAGCAAAAGCTGTAACCTTTCAACAGGAAAGATCTGCTTCAGTTTTAAGAGGGTTTTTGGGGCGCAGAATGGTTGAATGAGGTATTTATACTTATTCCTTCGTGTTAACATTTCTACTAGAAATTCAACAAATCTTGTATTGTAAAAGTGCTGAGACGTGACAGTCCATTTTCTGCACAGATCTGGCACCCTTTCATTCTGATTTATGTAACTTAATTAGGCTTTCTGCTGATTGACTGTCATGCCTGCCAGTTACATAACTGATCATGTGACTTTGCTTTTTCTGGTAAACAACAGAGCTTAGCAACATTTTTCCTGAACTAAGCAGTTGGGGTTGGGGTAGAGCACATAGACATCCAACCTTGCCCTGTACATCAGAACCAGAGGAGAAAACTAGGTTTAAGAAAAAACAAAACCTCCTACATTGACATTATCCCTTTCATGGGGACATGATCCCCTTTAACATGCTTTGCAGGTTGAGAGACAACATCCTTTACAAATAGTGTCGAGCTTGGGTCATTGCTCCTAAAAATGTTGTTATGAATGTTTCTGAGTCTAATTCTTCTATTTTCAAGCATGAAAGCATGTACGTATATACAGTCAGTATAAAATGCAGTCAGTTTTTCCATGCGTGCATACACACAATCCCCAGGAAAATCAATAGCAAGTTCTTGGTCCCTCCTTTTTCTATTCTTAGTCAATTTGACATGCTGCCAAAGCCAGCTGGGAAAAGAGTGAATCATTCCTGTTGAGAGTGCTTCGATATGGCTCTCTCCTTATTTCATTGAGGGAATTCCTCCAGTTCTGATGTAACCTTTGCCACGGTCGCATCTAGCCTCACACCTTGGGGAGCCGCTGCGGTTGTTTATGAATCGAATGGCACACCGTCACACCTCTGAGTCTGGGTTACAGGTGTCATCGTCTACTCTATTCAGATGGTTTTATATTAAAGGATGAAAAACGCACTGATGAGCACGCTGTGTGGAATTATTTGGCAGATATATTTCTGATTACTTCATTAGTATCACACCACAGCGGGAGATATGAATAAGTCATATGAATGCGCAATATGTCTTGTGAGCCACACTTTTTTTTTTCTTATTCGCCTCAGGTGTGTCGGTGTGCACCTTGAAGGACACACACACACACACACACACACACACACACACATACACACACACATGCATGCAGTGAGATCCTTTGCTTTCTTTGCTTTGTTTTGAGCTTTGTGATTAGATGCCTTGCACAGCTTGTCTGACAGACAATATCTGAGACCAGCTGATTGCTCACTTGGCAGATCACAGCAGAGTTTTCTGGCTGGAAATGTGAGATTGTCTGTGTAAATCTCATTGAACTTGCCAGAGAGTCCACCACTGATATATCTTTAATGTGCATTTGCCAGACCTCCAGCCTCGTTGTGTTCCCTGGAATCATGTTAAGACACATATTAGAGTGGCCTGGCTTAAGCCGAGCAACTTATCCTGAATACTGGAACACTAGAAATGCTCCTTTAACTGAATTACTCACAGAAAATCACTCATATCTGACTGCTGGAAAAGTAATGTAGGTTGACTCATCACTCCCTCTCTTGTCTTATCATGTCAGACATTGCATCAGTGAAATATTCTAAAACTGGTTTAGTATCCTTCAGGCTCTTCATTGTCACTGGAGTCTGATTCTTGTTTAGATCGTTTGAAAAAATATTTGATTCGTCTAAATCCAAATACTCCCAAATGTTTTTCACTCAGCCCGAGTTTACACTGTTGATGCAGACGGGCCTGTGATTCTGTTTGAATAAAATATCTGGTTCGCTGTGAAGACTGTCTGTTGAAGATCCACAGCCCCTGGACTTCATCCTCTATCAAAACAGAGTGAATATTGAGACTACTTCTCTTGCAATCTCTTCAAGCAATTCTTCTGACGCCATTGCTCTGTCGACCAGTGTGTTTGTGAAGCAGTTATAGCAGCAATCTGTGAGTAAATTGGAAATAAGACATTCAATTCTGTCCCAGTCATCTCAAGTGCATCTCCCATGTGGATTGCTCTGTTGGGGCGTAGCTCCTGACTGCTGCTGCAAAGTATCCTTAAAGAAGTTCCACAAAAACAACATTTACATTTCATTATGTGAAAGCAATGAGACTATTTGACATTCAATATGATGCACTTACACACAGTAACATAACATGACACGTCATAATGTAACTCACAAAGCTCAGGTGTAAACAGTGAGCACTTTGTGCCTCCATAAATAAATGTGGCCCACAGCTGTAGATGTAATGGAGCCTCTCATATGCGACAGGGATCGAGGACTTGTCCACTCCGCTCCATGATAACGTGTTGAACGTGTGTCGAGGCTGTGCTTGTGCCAGAGTCCCTGCGCCACAAGAGGGGGATGTTTGTTAAGGAGAGGCAGCATCAACAGGCGTAGTCCAGCTTCTTTTTTTAGACTGTAATGTTTTGGCCTCATCTTTTATATTCATATATGGAGAAAATGGAGGTTCTGTTCACTTCACCATTCCGAGCAACTGCTTATCTTCTACATCTTTGAGCCCTGATTTTTTTTTAAAACAAAAACACATTAGAGTGAAAGTAAACATGTTTATTTCCAGCAGGGCGATATAGAAGGGAACAGTTGCAGCAAAAATGATGGAGCGCTACCGCTTTCCACCACATGGCAGCACTTCATGCCTGCAGAGAGTTCAGTGCTCACAGCAGACTTCCATCAGATCTTCCTTGCAGCGTTTGATAGTTGCTGAATAAGATTAACACTTCCTGTGTCAGAAACCTAGGTGTTGTTTTATTTATGATGCAAACAGCAGTTGTCAGGTCTAAACATGATCTTAAAGACCTGTCATATAAGGCGTAACAAACTGTCTCATGCCAGAGGAATGAACGTTAATGAACTGCCACTGCAGGATGAAAAGTAAAAACAGCGAGCCTCCTGTTGATCTTTTTTTTTGTGCGTGTGGCTTATTTTCTATTTTCAGAATGTGTTTACCGCTGCAACACGCAGTACACGATAAACATTTTTTTATGGTAATGTTTCGTTCAGATAAGAAAAGGAGGCCTCGGGGTTTGTATCCAGCCAGGGCCTTATCTTGAAAACGCTGCTCCTCTATCACGTTAAAATATTCTGAGGGCATCTCAGTTGTAAAAGATTATTATTCACCTTAATACACCCTGTACTAATTGTGGCTCCTGGTCTAAACTGCTGCAGGGTAACACTTAATCACTGCCTTGTTAACTGCTCATTGACATAATAGTCAATAATAGAAACGCTATTAGATTGATTTAGCTGGAGATCTGCAAAAATGAAGCAGTATATTGTGCCCAGTTAATCAGTGTAATTGCAGCAGTGCAATCTAAACATGCTGCTGGTCCTGAAACTGCTCATTAAGCCTCCGAGGCAAAGCATTATTTTTCTGCTTAGTTGTCTGCAGCCTTTATCTGTATATAATATGACAGCCCTGTACTTGTAGTAATAGGCTGAATATGAGATGTAAACTACAGCATTGGTAGAAACAATACAAACAATAAGCAAACTGAGGCCTGATAAAGAATCTCTAACAGAATGAAACTTTTCTATATTTTCACAATCAGACCAACTTTTCAGACTCAAGAATCAAGAGCACATCTTACTGGTCAAATATTTAGAAAGGAAGATTACCGATAACACAATGCTGGCACCGAAAGACGATCAAAATTAATTCTTTATGACCCGTTCTCCTCTTTCGGATTGCAACCCATGCAAAATTGATATGCGAGATCACCATAGCAACATACAAGAAAAAGTGTCAACCAAGCACAATGGCTCGTTTTCTTTTTGAAAAGGGTTGTTGCATCACATCGACAGAGAGAGACGGAGATAGTGATGTTTTCTTTTTTTATGTGTGCAAAGCCTCATTCGAACACAGCACGGGGCTTAAGTGGAGTGCTGTAAATGCCAGGGTTACAGGAAACCTTATAGGTGGGCCTGCTCCCTGGCAGCCGCAGACACGTCTGAGGAGAGAGCTGCCAGACACGGAGGAGGAATAGAGCCAAGCTTGCGAAAAAACCTTCTGTCTTTGATCTTCTCTCAATCAACAACAATCACTCCTAAGAAACGGCCGACGCTGCTTTTGAATTAAGAGCAAGGCTCCTGTAGCTGCCAGTGGTTCCTCAGACACAAATGCCTCACTTTTAAGGCTCGACAAAAACGGACTCTTGGCTTGTGTGATCGTGCATGATCTCGTGGATCCAGCTGCTTTGCGAATCTGTCGGACCGCCTCGTACCAAAATATCTCCACAGAGCATGGCCGGAGAGGCACGGGGGCAGCAGGGGTGGCGTGTTTTCTCACCGTATCGCTTCGTAGATAATGATCTGTCCACCCTAACAAAGGGCAGAGGCAGGGGATGCACCCTGGGCAGGTCGCCCTGTCCATCACACACAATGCACTCTCAAGATCACTCCTAGGGGCAAATTAGAGTCTCTGGTCAACCTGAATAATCACAGCTTCTCAGACCCAGGGAAGACATGGTTTTAGTGCTTAACAGCGACAAGTCTGAGACATCAATTTATGTTCCTAGCATGGCCGTGCAGTGTGCGTTCACTTCATCGAATTCTGATGCTTTTTTTTTCTTGTCCTTAGTCTTCGATTTGTCTCCCCTCTCTGTGTCTTTACATTAAAACAAATTGCCTTGACAGTCTTTGCAATCCTTGGATGCAGTTACTTCTCCATTACTTTAATGACTTACTGGATCCTTGTCAATAATGGATTGGGAGAGCATATTCTACATTTATGGTCGCGGCGTACGCTGAGCAGGAAATCGGCCATTTGAGGCGAGCTGCACGGAGCAGCGAAGCATCTGCTGGTGCTAGAACCCGCTGACCTGGCTAATATGCGTGAGCTTTCCAGCTGGGGTGACTGAAGTGTGTAAGGTGATCTTAGCAGGGCGAGTAATGGCTTCCACGTCTCCTATTTTGACTCTGGACATGGGATGAGAGTGTGAATGAGATCCTCTCTGAGAGGCAGGATGTTATTGTGGTGCTGCGGAGTGCAGTAAAGTGAATCATGGCGTGAGGCTCACTGAGGACCTGCGGTGCCTTTAACTTGATAAAGAACATCTTTGGAGCCACTTCTGCCTTTTTAGAGAATTATCCTCTTGTACCCCCTCAAAAATTAAGCCATTCGGTGTGTGTGTGAGAGAGCAGTGGGAGCTGGGAGGAACATAACAAGCTCTCACGACCTACGGCGTCAGTACACATTCATTATTCATGTTAATTGATTCTGGCAGTTTGGAGACAATACCTTGTAATGCAACACCCATGCAGGACAGGAAGATGATAAACACACACTAACCTCCTCCAGCATGAATACTGAACAAGCTACTTCCTGCGCATGTGGGTCCCCGAGCAGCGAGCAATCACCCGACTCAGGTTTTCTCCCTGATACCGTTGAAGCGTTTATAAATGGCATGACGCTCCGAATGAAACAGTTCAGATCAACCCAGAGTCTTCATTCGGCCAGACTGGTTCTGGATTTGATTATTCTAGCAACTCACAACAATTATTTCCGCGAAATGTGGAAGATGAAAAGAAAACACAGACTGGAATGAGATAAGGGCAAAGAACTAAAGTAATTGCAGCGTTTCCGCTCTGTTACTTTAAGAACTCGGACTGAGAGAATCAGCACAACCCGTGTTCTCTTCGATCCGCCGCTTTACGCTCGCAGAACTGCTAAGCCGACAAGACTGCAGATAAGATTTCCACATTTGGTGGAAGTGAAATGAGCAACAAAAAAAAAAAGAAGGTCAGATGCATCTTGATGTAAATGGCGATGCACTCAGCATCGTGCTGCAATTAAAATTTAATGAGGCCGCTCTATTCTGCTCAACTGGAGCAGTCAGATGTTACTGTGCAGACTCTCTTCAGCCTGCACCCCCTTTCCTCCCCCCTTTCCCGTCACCTACTTGCATTTTTTTCCACCGGCCTGCAATTTGTAAACAAATGGAATGAAAGATGAGAATCAAGGGAATTTTCTTTCATGTGATGCACAATGAGAATAATCAATGTGATAAGGAAAGATTTCGGCAACTTAGAGTTTCCTTGTGTTGGTTAACAGTAGCTGAGGAGGAGGTTCAGGTTATTAATCAGGGACAGATCATCCTCCATACAACTGAAGCATCTTTTATCCTGCATTAAAAAACATAGATTATTCACCCTGCCACTACATCATCTCTCTACCTCTCTCTCTCTCTCTCTCTCTCTCTCTCATCCACACACTCACACCAAACGTCCCTGCTTCTGCTAATCATATTTCAACATGGCGGATGATGCATAATTACATATTTGCAGAGTGCTAATCGGCAGCAGTGCCCTCATGCTTATTATGAGGTGGAGAAGCGTTTGACATAGATCTGATAACTGGTACGGCACAATGAAGAGGCAAAGACGTGCAGTGGCAGCAGACGTGGTTTGTTGTCCCGCTGTATCGCTTTATAGAAAACGACGTGCATTATTAAAACGAAATAAATCAAAACGAGATGTCAGCCTGCATTTTCATGGCTGTTAACATCCTTGTTTACCGCCTATATCCTCCTGGATTTCTTTTTTATCGCGCTGTTGTGTTGCTGCAGAGGCTGCTCAGCGAGTTGGTGGATAGCGTTGTCACCTCAAAGCAAGACGGATCCCAATTTCAATCCTGGCAAGACTGCGGGTCTTGCTATGTTGAGTTTGTATGTTCTGTGAACCCCCACAGACCTAAAACATACACGTTTGGGTCAAATCGAGACTCTTGATGGCCCCTAGGAGTGAGTAGAGAGTGAATGGTGTGTGTGTGCGTGTGCCATATGATGGAGTGACGACCTGTCTGGGGTGCGTTCCCAGTCTTTGCTCAGTATGTGCTGGAGAGAGGCCCCAGTGAAACCACTGGGTACAAAGCTGATAAGATAATGGAAGGATAAATGGGTCTTGCCACATCAGGAGCCAGAGTTGCATCATTGGGATTCATGAAGGCAACCACTTGTTCCTCTTAGAGAGAAGCATCATGTTCGCAGTCTTCTTTGAACTACTCTGAAAAAAAAATTGTTGCTGTGAAAGAAAGAAGCGATAGATTGAATTACGATTTATGTGGTATCAAGAACTTTGGTAATTTGCATGACTTCTCCCTGTGTTAATGTTTTAAAGGCCGAGCCAGATTTGCATAATTTCCATTATCCCATATGAAGTGGTTCCAGCTTCATAAGCTGCTGCCTCTTTTCCCCTCTTGCAGGAAAGTCCTTTCGCTCAGTCGCATGAGGAAAGATGAAAGTGCAGTGCAAAGCATAATGTGGGAAAAATCGAAACCTACAGAGTGAAACCTTTTCTTTCCCAGCAGTGCTTCGCTCCAAACAAGTTGCCGCATAGTTTATCTGCGGGGACTCTGCATGGCAATCATAATCTTTGAAATAAACTCACGGATTATATTAGATTCATGAAAATACGTGAAGAGGATGCTGACGATGGTTTGGAAATCACGGCCAGCTGTGTCTCATTTCAACGTTTATGTCTCTGTATATTACGAGCTCTAACAATGACAGAGCTGCCGTGGGAACACAGTGCAGCTGTGCCCGGCTCTGCTCCGCACCTCGTGTCGTTTGACTCCGCGCTTGTAGGAGGTAAAGAGACAGACCGAAATATGTGAGGATTTCTCACTCTAAGAAAAGTGTTGCTCCTGCCAGGAAAATGTAAAAATGTAACTGTGTATAATGATCAAACGTATGCATTGTTTTAGCTCTGATTACCTTTCAGCATTTAGCAAGAGTTTTTCAGTCCATGTTAGGGAAATTGCTTGAGGGGATACCATATATATATATACATATATATATATATATATATATATATATATATATATATATATATATACATATATATATATATATATACCATTGTATATATATATGTATATATATATATATATACAATGGTGAGATGACAGTAGAGCTACATAGTGGCACGGTAAAAGATCGAAAACAATCGCTGTGACTCCCCTTTGAGACCTCAACTAGTTACTTCACAGAGCAGGAATTGTACAGATGTTACAAGCCCAGTGTAACATCTGGTTTTCATGTCTTCACGCTGTCATTTAAGCACAGCGCTTGGCAAACTTCAAATGACAACACTTGAGGCAATCTATCAGATTTTGGGCAGCTCCCTCTGGAACAATTGAAGGCTTTATTCCGCTGTTTTCACATGCCCTGTGTAGCAGCACTCACTAAGACTTGCAGACAGACTGCTAATAATGCACTCTACTCTTTTATGATGAGTATTAAAGGTGACCTAGAATAGTTGAATGGAGTCTTTAACCCTGTTCTTCGGGGCTCGTATGGGAGCTTCAGAACATTGTTTTAATCAGAAATGCTGGAGCTGTTATTCTTCTCCCCCTTTTTGATGTGGTAATATTATGGTCCATTTCTGCACAGATCCGTTTCATGTTTATCTGACTATCACATGTAGGCGTTATGCTGATTTAATGTCTTGCCTCCCACTCACAAGAATGGATATAATTTCACATTCCCTTCAGAACAACAGAGTTTAGCAACTTTTTTTCCTGAACTTAGTGGCAACCAGAATCTAGCCTCCAATGTTTGAGCCTAAAACGTAGTCCTCTTCCTGTTTTAACTGCCTTTTCATTAAAAAAAATCGGGGCATTAATAAGAGTGTGATGTTGTTGGGAATAGGCTGTTGTTATTCATGGAAGTTCACCTGCCAACAGCTGTGTATCTCCGACTGCTGCAGACAGAAAGCAGCGAAGGGATAATTCATATGCACAACATATTCACGTGGGTGTGTGACTGGCAGTCCATTGTCCAGGTCATTGGTGTGTATCGACCAGTCAGTGAGGGAGGGTGGGGCCTGGTGACAATGAGCTACGAGCGCAAGTTATCACCATAACCAGGCTGAGCCACCTGCTTCAAATACCAAGGTATCACCTTGAGATTATAAACAAATCTGTTGGAATGTGCAGAGCGTCTCTTGCCTCTCTAGTTGCCAGCTGATAATGTGGTGTTACTTAGTGCTGCTGAGAGAAGGTGCACGTCGGTGCCCTCAAGTCTAACAGACGATGTGAAAGCAAGTTGTCTTCGCTGACTCTAGATGAGCTCCTAAAATAACTCTCAACAGGTTTCTGTTGGGTGAGACTGAGGATGAGACAACATATGCATCTAGTGGAAAGAGCAGGGAATCAAACGTGCCAAAGCCCGCTTCATCTCGGTGATGGATTGCAAGTGAAAAAGCTGAGCTTTCATGTGAGGGGCTGCCTGCCTCAGCAGTTCCATAACCTCTTAAAAAATGATCCGTTTTAGGGTAATTGCGCAGAAGTGTTAAATTAATGAATACGAAGATACATGAGATAGAAGAAAAGTAAGACGTCCTTTTCATGGTGGTGAACAGATTTGTTTGTGTTGACGTGTGGGTGAATAAACCATATGTGATGTGATACTTTTCTATTGCTGTCTATCATTATATAATGAACATCTATTGAACTTGTGTGCATTTGAAGGTGCATAAAGCCAAAATGACTCATTTGTCTTTATTCCCTAGTTTAATACTTTTGTCACTGATTGTGAAAGCATTTCTTAAACTGAACTGTGACACACACACAATCCTTGTTGGAGGTAAACACAGATGCACGTCGTTCTCCTTCGTCGTGTCCCTGCAATGCTCTACTTAAGGTAAATTAAAACACACTGGGAGCCATAGCGCCATGAATCTTTTATGACCTTGAGAGAGCTGATAAAGCGAGAGACAAAAGCGGTGCGGCTTATAGTGCACTCTGAAGGCTCAGATCAATCAAATGTGAGTCGGGTGGACTCTCCTCTGTGAGGAATCTTAATCGGAACGTCGTTGACCGAGTCTGTGTGCCTCTCCGAGGAGAGCATGGAGTGCTGAAGTGCTGTGGTTACATTACATACTGTGAAAGGGCCTGTAATGACACACCTATAAAAAAAAACTGAGCTACAGAAATGTAGAGGTGTAAGTGTGTGTGTCAGACCCCTCTCTATGGAGTGGCTTGTTGGCTTGTTTTTTCTCCGGCAAAATGTCAAGATGAATCATAGTATAGTAGTAGTAGCATTGTTCTATTGGTATATACTGTAATGGTTTCAATTTGATGCAAATTTAGGTCAGAACATCAACTTAGAGATCTTATAAATCATGTGAATATCTTCAGCTGAGCTATTTTAAAGGTTTATCCATATATTGACATGGGCTGACTCACAGCTATACACAGTCTTTGTTTTTCAGTTGTTTTCCAGCCACTCTCAGGACTTCCAGCATAAAGTAAGGACGTTAATATTATTCCCACTTAGACAAATAATATACTAACAAAGCCCCCTGGATGAAGGAGATGGCTAAAAGTATGAAGCAGAGTGTGGTGGGAAACGGTTAATTAAACAAAGCACTGAAGGAAATGCTAAGACATGAAACTAGACGAGGTGAAGAGTTGCTCTATCTGAAGCCCTGTGTTGTGGTGTGCTACGTTATACCAGCCAGGTTCACTGAGGAGTCACAGCTGAAGTCAACAAAGAGCACTCTGGTGCAGGTGCTGCTATTCTGAAGGCGCGGTAAGGCTGAAGGGAGGGCAGCAGAGATGACGTCCTCTGTGGCTCTGCTGGTTGTGAATGCAAAGCGCTGAGAGTCCAGGCTGGTTGCTCTGTTTCTCTGATGTACACTGTAAGAAGCATTTCTTCAGAAGGTGAGTTTATCTTTTTACTTCATTTAATTCATGTACAAAATCCTTGGATCTTGTATAATTAGCAGAACTTCATCTTTCAAACTAGGTTGTTGGTCTGCTATTGTTTATTACTAACATCTGTATCATATCATTTGGAGGAAAGTAAGACCAAAAGTCAGTGATTGCATTAGCCTGAAGCTATGAGATTTACTGGCCTTATTACATTGTGATTCAAACGATGCTATTTTTGGCTAAATGTCATTTATTTGGAGTTCTTCTGGAGATAAGAAGAATTAGAATTATATTATGAATTCTAGCTCGGAAGAGAAACTCTTTGTAGCAGATCTTATTTCCTGAATCTGGGACAAAAGGCAGAAATCTTGTATGAATAACATGTCATGCTCAGCTTCTAACTTTATGTGCTCAAACGCAATCTACACTCATTCTATACTGACTTTCTCACTTGCGGGGAAACAGATTGTCATTGCGTCACCCAGGTCATCTTGATTCCTAAAGCCATCCGGATCCATGCCTGTATTACTTATATCCCAGAGTGCCTTGTCTGAAAATTAGCATTTGTTCATTTCCTTTTACCCTCTTTTCCATTCTCCATGAGCAATAAACTCATTATCCAGGACTGAGAATGTAAATTAGCAATCTAACTAACAACGTATTATCAATCTGACTCATCTCGGCGGGTTTTCTTGCAGTTTATGAGGCAGTGAAACTACTCTTCATTAGTGCAATTACTTCACACTCGGCAAAGCTCAGTCTGGTGCTAAATACGACGCATGTCTCCAGTATTATGCATGCAAATCACTGGGTGGCAATGTTTGGATACCAAATGGCGAGACACTGTCACATTGAGAAAAAGAGTGAATTTTATTTTGAACATATCCACCCCTCTATAACCCGGTCCGCAAAGTGCAGCCAGCTCGCTCCTCTTTCTCGTGCCTGAGGTTGATGTCAGATTTAGAGAGAAGTATGCTGGGGTAGCACACCTGTGCTCCTTTTCCAGGAGTTAAAATGAGAAACGTACTTTGAATACCAATAGCCAGAGATGAAACGAATGGCCGGGATTTTAAGCACCTTATCTCAGTCAGTCAGTTTGGAGTTGATGTCTGCTACAAAGACTGAGAGATGGGAGGACTGTGGCCTCAGAGATCCTCCGAGCTTCCCCTCTGGCTGAGGGGAAACAGACACATCTGCACACTGATATGCCATTCCGTTCATTTCACCATATTCCGATAGCTCTTTCACAGAACGTGCTTCCTACTCATGATGTGATTTGGAGCAAAGTTCACCCATATCTGCAGTATTTTTAGAGAGGGAGTTTGACTTATAAGACAGAGCATTAAGCCCACTAATCCCTATTTTCTGCAGCTGTCGCTCTGGAATGATATCTGACAGGTATTAAAAGTAGCTCTGCTGTTTGAAGTTCTTCTTAAACAGCTTCTGCAAGTCCATATTTTAGAGTTGGAGGTGCATACAGACTTTGAGAGTTTGAGTTACAGGGAGAAAAAAAAGAAAAAGAGAACACTCTGCAGAAATCTCTTCAATGTGTGATCTGTTTAATCAGTCTTTGAAGGGAAATATTTTCTTTAAAGCGGAGAGCTTGTTAATTTACATGAGATTCCTAAGTTATTTTTCAGACAGCCAGGCTGAATGCAAATGGCTCCTCCTGTCAGCCAGAAACCGTCGTTCACCGACGGACACTCGAGTCCTCCCGTTCTCGTTATGTATTCTTCAGTAGTAGGAATGAAAAGGGAAAATTATCTGCTTTGAAATTGCCTCTGTTTAATCCCAATTTCAGATTGTCACGTCTGTGCTTTGGCTAGCGGTGCATCTCACTTTCAGCTGCGATAGCGCATAACATCGCTCAGCACAAAGGGAAGGGGTGGATTTGAATGCTGTGCGCATGTGGAGAGGTGAAATGAGCTGTGAAGCAACATTTCCCTTTGCATTTCTCTCTTTAATTAGTCCCATTACCCTCAACACCTATCATTACTCGGAAATATATTGTAGAGGAATAGTCAGGTTTGTTCTCATCATCATAAAAAAATCTTGTCTCGGAACAACAAACTTATTAAGTAAATCACAATTATATGATGGATGTATACAAGGCTCAGGAGAGTTTTTGAAGTTTAATTCATCGTCTCTGAACTGACTGAATTTGTATATAAGCAGCACACTAGTGCAAAGGAATACAAACTGCCTCTCAACATGTCTTATGTGCTCTGGAGATCCAGCAGACTCCTGCAACACTGCTAAAAGCGGATTAAGAAAATGGATGGATGGGTAATGTTCCCCCATCCATCAAATAGATATGATACTTCACTGAGCAGGTAAAAACTTACTAATGAACGATTGTGACTTCACAGAATGCTTTAGAATGCATCCTCCAGAGACCACTCACATTTGCAATGCTTTCAATATATATATATACATGACATTTCACCAGTCACCAGACAGACATCATCCTCCACACAGCCTTCCTGCCAAGTAGCAAAAAACTACTCAGTATAGCCAATATCCTCACAGTCTCAGGATCGCCTTAATGTAACATTAGCTCCTTGTGGCTTTGCCTTAGTTTTATTGTAATGTGAGTTATTTCTTTTGCGGTGCGGTACAGTCCAAAAATCAAAGAACAGCTTGTCATAATTTTGACCATTCCCATAAAGCAGAGTGGACTGGTGAATCTGTACTGTCATTAAACATCATGGACCAGAGCCTCTGTAGCTTCAATGACTGGCTGTCAACTCAGAATGAAATTGTCAGTGTAGTCTCTTTTTTTTTCTTCAAAAGCTGGATGTTGCAGTCTTGCGTCACACGTGCTGTGCCCTGAGGTCCCTTTGCCTGTGATGATATCATCCTCCTTTATTCTTTATCATTGTGTATGAGAGGAGATAAGGTTTGGCATCAGTGTATGTATTGAGGAGAGATGAATGTCTCCTTCACTTAAATCCTTGCTGAAATACTCAGCCTCATGCAAAATACATTATATCTTAAATAAGAGCCTGAAATTGCACTTTATGTAACACGTTCGAGCATTTCAACAGGCTTTCCACATTCTTCGACAACACTGCAGCGTTCTCTGCTTTAATCATTCACAGTAGCATGGGGAAGGTGCATTTATTCATCATGGTCTTTTTCAGGGTGAAAGGAAGGACTGGGATACACTGAAGAAAAAAAAGAAGATTGTGGGCTGGCTAAGCAGTCGGCCACAGGACAGATTCCAGATTGAAATCAAAGAGCAGATAGCAGGAAACACCTGAAATGCTGCAGCACACACACCAGGTCAGGAGCTGTCAGTGTGACTGTGTAATGAACCCACACGTGGTAATTAGAATGTGAGCCTTGGTGTGCAGGCCCACTCTCCAAGTGTTAGACAGTCTTCCTGTCTACATGGAGAGAAGAGACAGGCATTTTGAAAGCTTTTCACCCTTGAGCTGATTTCTGTATTGCTCAGTGTGTAATCAGACAGATCAAAATGCATCAGAAGTTTAGATTATTTTTCATTTCACCTTGTTCATTTCACATTTTGTGAAATGGCCCCTATGAAAGGAGAAAACAAAACACAGTGCGGAAACCCACATAGGCATGAAGATGACCCATGAATATCCCATGTCTTAATAGAATGAGAAATTAATTCGAAATTCCATAAAAATGACAGGCAGTGTTTGCAGTGTAACAGCCTTTGTGAGAATAACTTATATGATATTGGTAAACATTGTTGGGGAGTGTAACAATCATGTATTCAGAATACAAAAGATGAGTAACTGTATTCCAAGACAGTTTCGATTTAAACAGACTGTAATTAGAATATACTTATGTTGTTTAAAATAATTAATTGGAAGGCATTTATTTTTTTTAATGTGTGCAAACAAATGCCTTTTACCATCATCTTGACACTATCTTGTCTCATCTGTACCTTTGGAGTCTGCTGGTTACTTTTTTCAGCTCTGTAAATAACAGAGGTTGCACTCTATCACAGCACACACACGCCCACACACACACACACGCACACACTGCACACTCACACACACACGCACACACACACACTAAAAACACTTAAAACCCAACTACAGACATGAGAAAATTCAAATGCAGATAGGCCACATCTGGGTTACAAACCAGATGTGCTGTGATTCACCAAGACTAACCACTGATCCATCCGTCCTTTATCCCTTCCCTCATCCTTCCCAAAAGTGCTGCGGGGGTCTGCCGGTGCCTACTGCATATCCAGCAAACATCTGGTAAAACCCATGCATACAAGTGAAGAACATGCAAAGTCTCAGAAATGGCCAGGATGGAAAAGGACTGAAATGAACTGTCCTCTTGCTATGAAGAAATATTACTATATTATAACCACTGTTTATTTTATTTAACTTTACTTTACTCACTTATTATTTTTTTTATCTTATTTTACTTTCATGTAAAGAAGCTTCTCTGCCTTTCCTGTCCACCAGCCAAAACAAATGCTTGGCATCAGACAGCCGATTTGATTGGTTGGCAGATCTCGCCGAGTTCTCGCCCTCTCTCGCGAGAGTGCAGATGCTTCCCTGAGAGGAGCAGATCCTGAAGTGTAGTCAGTCGCTGTTGTGGCTGGGAGGAAGCACTTTCAGTCAGTCAGTCCATGTCTCCGGTTGAGCTGTGATTCAACCTGAGGCTGAAACAGGACTGTTTAAAAACTTACCGAGCAGCGGGAAACAACGGGCAGCGGTGTCCCTGAACAAACTCGGGGACTGCTCGACAGATCGGATCAGACCAGGTAAGGTTGCTGCCGCTCCGTCTTGCTGGATTCCCCGTGTGCAGACTCTCATATGCAGGGCTAGCTGATGTCTCCACAGTTCAGCTCCTCATCAGGAAACCAACATTTAAATCCCCGCAGCCTAAGCCCTCCTTCCGACACCGATTCACACCGATTCACCAGCCACTCAGCGATCCAGCCTTCGGCTCGTCGGCTGGTCGTAGCGGAGCCACGGGGACGATGTGGCAACTTTAAAGCTCTCTGTTGACTCTGCCCCTGGAACCCTGTTAGCTTGCATGCTAACGATATATCTGTTTAGTGTAAAATAGCTGCTGGATGGATGCCTGGATGGGGAGCCAGCTGCAGCCTTTTCCATGACTGTCTTCATGGGGAGGCTGTGATGAGGTGGCTCTGCGGGGAAGCCATGATAGCAGGCTGTTTTTCTGAATGAACAGGACACTGACAAACTTCACTTGCACCAGTTAGCCACAGTCCAGTGACCTTTGGCTTTAGAGGCAGTTTTGGTGCTTTCTTTTCACCAGAGATGTGCAGCCTTGGCATGCACTCACACCCTGCAGGTGAGACACCAGTGTGTGCAGTTACTGTTGTGATAGGACAGCAAAGATGCTGTAAGACCTGCTTAGATTTTGTTATTTATTTATTTAGTATTCAACATTATCCTCATGCTTCTACATTCATACCAGTCCCCGCCTATGTTGTTGTGAGTGAGCAGCTGTGAACAGCATGCATTGTTGAGGATGTGCTGTAGTTATTTTCAGTATCCTGCTGCTTGCCAGTGAAAATCCTCAATGTCCAGCAACTTGTGCTACACATTTGCACCAAGCTGTCTGTACATACAGGCTTGTGGAGAATAACAACTAGGATAGGAAGCGTATAAAGGGAGGCACCATGGCCAAAACAATGTACTGTACTCAGTAGTGCTATAGTGTGTATATCAAGAGACAGTTAACAAAGAAACCGGTTTGAGATTTCACATTATGATGATCAAATGTCAATGTTAAGCCGTGAAATAGGTGGTGTTATGCGCTAAAGGCCAGGGTAGAAGGGATTGTGCTCCTTGGTTGTGCCAGTCTATCACTAAAGCTGCTTCAGTGTTCTTCTAGAAAGGCATAAAAGTAGAAAAAGCCACAACAGGGTTGTAAACGTTTTGGCTTAGGTGCCCTCGCAATACTTTATTATTATGATACCATTCCATTTTGACATGTTCGCAACCACTAAAGCCTCTCTCGACTCCAGATGCTGTTGCAAGAGACTCTGTTTTAAGCCTGCGATAACTTTACATGCAGTATAACTAGATAGATAGACGTATAGATATGAGCTTTTTGGTGGTAAAAGTGTGCAGCTCTGTTTCTGCTGGTCTGAATTGAAGATGTAAATATGTGTGTCCTCAAGTGAAACATCAATTGAATGAAAGTAGTGAAAAGACAGCTTCACGTCTGGGGCTTAAGCAGTGAGGTCCACTGTCGAATTATTTTCAAGGTTCGACACTAAGTCTTTCTGCCAACTGCTCCGATTTGGGTTTATTATGTCACACTATGCCAGGGGCTATACTTACTGCTTCTTTATTATAGCGGCTCAGTACCGAATACCTTAAATGCCTGACATTTTGTTTGCGCTCGAGTTGAAGCATGTTTCACTGTTTTAAAGTCACTTATTGCATACCTGCTTTCCTGTTATGCATCTTGCAGGGCTCTACGGATGACCAGCTATTTAGATGAGTCTGTCCACTGCTGTTACAGTCACCTCATGTCTGTTGAAGACAAACATAGATCCAAACCAATAGGGTTACGGTGTCATGCTCTGGTTAAATGCAGTATGTTTAATGTCACAGCCAAAATCACCACGACAATCTTGACCGGACTTTCAATGAGCAGGCAAATGGAAAATTGAAATGTAAGGTGTCAAATCAATAGCTAACCAGTTTGAAATGTAATCTGCGAAATTCAATTTTCACATTAACTGATCACACAGACTTAGTGGACCAATATGCCACTGGGGCTGAAGGATTTCCAAATGCCTGCCATGTTGGAGAGATTTCCTTTTTTTTATGGCTTCCCTTATCAAAAATTAATCAAACTGGTGTTGATATTAAACTGGGAAATAAATGGATCATCTCATCTGCTGACAACATTCAATGTGACGTCTAACTGACACAGAATCAGTGCGGGTGACACTGTGGCTTGGTTTATGCCTAAACACGGGCTGTAATTATCCAGTCCCACTGTTGTTCTGCTTGTATCCTGTCTATTCTGGCAGACTACATGGATACATAGAGACCTGGCAGGCAGTCTGGCTACTGTTCCTAAAACTTGCTGTTGTGGACTGATTTCATCTGGTGTTCTGATTTCCTACACAAACTAGAAAAAAAAGCAGGAGGGGAGAGACGATGAGGCAGAGCAGTTGTTGCTCTCAGTGGAAAGTGCAGAAAATGATCATATTTCTGAAGCTCGTGTGCACTAGGAGAAAATCCTCTGATTTCACGTGATTCGCATTCTATGGACTGAGGCTACACCCGGCCCAACAACAACAACAACAACAAGGAGCAGCCAGCAACTTCAAGTTAAAAGCAGACATTTGGAGTCGCTTTGGATTCCAGTCCAAAACACAGGAAATAGACAAAAGTGAGGTCTGTGTCAGAGGCAATACTGCAATAATCTGACGCTGCACTGTATCGTTATGGAAGCTTTTATGTAAACTGTGTAGAATGCAAGTCGAATTGAGACCTAAGGAATCAAAATCGGAGTTGAACTGCGAGCTTCTCAATGATGCCCACCCCTACTCGTCAGTTTCTTTGGTTTTAAAAAAAAAAAAGAAGAAAAAAAAAAAAAGCAAGCGCAGATGGAGCTGCATCTGATGTCAAAGCATGAGGCGAACTCACTTTTCCAGAACAGATCTCCGTGCAGAAGGGGCCTCTGCTGAGAGAGATCGTGGAGGAACTCGTCTTTGCGCTAAGATAATCCCAGATCCCACTTCTGCTGCTGCACGAGAGACTGTTTACTCATTTGGTTCGTGTGATGTAGCGGCTGAGAGGGAGACGAGTATTAACGGCTACTGACAACAGCTTATCGGCCCACACTTGCTTTTAGAAACGTTGCCATTTCCCCCGGTGCTTGCATTAACGGTATCCTTGCTGCGTTGCGTTGGTGTGTCAGAAGTATTGTCTAATTAGATTGTTGAAGGAGACGATGTTCACCTTCTCTTGAACGGTTTAGCAGATCAGTCTCCAGTTTCCTCTGGTTCTGTCGCATGTTAACACACGTCCAGATCACTGACAGTCAAGTCACTTCCTCTTTGTCCCCATACCGGCCTTATTAGTTATTGGGCATCAATAGTGGGACATCCCTAGTGGTTAGTAGATTCTTTTGCATATTGTCACTGAATCTTACATCAGCAGACTTGTTAGAGCTTCGCAGTTGGAGCGACGTCTGGACTCACATTCTGCAAATATTCAGTCTTCGATTACAATCGACTACAAAAACAGCCGTTTGTTGCCATTTGTTGCCAACACTTCCTCATTTTCGTCAGTCCTTATGTGTTAGATAAGTTAGATGTGTTTTTATGCCATGTGTGTAGTGTAGTGACTAGTTGTATAATCCATTTCTTACTTTTTGGAACCATTTCTGGCCAATTTCTTGGTTTGCATCTCTTAAGCCTCGTTGTCTTAACCACTTACAGAGTAAAGCTGCTTAAAACTAACAGGTGCGCTGGCATTGGCCAGCTGTCTGGTCAATGAATGGATAAAAAAAACATACATGATACATGAAATGGAGCTGGTGACAGGGAAGGGGTATAAGAAGAAGATGTTTATATATATATAGCTTCCCAGCCGGCGAGGGGCTGTCCAGACGTTTTGTGAACAAAGACCATCATATGAAACCTTGTACCGTTGTAGAGTATTTGTACTATTTCTGAGCGCTGACAGATTGCAGCCACGCTGGCAGAAGTTGGCAGCCTGCTAATTAGGCAGTCAACTATTCAGAACACAGAGTTGATAGAAATTATGGGAGAAGGCAGAACAATATTCCCTCTGAAAAATAGGTGTTCAGGTGTCGGTGGAATACATAATGCGTTATAATGCATAACCTGGTACAGAGGAGGGGAGGGGGGGGATCATGAACAAAAGGAATGTAGACCCACACAAATACTTTTGAACTCCATAAACCTCAGCACCTGGCAAAGTAATCCTTTAGTCACTGGTATCGATTAGCAGTTTCTCTGAGATATATTATGGCAGTTTTCCTGCCCGTGGTGAAAAATGTTCCTCTTCAAACGTTCCCCTATCCCTGCAGAAAACACAGTGCAACCAGATTATGTTTTTATCTGTGTTCGCCCTTCGTCTCTGTTCCCCCGTACTTCATTATATTATGGTTTCGCCGCCTATTTCGCAGTATTTGTATGTGGGAGCGTGTTACGGAGGCACTCAGCACTTATTGCAAGTCGAACAATGAATGAAAAGATGAGGACTTTTTGGCTGTGTTGTTCCGTCCCACTCTTGGTATGGATTTTCTGTCCTTTACAAATTGTCAGTTCCATGCAGAATCATCCACCCATCCATTATGTCACCAGCTTTACACCTCAGTGGTGTGGCAGCGCTCTCCTGGTGCCTATTGTCAGTACACATGGGGCGAAGGCAGGGAATACATCCTGGACGGGCATTCAGCCCATCACATACACATACATACAAGCACAATTCACTCTCACATCTGTGGTCAGTTCACCCCTGGTCTGACTTGGAGTTGAACTACGAATGGTGGCATACCAAAACAGCTCCTTGTAGATGATGTAGTTAGTTGTCTCTGTGCTAGAAATGAGTTGTTAATAAGTCTGTGCTGTTCTCATAATTCTGCACTATTGGACACGTCAAAGCTGGAGATGTTATTTTACGGCTTTCGGGTTGAATTTGGGAGCTTTATGCAGCGTCCCTTTTGATTTATTGTCGATGCATGTCCTTCCAAACCTACTCCGGCCTCTTCTCTGATGAGCAGCCTTCATCAGTGCATTTCATCACACCGCACGACGCAGCCCGGTGTCCTTGTCCTCGGGACTGTTCTTTTCTCCAAATCCTTGGTCGGCTTTGAAGCGGCGATAAAAGGCGTTTCGTGTTTTTCGCTCCTTGTTTGTGGCTCTCGTACTGTGTCGTGGGACCGGTTATCCAACTTAAAGCAAGTCCAGCTCTTTTTGCCGGACCTACAACAGTAATTACTGGCCTTCAACCTTTGATCCTGTGCTGTCTGAATTACACAGTTGCCTATACTGTAATCCTGTAATAGAACACCGTATCACTCCCTATTATTACGCCATCTAAGGTTTTTGCAGAGTTGTCTTCAACAAGATTTAGCAAAAAAAAAAAAGGATTTATTAAGTTGTACATCAAACTTCCAATCGTCGTTGGAGGTTCAATTTCATGTCCTGTCTTTTTCCCCATTTAATGATTGAAAGTAAATGTAGCGTTTTTTTTTTCCATTGGTGTTTACAGACTTCTTTGCGGAGTGTGTTTATCGTCTTAATTAAGCTTCAAATGAGAGGTCTGGATGAGGCTGAGTCTTTCTCACGCTCTCAAGGCTTTCCCATCTGTTTTCTACCAGCAGCCCCAAAAGAGATAATGCTGACTAATTCCTAGCAGAAGATATTTAAATATCTTGTATTATCTTTTTATTGCCATGTGGAGTACTAATTATTCAGTTTTAAGTTGACGTTTGGGAAAAGGAAAGCATCTATCCTCAGCGTGGAAGTCTGTATGGTTGTTTACCCCCCCCTCCATACAGACCACCTCATTTACCGTCCTCTCTCCTTCATTCAGTGCGGATTTTACCTTTCCGCAATTGTACTCTTATTATATTTTTATGAGGTCATTGTGAACATTGTTGCACATCGGTGGGCAGGATGGCTTTATTGCAAAAGGGGTTCTTTGCCTCATTGTAATGGAGTCCTCCATTTGTCAGGTATTTCAATCATAAAACCAGTCAGAAGAGACATTCCCATTTGGTTATGAATCATTGTACTCCGCTGAATATGCAGAAAATGTCTGCCTCTATGCTTAATATCTTGTTATACAACAAACTATTGTGGTATTAAACACCCAACAAGATCAGATTAACCAGAAGTTGCTTGCCTAGCAGATTTAGTTTCTTTTTTTATTTCCTTAATCCTTGTCTTTCCTTCTGTGTTTGGCATTTAAACAGCTACAAGACACTTTAAAGTGTATTTTACCAAATATTTATTAAATTATGAAATTGCATTAAAAAAGGCATGTTGCTGAAATGGATGGAAATGTATGGTTGTTATCTAATTGGACACTACCCACATTCAATTGGACTTGCTGGGTGGGCTGCCATTTTTCTTTTGTCATAATAAGCACACATAAGTAAATTCTGTAATGTATTTAGGAAGACATGTTAAAAAGCTTCGAGGCTACCAGAGGGGGGAAAAAAACAAGAATATGGAGAGGACTTATAAAGGCATATTTCAGTATAAATAGTCCAGAGCTATTGTGTTGCTGACCTCAAGCTGTTCTAGCATCTCCCTACAGCTCGCTTAAATGCCACTGATGTCTCTCTTACATGATGCCATTAGTCACTTTGTGTGTCTGACTGGTGTAGCTGCTTAAGCTCATGCTGAGTGTTCTGTCTCTAATGCAGCCAAAAGCCAGGTTGTCCCCGTACTTAATAACAGGCTAACGGACAAAGGGGCTGCTCTGATCTGGCTGCATGTGTGACTCCTGTAAAGCCTCAGCTCCTTATGGCGTTGGCTGCTCTGCGAATCTCTCATCAGTCACAAAGACCTCGACATAAAGGAAGAGTTTGTGAGGTAATATTTAAATTGTACCAAGCCAAGGTTGGACATAGACTTGGCCTTTTGATGTTGTGTCTCTCTGCTAGATGAGATGAACAACGTATCTCCACGACTTGGCTGAAAAATGGGGAGTAACTGCGTGATTGCCCCAGAGCTGTGGGCAGAAGCTACATCTTACGTTTCTCTCTTTGATGATGTTGAAAGTTCTCAGGCACATAAAGAAAATGAGTGGATAATATCCCCTCTCAGATTATCTCTTTTTTTACTGCATTCTCATACTTTAAGTGGCTGAAAGGGCATTACAGTTTCCTCCTACAGGCCAAAGACAAGCATGTTTAGGTTGATTGGAGACTATATAGTGTGAATGTGTCCTGTGATGGACTGGAGACCCATCTAGGGTTTTTTTCTTTTCCTATTTCAGTTCAGTTAAGTAAACGTGCATCTCATGTTTTCTCTGCCTTCTGTCTGTCTGTCTGTCTGTGTGTGTGTGTGTGTGTGTGTGTGTGTGTGTGTGTGTGTGTGTGTGTGGCTGAGGGTAGAGGCGGCTGTGTGAGTCCTGGCTCTGCTGTGGGACACTGCTGTTGTAGACCCGCGCCCCGTGACCCTCGCTGCAGAGCCGACCGTAGCCCGCTTCAAAGACAACACGCAGACGGCTTATGTCTGCATACTTTGGAGCCATAACCCCGCCCCCGGGCGCCCTCCTCTCCGACCCCCACTCCTGTGCTTAATACCAGCCACTCCACGCAACAAAAGAGAGTGGCCCCAGTTGCCCTCAGGCATGCAGAAAACAGACATGGGCCGGTAGTCCCCTCATTATTCAGGCTACTTCTTCCTGGCTCTCCGTGAATAAGTCTTTCAGAAAAATGCGTCAAAACGCAGATCCTGAATTGCGATTGGGGGCAGGATTAAGAGACGGTTCGTCCGAACAGGCTTTTCCAAGGACTTGTCACACTCTACGGGGAGCACGGCTCTCTGGTTGGCTGGCCTCTGATAATGTGTGGAAGCGCTTGTGTCTTCGCCTTCTGTCCTATCTGTTCAGCCATCGATGGCCAAACCAAACTGGCCTTCTCCTTCCTACGAACATGGGTTCAGCCTGGTCCTGTCACAGTTGTCTCTTGTAGCGGTCTGACTTTTTTCCATTCGGTGGCAGTGAAAAGACAAAAAAAAGAGGCATGGCCGCACACATTGTCTTCCAGCAAGTGTTCTCTGTGCATCCAAAGGCGTTAACACCCCCTTCTGTGATCCTGACAGGCTGAATGCTTCTCACTTCATCTTTGCACTCACTACAGACTTCCTGTGTCACTGGGTTGTTCAAAAAGATGTAGTGTCTTGTTGAGTCGAGGTTAAAAAAAAAAGGAAAAATCTTCGTACCAAGATATACATACCGCCTGTTTCTCCACCCTGTCCTTGGTTGTCACCAATCGTGCCTGTTGACTTGTTTTTTGTTTGTTTTGGGGTTTTTTCCTGCTGCTTGGTATTCATTTTGCACTTGAAGTTTAAGTCCTGCAATTTTCTACTTGTGCAGTAATTTGGGTCACACTACCTGGGCACCTCCCAGCCCGGTTACAGAGACATGGGGAAACCTCTGCAGAACAGCATACATTTATCTGGGCAGGCAGCTCGAAATAGTTTTCCTCCAAACACTGAGCTCTTGTCAGGAATGCAGTCGCCTGAACTCCCGTCAAGGGCATCTCACCGGGTTGTCGGGGCAGTTGGGTTCAGTTCAAGGCAAGACCTATGGTCCGAATTACCCCAGTCCTCCAAAGTAGAGAAAACTAAACACTTTTAACTGCAGTGTATGAACACTTAAATTTGGGATGAATAACACTGGGGGAACATTGAATTTTGTGCCCGGGATATTAGACTGTGTGAGTCATATCCTAAGTGCATTATCTCCAAAAACAAGAGCCGCTAGAAAGAAAATGAGGTTATGTTCTTATTCAGTGGATTGAAAGTACCTAGACACAGGTGAAAATCCGAGGCACCAAAATAAGTTTTCGTTTGTTCCCCAGTATAATCATTCAGATCCCGCAACGCTGCCAGATGGCTTTTGTCGACATTCAGACAGCTTGTCTGCACTAATTAGGCACACGTTGGTTCGAAGAGGAACAAATATCCCCAAATATTAATGAATTATTTGAGCGGAAAAGCAACTGAACGCTTTTGTTTTTGTGTTATTTCTTTAAGCGCAGGATTAATTGGCCGAGAGACTGTTTAATGATGCCGTGTTTATAAATACGTTTTTAATCCATTTAAAGGCTTAGTGCGTCAAACTACAAATGTGGTGAAACATCTCGGGGCTGGTCTCATCAGAGCCGTCCACTCGTACGGTCCAAGGATGGCTCAGATAATTGTTTTAACAGCCGTCTTTACCACTCAACACCCTCCACTATCGCAAAACCCGGAGACTCTCGAGCTCTCTCATCTTCCCCCGAACAAAATTAGCCTTCTGTGACCCTGCTTTGCTGTGCCACCGTGACATTCACACTTGATTAGGCTTGCAAATGAAGTTTCCCTTCTTTTGAGGTAGGAGGTGCGACCTTGGCCCCAGAGACCTGTTAAGTCTTTATTGGATTGGCTGGACATAATCGGCAGGGAGGATGTCGGCAGTGTTTTCCTGCAGCTGATGGCCGCCTCATCGGCCTTCCCTCTCAGCTCCTCCTTCGTCTAATGGCTCGTTGCTCAGTTGTGTCAGAAAACCTTTAAGTCGGTGAATTTGCTATTTTATCTATTATTTCTGTATTTTCCAGTCTTGGCTGTACTTCACTTTTGCTCAGTTCCCACCTACAAGATGTGTAGGGGTTTTTTTTTGTTTAATTTCCTTATATTTGATTCAGAGGAGCATATCTTCTAATTAGCTTCTGCCCAAGCTGATCAAAGGTCAGAGAGGATTTAGCTGAGAGCTGACTTCTGAAATGGGGCCACAATAATAGCATTTACATCATGACAGAGCAACATAATGGCTGAGTGGCTCTCACTGTCGCCTCACAGCGAGAAGGCTACGATCAGCTAGCTTTCAGTGAGTAAATCACCTTGGGTGCTCCAGTTTCCTCCGTTAGTCTGCAGACATACAGGGTTAGTGATATGGAAACTCCTGGTCTCATTATAGAGAGAATAAAGGCTGATTTGGGACAGCTGTAGACAGAGGTTCACCCAATTACTTCCCATTGTTAAGTATCTTTAGATTAAAGTCCCTGCTAAATGCAATGATTTACCCAAATGACTGCAACCTATAAAAGTCTACCATCTTGCGACATTTTGTTGCATCATTGATATTCCTCAAACTGTTGTTATCATAATTTGTCCACCAAATGATTCGACCGGCTAAGAAAATTTGCTTTCAGTAGAAAATATGGACGATAAAAGGCTAAAATCATCAATGGAAGCAAACTTTCTGAAAGCGATATTCATGTTGGAAGCCTCAGCAGAGTCTCGGATAAGCGCTGAAAGACAGTGCAGAGTGTGTGTGTGTGTGTGTGTGTGTGTGTGTGTGTGTGTGTGTGTGTGTGTGGTGGGGATCCGCTGTGGGTGAACTGTCGCTTTTTGTTTTCAAAGTTTGGAGCAGGCTTTAGTCGATCAGGCAAACACAAAAAGATTGGCTTCAAAAGAGTTGAACAAAGGTTTCAGATGTCTCTCCCACATTAGAACAGGGCTGGCTGAAACTGTAGAATTCCTCATCCGACCAGTCCAGAGCGTGTAATCCTCCGGTTCTATTTGCCGCCTCGTACTCGTGACCTCGTGTTCATTTTTGAGCTTGCCGACCGCACGGGCCGTTCCTATTGCCTTAATGCATAAGAGTGTAATGACTCCATTTTTTTCCCTTTTTTTTTTACATTTTGCGACATTTGCCCTCGTTTAATTATTGCTGCTGAAATCTATCAGCCCTGGGAACACTTAGCGCAGAGTGAATCGCTGTTTCGATGTAGCACTACACATAAAGAGGCGCGTCTGAATAACTTTGCTGCATCGTTTAAGCAGGCATGTCTCCTCCGCTCTGCCTCGCAGCATTGTGCTGTGTGCTACCGGGCACATTTGAGATTCAGCTCAGCTCCAGCCGTCCTGTTAGCAATGACGAATTTGATGGGCCGTGGCTATCTCAATGTCATATCTCCGACCAGCTTTATCCATCAACTGGAAGAAAAAAAGAAGGATTCTGGGATTGAACAACCACGGGAAGAGCCTTGTTCTTGTGGGATGGCATAATGAGACAGTGCTGCATGTACACACATAAAGGCTTGAAATATTCATTCATTCATCATTCTCTTGACCCGCTTCGTAGCCTAACGTTTCCGTGGGGCTCTGGCTGGAGCCTGCCTCAGCACTCGTAGGATGAGAGGAGCGAGAATACATGCTGAGCAGGTCCCCAGCCCATCGAAGGTCTCTCACACACACACGCACACACTGTCTGGGTTTGAGTCCTGGTTGGACTGTGGGCCTCTCTGTGTGCAGATAAGGGCCAGTGAACAATGAAACATCATTTGTTTGGTACAAAGCAGGTGAGATGATGAGTGGATAGATAGCTATCCTATGTTATCCTATTATATGAAAAGGGTAAATTACTGAGCCTGTATAGAGCAAGAATATGCTTAAAAATATACCTTTTTTTCCCTAATCTTTCCCCATTTCTAACATATCAACTTGTGTATATATACAAGAAAACATAGGAACGCATGGCTACAAATAGGTTAAATAATGGGAGAATTGGCGTAACATAGTAGTTAATAAAATGTCCACATTCCTGAGTAATGACAGGTGCTTTGTCATTCTTCTAGAACCTCTGTGCTTCAGCATGAAATGATAAAAGGGCCCTGCTTGTTTTGCATGTTCTCTATTTTATTATTTAGATTTCCTTGGAGCACAAAGCCGTGTGGTTGTGCAAGCATGGGATTTAAGGTTGTGGAAGCAGCGCAGGAATTTGGCTCCCACACGTGGGACCAGCTCCACAATGACACAGGCATTCATCTGCAGAGGTTAATACATGTGATAAATGGCAATGTGCATGTATCTGCAGGTTGTGCGTGCACAGTTAAATCCTGCTTTATGCATGACGATTTATGCATTTAACAATGACCCGCTCTCAAGTCAAACAAAAAAAAGATTTCACCATGCTGTTACGAACACATTAGAATGAATTAGAAGAATTTACTTTTGAAGTGTGGCGCACACAGTTTGTTGTGAGAGTCCTATTGCCGGTTGTGTTTGAGTAATGCAGTCTGTGAAAAGTAGAAGATAACATACCAGAATCTGAAGAGTGAAAATTACAAGCAAACAGTTGTATAATAACCTTCATTCCCTGAGCATATTCCCGTGTGGCCATGTAAACACATATGAATGTAAGGGCAGACAGACAGAGAGAGAGAGGGAAATGGCCTTAGAGCTGCAGAGAGAGGCTGAGGGGGATTTATCCTAGAGCAATTACAGGGAAGAGAGAAAACAGAAGATTGACAGGATGCCGCCACCCTGACTGGAGTAATAATTTGTTTGGAAAGGCCGCTTATAGGTAACCCTGCAGAATATTGCAGAGACGAGGCCTGCTAGAAAGAGCAATTTTTCACTTTCCCCCAGGGCTTTTTTTCCCTTTACCATTGCCAGATGTATTCAGCATTGTTCTTGGGCTGCCTGCGCCCTCTTGACATTTCAGGTAAATTCTTAAGGCCGTTGTCGCATATTAAATTACACAACACTCTCTTTATTATCTCAACTCTGATTTTGAAGGCCTTGATGCGTGTTTCTCAGCATACATCTGGAAACTCTGAGATGATTTACACAAGAGAATGAGTTAAAGTGTTCTAGAGATCATCATCCTACTTTTCTCTGTGACTCAGGGAAGGGTGTATTGCAAAAGATGCATTATCTAAATCGAATCTTTGAGGCGATGGTTTTGATTGATTGCCATTATTAAATCAAAATGTTAGTCTTCCAGTTCCAAGAGAAACACAACGTGGGCGTGTGTCTTTAAGTCTTTCAGCTGGATCTTAATGCGCTCTGTAATTATTCCAGTCAAGACTCCTGGTGATCTAATCATTTCATTAGGAACCTGACCTGAGATTCCTCTGGAGAGAATTGAATGAAGCGCTTCCTCGCCCACCCAGAAATCATACCACGACTTCCTGCCTCCGTCCGCTGCACTTCCTCCACCCTGCTGTATATCCCTGTTGCTCTTCCAGTCCAGAAGAGGACATGCCACAAAAAAGAAAAAAAAAAACAATATTTAAACTGAGAAATATCAAGAATATTGAAGTCAGGAATTTGTTAATTTGTTTTTGCATGTTAAAGATCACTTAAAAATTACTTCAAAATGTTTTTATATGGTTTCGTTTGTTTGTATGTATTTTATGGCGCTTTTATTTTGAAAGTCCGCCGAATTACAGGAAGTAGGAACAGAACATATTAACGAGAGTGTATTGTGTGTGACTAATGTGCAAGTCTATAAAGTTGTATAAATTATCAGCGTAGTGTTGCAGTTTGTGAGGCAGAAGCGTTTATGGTAACTAGCTACATTTCTAGCCTGCTGGGCTAATATCCCAGCAGGGATTAACCCCCCCCCCCCCCCCCCCCCCCCCCCCCCCACACACACACACACACACACACTGGAGCTAGTAACCATGGCAACAGAGGAGGTCAGATAAGCAACGTGATGCATTCACCTATAAGAGCAAACTATGAACAGAGTGTGATTTATATGACTAAAGAAAATTGCTTACATTACATGTATATTATCATTGGCATGATTGGCATGGCTAAGACACTCCTCCTGACTCTGATTGGTTGTTTTTTGTTTCCGGAGTGGTAGATTTTTTCCCCCAAATGCTATAAGAACCAAGGAGAAGAGGCAGAGGAGCCAAATAATATCTACACTTTCGTCTAAACTCATGTTACACCATCAGGAAAAGGTGACCAAAAGGTAACTTTTTCAAAAACTTTACATGGTGCAGTTTTAACAAGAAATAATGAGAAAATAGGGGTTAAGCAATAATCCACAGCGGAGGCGTGGTTCGAAATTTTTGCAGACAATGTGGACTGTGTGCCAGCTGAACTAATGAGTAATAATGTAATAAGGGAATTAGGTTTGTTATAATTCCTAGAGTACCATGCTCAGTCATGCTGAAGCCAGCAGCAGACAGTGTCGACAAGTTATAAACCTTGTACACTACAAGTTGGTGAAATAGTGTAAAAGAATGTGAAATACTTTCACTTCCACTCAGTAATAGACCTACATGTGGTAGTGTGGCCCGTATACATGCATGGCACTGTAGTACATGGGCTTCAAGTCAGTTAAATAGACATGTACTCAAGATGTTAAGTATGCAGTAATGATTTTAAAAATTTAGGATTTCCCCTAATTCCCATGCTTTTCTTCCCTTTGGAAAATCTAATGAGCGTAATGACCCAAATCCTGGGCTATCTTCCCTCAGCAGTTTCCCTCTCCACATGGACTTGGAGAGCACTGGTGCTAGCTGTTGTAGCGTGGAGCACTGCGGACATGATACTCATTAATGCAGTAAATGAGGACTGCGATCCGACGTCCCTGGCAGTGAGACAACCCAGTGTGCCCGTTATGATAAATGACCTGAAACATTTTGTGCGTCCCACTTCCTTTTCTCGTCTATTTCTGTCCCTCTCTTTCTTCTCAGACAGAAGTCTTGACATTTGACGAGCGACGTGCTCTTGATTAAGGAATCATGATGTATGCAGAATTTAGAGAGGAGAAGAATAACCTCTGCCACCCTGCTCTCAGAAGCCCTTTGTTCCCATGTCTTCATTTCTTCATTCCGTCATATCTGCTCACGATTGAGCGATATATACCATCAAAGCCTTTTTGAAGCTTCCCACTTGCTTCCAAAATCCTTTTGATTTCCGACAGCACGAGCTGCTTAATATTCCAAACTAGTCGGTGGCCTTTTCAGAGAACTAACAAGGTTCTGAAGATGCAAGTCTTGTCTTCTCGTGAAAGGCAGCTGGGGCACAGCCCTTTGCCGCGGTGCCTGTGCTACTAGCAAGTTCAAAGCTGCTCGTCGGATACACGGAGACCAGTAGGACGTGGTCCTGTGTCAGCTGTCTCTCAGTGCTTTGTCCGCAAGAGTTCCCACTCTCCTTTCCTCTCAAAGGTAAAACGCGTTTCCCTGCGTTGTGCTCCTCGTTATCTTAGCTTAATTCATTTGGTCAGGTGTGTCAGCTAACATTTGGTTGATTAGTTGGTTAATGAATGAATTGGGTGATCAAAAGGAAATCATCTGGCACACTCATACGAGTATGACTCAGATTCAGCTTGGTGCTGAGACCTTTGTATTTTAGGACCTTTTTCTGTATTTTAGGAGATGAAACATTTATGCAAGACAACAATCTGAGGACGGATCGGAGGAAATAATCATTCGTTGCAGTGTTACTCAGGGGGAAGCAAACATGGCATGATGAGCTCCAGCTCTTGGAACAACATGAAGTATCTGCTGAATGAATTCTCATGTGGACTCTTTGGTTTTAAGTTTACATTTTGTGTGTTTGCATACTTGAAGGGATCATGAATAATTCCTGTGCCATAACTGGTGGCTGTGGTTGTGTGTTTTTGTATCTTTTCTGCATCTTTTGACGTGTTGCTGGAATGAGACAGTGCAGCCTTTCCGTTGCCAGCTTCTGCTTAGACGCATGAAAGCATAGTTCACTTCAGGGAGCAGCAGAGTCTTGACGGGCACCAGGGGTATTTACTCGGCTTCCAAAAACTTCCAAACTCTTATTTGCTTTCATCTTGGCTTCCTTGCCTTTGCCGCGTTCCACTCCAAGTCTTATCCTCTCATCCTGTTTCTTCCGTTTAGAGTTGGAGTGCAGAGGAGTGGCTCTTGGAGACACTTCAGTTTTCAAGTTCCTCTGTTTTGAACTGTGTTAGCTCAGTGACGACACCTGCCCCCCACCCTCCCTCTCCCCCTCTCTTCTCTGTCTCCAGAGCCTGTTGGAGCTTGTTGCCTCAGCCTGCAACTGTGTTATTCTGCCGCCGATATCGCTGTGATCTAATGACTGAATGTAAAAAAGTAAGCAGAGAGTGAATGAATTCACCAACGGAAGGGGGCTTCCTGCATTCCTGCAGAGAGCGAGACAGTGGATGAAAAGCCGAGTCACACCCATTCCGGGTGTAACTTGCCACAACAGACCTGTTTCTTTTTTTTTTGTTTCCACAGGCACAAAAAGGGAGCACCAGGACCCCCAAATATATGCAAAGCGCCACTAAATAACGTCAGAATTTCCCCTCTATATTGCTGAGCGCTTGTGACAGCCACGACGCATCTTTCAGCATGTGATGCAGGCCCACTGAGGAGCTCTTTGTCGACTAAATCCAGTGTGAAAATTACCCTAATGTTGTGAGTGTTGGGAGAGGCTGGCGTGGGGCCCACGGTGCAGGAAAGCATGCCCAGCATTGGTTACTAGCTTGGGACCCGAGCTTCATGGCGTGTTTAATGTTCCCATTGATTGTAGCTGCAGCACTGGATAAGATAAGGCGTCTGCGGTGTGATGTTTTGTATTTTTAACCGTGCATAGAGCTATGTTGGACGCTTCTGCTCGTTTTAATTAGGTCATTATTAATGTAAAAGCATTGTATTCTTATGCCGCCATCCATAGGCTTTGACTCAGATCTCTTCATTTTTATTGCTTTTGACATGATCGTTAATAAGTAATGAGCGGTAGTTTTGATATTAGCCTGAAAAGTGACACTCAATGTGTCGTGTCCCTTCTCAGTGAGAGATGTAAGTCTCCAAGTATAGATGGGGGCGTGGTCTCGCACAAATTGGAAGGTTGGGGGTTCGAGCCGAGGACCTTTCAGCCTGTATGCTGAAGTGTCCCTGATGTTGTGTTGTCATAGTATGAACCTGTGTGAGCGGTTATTGCTTCTGGTTAAGTAGAGTACTTGATTACTAGAATGTTTAAAGAGGTCACAAAGCCCGTACACCGATCAAGGTTAAGTTTCTTCGGCCTTGTTTACTTTCTTCGTCCACCTCGAGAAGTGATGAGCCCCGTAGGCCTTCTCTTCTTACCCGACGCCAATCGTCTCGGTCCTCTTAGAAATGATTTGGGCACATTTGGCAGCATCCTCCTCCAAAAGCTCTATTTCAGGCCTTCCCGGCCTTGGTCCTTGCTTATCATCACTTCAGCACAGCGACTGGAGGAAACACCTTTTTGATACGGACCCAAACCAGTCTGGCTTGTTTGTGAGGGAGGCGAAGGACTCCCTCGGACGGTGCACCCCCCCCATCTAATCTACTGTAGTTCACCGCGCAGGTCAGACCAGAGCCTTGATGGATTAGCACAGGAGTGGGATACAGGTCAGATGCAGGTCATATTTTGAAGATCGTGTTAGAAAAATAGGATCCGTTAAAAAAAAAAACAAACTCAGAATCGAGCTTGCAGTGTAAAAGGCTGTATAAGACGTGCAGTCGGACTCAAATCCCCACCTGGAATAACATCGAGCTCCTGGCTGGAAGTCTAATAGAACTGCGGTCATCTTTTTTTTTTTCTCTTCTGAATTAATTTTGGTTTCCGTGAGTGTGAATAAGCAGGGGCTGAGTTGATGTAATGTCTGATAAGGAGCCATCACATTTAATCACTCTGGGCTCGGGCTCTGCCAGCAGAAACCTCAATTACAGGAGGAGGTCTTCGCTGCGCGGCCTGTGAATGGCGCCACATCGGGCACCGCTTGGGGAAGGTCGCTGATGGCTGGTGGCGATGCCGCGTCGGACACACAATCCTTCAACGTCTGGCCAAGCAGTGAGATAGTGGACGCATTGTGCATGTCTGACAGGAGGGGGACAGTCTATCTCTCTCTCTCTCTCTATACCCCGGGTGCGAGTCCTGATAGATGGCTCACGATGGCAACAAACGAGGGGCGACGAAAGTTATCAACAAGCTGATATCGCTCCGGGTCCGAGAGGCCGTAAAAGGAGTATTGTGGGCCTGATGTTCAGAAGGTGTTGGCGGGAGAGGGGAGCCGTAAAGCTCAGCCTTTTGCTTAAGAAAGGTCGATGAAGTGGGACAATATGTAAAGCCTGTTAGAGCTGCATGCTAAGCCAGAAGAGACTTTAAGAAATCCAACTTCTTAACATGTTTTTAAAAGGAGTTTATTTTGACATAATTGCAGTTTTTCTTAATTAGAAACTTTTTTTCTGGTTTTGACTTTCTGATACGCGATGCGGAGCACTCTAAACCGCGCTTGAAGACGAGGAAGGCTTCGAATAAAACGGCTTGATTATTATCGGTTCAGTCCCTGAGAGTTTGTGTTGATTTTTCACGTCATTAGTGGTTTGAGTCCAACCCCGATGCGTCTCGATGCGAGTGTGGATCCCTCATGGTGTTATCAACAGTCACATACTTTGAACTTTCGCGCCCTCTCGCTGCTTTATCCCACATGCAACAGTTGCGGGATGAATGGGGTTATTCATTTCGGTTCATATGGTCGGAGGCGCGTCTCTCTGCTCCACACAGGCCAGTGAGTCATCTTATGTAACACAGAAACACAATGGATTGTGTTGGCTTGCTTTCGTTCTCTCTCTAAATAGTTGCACTCTGTTTAAAATGGTAACAAGTCGTTTCATAAATGTTTTTTTAGTACTTATTAACTCTGAGTTTAAAGCCAGCATGCATTTTGAAGTAGGTTTTTACAGACTGTGCTGTTGAATAGAAGCTATAAAGCATAGTTCTGGATCTTATTTAACACCGTAGCCCACCTTGTTTCGGTATTACGGTGGTATATTGAGCACACCAGTGTGAATATGAATGGGATGCGGATCGCCGTAAAGTTGAGCTGAGCTTTCATTAACTCAACCCAAACAAAACTGTAGAGCTGCACAGAGGCTGCTGCACACAATAAACCAGGAACCAAAGTCACGTTTCGCTTCATTCCAGCTGTTTCGTCTCACGGCGGTGACATTCGTCACACTGCGGGGGAAACGAAGCGCTCTCTCTCCTTCTTTTTTTCCCCGTTTTTTCTTTTCAATTTTGTCGCTTAAAACATGCAAATGAGCAGAGAGAAGAAGCGCGTCCTCTTCCTGAGCAGCTGTCATTGAGGAGATGCTCCTAATTGAGATCCGCCCTCTCGCACTCCACGACACCGTGACACTTGGCAGAGGCGTTGGCTGGAAAGCAGACGAGCTCTCCGTCCTCCACGTTTTGTCGTTTTGCATGGCTTCACGTGACGGCACGTCCAGATAGCTATCTGCGAAGTGTCCGCAGTGGCTTTAAGTGAGACGCGCCATGGGAATGCGGCTCACACGCAACATATCCGGGCGTGTGGAGCGAGGGAGGCGTCCGGGATGAATGCGTGGATTTGCAGGAGTGTGCAGGAGGAAGAATGAGCTGCTCCAGGCAGTCTCATTTTCCTCCTCTCGCCATCTGCCTGCAGCACACCTGCCTGCAGAAGGCATCGGCGGGCACATACCGAAGCGAGGCATATTGATTAAGACTGCTGACATTCCGCTTCCGCCCGGGCACGGCGTGCGCCCAGATCGAGACGAGCTTACATATTCACAGAGACGCGCGCCTCGCCTCCCTGTTATTAGAATGCGACCGTGGGGAAGTTTTATTTCAATATCCGTCGAGGCCTCGAATATGTTTGGGTTTTAAATCTAAATCACCCTTGTCGTCGAGCGTCTTTCATTCATGTTGGGCTACGGTAAATGTGGTTTACAGACTCGAGCAGCTCTCCTGCTTTGATTCGTCTTCAACCTGTGGCAAAAAGAGAAAGGGCCATTGTTTCAGATCTCGGTTTGGGACTAATTATCAGCGGCATTAACAAAGCTTTGGACTGCCTTGCGTAGGCACAAGCAAGGCATTGTTTTCCTCCGTTTGTTGGAACCACATAACTGAAAAATAGATGGATGGGAGCCAATGGGATTATTTCTCCATGAAGTGTTCGCTCTCGGGACAAATCAGCCAAAAAACTCAAGGTTGCCTCGTGTTTTAACTTGTAACATTTCCTCGTTTTTTAACATCCGATCCTTCTCTCGGTGACTCTCGGTCACACAGCAGCACTAAGAGCCCGGCCGCCTTCATTACGACGACATTTAAGTGCTTTGTCAATATGCACATTTCAGGAAAAAAAGGATCAATATGCTGTCTTTGATGTGGCAATTCAGCACCTTCTTAAGTTTAATGACCCGTTTCAGTCAGGGCTGCAAACACATTGGTGAGATTAATTGCTCAGTAAAGTATCCGTGTCGCCCTCTGCATATTTGCACTGACAGATTGGTTGTACATTAATGACGCCGCTGTCGGAAAGCCTATAAATTCATCATGGCTGCAATTACAAATATGCACGCGTTTCCCGCTCCGAATTTATAGAGTATCAGTGTCGGGGTTTACGGGGCATTGATTTAAGGTTATAATTAGCCCCGGCGAAAAGAGCCGTCCACGCTGCGAGTTTGTTTCTCTCTGTGAAAGCTGCCCGGCGCGCTCCCACAATTAATCCCACTTGACCTGTTGAGAAGGTTTCAGGTGAGGAAGGCGGAGCCTGAGAGGCTCCGACACTGAGATGCTGGGCATCGATCGGTTCATTTGTCTGCAACTGATACGACCCGACGCTGGCCTCCTCCCACCCCACAGTGACCTTGACTGGGAAGAAGCCAGTATCTGAGACTGATGGACAGCGATGTGTTTGGGTGAAGCATGTCATTTTGTCATGACGAACTGCTTCAATTGTGTAGGATTCATACTTCTAGCTTCTTGAAACAGGTGAAAATCCTTCAAATAAAAACTCTTAGAAGGAAAAATGACTGGCTTTGAATTGAGGATCACAAGTTAAAAAAATAACTAAATTATGGGCTGCGTGTTTGGACTTTTTGCATTTGTTTCTCATCAGTTCTGATCAAATTTAAGATGTCCCTCATAAACCAATAAGAAAAACATGCTTGAAGAGCATGAACAAAGTCTTCACATTTCTCACCATACAAAGAGTGTGATTTCCGTGCAGGTTTACCAGCTGCACTGGCTGCTTCAGATAACTCGAGCCCACGATAAAAGGAAGCGCATGTTTTCCTCCTCTGTCGTTCACAGGTGCAGAGACAACACCAAGCGGGAGGAGAGGAAGTGGGCGTGGAGAGATTCAGTGGTGAATGTCGACAGGATGCCCAGACAGCCAGCAGTGTCTTTGTGAATGGATTAGAGGTCAGTATCAGCGATTCGGCCGATTCATCTCAGCATAACCTCATTGTCAAAGGGAAGATGGATGGACCGACGGGTGGATGTATTACTTACAGGGATCCCTGCGCCTCAGCACGGCTTTAAAACTGCGATATTGAAAAAAACAGTCCACATACTTGAACATGACGCGGACAAATTCAATTGAAAACGTACACTTTCCTATATCTACCATAAAAAGCGGCCCAGTTTTAACCCTAACCCAGTTGTGCTTGTATGATGACGTGATTAAGCCTACAGTAGCTGCTAAGCCCTGCCTCCTCCTCCTCCTCCTCCTCGTCATCTGTGAATCAGCTTTGATGGTGGAGGCAAAGACGAAGCTCTTTGAACTCGCTATTGGTTCATAAGCTCATAGAAGGCCAGTCACTGTGTGTGTACGTAGAAGTGGACCCCCGCTCTGACTAAACACCCACTCAGCTCTGGTTACGGCCTCTTGATGATGGAGCTCCACTTCATACCACAGCTGATAACTGGGGACATTGTCACACGGGTAATGTGACGTAACCCTTGGTATTTACGATACTAATGTTTGTGGACTCGGTCCTCGTGTTTCATCGGTCAGGTACGTACCATGACCAAGCTATATAAAGGTACCCATCCATCCTTTATATAAAAAAACAAAAACAGAAGGAAAAAACAAAGTTGTGCTGTAGTCAAAGGCAGCTGAGGCAAAGCTCTGAAACAAGTGGCATCCAAGCAGTCTGGCACCCTCGATCAAAGTATCTGTTCCAGAAATCTGGTTATTTCTGTACCCTGCGAAGCACTTTTTAGTTCTGTGAAGCCTGCGCCACTAAATATACAAAATATTTTGTGCACATCCAAAGTAACAAGATTGAAGTTTATATTTATCCGAGCCGAAGCAGTTTTGTGCGCGAGGACTGCAAGTGTTTCTATGCAACTGTTTTAATGGTTGCAGCACTCTGAGCAGAGCGAGCCTACGACAGCCTGGTTCGTTCCTCTGCATTTATTAAAATCACTCCTCTCCTCTCCTCTCCTCTCCTCTCCCCTCCTTTTCCCTCCTCTCCTCTCCTCTCCTCTCCTCTCCTCTCCTCTCCTCTCCTCTCCTCTCCTCTCCTCTCCTCTCCTCTCCTCTCCTCTCCTCTCCTCTCCTCTCCTCTCCTCTCCTCTCCTCTCCTCTCCTCTCCTCTCCTCTCCTCTCCTCTCCTCTCCTCGTCTGGGATCGACCTTTGTTTCGGTGTTGTGGGACGCGCAGCTGGCATGACCTGCCTCTGATGCGTAAAGGTCCTGTTTGTATGTTTTTCTCGGCTCCGCTCCATTTGATTAGGAGTTGCTTAATCCCTCAGTGGGGCTCGGTTATAAGCTTTTTTGGTAATGACTTGCTTAATCCTCCTTCTAGAGATAAAACTCACAGATGCATTGACTTCAAAGCTCCCTCCTCGGCTTCCTGTAAACAAAGCTTGATGATACAGCAGTAATGCAAGTTTATTCTTTGGCCAGTCCTGCTGGCCTGGATTTGTCATGAAGTAGCACTGACGATTTGGTCTTAAACTAATGTTGTACTATCCATGGTGCCTGGATGGCTCTTATTGATGGCTCCCTATTACTCCTTGTCTTTTCTAACCCCAAATGACAAATATCCAAATGAAGATATTCAGATGATCGGTTTACAGCTGTCGTTCAGCTGCTTTTTTCTTTTTTTCTTAGATGAACCCAACAATAACTCATGTCACAATGACCTGCACTTTCCCTTGGAGTGCATGTGTAAGGAGCCAGTCTGACAGGCACAGTCTAATGGATGTAATGGATAAAAAAAGAAACCTAGAAATGAAATGCACTTCACTGACCGGAAGCTTCTCTCCAGCTTTGCTTCTCATTTACTTAAAAACTTGGTACCGCGGGCCTCCGTCTCTCTCACTCACTTACACTCGTGCAGCTTTTAAGGCTCATCATCTGCTCGGAGAACTGACCTCAGATCAGAGTCGACTGTTGCACAGCCTTGCAGTTTGCAGCCCCTGATGAAACATGTGGCAACCATTTCTGCATTCCTGCGTCGGCTGTGTCCGAAATCAGAATCACCCACCCACTCGCTCACTCCTCCCTGCTCGCTGTCGCTGTAATCCCACATAGAGGACTGCACAGTGAGCTCTCTGGTCCAGCGATAAAACACCTCCAGACACTCCGATGTTCATGACCGTCACATGGATAGAGAAGAAACGTGCCAAATTTTCCCACTTGGACAAAAACTGTTTGATTAGATACTTCACAAACAGGTTGTCTTCTCTCTCTATGTATTAATGTTGAGCTAATGATGAATTAACACTGGTTGAACACTACTTCTCATATGTTCACCACTGCAAACTGTTATACAGGATAAACAGCAGTGGCTCCCAAACTTTTTTTTTTTGCTCCACAGACCAGTTTAACGTCAGACAATATTTTCTTTAAGGTGTGGCAGATATATACTTATTCATGCAAACTTTATTATTTATTGTAATGCATTATTTATGCTAACTTTATTAGCAGTGTCCTCGTTGGATCACGCCATCGTAGCATCTCAGCCCCGCACTCTCTGGTTGTGATAGTCGAGGTTTACTGTGCCTTCAACATAAGATACGCCACAAAAAAACGTGTAAACTGCATGAGAAATACAACTCACTTTAACTCTGAGCTTGTTTGGCTGCTACGAGAAGGTCCTATCTAGTGGTGATGTGAGATAAAGAGACTTGAAATACGTTGTTTATGTTTGCTCTTTGTCCGTTTTGCTAAGTTTTCAGTACGGTGTAAATATATTGTGTTACTGGCCGGAACATCCCCTATAAGAAATTAGCAGGAAGACTGAGTCATGTGACTCAGAGAATCCATTTTTTTCCAAAATGAAATATCATTCAGGATCGGATAATAAATCAAATTGAAATAATGTAAGTTAGGTATTGTTTTCTGTGCGGCCCGGCGATTGGGGACCACTGATACACAGGACATTCACAGAGAGAAGTGAAGCGTAGAGTTGCGTGGGGGGGTCTGTTGTCACTCTATGAAGTGGTTACGGGACGGGGAGTCAGTTTCCCCCCCGGTCGGCCGGTGTCTGGATTTCACACACGGCATCGTGATCCGGCCTTGAACCCACCAAGCAAACGCACACACGCACCCACACCAAATCCCAGCTCCGACAGGAACTAACATGGCTCCCGGCTTCGGCGAGAGCCGCTGATAATTTACAGGCAGTCTCCAGCCCCCCCCCCCCCCAGCCCTCCTACCTCACTTCACCCTGAGCAGAAGAAGAGCAGTGAAAATGTCAGGGGTTTAGTTGGGACTACAGAACACCTGCACCTCTGGCACACACCGAGGCTTCTGCTCCAGCGGCTCCCCGAGGGGGGCCTCACAGGCGCTCGCCTTTACTGCCGCCATGACTGCTTGTGATTCCATTTTATTTTATTTTATTTATTTATTTAGTGTGTGCCAGAGGACAGCAGGGGAAGGAAAACAACTCCATTCAACCGTCAGCCTGCTCGCTGCTTCGGCAGTTTTGACATGTGCTAAATGCTGTGTTCTCAACACCGGGGACCAGAACAGAGATAAGCAGCTCGTTTGACGTGAAGCGCATTGACACCCCCACCCCCCCCCCCACACACCCCATTCCTGCACCGTTCACAGTTCTTAGCATCCAGATCCCGTTTGATTTTCCTCCAGGCTTGATGCTTAAAATCGTGGAGAGAGAGAGAGAGGGAGAGGGAGAGAGAGAGATATCCGGGCAGGTGTAAAATGTCAGGTGGTTCATTGCAGTTGCTGCATGAGTGCTAGGGGTTGCCGGTCAAACCAGGATTTATAATTAACTACAATTAACTAGCGCAGACTGTCCGTCGAGGCGCTTCCTACTCGCCCTTTCAAAATAAGAGCGCAGAAATGTAAAAAAAAAAAAAAAATCCAAATTCAAACTGTCGCCAAAATCATCCTGGCTATTGCGATGATCCTCATCAAGCAGATTTCCCCAGTGAGTAGGAGGTTCCTGTTTGACAGATGGCTGTATTTTTCCAAATAACACAAATTTCTCAATTTTTTCGTTTTTTTTTTAACCCCGTCCACAATCAACAAGCCAAAAACGAACATTACTTGGACTCCTAATCTCGCAAGATCTCTTGGTTTCACGTTGAAACCGGACTTAGTTGACTGTTTGCAACTACGGCATTTATAAAATCATGATTGTATGATAGATGTACGTTTTTGTCTTTGTATTATTAGTATTTTGCATCTATATTTAAAGAAAAAAAAGTCATTTTTTGGGGTTTGCTTAGCGGTTGCTGAGCAAGCGGGTGGTGTTGCCATAGCAACTGCTAGCTAGCAACCCGCTAGCGCCGCCGCTGGGTGGAACCGGAGCTGATGCTTTAAACCGGACCTCGCCGGCCGTGAAGCGATCACGATGGCCGCCAGAGATCTCTCACACGCTGCAGTCCGTCACCGCTCACATTCAGCCCCCGAAAACCTTTGATGTTGTGCAGGAGCAGCAGAAAAGCTGCATATTATGGGGACGTGTGAGCAGCCTGGGACCGCAGGAGCTCAGGACCGTGAAGTTACTCATCCTGTCAGGCTGTGAGAGCGGAGTTTCCCGAGCAGCCACGGTTCAGAGCTGTCAGGGCTATCATGCAGGACTTTGCAGAAAGAGATCATTAAAATTTTATAAAGTCACACGCGGCTCATCTGCAGGGTCCACACTCTTTGTTGGGACTCTGAACTGGCTTTTTTCCCCCCATTTTTCTTAGCATTTTGTGCTATGCTGCTATTCTGCTGTCATTTTTTAACATAGTGGAAAACAGTATTGACAAATCTTTTCTCTGAACTTGTTTTGCTTTGACCACTGAATTCTTAAATCCATTGTTCTAGTGCTACAGTATATACCACTGAGGCTGTATGCATTTCCCAATGTCCACAGTATTTCACTGAGTTTAGCCTTTTGAACTGGTAGAATGTAGTTTTGATGCTTCTCCTGGTCTTCCAGCCTCCTTTATTTGTCTTTCTTAAAGACAGTATTCAGACTGGGACACACACTGACTAGCCTTGTTGGTCAGTCTTTACATAGCTGTAAATCAGTGTGTCTATAGAGATTAGAGAACCAGATAAATGGACATATTTTGACTTATTTGAGTAAGACAAACTTGATTTTTATCGCACGGTCTCACATTAGTGTGAAGTTTGGCTGTTTGGTTGTTTTCGTCCTGAAGTAACAGCTCCTAAATGTGCTCTGAGCAGCACTCCTTGTTTTGTGGATTTTGTGGAACTGGACTTCCTGTTTTTTATTTAATTTTGTTTTGTTTAAACACCCAAGCCTGTACATGACAAACGCTGATGACTCTAGTATTCATAAAGAGTCGTATAAAAATCCAAACTCTCAGAAAGTCTCTGTGTTATTTCAGCCACTTTTCAATTTCCCGAGGTGGGACGCTGTAAGCGTGGAAACAGGAAATCTGATTTTGCTTTCCTGTGTCATTTTCCCTAATCTGACGAGCAGCAGTGAGACTTTTATCCCCCCCTGGATTGTCATCCTCCCCCCTGTCCAGTGGCCGCTATCTCTTTGTTAAATATATATTTGTGTGGTTCTCCTTCCAGATCCACACTGTTGTTATCAGAGGGATTATATCTATGCCGGATTCCCTGAGTTGGACTGATAACCAGTGGATTATACAAGGTCTATCCGCATCTTGTAAACAAGTCCTTTTTTCAGAGAAGGATGGAAAATAAAAAACAAGTTGACACATCTAAAGTTGACAGTAAATGAAACTGGAAAGAAAACCTTGTGGTGAAGATTGTGGATCAGTGGCGTTCGATGCGCATAGTTTGTACTGTCAACTTTCCACGCTGGCCTCATGACTAACAACAGGTGTTGTGGTCAAAGCGACTGCACAAGTGTTGTCTGTCCTAATGAGATACAAAGGTCATCGTTGGAATAACTAGACATGCTGGGCGAACCTAAAGAGGAGAGGCTCTAGAGGAAGTGTAAGTGAATGTGAGTGGAGATGAACTGGACACAGTAAATGTTATAACTGTTTTGTTTGTACCAAGTTCGGTAACAAACCAGGGACCTGAACTAATAGTTAGACCTGATTGAAGTCAAAGCCTTGTATATGTCACTCACTGGTTAAGTAGTCAGCAGCACAGACGGGATGGGTTAGGACAGATCGGCAAATACGTCACTCCCTGAGATGAAATATCAGAAGTGAGTCATTCCATCATTCCTTTTTCTTAATCTTTTATCTGCCAAGATTTTTAATTTATTGCAATAAAATATGGAACCGAGTTGGGTTACATTTCTGGTCGGTTGAGCTCATCCTGATCTCTCTCTCCTCCTCTTGGCGCTCACGTTCTCGGTCTGTATTTCCTGTCTTCCTGTCTTCCTTCCTTCCTTCCTTCCTTTAAGGATGCAGTACTTTCAGCCCCGTTTATTTCCAGATGTGGTTGCGACGGAGCGATGGAACTTGCGTCAGATGGTTGACGCCTCCCGATCCGTACGCCGGCCCGGCGTCCTGTGATCTGCTAGCGGCGTGACATTAGCTCCGGCGCGCTCGCTAACGCGCAGACAGGTTTCATTTGCGCTCGGCGGATCCGACACGGGTTTAGACGGATCTCTTCTCACTCGGCGTAAGGAGGCATTAGGATGCTCTCCATGCCGTGCTGCTTAAGCCCGTGTCTATCCACCTTGAGCCTGAGCTCAACGCTAGCGAGGAATCGCTATAAAAAGAGCCAATTATTTATAGCGGCTCCGCTGACAGGCCCGCGCCTACTTATCTTTCAGGGTACGGTCCCCCTGCCTTCCCACGGCGCATTTTCAGCATTGTCAGAGCTCCCATCGGCCCAATCTTTCATCTGCTGCACCAGGCTGACATTTCTCTAAATATCAATGATAGTTTTTATGTGTGGCAGTAATTTATCAGGCGCAGCTTCTTCTTTTTTTCCTTCCCCACTGACTGAGAGACAACAGCAAAACATTTTCCAGCCCAAACTTTTCTGCTCGGACTAAAGTCTCTCAGTTGCATGTTTTTCTTTTTGTGGCACAGAGAGAGCATGAATTCACTGTTTTCTTTATATAGATCTATATATATATTTATATTTTTCCTTCTTAATTCAGATTAAGGCTACTCCCTACATGCATTCCCTCAATTTTCGCCTGTTCAGGCACTCTAAAGTCCACTTTAATATTCATTAAGACTCATCTTAGACAAACTTTGCCTGAAAAGCCGCGAGCAATTATAATGCGATTGCAATGGGGGAGCGCAACACCGATGTCCAATTACTCCCCATTAATTGAGCTGACCTTTCGGATTGAGCTGAGATATTGAAAGGAACTTTGAGGCTAATGATTTTCCTCCTGTCCTCCCTCTGTCATTAGAGGACATATGTAATGGTAAACTCTATGCACGGTAAGCTGTGATTAGCGGCGAGGCGCAGACCCTTTGTATGTATATGGATTCCTCACCGGCTCGGGGAAAATGCCCGATTTGCTCGGTGCACAGTCTGAGGCGTCTGAGAAGAACAGGGCCATCAGGAAGCCTAGAAATGATGGCCTTTGGCGCAGTCTTGTTAGTGTCTGAGAATAGCGTGCTGAGCAAAGTAGAGGCAGGTTTACATATGTCACATGAGTTCTTCCTACCCCCTTGTTACCAAGCCTTGGTGAGATATACCTTCAGAGATGAACTGATTGTGAGCTGATGGTGTAAAGGTTTTGGAAGGGGGGGGGTGACGTGGTGGATTCGAGGGTCCTGAAGATGTAACGAGGTTGCGACAGTTAAAGGAGCGGAGATAAAGACAGCGACCGCTCCCCGCCATGCTCTAAAATGAGGAGATTAATTTTACATTTGTCTGGTAGCGACTGATGTGAGGCCAGCATCGGGGAGGGAGAGGGGCTGGATGAATAGTCGGATATCACTTCGTGTTGAAGTATTAGGCTAGAGCCGGTCGCTTTTTAGCATGATTAGCTAAATACCGTAAACAAAACATCTAGATGAGGAATGACTTGTCTCTGCTGTATCACTGGCTGTTACATCTGAACCGCATGCTGATACTTCCTGAGCCTCTGCTGGTTTCCAGGCAACTGTTGTTGACCTGGCTGAGATGGGGTCACATATGCAAACCCTTATGAAATTGCAAATTGGTGTTTTTATGCTCTATTTTTTTTTGTAGAAATTCAACTAAAAAGCACACCACCTCTTTCCAAATGAGATCTGGGGTTTCTCGTAGACAGTGGGTTGTTAACACTGTGTGGAGATGTTGAGATTAAGGATCACTGTGCTGAGACTCTGTGAATAATAGCACTTAATATGTTTATCCAAGTGTTAAACTATTCCTCACTGTAACTATAAGAGACATGAGAGGAGGTCAGGATTCAGTCAAGGAGCAGAGATGACTGGAAAGCTTTACAAAACAAGGCTCCAAAGTGATTAACAGGTCAACCAGAAGGCAACCAATTGCCAGGCAGTTTACATAGGCAATGACTGAGCCATAAATGGATGGAGTGGCAATCAACACGTCCATCGATTTCCTCGTCCCTCTTTATACCCAGACAGTGTTGCGAGGTCTGCTGGAGCCCGTCCCAGTGCTCTAAGGGTGAGAGCCAGCGAGTGCACCCGGGACACTCCATTTCACAGCCTGCAGACCAACGTTTAGCCTCGCGCTCAGACTCAGACGCTCGAGTCCAGCCGGTCCAATCGTGCGTGTTTGCATGCCTGCATGGGAAGAACAGCACACAAAGACCCCCATGTTTTGTTTTGGAGTCCAGATGATGTTTACATCCTGTCATCTATAAAGGAAAAGTTGCTCCAAGCAACATAGTAATGCCACTGATAAGCATTTTCCCTTTGGTACTGTAATGGTGTGACCATGCTACCACTGGTGTAATCTATGTGGTGTAAGCACCTGGGGAAGAGGGTTTTAGAGTTGTACAGACTGGCCCTAAAGACAATAGCTGTCCTCTCATTTATGTTTACTCCAGCTCGCTAATTGTTCACCTGCATGAGACGAAGATGAGACCAGTCATTACACAAAGAAAAGCATGCTGTGTTCCTCAATGGTTTTCTAAAATGTGTTCTTAAACAACTGCTCCAACTCGAGTAGAGCATGAATCTTGTTTTAGACCTGTTTCAGACTTAGTTTTCAGCCTATTCCCACTTCATGCTGCCCTCTTTAGACTCCCATCTTTTTCACTTTACCCTTTGCTCTCCAATAATAGGCATTTAGTTGTGTTTCTCAGGAGGCCGCCAGACGTCTTTGTTGCTCCCGATCTTCGTGTCTGGAGACTAATCCCCACCACTTTGCTGTAATGCGTGTCCCCTGTGTGTTTGTCCCGTGCCAGGCCAGCTTTGAACATGCGCTGCCTGGCCGCCCGGGTGAACTACAAGACCCTCATCGTCATCTGCGCCCTCTTCACGCTCATCACCGTGCTGCTGTGGAACCGCTGCTCCAGCGACACCTCCCTGCGCTTCCTGCCGCGCGCCGCCCTGGTGGCGCCCAGTCCCAAGGTGGGAGACGCCAGCATCAGCAGCCAGCAGCACCCGCCGCAGCCGCCCGAGCCCCCGCCCGTGGTGGGCGCCGCCGCCGCCGCCAGCGGCCTCAAGTACGAGGAGATCGACTGCCTGGTCAACGATGAGGCGACCGTCAAGGGCCGGCGGGAGGGCGGGGAGGTCTACATGCCCTTCAGCTGGATGGAGAAGTACTTCGAGGTGTACGGCAAAGTGGTCCAGTACGATGGCTACGACCGCTTCGAGTTCCAGCACAGCTACTCCAAGGTGTACGCCCAGCGCGAGCCCTACCACCCCGACGGCGTCTTCATGTCTTTTGAGGGGTACAACGTGGAGGTCCGCGACCGCGTCAAGTGTATAAGCGGAGTGGAAGGTAAGGCTCCCTCTTTTTTTTACCAGCGATTTTCACACCAGGGAAGTGTCGGATTTAATGGCCTTTCCAACAGATTGCAGGGTACAGAAAGTTTTCTTCTTGCTTAAGTGTTGAGAACTGTCGAGACTCGAGAGGAATAACTTCAGAAAGCAGAGTGTGCATTTGTTCCTAAGTATTATCAGGGGCGTGTAATGAAGATCAGAACTCTCTGAAAGAGGACAAAAGCAAGAGTAAAATGGTTTCAGACTGAATCCCCAACTAGAATATGGGCACCACAGAGCATCTATACCATGAGGGCACTCTGTCAACTTAGACGGAAGTGCATCTGATGACAAACTATGAATTACACCTAGTTACTGAGAAATGCATTGTTTATTTATATAATGACATACATTTGAAACCCCCCCCCCCCCTCCCTGGAGAATCTGGCCTTGATTGACAAATCTGCTCACCTCTACCAGGCGCTGTTAACCTTTATGGAGCACCGTACCGCAGAGGATGGTTCGTGTGTGGTCTCTGCTCCGCTCGCGCTCTGCTCCTCTCCGTCTAGAGCGGCTGAATGCCGCTCGGCCTGGTGTGTGCCTCGCCTCCGGAGCCGTGTCCTCTCCGGGGTTCCTTTTAAAGTCATTACGGCAGATGATCATAAGCTCGTTTCACAAGGCCATTAGCTAAACCACACTGTCATCAATATAATTCCCAAATTACGAAATAGATACCCATCGCTCCGCTCCTGCAGTCAAATAGCCAGAACCGCCATTAGAAAGGGAACGCCGGTTCTTTTTTTAAGTGCTCCGGCAAGTTCCTTTAAAAGAAAAAGAAACAAAAAAAAACAAAACTCCAACTTATCATCTTTAATGGCCGAGCAGCGGGAGGGCTGTGATTCATACTCACTTGACCAAAGTCCTGAGTCATTTCGCACTCGATGGGTCGGGGTTGTTTTGATGAGGCTATCAGACTGAGGAGGTATTCACCGGCCAAGCATCAGCTGCAGGGCTTAGCCTAATGAGCAATCGCGGCCGGTGTCCGTGCTTCATCTCCGATGCAGACCTCTTCGTCACGTTGAGGGGGAAACGCAGGCTAGTTATCGGTTTAATGGCGGAGACGACTCCTCCGACTCCGACTGGTGTGAGGTATGCATGAGCCGGAACATGGCGGCGACGCACGGCACGGAAAATGGGTCAGACAGTGGAGCCAGGCCCAGTCTTAATGCAAACTACAGGAAACACAGCTACACCCCCACTGGCTCACACACACACACACACACACACACACACACACACACACAGAGGTGTATTAATTAAGTCCAAGACCCCTAGCTATTAGGCAGCCTACGCACGCAGGCGTACACACTCCTCTTCAGTTTAGCATATTTTCATAGGTGAAACTAGTAGTTCATTAATTAGCCTGTCACAGTCCGAAGCAGCAGAGGGCTTAATCAAGGTCGCTGGAGCAGCGGCCCCTCCCCTCCCCGCGTTTAACAGGACCCTCGGTGATATTCTTCTCCTTCTTCTTCTTCTTCTTCTATCCGCCTTGCTCGGCTAAGACACAAAGGTTGTGGATGGTTAAGTCCTCACAGCCGGGACACTATCATTAGTGGAAGTGGTTTCCCCGCTCTTCCAGCACCTTAGATAACGATCGGTCTTGTTTTCGTGTCTCTTGCCTCTTTATCGTCGCACTCGGTTGGAGCTCGGACCACCCGAACATTTGCACAAACACCCACACGCAGGACACTAAGACCTGCATAATTACCTTTTTTTTTTTAATGTGCCCAACAAAACAAATCTATTCTCGCTTATGTTCTCGGTTCGGACGCGTTTACAGCATATGTCGCTGTCCAGTTGCTCCGATTTGCTTGAAATGACTCACATTTTAACAGCTGCTTGTTAACAGTGCTGCGGAAAACACTCAATCTGAAGACAAAACAACTGGATTCAATGAAATCATGAAATCAACCTGTTTCTATTGTTGTTGTGGGTCAAGGCCGATGGCGAGCACTGAGTGGCAGAAGGTGTTGTTTTCTCTTTCCATCTAAGACTTCGTCTTCGCACACACATCCCTGATGGAAACTGGCATTTCCTTTTCCGTCAGTCCGCTCTGGTCCCGACGGGTTGAGCAAAGATCGACCGATCTCACTCGACTCGCACGTACGATCCCGGGCTTTACGCCGGATACGACTTCAGGAAGGAGGGGAGAGGACGGCGTGGAGATCACATGGTGCGGCTTCATTAACTTCAACGAGCTTAGAGGAGTCGACTTTGACGGCCGGAGTCTTCATTTCCTTCCAAAGACGTCCACTCTCCGGAGTCCTGGAAATTTGTGGAGGCTTAATAGTCAATTCCACATGGATTAGCGGGTGTAGAGCGAGCCGCTCAGCCAGGAGCGCAGTGCTAGGAGTTTGACAGGCGTTTGACTCAAGTTGTCAGGGGAGACGCCAGCAACAAGACAGGCATGGAGAAACAATCTGGCAGCGGATTGGAAAGTGCTGTTTCTCTGTGTGTGTTGTGGACAGTCTGTTATGGGTGCCTTCCTGTTTTTTTTCCCATTTGTTTTGTTTTCTCTGAACTCGTGAATCAAACGGTCGCTCGATGGAGAGTTGTTTATGACAACTCAGCCGCTTCGTTGTGCCATCGACCTGTGCCATGGATTTGTCCGGTTCAAGCATAAACATTGCAACGGGCCATATATTAGCTCTACGCTAGCAATGGTCACTGTCTGAGTTAAGCGTAGAACACAATAGAATAGAATTGACTTGCAACACAAAGTAGCGTGCATATAAAAAACATTGCACACGCTTCTAACCATGTCACTGGGTAGAGTAGCTGGTCGTATGCGAGATCTTGTGCCTTTGAACACGTAGTTTCACAGGCACTGAGCGGGCAAATGTTAATAACCCTTCATCACCAGTCGACCCCTCGACTTCACCGCTCACCCGCTCTTGAGTAATAAACATGGTCATTATGAGCAGCGTTGCTTAGCTGTGTGGTCTCGACACAATGAGACGAAAGGCAAAGAGCTCCGGCTTCGACTCGACAATCATCTCCATCAATTATTCACCAACAATTAGCAGTCGTGCGGCGTGCAGTGAAAGCGTCGGTCCTGCGTTATGTCACTTCGGCGTTGCGGGTCAGACGAGCGGTCCGCGCCACTGGTGAACCGACAACCAAGTATCGGATTCTTTATGCGCAGGATCGCCTCCTAATGAGGCACCAGCCCCGGTGGCAACGGGCGGAGTGGGCCGGGAGTGATCAGCTGTGCATTCGTCCAAATGGAGGAGCCTTGTTATGGCCCGGCTCTAGTCTGACTGCATCGTGTCCCTCCCAGAAGGATGTCGTGGAGTTTGGGCTGCACGTGTGCTCTCTTTGTCACAGCGTCTGGGAGCGGACTCTCTGTTAATCACAGGGCTTCTTCCTGCCGGGGCTAGAGGAGAGCAGCATCTTAGCTTTAATTTCACCTCGCCGCCTCATCTTCAGGTTATTCCTCTATCTGCGTTTGCTGTCGCTGTAGATGTTTGTCACCGGCGCGGTCATTCTCCTTCAGCCTCTGCAAACTTTGGTTCTTCCTGACTGCATGCAGGGTCTTCTGTTTATTTATTTGCCAAAGGAAGATTTCTCCTGGAAAGCACCTCTATCGCCATTAGCATGCAGCTGTCAATAGTGTGATGAATAAACGTCTCCCATTCATTCCATCACCGTCCTGCAAATGTTTGCGCTGCAGAATCTGTGCGTACGTCTGAAGACCGGATGATTTACGAGTGCGAAGTCTTCCTCCTTTGTAAGAGGACGTGTCTCCTCCCTAACAGAGAAATGCCTGCTTGTCATTTACCACTTCAGATCCATATTCTATATTGTCCTCGGTGTAACCCTAACCCTAACCCTAACCCAGGATGAGCACGTTCAATGAGGCCTAATGGGGTCCAGACAGAATATGCTGTCATATCTGGAGCAACAGTGTGCATCTAAACTTAATTTAACGATGCACTTTGTTGCCTATTCTCAAGTTTAGAAACAAAAGTGTTTTGACAGTTTGTATTTAAAGAGCAACATTTGCTCGACAATGAAAACCTTCTCTTCCTTCACAAATACCACAGTGTGAGCTCCAGCTTTACAGTGCGGGCATCACTGTGACAAGAACACGCTGCCTGCGATCTACGCATGTCTCAATCGTTCCGATCTCTCCTCCTCCCAGGTGTGCCCCTCTCCACCCAGTGGGGGCCCCAGGGCTACTTCTACGCCATCCAGATCGCCCAGTACGGCCTGAGCCACTACAGCAAGAACCTGACGGAGCGGCCGCCGCACGTGGAGGTGTACGACACGGCCGAGGAGAGAGACAGCCGCGCCAGCACGGCGTCCTGGAGTGTGCCCAAAGGGAGCAGCCTGAGCCGCGTCCACGACAAGTCCCGAGCTACCTCCGTCAGGCAGTTCAGCGCTCCAGGTGCGTACGGGCCCGGGCGAGGCCAGGTGGCCCCCGGGGGCGAGGAGCTTATCTCCAGCCGACCGAGGCCGTAGGAGGCAGGCTGTGCCGCCCTCGGGACAGGATGATGGGTCTGCTCTGAGTCACAGCCCCCAGAAGACTGACAGCTCGGCCTGGGTCGGCTGCATAATGAGGAACCTGCTGCTCACACGGCGTCTGAATGCAATATAGAGATCTGAGCTGACCGTTAGGTCCTCTCAGTCAGGAGCCTGGATGCTAGTGCACAGGTCCTATAACAGTACCGGTTATAGCTTCAGCGCTGCGTCTGTCACGGCTCTAAGCGAAGCTGTGTGGTGTCGTCTGGTGGCGTGACTCCTCCTAGATGGGAACAAATGATAGCTAGTTAACTAGCGTCTCTCTGTTATTCACAAAGATGGAGTGATTAGTGCTGCGGCTGTCAACATTACAATGCCAGCCTCTCCATCATGCGCTGATGCCATGTCTGCCGGAGCCGGTCTGCACACTACAAGTGACTGCATCTATTTGCCGTGTAATCTGACATTTGCAGTGATACTTGAGCTGCGCTACAGCCAGCCACCAGGGGTCAATCTCCATCTCATGCGACGTCCGTCTTTATTACCCGCATTGGCTGATTGTGCACAGTAAACAGGCGTCAAGAAAATGGGAATTATCACTCCTACTCTGCCAGAAACGCTGGCTGCTGTTAGTCTTTGTGTTTAAAGTTGAATTGGAGCAGAGGACAGTGCGCTCTGTTCCTCCTCGGCCCTAGTGTCCTTCTCGCCGTGCCACAGGAAGAGAGTCCTGCTCAGGTCTGCAGCGAGTGTTTGAGACTCATCCCAACAATCAGTTCACGTCTCCTCCAGCCACGTTTGTTTTCACCGGCGACTGCAGTTACACTCTGACTAAACTCAGCCGCTCTCCGCATCCTTGAATGTTTCAATACCTGTGCTCCCAAGGTTAGGTTTCACCAAAACCCGAGCGAGTTTTGAAGTGCTCTGCGAGGCTGGTCTTTCTCTCATTCTCTCTCTCTGTCTTTGTTTTTTTTTTACCTGCTTAACAAACTACTTTCGTTCTACACTTTTTGTGGATGAGGACGCCCAACTCGTTGTTAAAGAAGCGCATTATCGAAGACATGCAGTGAGTGGGCTTTACACAAAAGACCAACGGTGTGTAGAGCTCTTTTCCTCTACGTATCTGACATATTCATCAGGTCTTCCTTTACAGCTGGGGAATGGCCAGCCGGAGACTTTGATCCCCTGCTGATATTTCCAATAGATTCCTTCAAGCTGTTGCTAGTGTGATTCTGCCCTCCTCCTCCTCCTCCTCCTCCTCCTAATTCCTCCATTTTCTACCTCTTATCATCAACAGTTTCTTTTCATTTGACCGTGCTGCCCTTCCTCTTTCGCCCCCCCCCCCCTGCTCGCCTCTCGGCTCCGATTCACCACCATCGCTCTCTCTTTCATTGACATCATCATGTTTTCATCATCACTCCTCAGCCCTCCCCGGGCACTCTCCATCCCCCCTTAATCTCCCTTGTCTGTCCCCAGATTTCCGTCCTCCTCCTCTATTTACTCATTTCCACCCATTTATCACCCCTCGGCCCTCTCGTGCTCCCAAACCCTCGCAGTCCTATTACCGCCCCACTCGCCCCCCCCCCCCCCCCCGTCCAAACTTTTCTTGTCTTCCTCCTCTGCTGTCACTTCCTCTTTCCGTCTCTGCCCTCCTCCCTCTCCTCCTCCCACTCCCCTCTTTCTGTTTGCCTCTTCATCCCTCCTCGCCGTATCTAGGGCATTGGTGCCGAACAGCCTCCGAGATGCTCCGGCGTGCGGATCAATCGTCCGCCTCCTGATAATAACCCACTATCTACCATCTACACATGTCTGCGCCAGGGCGCCGTCCGTCAATGAACACCTTCAGGTTCAGTTTCCCTCTCGGTGGTCGGCTGATAACTCATTTCGCGCCGGAATCGAGAGAGGCGATCCATGCGGAGAGATAACGGCTGTCACCGGCCGCCTCTCCTTTAAAGGGGAGGCGAGCACCAGCCTTGAGGGTTTTCATCTTTTATTGCCTCCTATTATCCCCCTGTTTGTGCACCTGAAAGCTCACTGGTAACCAGGAACGACTGGTTTCAGATTTTAAAGCGAAGGTGTTGGTTCTTTTGTTTCATTGGCTCTGGTTACTATGAGTAGCGATGGAAACGGTGACGGACACCTGACATCCTCTGTTTCTATGTCACTGTCTCATTAAAAATGGCGACTTTTTTTTAAAGAGAAATAGGCCACCAAGAAGCTAAGCAGGCGCCTCGCAGTGATATGCCAGAAGACAGACAAGGACAGAGAGAACTCGGTCCAGATGTGTTTTGTAGGATCCTTCAGATGGACGTGAAGTGGAGCCAAACTATCTCAAGGCCGGGTCAGCGTGGAGAACCCATGCACCCCTTCATCTTACCACTGATCATAATAATAACAATAACAATAATGACTGTACCAATGGTCATAATATGCACTACCACAAACTGTAGAAGCCGGTGTGTAGCCACTGAAATTGCAATAAAGGGGTAAAAAACTATGAACTTCTAGATCAACCCCATACATCGTCTCAAAAGCCGTCACTCAGACAGTGACAAAACTCCCTGGAGGAGACGTTCCACTTTTCTGTGTTAGTGGAAATAAATCACCGAGATCTCCATCTGCGGGCCGGCTTCCTCGCTCACGTCCCGTCTCACCCTCTCCCTCTTTTTGTTTTCTGTCTTTTTTGTGATGCATGTTTGATGGACAGCCGCAGATGTAGTTAAGCGGGACGGTCTCGCGCGTCTGCTTCGCAACAAAAGACCGTGTTTATTTTGGATCGATTCACCGCGAGGCAGTGGGAAAACAGACGGGGAAATGTTTGCACTAGCAGCGACTTAATACCGGGCTGAAGTGTAAACAGCAGAGACGGATATTAAAAAAACTTGCCAGGAAGGCCAGCAACCATCAGTGCGGACCGTGCCATTAGGACAATCGTCTCCAGTCGGCCTCCAGGTCTCAGTCCAGCCAACGGCACGTGGACGTGTTGTTGGCTGAATTAGTCCCCGGAGGAAATGAGGACGAATCCTTCAACAAAATGTTCATCTCAGAGAGCTGAGAAGCTTAATCAATGGCTGGACTGAGAGAAAATTAAAGTTCCTCAGCCCAAGATGCCAATAATTCAGCTCGTCAGCGACCGCATGACAGGGTTGTTGTCCTTAATAAAGCCGAACGAAGCGACGAAAACTAGTATTGAAAAAACATTTTTGTCAAGTGAAATGCATAAAAACCGAGGGAAGCTGTGTTTTGTGTTTACAAAACGAAAACGTATTGTGATTATGGCTAAAACTCCGCTCGTTATCGTCTTTGTCGGATTCATATGAAATCGATTTATTTGACTGAAGCAATTCTACACGAGCTTCTCGACTTTTCTCGTTTACTACCGCGGCGTCTTATTTCACAATACTCGCTCCGATCTTTTGAATCGTGCACCTGACAAAGCATGAAAAACTGGAACTAGTACTAAACCTGAACTGAAACTGAATTTGGAAAAAGACGAAAACTACTTGTATCTAGCGAACCTGCTCTTAGGACTGATAACAACTGACTGAATAAGAGGGGGGGAAAAAGCCAAGACTCATTAAATCTAAAGCTGTTTTAACCCTCCTGTATGATCATAAGTTACAAGTTTATGTATTTTTTTAAGCTCAGAGAGTCTGTAGAGACAGACTGAGCATCGTTTCCCAGGAGGCACCAGGACGGTGAATCCTCTCTGACTCTGGGCGCTGTGATGTTTCTCGGAGGACGCGGGATCGATGATCGCTCTCGATCGGGTCGATGTTCGCTCTCGATCGGGTCGACCGCGGGTCGCCTGTGTCGTTCGTGCGTCTCGTCCTGCGTGTGCAGCTGTTGCTCGCCGTGACGTGGCTGCTCGTGTAAACAGAGCTGCAGTCCGCTGACCTATTCCCCGCCGCGTATCATCGTCCTCGTCCTCGTCGTCTGTCCCCCCGTCGCTCTGCTAAACAGCCAGAGAGCCGAGCCGAGCCGGGCCGGGCCGGGCAGGGCAGGGCAGGGGGGGGTGGATCCTCCTCTATATTCCTCCCTGCCCATCCTTTATTGATGCCAGAGTAATCACGGGGCCAGAGTACAAATCCACTTACTCTCTGCATTGCCTTAAGTAATGGATTTATGAGTGCATTAAAGAGCCGTAGTCGTCCAGAGGCCCCTGCCAGGCTGGCTCTCTCCTTCATTCTGCTGCTGATCGACTGCCTTTGTGTCTCCGGCGGCCCGCGCTGCCTCCGCTCCCCCTGCTCGTGTCATGTGAGATCTCGCCGCCTCCGAGTCACAATTCTCCCCTCGCTGTTGGCTCCTTTTCACTCTGCCCGCTTTCTGGCCGGCTTTTTGAGTACCCGTCGGGCCATTATCCCTCCCTTTTTCTGGACTCCCACACTCGTTCCTCTCTTTATCCTCTGGGGAACCTTGATGAGAGAAAGAGGGTTTTTTTTTGTTTGTTTGTTTTTTTTTTCAGCTTTGCAGACTTGAGTAACAAGGCCGACTGAGAGATCGTTCCGGAGGCTGCTGGTTGCTTCAGGGCGCTGAAATGAATTGAGAGGAGCAGCTTTTGAGTTGATAGGACGTGTAAGAGGAGGTAGTTCAGGGACCAGTCGGTATCTGCGGTTACCAGGATGATGCAGATACGGCGCATCATCCGGCACACACTCGTCACAGCTCAGGACTTCACACAGATCATGGTCATAATAGATGGACAGATAGAGAGATAGACAAACAGATAGAGAGATAGATAGAGAGATAGATCCAGCTGTTAATGGTTATTTGAGAGTCAAGGAAAGAGAAGAAACGCTCCATCTCAGAGATCAAAGGAGGAACACAGTGTAACAGCTTCCAGACGGTCTGCGAAAAAGCACAATCTGAGGTTTCCAAATCCAGCCAGGCTTCGTTCCTTACGCACATTAAACTTCCATGTGTCTTCCACAGAGTCCTCCGAAGGCGTCTCCCTCCAGCTCGGCAACTCCAAAGACTTCATCCTCAGCCTGGACGTCAAGTTCACCTCCAACGGCAGTGTGTCCGTGGTGCTGGAGACCACGGAGAAGGGCCCGCCCTTCACCATCCACTACGTGACCAGCACGCAGCTCATCGCCTTCAAAGACCGCGACATCACCTACGGCATCGGGCCCCGCACGGCCTGGAGCACCCTGACCAGAGACCTGCTCACCGACCTCAGGAAGGGGGTCGGCCTGTCCAACACCAAGGCCGTCAAGGCCACCAAGGTCAGTCATGTAGAGCGTGACTGGGTCAAGATGGCGTCAGTTGTTCTACATCTAACATTTAGTCGTTTGACACACAAAGCAGAGGGAAAAAAAACACCAGGCCGCATCACAAAACCATTGTGCTACAATAGATACTGCTCCACATTCTTCAGACAGTCTAGGAGTGAGAGTGTAGTAGTGTAAGGACCGGGAGGAGTGTGAGGAGAAGGAAGAATATGATGCCATGCTTGGTAAGTGCAAGTAAGGAGAGGAGAGGCTCCCTGAAGAGTGGGCTCTTCAAAAGCTCTGGAAGACGGAGAGGGAGAGGGCGCCTCTACAGCGTTTCATATACAGCGTTTCATAACTTTCACATCCGTTCGTTTTTTTTCATTGTCGCTGCTTCTGTCTGAAGTTGGGCAGATGATTACAAAGGTCAGTGAAGCTGATGAGGGAAAAGACTCAGGTGAAGCAGTTGTCATATTCAGGGTTAGTTTTGCTTCACACAGCATGTAAACTCCTCTATTTTCTAGCTATGTCGTGCAGAACTCAATCTAGACTGTAAAACTGAGGCTTTGCTTTGTCGGTCTCATTGGTCGGTGAATTCACCTGTTCCTGGACCTAGAATGAGAAAAAGGGTGTTTACTCTGGCTTTGTTGAATAGCAGCTGTCTACTCCCAGCCAAAGATGCACAACAAGTCCAAAAACATCATCACGTCCTCATTAGGATGTAAATTTCAGATATGCAGCTCATCCCACTCAGCCAGTCATGGTCGCCATTCTAGAAAACACAAGACAACACAGACAGATAAAAATCAAAGCAAATTCCTAATGAGAATAATTCTTAGTCGGGGCTCTAATCCTGATGTAATTCATCAGATTTTCAAGCTGCACACTTGTGGACAAGATCCATCAAAGACTGTTGCAGCATGAGATGTTTTAAGAGCTAGAACGCCGTGATGTGTGCAGCCCTGACCCGGCTCGTCCTCTTGTCCCCTCAGATCATGCCCAGGCGGGTGGTGGGCCTGGTCCTGCACGGCCGAGGCTTCGTCGACAACGTCACCATCTCCACCACCGCCCCACATGGCGGCCTTCTTCGCCGCCAGCGACTGGCTGCTCCGCAACCAGGACGAGCGGGGCGGCTGGCCCATCATGGTCACCCGGAAGCTGGGCGAGGGCTTCCGGCCCCTGGAGCCGGGCTGGTACTCGGCCATGGCCCAGGGCCAGGCCATGTCCCACGCTGGTCCGGGCCTACCTCCTGACCAGGGAGCAGGCCTACCTCAGCGCCGCCCTCAAGGCGGTGGGACCCTACAAGGTGCCTTCGGCGCAGCACGGGGTCAAGGCCGTGTTCATGAACAAGTACGACTGGTACGAGGAGTACCCCACCACGCCCAGCTCCTTCGTCCTCAACGGCTTCATCTACTCGCTGCTGGGGCTCTTCGACCTGTCGGAGACGGCCGGGGAGAAGCTGGGCCGCGAGGCCGGCCAGCTGCTGGCCCGCGGCATGGACTCGCTGAAGGCCATGCTGCCGCTGTTCGACACGGGCTCGGGCAGCATCTACGACCTGCGCCACTTCATGCTGGCACGGCGCCCAACCTGGCCCGCTGGGACTACCACACCACGCACATCAACCAGCTGCAGCTGGTCGCCTCCATAGACAGCGCGCCCATCTTCAAGGACGTGGTCAAGCGCTGGAAGAACTACCTGAAAGGGATCCGTGCCAAGCACAACTAGACAGCAGAGAGGAGGGGGGGGGGGGGGGGGGGGGGGGGGGGGGGGGGGGGGGGGGGGGGGGGACAGTGATGGATGAGTGAAGGTGGACGCTTACTGTGTGTGTGTGTGTGTGTGGGTCCCAGTTTGGGCTGAGGTCCGTGGTGTAAAGGATGAGTCTATCGAGCTGCTGCTCTGACACTAAACGTTTCTGTTGCAGGTTTGATACTTTTCTGCAACGACAACTGTAGCTCTCCTCCTCCTCCCTCCTCCTCTCCTCTCCTCTCCTCCCTCCTCCTCCTCCTCCTCCCCTTCCTCTCCTCTCCTCTCCTCTCCTCCTCCTCCTCCTCCTCCCCTTCCTCTCCTCTCCTCTCCTCTCCTCTCCTCCCCTCTCCTCTCTCTCCTCTCCTCTCCTCTCCTCTCCTCTCCTCTCCTCCCCTTCCCCCTCCTCCTCTCCTCTCCTCTCCCTCCTCCTCCTCCTCTCCTCGCCCCGCCTGTGACGTGATGTGACGGTAGAGAATTGAACTCCATCACATTTCCAACATTGTTTGACTCATCCACTCCATTTCTTTTTCTTAGCTAGAGTATCAGAGTTTATCAATGAGAATAAACTGTAAAAATAAAGAAGAAGAAAAATGATATATTATAAATTATTTTGAGGACACTGTTGCCAAAAAAAATATTTTATCAATATAAAATGTAACAAACATTCTGGATGTATTTCCTCATCTTGAAAATTTGACTTTTTTTTCAGAAAAAAAAAAACAAACCTCCGAAACTTTTTTAAGTTGAAATCAGGAAGTTGTTTTCCACTTTTTCCACATTTGAGCTGTTAGATGCGATGGATCCGTTTATCTTGTTGAAGAGTCATATGCTTCCAAAGGGGGAAGCTTCCCACTTCCTCTCTGAAGCCTTTTCCCCTTGAAACTCAGTCACATAGTCGCAGATCATTTGGGAGAGCTGATGTTGTTACGTCTCCAGCGAGACATACGGGACGACTTGCACAGACTCTCTAGTTTAGACATTGAGCCTTGGATTACGTTTTAAACTGCAGGAGGAGTAAACATACAGACCACTTGTTCACTTTCTGAAGGTTGACCCAGCTCCGACCACAGGCCTCTCCTCTCATGCCCGCAGCCTCCTTGCCTTGCTGAGCTCTCATCCCGAGTCGTCTCACGCTGAGAAACGGGAAGTGGAGGCAGGTAGCACGCTGCCACATTCCCCGAGATAAACCCATCAGGCCTGAGACAACCTTTAAAAAAAAAGAGAAGTAAAAAGCTATTAATAATCCTCCCTAATCAGCCGGCACCTCCCCCAAGCTTGTGCCGCTCCAGCTAACGGGATATTTTAGGCACCGCAAAGTCTGTGGAGCCGTTCGCAGCTTGTAGCCCAGCGAAATCACCCGCTGAAGCCTGCCAGAAGGTCACAGAATAAAAAAAAAAACCTCAATAATTCATGTGCCATCGCAGAGCGCGGCTCCAAATAGTGGTGCCTCGTCGCTTTGAGTCGGGCTCGGTGCAGCTGAAGCGTCCCGGACTCGGAGATCCAGGACCGTGATCGTGCAGCTGGGAAACGAGCTCCCGAGTCACTGAGTCCGCCTCGTCCTGTTTGACAGTGTGGTCGAAGCGTCGTTTGGGTTCAGATGGAGCCAGTAAGCTACATACAGCACATACTGGATACTAGAGTGGATGCAAAAACGTGTGGATGCAAAACGTGTGTATACAGGCGATATGTAATCGGTTTCTTCAGGTCTTCACAGGGATTTGTTACTTTCCAGAGTCCACCTTAAGTACAAATAGAGTCGACGTCACTAGATCATCCACACGTATATCCCTTTGTTTGTCATTGCTCAATATTAAACTCCTATTTCCTTCAGCCACATTGTAGCCACGCACACATCGCACCATTTCCATGTTAGTTCTTTGTTCGCCTCTGTAACTCCAACCCGAGGATGGTAATAACAGTGAGATGAGTGTCGGAGGATGTTCAGGTAGACACACCTAGAGTTTCCTCCTCATTTGAGCGGACGAGGTCGGGGGGAGGTCGAGGCGAGGATGTCGGTCTCCGGTTGCTACCGGGAGGAGCGGGCTCGCCAAGACGCTCACAACTCAGCCTGCTAACGGGCTGGAGAGGCCGCACGCCGCTCTGTGGGGGGAGGGGGAGGGGAGGGGGGAGGGGGGAGGGGGTGAGTCAGCAGTCGCTGGGAAAAACAAAGTGGAGCCCTCAGCATTAATGAGGCTTTCATCGATCTGCTCTAAAGATTATAAATGGGGGGGGGGGGGCGGCGAGGATGGGGACGCTTTGTTCTGAAGGCGTTGGACGGAGTGGATGGAAGTTTATCTGGTCATTCTGCGAGACTTCCAGATGAGAGATCGCTCTGTTCTTCTCCTTCCCCTAGAATGGTTTGCTTTTCCGATACTGCGGCCCCTTCAGACTAAGAGAAAAGATTGTGAATCGCTTGAATGTAACGGAAAATTTGTAATTTTTTGGCGGGGGGGGGGGGGGGGGATCCTCCTGAGCTGCGACTGTAACTCGGGTCGAGGTGGGAATTTCCAGATGTGAGATGTGGAGGGAAAACCTTCAGCTTCAGAGACGGGAAACCGTGCACACGTAGACACACTTCACTGATTATGCACATCGCTCTGTCTGCCTCCTCCTCCTCCTCATATAATCGACTTTAACATGGAATAAAACTTTAAGCTCAGAATATAAAGAACTTCACCCCGATCCTTTGTCCCAGACGTAGATGAGATTGCAAACCTTTACCAGAGAACTTTTGTTTGTTTGTTTGTTTCACTTTGTGGATGCTTGCATCGGACTACGCCTGCTCGGTTCACTCCTATGTGGCATTTCCTTCCCATGAATACTGGGACAAACCGAAATATGTAGTTTTAAAGGGAACATTCAGGAATGGAAGTGTTTTGTTTTCTAGTGTGTGTGTGTGTGTGTATGTGAGAGTAACTGTGTCCATTTTGTTTATGCAAAGTCACTGATACGAGTCTCTTTGAATTTGTATATTTTTGTGCGAAACCGTTTTCCATTCAGCATTTAAAGACTCCCGGGGACGTCGCGGAGAGACACTGCCTTTTGAGACGCGCTAGTTCTTCAACCGTTAGGACGACTAGAGACTAGAGGACAAACCAGACGTGTAAAACTCGCTTATCGTAAAGGGGATGTGTGCAACTAGAGATTAGCATTTAGCCAGCTACAGTTTTAAAGGCAAAAGGGCCGATAGCTGCAAATGTTTCTTTCTTTTTTGTTTTGTTTTGTTTGTTTGTTTGTTTCATGGATGGTATCAGTCATTATTTGTCTAAAATCATTTGCAAAGGAGTAAGATGTTTCGTTTGAGATAAAAGCACAACGGCCGAACACTTTGGTTGCATTTCTTTCGGATCGCTTTGTTTTTTCTTTTCTTTTCAGGACAATGTGCAACGCCTTCGTTAAGGAAGCTGCTATTATTGTTCACTGTGTTACAGGTGATGAGAACTTTTCGTTTTTTCTTCATTTTAGTGTTTGTTTTTTTTCTATTCTTCCACTATCCATTGAACACTATAACATGTGGCCCGCTGAGGTCAAATGTGATTTATGCAATAAAAATGTTTACTGGGGTTGCGACACCACAGGAAACCCAGAGCGGTTGTACAGACTTTGCAATCAAAGCACAATGTGCAAATGCTACCATTTTTTTAGTCCGAGGAAGAGGAAGAGACGTGTTTATATACAGAGTAAAATCTTTGTGCTTTAAAAATTTTGCTTTTTAAAGGTGTAAGAAAAAATAAATAAAAGCATTTTTTGTTACACTTCCTGTCTCGTTTTGTTTCTGTCCAGTACTGGTTGTACGGTCGGGTCCTTTGTCCTCCAGGATTCAATGAAACCATCAAATGTTGATGCTCTAGGGAGGTTCACTCAGGGAAACACAAAAGTCAAGAAGTTTTCTTTGATTTCTACGTTTTATCAGAGAGCAGATTGTAATAAAACAGAAAAATGTCAACTTCTACTACTAGTCAACTTCCCTATGCAGCTACTAACTAAGCTACAGAAATGCAGCAGTGATAGATAGATAGATGGATAGATATAGATAGATAGATAGATAGATAGATAGATAGATAGATAGATTTTCTTCATCCATAAGGGAAAATAACCTTGTTATAGTAGTGTAATGTATTACAATAAACTACAATAAAATGAAAATACCATTAAAAATAAAAACATCCTGTAGCATAAAATACTGAGATGAAAAAGAATGTGGATCAAAACCAGAATGGGACAAGGAGATGCTAAGAGGGTTATGTTACTGTTATAACAGTATATAGTAATATATATATAGAGATATAGCTATAGATATATATGGCTATAACAGCACTCACTGTTAATTGCACCTGTCATGAGTGTTTTCATCCTTCACTTGGTTTTTTAACTTATTTCTTAAAAAGGTTTGAGGAGGACTTTCAGAAGTCGTCTCTTTTCATCGCTGCGATCAGAACTACCCTGGCGTGACGTTCCTTCTCGACTCGCTCCGGGCCGCCCTCGTGTCGGGCCCTGGTGTCCATTGTTCAGCCGCTCTGACTCGTGAACGGTTTGTTCATCCTGTGGAGAAAAAGCAATCCTGATTAAATAATTCAGCCTAATGAGGCTATTCTGAGCCTGCCAGCGGCTCAGACACCTGAGATGGAGTGTCTCTCTCTCTCTCTCTCTCTTTCTCTCTCTCTCTCTCTCTCTCTCGCTCTCTCTCTCTCTCTCTCTCTCTCCACCCACGCACCTCATTCCTCTGCTCTCCTCCACCTTAACGATATTAGCGTCCCTCCTGACAGCGGCCCTGCCGTCCCTGTCCTGCAATTAGCCCCCCACATAAACCCGACCAGCTCGGGGTCCTCTCTTCTTCTCGGCCCCTGAGCGGCTCTCCCCTGACCCCCACCCCCCCACCTTCACCCCCCCCCCCCTTCCTCCCGTGATGACTATGATAGCATCACAGAGACTCTCTGCCCCTCCGGCCTCCGCAGGCCACAGGCTTTATGGCTGTCCATAAATTCACCCACTTGATGAAATTAGCACTTGGTTGAAACCCCCCCCCCCCCCCCCCCCCCCTCCCTCCCTCCCTTCCTGCTTTATTACATTTGGTTGTGTGTTGTGTTGGTAAGGGTGGGGGAGGGGGGGGGGGGGGTCTCCAAGGAGCTGCGGAAAGAGAATTGGATGTGGAATGATCCGGCAGGAGGAAGAGAATGGAAAGCAATACACCTGCTCCACTTTTTATGGGTCCAATTTGACAGTTTACACCCCAGAGGCTGTTTGAGGTGGGAGACCTCTTCACCTCTTCACCTCGGCGGAGTCGAGTTTCCTCTCCAGTGTGGAGTGTTAGAGCAGCCGCGTCACGTTTGATGGCACGCGTCTTTATTGCTTTCTGACGGCGACACATAGCAGATGAGGCGATGAATACCACTCTCATATCTGTCGATTAGATTCACAGTTAAAGGTGTGGCGCAAAGGATATAGTGATTACACTCAGAGGTGTCAAGTACAAACACTTCATTACCTGACCTAAGTAGAAGTTTTGGTTGTCTATACTTTACTGGAGTGATTGTTTTTCACCCTACTTTTTACTTCTACTCCTTTACATATTCACACAGTACTTTCTACTCCTTCCATTTATAAATGTGAGGAGTAGAAGTAAAGTAGATGCGTGTGTGTGTGTGTGTACTCGTCTCTAACTTGTTTTCTGTTTTTTGATGAATCATTGATCAGTAAAGGCTATTGATGACATGCTTCTGGGGTATGAAGTTTTACACCATTACAATACTTAGAGGCAACTAGTCATCATATCTTCTGCTCCATCAGCTGTGTATGTGTTCACATGTCTGTACTGTTTGTATGTCACGTTCCATTAGTTCTGCTATGTTTGCACAGTAGTCTAGAAAACAAACCCAACCTTTTATGTTCTTCCACAGTTTTGTTCATGGAACAGAAACCTGGATAAAATGAGGAATGCCAGAAAGCAGAAGTGACAGAGTGAGGTGTATTGTGTAAAGTGTGTAACAAGCTCAGACAATATTTATCTGCCAACACCCAAAGCTACGACACACATCGAGCTGTGAAGTTCTCAGCTCTGTCAGCGGGAGCTGGAGCTGAGTCCCTGTGACCTTCGTCTGTCTCCTCGATCAATACCGATTGTGTTCTTTACAATCTGTGTTTTTATCTCTGAGGTGACGGAGGCTGAAGCATCATGGCGTCCCTCAGGTTCGACCTCCTGATTCCCAGCTGCAGCCTCCTGAATCCTGCACTCTTCTCTGGTTAATTAAATCACATAACTTTCAGATTAATAGACTTTATTACAGGTGGATTCCTAGAAGGAGCTCGGACTGTCTCATTTATTAGTGTTTTAGTATGTATGGATACATTATAGATGAAATGTTTTGATTGAGACTTCTTAAATGACTATCCTAAAATGGTTTTTGGGAGCGAGATTCATCAGAAACTAAATGATTCACATTTCTGGGACGGACGTGAGTGGGGGTTCGGGTTGTTCGTCTCTTCATCTAACCGCTCATTTCTCAGCAGCAGCCAGGCGCAGAGCTTCACTAAATCATCGCAGGATTGATTTCTCTCTCCCCGTGTCTGCCACATCTTCTTAAGACTTCAACTGTTTCCTCCGTCTCATTTGTGCAAGCTACTGAGAAAGCGGTGTTTACAAATTCCGCTCAGTCTCTCCTCTAAATGATCACCAGAGACGGAAAAAAGGCTGAAAGAAAATAGATCTGGTCTGGGTTTTTTTGGGTTTCTCATCCACGAGCAGCTGGCATTTGATGGTTTACGTGGTCGAGGGGATTAAAGTCAATGGTGCAGTCAGTGAGCTAGTCAGATACGAGGAGGAAGAGGAGGAAGAGGAGAAGGAGAGGAGACAGAGCAGCGGGGGCGTCGAGTAAATAGATGTTTGTGGTGAGGGGAAGTGTGTGCGTGCGGTTCTCCATCAGGTGGGAGAGGAAGAAAATCTAAAAGTCAGAAACACAGCAGAGAGAAAGAAACAAACAAAAAAAACAACACGCATGGAGTCTATCCAGTACTAATAATGAGGTAGCGGCGGGGCGTCTGCCACACATGCTCCTCATCTGGAGACACAAACCACACACACAGACACACACACACACACACACACACACACACACACACACACACACATACATACACACACACATCATCAGGAAAAACACCAGGGAGACTCCAGCAGCTGCAGCACAGCAGCCAGGATCAGTAACGTCTACCACCCATACCCCCCCCCCCATACCTGTCTGTGTGTCTGTCTCTATATCTCTATGTCTGCCTGCCTGTGTGTCTGTCTGTATATCAGTCTATATGTCTGTCTGCCTGCCTGTGTGTCTGTCTGTACATCAGTCTATATGTCTGTCTGTCTGCCTGTCTCTGAGTCTGTCTGTATATCCGTCAGTCTATACATCTGTATGTCAGTCTCTCTGTCAGTATATTGTCTATATATGTCTGTCGGTATATCTGTCTGTCTGCCCATGTATGTCCATATGGTTGTCTGTCTGTCTGTCTGTCTGTATATCTGTCTGTCTGTCTGTCTGTCTGTCTGTCTGTCTGTCTGTCTGTCTGTCTGTATGTCTGTCTGTATGTCTGTATATCAGTCTGTGTCTGTCTCTATATCTGTCTGTCTGTCTGTCTGTCTGTCTGTCTGTATGTCTGTATATCAGTCTGCCTGCCTACCTGTATATCTGTCTGTCTGCCTGCCTGCATGTATGTCCATATGGTTGTCTGTCTGTCTGTCTGTCTCTATATCTATATCTGTCTATATATCTGTATGTCAGTCTCTCTGTCAGTATATTGTCTACATATGTCTGTCGGTATATCTGTCTGTCTGCCCATGTATGTCCATATGGTTGTCTGTCTGTCTGTCTGTCTGTATATCTGTCTGTCTGTCTGTCTCTATATCTGTCTGTCTGTCTGTCTGTCTGTATGTCTGTATATCAGTCTGCCTGCCTACCTGTATATCTGTCTGTCTGCCTGCCTGCATGTATGTCCATATGGTTGTCTGTCTGTCTGTCTGTCTCTATATCTGTCTGTATGTCTGTATATCAGTCTGCCTGCCTACCTGTATACCTGTCTGCCTGCCTGTCTGTCTCTGTCTGTCTATCACAACAACAGCTGTCTCCTTCTCTGGAAACTGCACTAATTGCAGTGCACAGCACAGGAGGAGGTCGTAAGAAGATAGCACAAGTTGTTGTTGTTGTTGTTGTTATCAGTTAGACGGTTCTGCTGTTTATCCTATAATTAAGAGCTGGCAGCCAACAGGAGGAGTAGAGGTCAAGCGGAGGTCTAGAACAGGCAGAACGCTGAGGACTGAGCAGCTTAATTGCTAGAAAGCAAATCAAAACACCAGTGTGGCTGCAGGAGACTTTCAGGGCGTGTGAAGTGGAAGAAAAAACTTCAGAATCAGAAGCAACATCTGTGTATCAGTGGATCTCTGGCAAGATAATAGATTGATGGATGGGTGAATGGCAGTTTATCTAGTTTATCTAGTTCTATCTGAGCCTAGCGTGATAACACCTGTAAAATAAGTGCAGCAGAGTCATATTTACAGTCCTGTAAAGTCCATCATCGTCATCTGAAGTTAACCAAAGTCCCTCCGCGTTAGAGGCTTCTCTGTCTGCGTATGCAGCGATGACTCGATGAATGCTTAATGGGAGAAGTTGTGCTGATGTTTCACAAACATTCAGGCCTTGCCACAGGAGGCTCAGACCGGCTCGCATGTGAGAGAGAGAGGAGGGAGGGTTTGGTCTGAAGTGAACTGGTATTAACCCTCAATAAAACAGAGCCACACAGGCTCTGAAGCCTCGCACTTTAATTCCCAGAGACGGCGAGAAAAGATGGAGTTTGTGCTCTAAGGTCACAGAGCGATGAAGGATTTAATAATAATAATAATAAAAATAATAAAAAGGCATAATGTAAAATCTGAGGACACATCTCAAGGAGACTGAGCTCTTATAGCTTTGCTCTGGGATGAAATAAAAAGCAAAGCCTTCAGAGCTTTGGCTCCTTGCATATCTTTCACGCCCAGACCTGAGCAGCTTCTGTTTGTGAGCAGTGACACCTTGTGGTGAGATGAGGTAATACAAGTACCCGACACATTACCTCAGAATAAAACCACAATAACGCAGTAAGACTAAGACTATATTTAGTCTCCTCCTCCTTATGTTTCATTCACACAGACTGGTGATAAAATAAAGGAGAAACCAACGCAAAGTCCCAACATGGAGGTGAGCCACCATGACTTTGAGTGTCTTTGAGACTCTGAAAAGAAAGATATTGTCTCATGGACCACACTATTACTCCTTCTACTACTAGTAGTAGTAGTTATTAGCTATTGTTATCGTTGTTTTATTGTTACAGTTGCTTTATTCATCCCTTGGGGAGGATCCCTTCAAGAAATTCAGGTGCCACAGCCCCTGGGGAGCCACCAGGTGATGTGCCTCACTCAGGGACACTTGAGCTTTACTTCACTATAAACCTGAGATCTTGGGTTGCACATCGAGATCCTTGGCCATTAGACCCACCTCATCCTTGGTGGAAACCTCAAAAGACTAATTGTACTTTGCAAATCATTGTCGTTGCTCTAATACTATCCATATATTCTGTCCTTTTATAATTCTGTGGGAACAAGATTATAGATGTTGCTATGCCGAGATTAGTTCTTTAAAACATGGGTTTTCTTTGGTTCTTTGGGTTTCACATTTTGTAACAGGTACTAGTGTTGTAGTCATCAGTTCAGCTTTACATGCAGAAGGATCATGAGTGTAATTATCAGCAGGAGCTTCAGCTGTTAAAGGGTTTCCCTGGGGGATCTGACTCAAACAATGAGTTACATTTTTATTTTCATTTTATTTTCATCTGAAGAGATCAGGATCTAGATGGTCTGTAAAATTTGGTATTTTCATGTAGAGGTCTGAGGGAGACGTACACTTTAACGTGGTAATTGAAGGCACTGCAGTTCTTGTGACCTTCCATGTGGCAGACTTTTAAATAATCTGATAATAAATCACATTTTAATCAACAGCATCCCTTGCCCCCAGCCAGACACACGCATCAAGTGCTACTTAAAGGTCTAGCAGTGTGATGTGATTATCCGTACAACTAGCCGATGAACCGTGAACTCGGCTCCTCTGAACAGAGACGGACAAAACTGCAACAATTCACGGTTCCAACTGCAGGTGTCAGCTTGAGGCTGCAGGTAAACGCCTCATTGTTTGATCTGTAAACAGAGAAGTTAGGAAGTCGGCCACTTCAAGCAGAAACAGTCCCATTCTGAAGCTCAGCAAACTTTTCTCAGCATATGTCAATACTTCACAAACAACACTGGTTTCCTCAAGGAACCCTTCATCTCAAAGACAGGGGGACAATATATTATTTACCTCTTACCTGAGGTGCAGCTCGTCTGTCTGCGATGCTGAAGTGTGAGCTGAAGAGCTCTGCAGAGACGCTGGCTTAAATAGGATTGACATAAAATTTCCCAACAGGCGCCGGTCAAGTGTCAGGGATGTTTCTGATGGCACGGCTGACGCCCATGAGCATGCACACGCTTAACTCTGCACAGTCGTAGGTGAGAAAATAGCTCCTGTGTGCTTACAGCCAGGTCTGTGGGTGATCTGGAGCGACCAGGTAGTGACTGGTGACCAGTGTTGAGCTGAAGATGCTACGTTCACTTGTGATGTTGAGCTGTAAATTCATTCAACTCAATGAAAAACTAAGAGAAAAAGGTAGGAGACAGATATATGTCCAGTCTATAAGTTGATAATTCACCTCTAACCTTTTCACCAGCAAGACCTTATGACATCACTGATGATGTCACGTCATGTGTCATGCAGTGACAGTCCTCTCAGTGCATCTGGGACACAGTGGGGATGCCAGGTATAAAGACAAACAAAAAAGAAAAAAGACAATGATTAACTTATGGGACACAGAAGTTAACTAAACACTTGAGTAGAGAGAGATAGACCACAAAATACAAACAAGCTGGGACAGAGTGATACTGTATCTCAGTGTTACAAGTCAATGATGCAACTGGGAATAATCGACTCAAATATTGTGGAAACTGAAGATGCATAGACAGATGTAAAAACAATATGGCCAGTAGCAGATTGGCTACTTTACTTCCCTTCCACTGGCTCCTGTGACTTTGATCAGTATGTATCCTGTAGTTTCCCTACCAATAACCTCATAATGTTTGGCATTTCCTCACCTTCTTTTTTCTTTAGCCTCTGGCTCTCTCGGACCATAGCTCTCATAACACTCCCATTGTCTGCATCGTTTGCACGCAAGTCGCTTAATGACTTACACATTAACTCTCATATTACTGTCACACCTCAGCTGTGCAGAGAGAAAGTGTCTCAGGCTCAGACAGGCACCTCCTGCTGCTTTATTTACCTCTGACTGATTTGTCCTGGTGTTGCTCCCGCTGCAGCTCTGCTCCTCCGGGAGACGGCGGAATGAGATCCCTCGATGCTCCGATGCCCTGCGTGCATTAGCTCCTTACACTAAGCTGTTGTGATGGCAGCTTACAATGCAACATGGTGGATTACCCAGAGAGGGCTTGATGGCAGCAAAGGCCGGGGGGGGGGGGGGGGTTGGTAGTCTGTGCTTAAAGCTAGCACCGACTTCTCGGGCACAGTCCTGCAAGAGTTTAAAGGTCACGTGAAATGCTTTGATAATCCTTGGTTTCATTTGGATTTCCTTGCAACCAGAAGCATGCCACTGAGGAGTAGACGTCTGGGTTTTCCATCAAACCTTTCAGATGACGTATTAACTTTTGTGCTTAAACCCAAGCGAGCGTGGCGTTTCGTAATCAGCTGCCGAGCTCCAAACAAACGATAAATAATGCATCACACTTCTTCTTTTCGCCACAGTAACAAACTGTCCAAAAACTCAAATCTCACATTTCCGCGTGCTAATTCCGAGGCGTGTTTGCTCTCATTGCTCTCTCTCTCTCTGAGTTTGAACAAGATAACGCGCCTGGGGAGCTGTGCCTGGGCTTGGCCCTCTCCGCTGGGTGTGATGTGGCTGCCGTCGAATCCGAGAGGCAGATGGTGACAAGTCGGTGAAACCGGGAGACCCGCTCTGTTGACTCTTCGGCCAGACCCGTTCACACCCTCCATTCACAGTGTCTTATCTGTCCTGGCTGTCCTCAGCTGCCTGCGAGGTAAACAGTGAGCGCGGCCTCAGTAGCAGACCTTTAATGACAATCGTTTTGGGTCGTTTGTCTCTGAAGGCTGGGCTCTGGACTGAAACCTGCCCGACTTGGGCCCCCGCCGTCTCTTTGTGAAGCTGACGGTGATGCAAATGACCAAAAGACGGGTTGTAATGGAGGAGGCCGTGTGGCTCTACCTCCCCTTCTGATCTTGAAAAACTAGTCCTCCTTTCCACACAAAGCATCCTGCGGGCAGGCAGCACTTATGGGTGACTTGACATGCTTTTGTGTGCATGTGTGTGCGTGCGTGTGTGTGTGTGTGTGAGCACACACCTGTAAATCCACCTCCGGAGAGACAGCGGGAGTGGGAGGAGAGGGAGGAGTGGCACAGGTACACTGGTTATTCTCGCTGGGTTTGAAGAGGGAGGAGATGGAGGGGAAGAGAAAGCTTTAGGGCAGCATGGCAACCCGGGCCTTATAAAGGCACACACCCAGCCGCCCGGCTCAGTTCAGCTCTCCACCCAGCCCGGAGCAGCAGCCGCAGCCATGCTCAGCCTCATCAAACTACCACGCGTCTTCACCATCAACCAGGTGCCCAAAGTAAGTTCACCTTCACCCAGCCTTTGCCAGACACTCTCAGACAGCCTCTTACAGCTTCTGCCGCACACTGAGAAGGACTGAGAATGGGGGAAATTTAAGAGCGAGAAACAAAAAAGCGGTCCATCACTCAGTTATAGCTGTGCGCTCAGCAACAAGGATATGAAATCTAACAAAATGAGTTTCTTTCCGGAGCTTAAAAAAGTTATTGTCTCTTGTGCCGTTGTAGCACAGTCCAGAATTCATTTGTCTGCTGCATTTAGTGGCACTTTGTCCAAAGTGAATTCTGAGAGGCAGCTTAAGGAGCCTGAGAGGAAGCCGTCTAAACGACAGTGGACTAAAGAGGAAATCTCTCTCTCTCGCTAGGTTTTCCATGAGGACAGCATCATCTCCGGCTACCGACATCCACGCAGCTCGGCCACCGACTGCATCCTCAGCCTCTTCCAGATGACCAACGAGACGCTCAACATCTGGACGCACTTCCTGCCAACTTGGTACAGCCAGCAGTGTTGTTCTTTTGTTTTGTTCTTGTTACTTTTTTTTTGCTTTTGTCATCCTCATCTTTGCTACTTGTCATGTGTCCGTGTTGACAGCACATGAGAGGCCTGAGGGCGTTTACCTTCACTCGGCTGGAACTGGTTCTCCAACCGAGTTGAGCAATTACAGGATAGTGATCGTTTTATTCATTTCAAACACAGGGTTTACCTTTTGCAGGCAGACACTTAGTTACCTTTTTTCTTCCTAACAATCGTGTTTTACTGAAGTTATTTGGTCGATTGGAATGTTGCACGGCTTGTGCAACTCGTAGGTCAGACAGCTGCAGTGTCACAGTTTGCCATTTTCCTACAGTTGTAGTTGCCTTCCTTTTATACCACCACAGAGTATCTATTCTATCTCATCCATTCACATACGGTGATGGTGAACATTTATTCTTTTATACAGCTCTGAATGAGAGCGAGAGTGGAGATATTTACTCAAATCACAGCCAGGAGAGCACTGAGCCGAACGTGTCATAATAATAAAAGTGTTGAGTCACTGTCACGGCCACTTGTGTTTGCCAAATCATTCACTCGGAGCCATCAGTGTGGCGTGATATGAGAGACAGAGAGACTGTACATACAGCGGGGTTTGTTGTGAAGACCTTAAATCCCGGCAACCATACGGGTCTCAGACCTCCTGCAGTCTGCAGCCTCAGCGTCTCCTTGTCAACAGCGCTTTACATGCAACAAACTTGACATCCTGCAGGTCTCTCATTCTTTACATACAGTGCAGCGTCTCCACCGGGTGTGAGCCCGAGGTCATGCATTTGGCATGTGCATACGTGCTAGTGTGTGTTCAGTGTATGCCTACGGTAGTCTGTTATTATTAGTGCACATCTTGTGTGCACAAGGGAGTTTTATCGTTGAAGTCAGACTCAGAGCAAATCATGGTTGCAGCAAAAAACACACCGGCTAATGTTTTGTCATCTGTAGAAACATCAATGACTTGACAAAATAATAACCTTGTGTGCAAAAATGGAAAAAAAGTGTTTCCTTAGGTGTTCAGTGCGGACCTGTTTTCTTCTCTCTTCTTAACCGGCCTGCGGGGAGTTATCAACAGCAGCTTTCCTTTGGCCTCTAGCGTCCCTGAGGACGTGGTCACATTCATGTTTGCTGATTGATTTGATGGTATTTTCGCTTTTCAATATCACAACACTGGTTGTGAAACCTGCAAAACATCTGTCCTTCATTACAATTCTTCCAAGCAGACGCGTGCCAAACCTGCATGATCCTAGTCTCACCTGCCCATGTTCCGCTCACTGATCCTCTGAGTGCAGCCTTCTAGTTCACCCTGTAGTTCACCCTCTAGTTCATCCTCTAGTTCATCCTCTAGTTCACCCTCTACTTCACCCTGTACTTCACCCTCTAGTTCACCCTGTACTTCACCCTGTACTTCACCCTCTAGTTCACCCTCTAGTTCACACTTTAACCAGACTCTCAGATTTACTCGGTTCTTTAATAACTCCTAATGTCTAGCATGCATTGCTCAATAGTTCAATTGCTCAATTTGAGAGTCGCTTAAGATCACTGGATTAACATCTCCACTGGTGATTTTCTTTTTTATTACTCATTTCTTTTCAAACAATGACAAGCTCGCTATTCAACCCAGCTGACTCTCTCTAATTTGTCAAATAACTTTGCAGTTATTTATCATGACGTCGACCAAAGAAAACCTGAGAGAGTTTTGCAGTTTGATGCTTTTATCTATGACCCTGTTTCCACGACCTGGTACCGGCTCGACTCTACCCGACTCAACTACTAGAATAGTGCCCGGTCGCCATAGTAACGCAGGTAAACACGCTACCTGCGTGTTGCCCTGACAAGCTCTGGTTGGATCCTCTCATCCGGGACGGAGAACAGAAGTGTCCGCACCTCCTTTACCGACCGAGATGTCGCTTTATGAGTCATCGTTATTTCCAAAACGGGTGAAAAACAAAAGAGAGATGAAGAGGAGGCAGTTGTTTTTTGTTTTTAAATGGTGACTGGCCATGCAATGATGATGTATGAGGCTGTGACCAATCTAATGCTGCGTTTCGACTTGCCTGGTTCTGTGTCACTGCATCACGCTCAGCCTCAGTCGGCCCGGCTTGGCCCGACAGGTGAGCGGGTACTAGAAAAATAGTACCGAGTTACACATCCCAGGTCATGGAAACGCACACAAAGCCAAGTCGAGTTGAGTAGAGTCATGGAAATGTAGTGGAAATGGGGCACATGTTTTGTTACTCTTCTCAACTTCATCACTGTAATTATGGACTAGCCACAGCCCCCTAAAAAACACAGATCCTGTTGTTATTTTGTTAATGGGCATGTGTGTGTTTACTATACATATGGATCAGAATTATAACTATTACTACAGAGGTTGCTGCTCCCGCTGGCCACGCTACACTTCCTCCCTGCAGAGATGATGCCAGTTGCTTTGACTGCATAGTCCAGAGAGGATGCTTGTCTGTGTGTGTGTGTGTGTGAGTGTGTGTGTGTGTGTGTGTGCAGGCACATGGGTGTTTGTGTCATGGGGCTTGCCGTACAGTAGGCCTAAAGGCCACCAGCTAATGAGCAGAGCTGTGCTTCAGGCGCACACCGGAGTTGCCACAATTAGTTAAGTGCTCAACGATGAGGAAAAGCACAAATAATGTTGATTAGTTAATGAGCTGCACTGAGACGTGGAAACAGTGGCTGTGGCAAACTATCGCCACCTGATAAGGTTAGGCTTTCATGTGGCTGTTTCATAACTAACATCTGGTTTAAAAGAAAAAACATATGTTAGTCAGGTTCAGTTCTTCTCAAGGCGCAGACTGCTACCTGGGCACAGAGTGCCAGGTACCACCTTTTCCACCTTGATTTATATGGTTCTATATGGTAGGAGATTTATGCACTGCAGTGCAGTAGTAATACTACTACCCTGTGAGGGAGAGCATGATGGCAGTCTGCGCTAAAAAAAAGACAGAAAAAGAAAGAGAAAAAAAGACTAATGTGTTTAAGCTTTCTCTGCTTAAAGATTAAGTAACTCAGTCTCAAGCAGCATTTATCTCTTGTATATCTGCATAGGTTACTTGAACCTCCGTTTCAGTCTTTTACTCTTTTACTGTATGAATATATAGATATGTGAGGAATTAAAAGATAAAGATTTTCATAATCTGGTGTGTAGTCACACTTTGCCCTTCCCACCAAAGTGTGATTCCCACCAATTCTGTACATCTATTGTGCTCTAATACATTATCAGTGCAAGTAAATAGGGAGTGCAAGATGTAGTGTATGAATACAAGATAAGATAAAGAAGAAACTATAGTGAATAATATGTACACAACATACAAGCAGAGCAGTGCAATGGGTGCAGTCCAGTGATCAAATAACCACCTTTCCTTGGCCGTATCTCCTGGCAGGTACTTCCTGTGGAAGCTGGTGTCGGTGGTGCTGATCCAGAGAGCGTGGCAGGACTCCTTCACCTGGCCTCTGCTGGTCTTCCTGCTCACCTGCTGCATCTACCCGCTGGCATCCAGCTGTGCTCACACCTTCAGCAGCATGTCGGCTCGGGCTCGACACATCTGCTTCTTCTTTGACTACGGTGCTCTCAGCTTCTACAGCTTGGGTGAGTTCGTACGTTTTCATGTGTCAGTGCCAACATAGAAGCTGAGGAACCCTTTTAAACTGCGATATTCATGATTGTGGGATCTTATTACTGCAGGTTCTTCGATCTAGTCGTGTAACAGGTTTTGTGTGGTTGACGTGACAGGGTCGGCCATCAGCTATTCGGCGTATATCTTCCCGGACAAGTGGCTGAACAGTGTCTTCCACCAGTACTACATCTCCATCGCTGTGTTCAACACTGTCATCTGCACCACGCTGGCCTGCTACTCCAGGTACGATGAGAGCACTCAGAGTTCAACTGTAGTGTAGCTTTTGTTTTTAAGAGTATCTCTGTTCTTGGTAGCGGCCCTGTATGCGTTTCCATGGCAACATTGTTATATTAACCTTCCCCATTTTTAAGGCTTTTACTAATTTAATGAAAACCCACTGTCAAATGCTTAGAAAATAATACTAAAGATAATTTACTTTATGATTATTAGAGTTCAGAGAGACACTATGGGGCAGTTGCCAAAATGTGTAGAAAACGCGAGTTAATGCGGTCTTATAGTTTCTATGTCAGAATCCACCTTTCTTTGCCCTCACTTAATTAGATTATGATAAAACTTAAATTCTGAGTTATCCATTAAGTCTGCAGTGACAGCTAGTCTCAGGAATGAAGCAACGTTGCGTGTTTGTAATCAGCACAAATATGTCAAGCGACATTCTTAGCGTGTTAATTTGCTGAAGTAGAGCTCAGTAGTAACATGTCAGCACATAAACACTGCACTCACTGCACTGTAGCATGATGAACATGGAAAACATGGAAGATATTTCTGAAGCTGTTAACCGACTGGTTTTCATTCAGTGTCAACCATGTCACACTTTCACTCAATAATGCTCGTTCATTTTAAGGATTCGTGATTTGCATTTGAGGTCTTATGTTCAGGAAATCCTCATCACAGTGGGCAGCATGCACAGTGGGCACAACAGGGGCTTGGGTTACCTACATCATTTTCTTCCTAAATGTGAGATGTGACATGTCAACAAACAATGTTTCTTTTGTTATGCCTCTCACAATCATAGAGGTTATGACATTGTTAGCATTGTTATCTCTGCATGCACTGGGTTGTAGCTTGGTGTGGCTAATTATTGTTCTGTCACTCATCTCTCCCTACTGCTAAGGCTTGGCTTACCATTTGGGCAATATAATCATGACATCGTAAAGAGGTAAAGACAACGTATTTGCTCAAGATCTGCTTCTCTGTTGCTTCACTGTTCTTCTTTGAATTCCATCTGTTGTGCCTTGAATGAGAGTAGCCTGGGATGAATGCAGTTTAATCCTTTGAAAATGTTCCATTAATGATTCAAAAGGCTGCAAACAAGGCTTCACCCCACAAGCTTTGTTGGTTTGGATTACAGGAGTGGAACTGACAAAACTGTCTGTTTAATACAATGGGTGTTGCCCAACAGTGAGCAGGGACCAGCCCTGCACAGTGATTTACTGTGATTGTAGTTTCAGCTGAGCAGGTTAGAGGAGTTGACAAAGGGGCAAAATGTGTTTAGTGCCAGCCCTCTGTTGACTGACTTTAATTCTTTCTGGATTATAAACTTAATACTCTGGAGCTTTTATACAGTCTAATCCACAGCCAGAATATACTGTACGGTATATCATAATAATACTGTGAGTTATTAAGGATGCCAATGATGATGTGCTGTATGCTGTTGTTATATTAACTTTTCTAAACTGTGGTATTCCAATCATCTAATTAATGATACATGTTTATATAACGACAGAATTGTCCGTTTTTTTATGCTTTAAAAAAAAGCTTCCTCCATAGCTGATGTACATATATTTGTATATTTCAGAAAATTTAAGATGATGGTCATGCTCGAAAATAACTTTTTGCATCTTGTATTTCAGATTCTCAGAATACCATCGACCGAAGTACAGCAAATATCTGCGTGTTTTTGCCTTCGCCTACCCGTACCTGTTCGACAACATTCCACTGTTCTACAGGGTAGGGCCGCCGCTCCGGCATCCACACCTTGAGCCTCCACACACTAAAAACATAGGAGCAGTCGTAAAAAAGCGTGATGTGTGCGTTTGTTAAGACGTGTTGTTAAGTACGGGCTGACATGGCCTCGTAATTGGAAAAAAGAAGAACAAAAGAACATCAATGTATAAAGAATAAAGAATGAATAGCTAGGAGCGAACATTACACACTTAATGTTGATGATCTATGGTGTGGCTTTGAGGTGAATACACCTGGTCAATTAGTACATGAAGACAACAATCAGCTGAAATAAATCCCACTTTTGGTGCTAAATATCTGTTCTAACATAAGAGAAACTAATAGTTAGTGGCGAAATGTTCTTGTACTGGATACAAAACCGTATTGAGCACAGGAGTAAAACATCTACAGGAGCACACAGTAAAAATAAAAAGGAGATAAAACATATCCGACAATCCACGGGATCAGATCTTTGATGTGTGATGAGGGCTGATACATGACTTACAGAGACCTTTATTATATCATAAAAAAATGTTGGATTTTATTGAAGGTGAAGTGGTTCAGAGTGCAGCTGTTTTGTGGTGTTTCTGTGAATAATGTGACCGTGCTTTAATCTGTGAAACTTTCTCTGTTTTCATCCTCAGGTGTTTCTGTGTGAAGGGGAAGGTTGTACAGACAACGAGACCAACATCCTCCACTACTACCACATCTCCTTAGCTTTCCTCACAGGCTTCCTGTTCGCCACACATCTACCTGAGCGCCTGGCACCTGGCAGCTTCGACTACATAGGTAAGATGAGATGTGTTGGTCTTGTTGACAGTAACAAAAAATACGCCCTAGGGGTCATTTTTATAATGTATTCTACAGATTAAATGTCCTCAGATGTAATTTGCATTCCAAGCACAGCATTGGCTTACAATTTACCACTTTACAAAAACTGGTCTCAGGTGAAATAAAGAAATGTAAAAACCTGAGAAAACAGAAAAACATTTCAGTGTGAGATCGAGATACCACAGATAATTCAGCACCATCCACACGCCTTCACTGTTTACAAGTAAAAAATCTTAACCAAACCCAAACTTAAAGGCCTTGAGCTAAAACAAGGAGTAACATAAACTTGCAGCATTCTTTGTAAACTATGAAACTTGGATCAGATCTCAGACCGTCGCAAATAAACACTGGATTCACATTAACACTAAAATGAATTCTTGTGTGTTAAACATTGTGAAATTAAAGCTAAAGCATAACCGCAGCCGAAACGCTCCCATTCTGACTAGCCGATTAGTGACTCATTAACTTGAACGACCTCCACTGTGGATAGTGACTGTAACAGCGAGCTCTAACCTGACTCCACTGCTCCCTCTGCAGGTCACAGCCATCAGCTCTTCCACGTGTGCAGCATCTTCGGCACTCACTTCCAGATGAAGGCCATCGAGCAGGACATGGCCATCCGTCGCTCCCGGCTCCTGCAGCACTCCATACCCATCACCTCGGCCAACTCTGCCGGCGTGACGCTGCTCTGTGTGGTGCTGAATCTGATCATCATCGGCCTCTACAGTTTGTCTCTCTTCTCTGGCCCGCTATGCAAAGAAGAGAAATGTGGTAATGGTCCAAAAAAAACCTGGGCCAAGGTCAGACCCTGCTGCTAAACCCCAACCTCAGAACTAACTCCTGAAGAGATCCACCTGGCCATGAGACACAAAGACCTGAAAGGAAAGAGTGAAGTATGGATGCTATAGAAGCATGTTGAAGTGAATGTAACAGTCTGCACTAAACTGACAGTGATATGTAGTGTTCAGACATCACTGTGAGTGCTGTCACAGAAGTGTGGGCGAGCTGAAAATAATGGACGTAGGTTGCACAAACGGATGATGGAAATGTAAGAAAAATGTTTGTTACCATAAAATGTAATGAATCTAAATGTTTCTGAGGAAACTTGTTCCTACAAAAAGCTACAAATGTAGCTGATACGTTAGCTACATTATGGGGCCGTGCTTTGTTTATTTAACTTGTATATACATTCATCAAACTTCATTTTGCTCCGTTAGTCATGTAGATAACTGTAAAATTGAAAATGCTAATTTCACATTACGTTTTAAATCGTAGTGCTGCATTTAGACACAGCGTCTGTTCAATATTTATAATGTGTCATGTTCAGTAAAACCTGTGGGACTGTACAACACACACTAAACCTGTCAAGGCAGAAATGACAGTTATGAGGGCACACAAATGTTTTGCTTGTGGGTTTGAACTGCCAGCGGTGTCACGTTGAGTTACTGTTATTGACAGAAATGGAAGACAGGGCAAACATTTATTTTCATGCGCCCCATATGATTGCTGTTTCTCCATCAGTAGACATGCAACATTGTCCCGTTACTGAAAAACTGAGAATATTTATGCACAATGTTATTTATTATGATTTCTACAATAAAATATTGAGCTAATGTGTCTATGGATCATTCAAATTATATTATAGTTTTTCCTTGTCTTTTTCTATACAGTTTTCCTTTGACCTTCCATTGACCTACATGCTTTGTACTATCACTGTGCTGTGGAGACCTACCAAAGGCAATCTTCAGCACACACATGGACACTGATCGATGGACAGGTTCACTCTTACATTTACACCTGGGGAAAGTCTCCAATCTTCCTAAACATGCAAGATGTTTGGACTCTGGGAGGAAACAAACATGCAAACTCCACAGAGGAAAGTACTCAGTCAGACAAGAAATCGAACCCAGGGCCTTCCTACTTTGATGCTACGCGTCGATCTTTGTATCTCAGGAATTTGGATTTGTTTTATTCAATCAAAACAATTGTGAACACAATAAACACTGTATGGTTCAGGACAAGATGAGAAACAGTTAGCCATAATATTTTTATATAACACATTTCAATGCAGAATAATTAGAAGCTTTGTTTATAAACTCATACTGAGGATGGGGAAAAAATACAGGAAAAATATCATTAAAATTATCTTTCTATCCTCTTTCCTCCCCTAAGCTTCTGGTCTTTGCTACCCATTTAACATTTAATTTAGCTACAATATATAATATTTAGAAAAAAATGAAATTAAAATATGAAAATTCATTAAAGTTAAACCATATACTGTATATCTTTTTTTTAATGACTGCTTGTGTCTCAGCGAAAAATAGAGAGCTCTATAATCTAACCCTAACCCTTATTTAGCAAAGACACTTGACATAGAATATTAAGCATTACAATGGGATATTGTTATTATTTACTGCACATCAACAGTGGTTTATATAACATTCAGGTAATTGTAAATACAAAAATTAAAAAATATATCACACCTACTTTGAAGTATAATCTTATCTGCTTTATACCCACTAGTGTCTCAGAGGTGTGCCGTTTCCTATCTCCACCTCACGAAAGGCAAGGGTAGGGCTTATACCCGGGCCAGGTCTGTCACAGTAACACCGACATATTTGGTTAAATATTTAAACGTTTGTTTTGGCGTGACGTCACAGCTCTGGGGCGGGACTTCCGGGTCTGGGCGGTCTCTGCGCTGTGATTGGCTGATCTTCCAGACGGTTCGACTAGAGGGAATTTTTCAAATCGTGAAGAGGCGGCCGCTGCGTTGACCGAGTGTGCCGGAGACCAGCGACCATGCAGAGACAAGGGTCTGTATTTATCTCTTTTATTAAGCTCCATCTACATTAACACCGCGCTATGCGTTTTAACGTTCATTACGACCCGCTAGCGGTTGTTTTCGCCGCCAGCTTAATAAAAACAAGTGTTTGCATTGTTTGAAAGTAGCCTCAGGCGGCTACGCGGCTGTGCTAGCTCACCTAGAGACATATTAGTGAACGAGAAAGGCAACCTCCTCACACACAGTGTCTCCTAACTCCGTATGTAATCACAGGAATGTATACAAGTTGTATCATACTGGTTATCTGGGTGGCAAGCGGTAGGTTTCGGCTTTTGACCACCAACTTATGTTAGGGAGAAACACCTGAATGAACCTGGCTAGCGCTGTTAGCGTAACCGATCAGCTGAGGCTCAGAGGCCTGGAGGGCAGGTTCAACCTCTCCTATCACTCAGCATTACGCTGTGTCACCAAAAACCATGGAGGACGTTAGATCCTCACCAACTGGAGCTGGGTACTCAAAAGTCATGGGAGTCTGGTGTGTTTCAGTCCATGGTTCGACCAGGGAAGCGGCTCCAGTTTTAAACACAAAAGGCTATTTACACTTATATAATGTGCATCTTGTGACCCGTATATAGACAGATGGCACTTGAACACTTGAGGAAGTTTCTTCAGAGAAATATATTTAGTACAGCTGCTGTGGTGTATAACTAACAGCAATACATTTTCAGTGAGCCTTGTTTATTCCATCTGTGAGATATTTTAGCAAAGGATCATGGACTTGATACAACTTGAACTTTCACAATTTTATAGTTTTCTTACCTATAATAGTCAGATTAGTTAGCACTTCCTTTAATTTACATTGAACGTTCAATTGGTGTGAAAGAGGTAGTAAAGGTTGTGCTCATTGTAACAATTAGTTAAGGTGAACACTAGTCCTTTTGAAGTCCTAGATCGAATTCTTTTAGCCGCCTTATGTGTCAAAGTTGAGTGTCGGTAGTGCTGAATGTGAATTGTCGGGATTATTAATGTGTATAACACGTCACATGCATCTTTTCATTGCTGCGTTACTTTGTGTCTTACAGCAAAGGAAAGACTCCTCGGAGACCTGGTGCAAAAAAGTCACCACACATAGACAAAGATCCCGTTGGCGTGAGTGAATTATCTATTCATTATTACAGAACAGTGTTTATCTGGGATTCCCCTGAAATGTCCAGCATACTATCAACATGACTCTGCTGCCTCAAAAAACACACATTTATACTGGGAAGGACTTGTTTCATTTTGATTATTCTTGTTCACAACGTTTCAACATACCCACAATGTCTGCTTCAACTACAATCTAGAACCCAATTCCACGAGGTTGGTCTCTGTTAGCTTACGCTATCCTTAATCCTTGACCCAGCTGTGTGTTTGACAATGCAGACAATCCCTTCACCCCTGCCTGTGAGCAACAGAGCTCCTCCATAAGGCAGGTGTATTAGCAACATTCTGCTAATCTGTTTTACTCGCCATATTACTGTGGAAATGAGGGTTGGCTCTGAAACACAGATTTTATGAAATACCTTAAGAACTGCATTAAACCCAGATATTTTGCGGCCTCCATCTAAATCTAAAATGCACTGGATTGTGTCATTGCAGGTGTACTGTCGTATACGTCCACTCGGAGCAGGAGATGAAGAATCTTGTGTTGAGATGATCAGCAGCTCCATCATTCAGATTCACCCTCCTGATGGCCTCAAAGTGAACCGCAATGGGGAATACAAAGAGGTGTGTGTGGTGTTGACCCTGGTTTGGAGTTTACTAGAGCATGTGAAGGAACTAGTTTCTTATTCTCGCTCCTGCTATCTCAGGAGCTATTTCCTAAACCTGTTGGTAAACGATGAAGTGTTACTTGAGGAAAAGCTTTCAAGTTTAAAGTCAACACAAGACTGTAGGCATTGTAGGTTGAATAAATGATGGTAGTGAAAATATCGGCCCTTATCATCCATACTCACATTCACACACGTTTTTCTTTTTTGCTATCCTCCAGACACAGTACACCTTTAAAAAAGTATTTGGTATTAATACAACCCAAATGGAGCTGTTTGAGGACGTTGCCAGGCCACTGGTAGAAGATCTCATTCACTGTAAGAATGGTAAGTTAAGTGAAGTATATGGCGTCCACTGTAGACCTGCTCGAGTCCCTTCTTGAGGTAGACGAACAGAAAACCAGATGGAATCACTTTTTATATCCGATTGTCCTATGAATACGGCTGTTGTGTCACTGGCTGACTCTCAAACATCTTCAACAGGTCTGCTGTTTACATATGGTGTTACTGGGAGCGGTAAGACCTACACCATGACCGGCTCACCTGGGGAAGGTGGACTCCTCCCACGCGCTCTCGACATGCTCTTCAACAGCATCAGCCCCTTTCAGGCCAAAAGATATGTAAGCACCTCATTCATTCTTTCTTTTTTGTTTGCTAATAACAGGAGTAATGCTTTGATGAGAGCCGGGCGTTAACTTTGAAAGTTTTACCTCTTCGCCAGGTGTTTAAACCAGATGAAAAGAACGGGATGGAGGTCCAGAGCCAAGTCGATGCTCTCCTGGAGAGACAGAAACGAGACAGTCAGCCGACGGTGCCCAGAACGCCGTCCTCCAGGTAGCGACGAGTAGAGTGTTTCACATTGTACTTGATTTCAATGGAGGAGATTCATTTCTATTGACATTTGAACAAGAGTCCCAGTTTCATGGCCTGATCGTTCTGCGTGAGTGCCAGAATTATTTCCTGTGCTTTTCTTTTCCTCACTTTGCCTTTTTCTGAAAGGAGTTTAAAGTGTTTAAAGTGTGGCTCTAGCAACAGCCAGGACAGGAGACATGTTTATGACACGTTTTCAGTCTGCCTTGTGCTTGTAAAATGTGACTCCTCTGGAAGGATTTTGAGCAATAACAGACAGTCACTATTACAAATTTCGGTGACAAATGTCCTCGTTGAAGGTCATCCTCATCGTGACGCCTGCAATGGTTGTTTTCTCTTTCAGACAAAAGGTTGAGCCAGAGTTTGCTGACATGATCAGCTCCCAGGAGGCCTGTAAGTCAGACAACGTGGACGAAGACTGCTGTTACAGCGTCTTCGTCTCGTACATCGAGGTCTACAACAACTACATCTATGACCTCCTCGAAGACGCTCCGTTTGACCCAATCAGGCCAAAGTAAGTTACCGGGTGTCGTTTGTAGGATGGACGACTTAATAAACGTAGTGACACACTTGTACACAACTCATACACATTGCATTCTAGTCTTTAGGCACCAATGTGCAACTATAGCACAGCACACATCCACTGGTAGTTGTTTGCAGTTGTTTTTATGTTGTTGAGATGCACGTTTTAAAAGAAATCCTGTGTTTGTCAGGTGGCTGGGTGGAGGTACGCCTGTACGGAACAATGAGTTCATGTACGTGCCCAGTAAAAGCACATTACACAGCACTGCTCATAGTGGCAACCTGGCTGTAGCTGGTCATTACTGCATTCTCATAGCCGTCTGTGTTACCTAGGGCATCACTGCATTTCCATCCCATTAATTCCAGTCCCTGTAAATGGCTTACTAGCTTCTATGTGCTTCTGGTGGCTGTCCCCCCTCCGAGGTTTATGCCATTAGCGTCCCGACCCTGAATGGCTCCAGCTTGTGTGCTGTCCCAGAGTGCATGTGTCTGTATGTCTGAATGTGTGTGCCCACCCCCCCGTTGATTCTACCAATGATAACACAGTAGTCTGTGCCCCGTGTCTCACTAAAGCCAAGCTTTTTGTTGCATGTCTGGCGTGTATTGATTCTTTACAACACGACTCATTCTAGACCGCCTCAGTCAAAGATTCTGCGTGAAGACCAGAATCATAACATGTACGTGGCCGGCTGCACAGAGGTGGAGGTCAAGTCCACGGAGGAGGCTTTTGAAGTCTTCTGGAAGGGTGAGCGTACACAACACGTTTGTATCGTCTCATACTAGAACCACGAGGAGAGTCCTGACCTTCATGAGATATGGAGGAGGTTTCCCCCCTGTTGTCACAGGGTGTGTTAATGGTGCTGGGTTTGATCTCTAGGGCAAAAGAAGAGGAGGATCGCCAACACGCAACTCAACCGCGAGTCCAGTCGCTCCCACAGCGTGTTCACGGTGAAGCTGGCCCAGGCCCCGCTCGACGCAGACGGGGACCACATCCTGCAGGTGGTGCACGGTTCAGAGCGCTCGCTCAGACTTCTTACACATTGTTTAAAACAGCAAAACCAGAAACACTTTAATTAGTACGGAGAACGCCTGACTTCTCTGAGGATACATGATTCAATGTGGTGGCATTGAAGGTCACCCCAGGCCTAGAGGCACCAGTCTCTGTCATAGATTAAGATCAACTGCAGCTGATGCTCAGAGTCTATTTCCTACCTCCAGGACAAAAACCAGGTGAATGTGAGCCAGCTGTGCCTGGTGGACCTGGCGGGCAGCGAGCGCACCAGCAGAACCAAAGCCGAGGGAAGCCGCCTCCGTGAAGCAGGTCGGCCCATCTCCTAGTATCAGAGTTCTCTGTGTCGAGTCTCCGCAGGTCTTCAGTGTTTCAGTGACGTCTGTTTGGACACCAACAGTCTGTCTGTCTGTGTAATACACAGGTAACATAAACCAGTCCTTGATGACTCTGCGGACATGTATGGAAGTGCTGCGGGAAAACCAGATGTGTGGAACCAATAAGGTTGGTGTTTGTCTCTATCATCTTTTAATTAATGCTCGCATTGTTAATCCTCTGTCCTCTCTGTAAGAATGGATGTCTCTCTCAGTTCAGTTTCACAGAGACTTTGTTTTCTTCCAGATGGTTCCGTACAGGGACTCTAAAGTGACGCATCTGTTCAAAAACTACTTTGACGGCGAGGGAAAAGTCAGAATGATCGTGTGTGTCAACCCAAAGGCGGACGATTACGACGAAACCATGGTGAGATGTTGTAGGCGGCCTGACGGCTGATTTCCTCAGAGGGAAGGTGTCTGCGTTCTCATGGCCCGTCACCGTTTGCCTGTCTGTGCTGCAGCTGGTCATGCGCTTCGCTGAGATGACCCAGGAGGTGGAGGTGGCTCGTCCGGTCGACCGGCCCATCTGTGGCCTGGCCGCTGGACGCCGGCAGAGGAACCAGGCCTTCAGGGACGAGCTGGCACGCCGGCTGGAAGAGAGAGGAGGCCCCACCAACGCCGGTGAGTCTCCCCGCAGCCTGCGCTGCCTCTTCGTCTCGTGCCACTTTGACCAAAGCGAACTGAAACGAACGGACCTGTCGCCCCCCAGTGGACGATGCAGGTCTGCTGGGCCAGCTGATGGAGAGCCTTCCTCCCCTGCCTCCCTGCGAGCTGGTGGACCCCACCGACGACCAGACGCTGCCGCGCCTCATCGAGGTGCTGGAGAGGAGGCACCGCATCCGTCAGATGATGAAGGAGGAGTTCAACAAGACAGGTGCAGCCCATTCTCTCCACCCCGCTAACCGTCTGATGTTAGAGTCACTAAGGAGTTGTTGGGTTTATGGAGTGAAGCAGCAGTGGTTATTTATTGAAGCTCATCTTCCTTCTAGCCTGGCAGATATCGATGGATTACAAGTGGAGGATGTTTTGTTTGTGTCACTGAATGTTTTCCTCTGTCCTCCGTTTCTTCCCCTCACACAGCCAACACACTGATGTCCATGCTCCAGCAGTTTGAGGGTCAGGTCAACGCCAAGGAGACCTTCCTCCACGAGCAGCGAACCAAGCTCAGCGACAAAGACAAGGTCATCACCAACCAGAAGATGGAGATCGACCGGCTGGAGAAGAAATCCAAGACGCTGGAATACAAGGTGCCGTCTCCTTTCCTTTAGTTTCTTACAAGATCAATAACGGCATTAAAACCTGAGAACCCTAACCCCCCCCCCCCCTCCTCCTCCTCCTCCTCCTCCTCCTCCACAGATCGACATCCTGCAGAAGACCACGAACATGTACGAGCAGGACAAGCGGTCTCTGGAGCAGGAGCTGGAGACCCGGGAGCAGCGGCTGCAGAGGGAGCTGTCAGAGAGGAGGCGCATGGAGCAGCGCATGCAGGGCATGGTGTCAGACACCAAGCACAAGTGGGAGAAGGAGTGTGTAAGTTACACCTCCACACGTCTAGACACATTCCTTGTTACTGTGGAGGAGCCAGGCTAGAGAAACTTTATCCAAGAACCAGTTTCCACTTGTGTGAAAGACACAAAATGACACTTGAAAGCCACAAAACCTCCAAGAATTTTGTCACCTAGGATTACATTTGTGTTTTTGTTTGTTTGTTTGTCTGATTAGGAGCGCAGAGTGAACGCCAAGCAGCTGGAGATGCAGAACAAGCTGTGGGTGAAGGACGAGAAGCTGAAACAGCTCAAGGCGATAGTGACGGAGAGCAGCGGCGGCGCCCCCGGCGGCAGCTGTCCGCCCGAGCGGCCCGAGAAACCCGACCGGCCCTCGAGGGAGAGGGACCGCCTCCCCGCCCAGAAGAGGAGGTCCGCCTCGCCCTCGCCGCTCCCGGTGAGTAGTGGCCCGTCTTTCCGTCCGCTCCATTTCATCCCCGTCCGTCATTGATGTGTACTGACCGTGGGGAACTGTGCATGACTGTGTGATTATGGAGCTGTGATTGTGGACCTGCTAATTGTACCCGGCAGCTTGTCTCTCTCGTACTGCCCTGTCGTGTGTTGTTGGACGGCACAAGCCATTAACCTCCACAATGCTCCGCCCCTTCTCCCCGTCACTTTCCAGGACTTGAGCCAGCCTCCCGCCCTCCACAGTCGAGCTAACGTTAGGACAGTTCAGGAGCGTTACCCCACCTCCACGTCCACCCCCACCCTCTCCTCCTCCTCCTCCTCCTCCTCCTCCCCCCCCACTTCAGTGCAGCGCTCAGTAGCCTCCTGCATCTCCGACTGGGAGCAGAAGTTTCCAGTAGACTCTGTCAGCCAGGCTAGGACCCCGGGGACTCCTCAGTGCTCGGGCCGGAGTCAGGCTCCACACCCCGGCACCAGCAGCGTGGGCCGCAGGAGGGGCCAGCGCTGGGCCCCCGACCCCGAGGGCCCCGCCAACACTCTCGTCTATGGGCTAGACCTAGAGGCACGCTCAAGGGTCAGTGAGTTAGAGGCTAAGAGTTGTAGCGTGTCTGTAGTTCCTCCTGTGTGACCTTGTAGTTTCAGCCTCGCCTCGGGGTGTGAAACTGCAATGTCATCAGTAGCCTGTGTAGAAACGCATCAAATAGAAGCACTGCATCGTGGTAGGCTGGAGGACCTCTCCTCCAGACTGCAGGACGCTCTGTCCTCTCGTGCTTGTGAAATGCTCCTGATTGCATCTTGAGTCCCGTTGGTAGTGAAGTGCTGTTTTCAGCTCCGTCCGTTCTGCTTGTTCCTCGCCATCTCAGCAGCATCGCAGTCATAGCAGACCAATGCACAATGTCGCATGTAAGGGAAAAAAACACCTCAAAATGCATCAATAATCAGAGAAATCCGGTAACTTGGCTAGTTTCCACTCTTCGTGTCTTTACTATTTACCATTATCAAACCTCTGGGGTCGAATTCTGTTTTGGATCGCGTACGAGTGTAAAAATGGACGTCGACCTGGTGGGGAGCAGATGCTCTGAGAGTGAGCCACCTAATGGAAACCTGCTGTCGCGTCCAGAGGAGAAGCTCCTGGCTTCTTCAGACCCGTGCACATGTGCAACCGCTTGGTCTCCGAGTTGTTCCGTGTCGCCAAGTCGTAGTTTCCACCGACCGGCTCGCGGACGTCTGGATTGCTGCCGAACTCTGCCCCGGCAGCAAGTCATTCAGACTGGCTGTGGGGCTGTGGTGGTGGCGGCCATGCAGACGTGAGGTCTCCTCGCTGTGAGGCCGGCCCGTAGACACTTGAGCCAGGGTCATGAGGATGTTACGGGGCGCTCGGTCCCCTGTGCCTGCAGAACACATCCTGAAGCGCTGGAACGCCTGTCCGCTCCGCTTCACACCCGCACGCGCTCCTGACTGCATGCTGCACGTTAGCGCCTCCACCTGCATGCTGTCACTGCACAATATATTGCTGGAAGGGCCGAACGTAATGAGCGACCAGAGGAATAGCCCCCCCCCCCTCTCCTTTCAAAAGCCTTTCTAATTGGACCCCCCCTGCTCCTCCCAGCTCCCTGGACTTCCAGCAGTATATCTACCATGAGTTCATCTTAACACCCTCTAACCGTAGACCTTCACCACTAACCCTGAGAGACGGCGAGCGGCCCCCACCTGGTGTCACATGTGAATAACTTCCTGTTTTGTCTTTCCACCCTCTCGACCCCGCCCCCCCCCTGGGATCACCAGAAGGCTCCTCCGGTCCGTCCAATGCACAGGCGCTCACACTCTGCGGGTGGGGAGAAATGGGTAGACCACAAACCGGCCACTAATTTGGACCTAGACACTGTCATGCAGCCAATCTTACCCAATGCGATCACGGTGTCGACCCCCAACGAGAAAGCTCTGTCTAAGTGCCACAAGTACGTGCTTAGACACCAGGAGCTAGCCTCCGACGGGGAGATCGAGACCAGACTGATCAAGGTAAAACGAGAACCACTGCTCAATCTGAGGCTTTAATCTCACCGTCAATCACGTTTTGTTGATTCTTTCTTTTTGTTTGTGTTTTACTATCCCGGGGACGTCATTGTCTCTTTGCCTATAGATGATGTTTTTTGTGTGCGAGTTTCATTGTTGTTTTGTGAACCGTCCCCCAGGGCGACGTCTTTAAGACCAGAGGAGGGGGACAGGCTGTGCAGTTCACCGACATCGAGACACTAAAGCAAGAGCTTCCCACGGCACCGAGGTACTGCATCAGAGCATCATGTTCGGATGTGTGTGTGTGTGTGTGTGTGTAATGCAGGCTTGACCTGTCAATCACCGACTCAAAGCAAAGTTGGAGTGTATTCAATAGCGTCAGGTCATGTTATGTCTTTAAACACACAGTTAGGGTTCAGTTTTTATATCTGAATAGCTGCAACCAATACTTCAGCCTAACAAAACAGTGCGTTTATAGGAGCCTTGCATCTGTCTCTTCCAGTTACAGAAACTGCTCGACACCTTCAGTAGCGATGTGTACGTCTCTGCCGTGGTGTTTATCAAGGCAGCCTTAATTAATGAGCTTGTTAGGTTGCAGTGAACATAGCACATGCTTGCCATTTCCAGCTGCGTCTATTTTAAGTCAGAACAACAAGATGGGTCTGAAACTGGAGAGGTGCTCCTGTTTTCTCCAGAGAAGTGACACCTTTATGTTTGTGTTTCTCTGTCTTTCCCCAGCCGTAAAAGGCGATCGGGTTCTGGAGAACCAGCTCAAGTGGAGGACATAGAGAACAGGGTAAGCTAAGTCCTAATCATGCGGGTAATGGATCAGCGAATATTAAGTAGTTCTGGTCACACCCTCGGGTCGTTTCGGAGGACGGCCGATGTGCGATTCATGCAGCGTGCGTCTTATTGAGGGCACGCTCAAACCTCTCTCTCTCCCTCTCTCTCTCTCTCCTCCACCCCCCCATTAGGCTCCAGTGGCCAGCACGAGCCGCGGCTATCAGAAGTAAGTGACTCAAAGCCTCTGTGTGTCTCTGTCTCTGTGTGTCTCCGTCTCTCTTTCAGTGTTTCACACCTGTGCTCTCTGTCCCCCTCTGCTCCAGGCGCAGGAAGCCTTAACTCGCTGTACATACGAGGACGGTGCCTGAGCGAAGGGACCGCAGTGTAAACTATGCATCTTTGAGTCGAGGATTTTTTTTAAATATATATATATATATATATATATATATATTATCAGTAATAAGTAGGGCACAGTTATTACAAGCACCCGATAATAGCCAGAATGACATAGAGCAGACAGTGGAGCGTGTCGATTATAACCTGCTGGATTAGTGTGCTTCTCTATTCTTGCTGGAAGTGTTTCTTGAAGGTATTTGCATATTGAGTACGACACTATGACCATTCAGCAATAAATGTACATGTTTTCTTCCTGTCTTTCTGCCCATTACTGCTACCCAAAGAGTGGAATATTTGAGCTTTTTTCTTTCTCTTTTGTTTTTTACCCTCCCTCCCGACAGAGTTTGGTGTCAGTTGTAGTGTTTTTCGTGAATCTGGCTCCCCGGAGAAAAAAATGACGAGACCGCGTTTGTGATAAAGGACAAAGTGTGTGTGGCACATTAACTGTAAAGACAGACGTGCTCAGGAGGTTTTGCTCACCACCATCCCTGGATCACTGTAAATATCATGTAGTGATGCTTTGTTTTTTTTCTTTTTATGTCTGTTTACTGAAGCAACTCCTGGAATATAGAGCACATGCTTTTTTTTTGGTGTCATTAAATTTATATGAACACAATGTTTTGTGGACTGATTTCTTCATCTGGGGGGACACACAAAGGCTGAAAGATAACATAGAAAGGCTGCAGAGCTTGAACCAAGCTTTGGAAGATTCTCCATGTAACTGTGTAGGAGAATGTAGTTCATTTAACCTTGAATTGAGTTGTTTTAGAGGCTGTTAATCTTAATGGCATTTCACTTCATCTCAATATGTCCAGTGAAGAGGGACCACAAGGCCAGAAGTCAAACACGCGTCCTGTGAGAGCCACAACGAGCCACTCAGCCCGATCCAAAGGCAGCTTTAAGCCTGCCTCCCTGACAAGTAGACACTTTATCACTGTTTGTGCAACATTTCTGGCCCGTCAACAGGTGAGAAATGTGAACCCAAGCTACACAAACGTGCGGAGACGCACACTGGCGAGTCTGTATTTCCCTCACCTCGGCTGAAATCCTGCGGACCGGATCTCTGCAATCTGCTCGTGTGAAATTCCACCGACTTGGTGCAAATGCTTCGAGGAAGCCTCGGCGGAAAGGAGGCGACAAATTGATGGATTCCTGCAGCTTGAGCAATATGATGCATCCAATTTAAGGCTTGAATTCTAATTGACTCCATATTAGTGAATCTGTAAACAGAAACCTCTATGTCAGTGTGAGAGGCTACTGGCACATTATAGATGTTCTTCATAGAGCAGTATAGTGTATATATGCTTTGAGTACCATCAGTTGAATACTGCATCCACACCTGTGCTGTCAAAAGTATACACATGTATTACTCAAGTAGAAGTATAGATACTGGGGTTTAGAAATACTTCAGTAGAAGCTGAAGCTTTCAGTAAAAAGTATACTTGTTTCTAAACTACTTCAAGTATAAATGTAAAACTAATGAAAAGGGGAAAAAATGCCATTAAGGACCAAAGAGCAGCCTGTAGTGCACTATATTTCATATATATGTATGTGTATAACCACATATGTGTACTACTGACCATTAACGTGTGTTTGGAGCAGAAGATATGATGACTAGTCGCCTATAAGTATTGTAATGGTGTAAAAAGTCATACCCCAGAAGCATGTTATCAATAGCCTTTATTGACCAATGATTCATCAAAAAACAAGTTAGAGACGAGTACAGACAAACACTTGACTTCTACTTCTACTCCTCACATTTATAGATGGAGAGAGCAGAAAGTACAGATAACTGTGTGAAAACGTAAAGGAGTATAAGTAAAAAGTACTTGTACTTACTTGACCCCTCTGACCCACACACACACTGACTAGGTGAGGACTTGTACTTTATGATGTGAACAGCAGGTGGAACTAAACGCCTATAAAACCCGCTGGCCTTTGAGCGGCTAGTTGGAGCCACTGAGCTCGAGATGTGCTTAATCGCCTTCTCTATCTGCAAGTTTCCTTCCAGACCTTGAAGCAGCTAATGTAAAGTGACTCCGGAGTCATAATACAATTACTGCGAGGCGTAATGCAGCCTTAACACGGTCGCTTGCTTCTTTATCCGAGATGCCTGGCTGCCTCGTCGCTAGCGTCTAGCAGCGTGTGCCTGGACAACCAGGCGGACGAGGTCACAGGCTTTTTTTTCCTGAACTGCTTTTCTTTTTTTCTTTTTCCCCCACTGGGATGATGAGCTGTCATTAATGCGCGGCTAAGATTGAAATGGCCGCGTCGTTTTCACTTCACAGCAAATGAAGCTGAAGAGAGAGGGGGAGGGAGAGAGGGAGAGAGAGCGAGGGAGAGAGAGAGGGGGAGAGCGAGGTAATGGCCAATGTGCACTTGGCTAATTGACTATGGAAGGCAATTACGTGAGCGGCGCCCGACTGATCAAATACGAGCTGGGGGTGTTTTTATAGTCGGTTTGAAGAGACGAGCTGCCTCCTCACTTAGATGTCCTGCATCCCCCCCTCCATCCCCCCACCCCCTCCCGACAGGTGACAGGTACCCTCATCCATCTGTCATGAGACTTCCAGGCTTTATCTAGGTGTGGAGAAAGAGATTTACATGTGAGATTCTATTCCTAAAATGGTGAGGATGATGTTTTTTATGTTTCTCAGACTGAAATCAGAATCAGAGGGAAATGCATATACAGCTCTACCTCGATCACCTTCTGAGAACATTAGATGCTGTGGGGTTGGATGAAAAAGCATGTGCATGGTTTCAGAGCTACTTAGCTGAAATTGGGCACACTCCCTCCACTCGCACAGTGTAGGACCTTAATCACAGATAATTGTGTTTCTGATCATTTTAATTTCTCTGTTTTTTTGTGTGTTTTTTCTTGTTTTTAATGTTGAAAATGAGGATAACCTCAGTGTCTCTGGAGAAAAATAACAACACGACTAAAAGCTGAAATACATAGGATGGAAAATGTAGTGTGGTACTAACCAAAATGTCTGCACGATCATGTTGTTTTGTTCTATTTCATAGTGACCTGTAAATGCGGAGCTGCTGTACATCTGTTCCCAGCCACAGATGTACATGCTCACGTAGAAGAAAGTTTTTGCTAAGCTAAGCTAAAATCAGGCAAGTCTGCAAGTTGTGCAAAACTCCCACGCTTAAAACCTGTTGTTAAAGGCGTCAGAGGCGTATCTGATGAAACCAATCCTCGATGTTAGCGTCGCATGGATGAAGTCCAGCGTGCTTTACTGTTGGCCCAGTTTATAAACCACAACAGCAACTGTCTAAAACGAAACATGAGGACGTCTTCAGAGTCTGTTTGACAGAGCTGCCTGTCCAGACTGGAGACAGAGACTGGACGTAGAGCACGCTTGATAAATCTTTTCTCACAGCACGCTAACAACAGGGCTTTAGACACAATCGATGGAGCGTGTGGCACGTCTGATCCATCTCTCCAGGTTGTTTTTTTGCTTTTGTCGTTATTGTCCGTGGTGATGCCAGTCCAGCCCGGAGGCCGGACCGGTCGGAGCCCCTGCTGGAGGCGGTGGGAAGCGACTTGTCCAGCCAATCTCAACCCCGGTGTCTCCAGGCCCGCCTGTGAAAATATTGACGTTCCTCGCCCGCCTGTTTAACTAGTCTGGCTTAAAGCAGTGCCGGAGCAAACAGCCGCCTGACAGCGGCGCTTTTCTAAATGGCTTCTTTAACTCAAACACAGGCTAATGGCTGCTTAAACACGGCTCCTCTTATCCGCTCTGGACTTTTGTGTTTGCTTTGGTACGTTGTATTAGATCGGTCACCTTCTTGTGTACCGCTGAGTGTGAAAGTGAGCGATTACAAAACACTGTTTGATGCTTTTACTTCCTGGTGTATGACAAACATAATGATATGGACAGTGCTTGCAGGGGTTGGTCAGCTTGTGCACACACACACACACACACACACACACACACACACACACACACATACAGCAAGACATGTGGATGTGCCAGTCAACCTAATAAAGGTCATAAAAGACAACAAAGAAATAATGAAAACAATGGATACATCCACATTCTCTGCTTCTCTGACCTTAATAGTAAGATAAGTAATACTATTTCCATCATGTTATATGCATTTCCATATTCCACATATTTACATTCTATTAGATATTATCACATGTGATTATACGCCCTTTCAGTCTGCCTCCATTATTCCAAGTCAAGCATCCACCGAGGCAACCTTGCACACGTGAGTCATGACAATCAACTTGAGAATATTTACTTATTACAAGTTCATACTCGACCGAGACCTGAAACTACTGCAGAAAACTCAAAATATTTCCCAGTGCAGGGGAACAAGGAGGTGAACATTGTAATGGGAGCCCTGGTTGGAAGGAGGGAGGAGAAAAGGAGAGGAGAAAAGAAGAAAAGATGTTGAACCTGGCCCAAGTTGTTCTACTGTGACACTATGTGGCAGTATCAAAGGTGGCTGGTCAAATGAGAACGAGAGCACATTCCTGGGAGATTACTCTGTAACGTGCGCAGCATAGTGCTGCTGTTTACTCTGCAATCATGTCAACGCGGGGTAAAACGATCTGCGCCGCGATAACGCGCCTTTGTGAGATCCTCACATCGTGGGTCATGTTTCATCTGCTCGCCACTTGCAGCAACATGCCCGCACTAATCCTGCCTCCCGTTGTTGGTAAATGCTCGAAGATTTCAATTTGAGCGCTCACTTAGAGGAAGAGGGGGTGGGGTGGGTGGGGGAGGGGGGGCTAAAGATTTGCAGATTGCATCCCGTCTTGTCAGCCGTGCTGTGTTGTGTTTTTAGCTTCCTCTGGCGAGGCTGCTCGAGGTGGCCCCGGCTGATAGGTGCTCCATTGTTCTGCAGTGATAAGAGACGTTTGGGACGTTTTTTTCTCAGGGCTTTTTTTTTTTTCTTTCATCCGGCTCGATGCGGTGTAGACTAAACCGGCCCGAGAAGAGGATATGCTTATCAGTCGCCACTGCGGACGCATTTAATGAAGGCCGGTTTCCCACAGAATCAAATCAACTGATCGGCCTTAGACTTGCTGCCGAGACGGGCAGTGGTTATAGCTGGGCTGAATCTCCAGAGAGGTAATTGCGAGTCCTGCCGGAGCGATGCAAATGCGATAGCTGGTTTGTTTGTGCGTCTGCTCAGAGGATCACGGTGGTCGTGGTTTGAGGCTGTACGCCTCTTGAACTTTGCTGGAGGAATGGAACCGGCTCCTGCACCGCTTCCAAAAGGCCCCCCCTCCCCTCTCTCTAGCTGTATTTTGATATTAGCGGAGAGAGCTGCATAACTTACCTTGCAAGACAGCTGGATTTGCAAGATTTCACCAGAGAATAAAAGCCGGGAATTCATCTTGCCAGACTTGTGGCTGAACCACAGTGGTTTGGATCAATCAGTCCTATTAGGAGCTGGCAGCTGTGGGCGTGATGACAATGGCAGCTCCTGGGAGCACTCCCAGCATGAGTGCTCCTCCAGCATCACGTCCACCAGACTGGAGACTATTTCTTCATTGGAAGAATAACAAAAACAATACCGTAGACTATTCTTTGAGAAAAATATAGTCTCGCTCCCGCTCTCCCCTTTACTCTATTACCCCCGTTTCCAGCAAAGTGGCTCCAGTGCTGGTTTGGAGCTGGACTATGCGTTTGTACTTTTACATTATTAAGTGATTAAAAATACAGAAGCAGAAATGTCTCTTCAAAAAAACATGTTTATTCACATGAAAACAAGCGAAGAGGAAAAGCACCAGTACCACGGTAGTGGTCTAGCTATAGCTCTACGTAACAAACCACATGGTGTGTCAAGTCACTGTCCCCAGATTTCCTGTAGATGGTCGTTTTGGTTGTCTGTTGATGACTACGAGGTTTCTGTTTCACGTTGTAATCATAGTCACCAAACCACTCGTTCTCAGTGGACGAGGACAGGGTGGACACTCTGACAATGTGGTGGGATCAATTGGGCCTGAGTCATCGAGCATTTCTATGGGGGATTCATGTGCCTCACTTCCAGTCTAAAGTACCTGGAGACCTCTCTGAGCACGTCACTTATCTTAGCTCATCTGGGACACAGTCAGATAACGGGGCCTTCCTTTCAGTCATTGTGGTTGTCACTTCTGCACCACCTGACACCACTCACTCGTACTTTTCCCACAGATGGAAACACAGTTGTCACTTTTGGTCCGACGACTTCCTGTTCTGATATGAGTCAGTTGAGCACTCTTTATATCTAGATTGCTCTTGCGATCCATGCCCCCAGATCAGAATCTGAACTGGGCCCACTCTGCATTTTGAGATGCACCTCACACCACAACACAATGTTGTTTTCCTCTTTTACATGCACGTTTTCCTGCTTTGTCCTATAATTTGCCATGTGTCCAATCGTGTGTGTGCATATAGTTGTGTCACTCGCTAAGATAAAGCTTTACATATGCAGCCTATGACCCCCCCCCCACCCCTGCCCTTCTCATATATTCCTTTACAGTATGAAAGTTGCAGGCAGGACCTCTTCTGCAAATGTTAGCCACTGTTGGTTGGGGCTGTTTACATGCTTCGCCTGTTGATCTCGCTAAAAGCTTCTCACACTCCCTTAACACACACACACACACACACACACTAAACACGAGTGTGTGTACCCAGTCTGAATACACACATTAATAACAACTGCAATGCCGTTCTTTGTCGAGTGCTTTCACAGGTTCAACATTGACCTTAGTGTTTAATCTTCCTGCACAAACGACCGTCACTTGATATGCAAACAAATCTTTTGTCACTGTCAGCCAACTCCCATGTTTCTTTGAGAAGGCAACACGAGGACAAAGCCGACTGTTCTGCGGTCTGAGATAATCACGGTATTAAAGCCAATAAAATTTGTACTCACATTTGTTGCAGTTAGCTTAAGCGCAGGCTAAGAACAGGTCAATGGCTAAACGAGTCCATGAGTCATGTCCATTCACGCTCACATTCAGCCATTCAGTCGTCACTTGTATTCACAGTGACTTACACAGTAGAATGGCATTCGGGCTGCACTGAGAGACCTTCATGCAACAATATATGACTGCCACTCTAGATTCATGAGACTTCTGAAGGATGAGAGTGCGGTATTGTAAGTACTGGCACGAGTGGCGAGTTGAAGCATATGACGAGAGGTGAGGACAAGGTGCTTGAAATGTTCTCCAAGAAACATTACACATTTTTCTGTTTCCCGTTTCAATGATTCTGTTTTTTGTCCTTTTCTTTTTCTTGTATCCTGTTTTCTACTCCCCATTTCGAACTAGGTCTGCGGTTGCGGTTGAGCCTGCAGGTGATGTTGGAAACTTTGCAGTGAGAACACCCTCTCCCACTTCCTGCCTGAAGAGTGGCCACGCACATGAAAGGCACGAGCAGAATGAGAGGCTCACAGAGGAGCACTTGTGAGGCGGAGAAAACCCCTCTGGGTTTCAGCATGTTGTTGGCAGCATTTACATCTCTCTCTCTCTCTCTCTCTCTCTCTCTCTCTTATGTAGATTTGCCTGTCTGTCACAATACCTGCATAGTCTGCCCAGGTGTCAGAACACAAGGGACTCAGAAAGCATCCACAGTCTCAGTATGTGCCTGTGATACACATCTAAAAAAACATAGAGTTAAACCTGTAGGTGAATCAAGAGGCTTTATCGTTTAATTATTTCAACCTGAACTGAACACAACCTGCCTGTGTTATCAGATGCCGCCACAGGATGTCACTGTGGTCCGCTTGTTGCAGCGTTTCCTCTCTCCATCCTTCCGCCCCCCCCTCCTCCAAACTGTTGACTCTGTTTCCAATAAGAAACAGATGGGAGACCTTTGCTGCGGGCTACTGCCAAATGGAGGAAATTCTCATTACAACGTCTGCAAGCTCTGTTTATTCTCTCCGAGCTTCACCTCCACCCCTCGCACCCTTTTTGCCATCTGATGTGTTCAACACTTGTTTCCGATGCAGACGTGTCATTTTGATATGCCTTGTTTTGCTGATTGCGGGATATTTATCATCTTTAGCGCAAAATGGGAAACAGACATCAGGCATCGCTTTTCCGCGGGGCTGCAGCTCACAGTGACATGTTCACTTCCCCATGCAAGCTGTGCTGTTGCCGTCCTGTGAAAACCTTGTAAATCCAAACCACTGACTTCACATGATCCAAGAAAGCAAAGCTTGTTTTCATCTTCATGACGCTGCTACATGCGTTGCACAATCCGACTGTAAAATCAATGATGCATAGCGGAAATAAGAAAAGACTAAATTTATTTCTTATGGAACCCCAGAGGGACACTTCTTTTTTTTTACTCTAGACAAACTTCAAGCTTCCAACTCCATTTGGACTGTTCAAGTGAACAGGGCGGAAGAGGTTGCAAGTGGAGACGTTTCTCATATTCGTTTTTTTTTTTTTCCAGTCAATTTTGTAATATAATGGTGTCTGCTGGAGCCAGTCTCCAGTGCACAAAGGGCAAAGGCAGGGAGTACACCCTGAGCAGGTGTTGCCTGTCCATTCACACTCATACTCACATCTAGGGGCAATTTAGAGTCTCCAATAGACCTAAACATGCATGTTTTTGGACCACAGGAGTGCAGACACAGGGGTCTGATTGGAACTCCGTCCTGGACCATCTCGCTGTTGGACCAAATCGTGTTTCCCTGCACGTTTGTTTCCAATGTGTTTAATGGTACGATGATGGAAACACAGCTACGGTTTCCACTGGAGAGGGATGCTGCACTGCTGCCACAGTATTTCAGGTAATGCTCGGGATTATTTTATGTGGTGAATGTAACATTCACACTGAATCTACTTAACTGCGGTGCTGGATTTTATAATTATATCCTGCTGCTAATACAGTAAACAGTGCGTATATATATTAGGCAGGTTTAGGCGGCTTTTACACGAGCAGTCAGACACAGACCCGGGGAGACTACCTTCAGCTCACCTTCGTCCTTACTCACGCTGTCTGTACCCACAAACTTCTTCTCTCCCTATTGCTCTCCATCACAGACAAATCCCCGGCTCTGTTTGAGTCCCCAGTCTGGGAAAGCTAGCACTTCGAATGGAATATAAATGACATCATTATGTAATATTCAATCTGTTGCTGCAGCAATATCCTATTCCACAGATAGCCCCCTTCACCACCAGCCCCATATGCTCCGGACACGCCGGTCTCCTGTTCTTTTTCATGGAGAATATTAAAGAGTTATTAAATTAATCTGTGCTCGCTGGCGCATGTTATTGCAGTGCAGAGATTTGTGGGGCGAATGAAGCCGTTAGGCTGCACCCTAAGCTGATTTATGAAGGGTGCCAGAGAATCACCAAATAGACCTGATAACCTGTTTTATTTTGCATAAGTGAACACTTTCCCTTAAATCCGCTTACGCCCCCCCCCACCCTCGCCGCCCTCCCTGCTTTTATACAACTTTAGCGATTCCTTGTATTTTCCTGTGACCCGGGGCCATGCAGCACTGACACAGCCTCTTTGTTAATACCATTATGAGGGCTAATAATTTACAAAGGGGCGATTGCTATAAGTCATGCTGGTGGAAGAGGGTTTCCTTTGATGTAACGTGGCTCCCGCTCCTCGTCTAGTCCCCGATTTGCTGCCGCTGATGGAAATAGTCTTGTTTGGTGGAGCCCGAGTGGGAGGTAATGATCGGCTTCGTTTATTGTATATTTATTTTAATAACTCTGGGTAAGTGGTGTTGAAATAACACGGCATCCGGAGCTCTCGCCTCCCTCTCACAATGCATTCCTTTGTCGGTGTGTCACCTTTCACAGCAAAGGTGAAAGAGTTGCCAAAGTATCAGCACGGGAGACGGAGTGTGTTTTGTCATTTTTTTTCCTAACGCAAAACATACAAGACAGTTGATTTGGATTTCACGGCGGTGGGTTCTTTCACATTCTTTTAGTCTCGCCTTTTGGCTTCTGAACGAAGGGCCGTACAAACAGTTTCGGCGTCAAATAGTCAAAGCGTTGGACAGCTGGGAAATACGAGACGTGGCTGCCCAACAAGTGCATGTGCAATGTGCACAGCCAGGCATCTGTGTGTTCTCTCGCCCTGACAGAATCAGCAGATTTAACACCCGTTGATTCCACCCCAGATTCCTAACCTCATTTATCAGAGTGTATGCCAGCAGTGTAAACATTTAATCCGGCGTGAGATTTTTGGGCTCCTTTGGGTCAACAGTTTAGCTGTTGCTTTTTTTTCCGAGCCTCGAGACAAAGTCTGCTTTCAATTATTTCTGCAAAATTGCTTTACAGGGTCCATGCATGATTAAATATTCATTATGTTAAACTAAGCACTTTCTTTGTATATAAATCCATATTAGATTTGGCTGGCAGGCTGCCTGAAGCCACATGAGAAGGATTTCTGGTGCAAAAAAAAAAAGTCTTGGACCTCCTTAGAAGCTCCTTTCTCCTAGGTTTGTTTGTTTTTGTTCTGATGTAAATGACGACTTGTTGATGTTTTCCTACCTTTTTTGTGCTCCTGGCCAGACACACATAGGCCTTTTTCAGTTTGGGGGGGGGGGGGGGTTTGGTTGTTGGAATTTAAAGTGGGCATGGGAAAAATAAACAACCGTGTCAAGTCGGTCTGGCGGCAGCAGAGCATCTCAAAGAAAAGCCATTTGTGCATGTGCATGTGTGTCACTGTCGTAACCAGCGCGCATGTCCAGGACAAAGGTGTGCGCTGGTTGTTTTTGGCACTGCGTGCATTTGGAAGCCATTCCAACCTAAAATATGACCAGTTTCCCTGAAAATATTTACCTAATATTTCTCTCTTTCCAAGCAAAGTTGACCTCTTTGATTACAAAGATTGCTCCAAAGACTTCATGGAAAATAAATTCGAGAGTATTTGAAATTCCTGAGTGGATTTGCTAGGGCTGCCTAGCGTGAGCCCGTGTTTATTTGTTTTCCAACTGCAGGAGGGATCGGGGTTGTGTTGACTCAGAAGGTATTTGGTTTGTCTTCTGTTACAGACATTATGAAGGGGCTCTTACTGCAGATGGTCAGAAATAGGACAAACCCGAAGCAGCTGCGTACGCTTGTTGACACAGAGAGAAAGAAATATATTTGTCTCTTTGCCAAGTAATATGTTTCATAATTTGCTACCGTGCTATTGTGTTTTATATGGCTTTTTTTCCCCTCCCTTGTCTTTCTCTCTCCACCAGTCCAATAACTGCTTTACTAGCCATCGTGCCTTTGGCAGTGCAACCTGTCCCATTTGGCCCAGAGCTGTTGGAGTGCGGCTAGTTGTAAGCAGCTGAGGATTACATATCATTCTTGAATGAATTGGACAGGCAATGACCGCAGAAACGAGAGCCTGCTGCTCTGTAGAATAACATCTGAAGTAAAGGAAAATTTAATAGCAGGAGCTTCGGTCCTAACCTCCACGCTCCGTCCACATTAGGCCCACGTGTGCCAGGGTTTGAAAGGCATTGGTATTGAGAGGTGTAGGAGCCCCATACACACATTCTGGGTGGCCCTACACACAGAGACCCATAGAGGGTGTGTGTATGAGAGAGAGAGTGAGACAGAGTGAAAGTAGTGCTTGTAACTTAAGACTATCCCTCAGTGTTGCACCGAACCAAAAGAAAGGTATAGAAACTAGCACTAGGCAGACTTTGTTTCCCTCCCAGCAAAGTGCACACAAACACACTCTAAGTTCATCCTACTAAAGAAGTGACCTCCAGCCCACACAGGTCTGGATTCGCTAGCACCAGAAACACGAGAGACACACAGTGCGAGACACTCACCACATTAACCACATTTCAACCTTGCATTATTTACTCAATGCATGTGGAGCACTGCTGTAAATCTGTTACAGCCTGCGCTTTACTTTCACTTTGCCGTTTCACATTATTTTGTTACGCTTGAAATGATAACCAGGCAGCGGAGATGCCACAGCAATACTAACACTACCATGTATTTTCTGTATATTTTTTTAATAGTCTGACTGTAATCACATTTCAAACCAGCTGCACATGGATTTGATGTCGAGCAACAACACGTGTCTTCTCGATGTTCAGGTTTGTTTAAGTCAGTCTTCACACAATCTGCATTTGCCAATAATAGAGGTGGCCTTGCACAGCCTTCTCACCTCCCCCCTGTCACCTTCATATCGACTCTGCTGTGGTAAAGCGGTTATTACACCCGTGATGTCCAATAAAACGCCGTGATCACCGTCCTCCATGAAATCCCACCGACAGAATATGACTGGCATTTGGACAGAAGAGGGCAAATGGAGAACAATGGAGGAACAAGGGCTTCTCCATTATGAGAATTAATCTAATTGCAGCGCCGAGCTGAAAGCACGCTCTGTTAATGGGGCCTGTACAGTCAATTATCTTAATTGTTCCATTTGCAGAACCTGCTGCACGTTTCAGGGGCAGGCGCTGGAACTTGAGGGATGAGCTCAGTCACTCAGTTTAATTGTAATCGTCAATAGATTTGTTTATGAACATCAGGGCGGCCATAAGGAGGATGAGGGTAATCGCAGGTTGTTCAGGATGATGGAGTAACTGCGATGGCAAGAAGCGGATCGGAGGCTCAATAAGAATGCCTCTGAGAATATAATGAGATGAGGCATTTGAACTGTGTAAGACAGTATTTTGTTTAGGTTTTACTAAACCTTTCAGGCTCTTAAGGCCTGGATGGCCAGTGTCTGATTGGCTGTTCAGGAAGTTATGGAGCCCCAGACATGATATGTGGGGGGAAAGAAATACATAATGTACTCACAAAATACTAGTTTGTGTCCACAAAATACAAATTTGTGGCCACGAAATGAATATAGCGTGCACACAAATTACTTATTTGTTATAATGTGCGCACAAAATACTTAATCAAAACATATTATTCCCAGACAGCTGGGGAAGTTAGTATCTCCCGCCCTCGTTAAATATCTTTTTCCCCCCAATGTCATGTCTGGGCCACCGTAGGAAGTCGATCAGAGCACGAGAAGGAAAAACAGACGTGATTTAGTTACTTACTTTTTCCCTCTGGAGTCAAACACATCATCTTCCTAAACAAAACATTATCTCCCTCTGGACTGATGTATTCTGGAGACTTGATCAGCTTTACCTCTGCTGCACAACGACAACAGATGTATTAGGGCGTTAGCGCTAGCGAGCTAGCGTTAGCGAGCTAGCGCTGGTATCCCACGCATGTGCAGAGTGAAAGTGTGAGTCCAACCGCCCCGACGGCCTGTGGGCTTGGTGCGTCCAGGCCTTAACCTTCACCCAATATTTTGTCTTGTTTTCCTAAAAGCTAATTCTAAACTATCAAAACATTTGTGTTTTTCTTTATCAGTTTCATTTTTCTTCTCTTCCCATGAAGTCAATTTTATCCCTCGTATTGCTCCGAGGATGCTTATGCAACTGGTGTCCAACCAAAAGAATTACATCCATAAATCACAGAGTCGGAGATAGATCATTCTTACCTGCTGTTTTCCTCTGATGTGCTGTCACGATGAACATCGCAGCCCAGGCTCTTGAAAACACCTGCGATAACAAATCGTGTCAGCATTGCTCAATTTGTCTGAGGGAGCCCTCGGATGAACCCTGATTGGGGCGGCGCGGGTTTCCCTCTTGTACCCACTGTGGTGTGAAAAACCAAGACTATTAGTCTGTTGGAAAAGTCGGTGTCAAATCAGTCAGCTTTACCCACGGGTAAGCTGAAGAAAGGGCCTCTAAGGAGATGCTAAGGGAGTGGTTGAAGTATGTTGTCAGATGTTCCTCTCTCTCATTCTTGCTCGTTGTTTTTATTCACTCCGCACATATTTGGTAGTTGCTATGGTTGTGTTTCAATTTGAGATTGCTGGAGGGTGACTAACATGGAGGCCCCGTGGAGAAGGTCAAGCACTGGCAGCCATTAAACTCGCTTGTCTGAGATATCAAGTGCTTTTCTTTTCTGACCATGTAGTGTTTGATGAGCTGCACCATAATATAATCACTTGTTCTCTGCACCATGGTGGCCTTTCCCCGAGCAGTGCCTCACAATGTTTGATGTTCTCCAAAAAAAAAGTGAGAGAAAGTGAGTGAGTGAGTGAGAGGGAGGGAGAGAGAGAGAGATTGTGTTTGGCTGAACCACAAGATGATGATAAAAGGGATAGAGAGGCTGAGTGGGTAGATTGAAAAAATACAGAGGCTGTTGCACAAAAGAGTGAAAGCATTGGGGGTTCTGCTTCAGCCATGGGCTGCGGCTTCGCTCAGACTGTAGATTACATGGTTATTGATTTAGTTCGGCTTGTTTGCACATGATGTCACACTGCTGGGTTGTGGCGCGAAGTACAGATGGAGGACAGGAAGTGATTATCTACACAGAAAGGACTATCTCACTTGTCATGGCTTTGTTTACAGTGGCTAACATTAGTCAAACGAAGACAGTTTCACTGGAATGGTTGTTCATGAGGGAGAATAATGCAGGAACCTGACAGGGAAATGGTTGTGACTGGAAGTGTGGGTCAGAAGTTAATAATCTGCATTTTGAGTTGTTTCGCTGGATGTGATGTGAGCGGTTAACCTGCTGAGCAAAAGGAACGGGCACTTGAATGGTTATTGCTAGTCACCCCGATGAAACCCAAATTACCTGATTGGTACTAAAGTCGAGGATCCCGCCACTAACTTCTTTTTTTGGTCATCAACTGGGTGCAGCAATAAGCTGATTAGACCAGTAAATTGATGTGTGGAGCAGCAGGTAGGTACTTAAAGCGACTGCCCTTAGTAGCAGCCCTTCACTTCAGTTGATAAATGCCTCTCCTCCTCAACATCGAGGTCACGTCCAGCATATTTTACCATGATCTGTTTCCACCCTCCTCCTGACTGAAGAGCGCCATCAGAATCATGCAAATGCAAACGACCGGCCGCCAGTAAGACCCGTTCAGCGATCCCCAGTATCTGTGGCTGTGAGTGGTAGAGAGCCCTGCATGGGTTCAACAACAACAGTGTCCGATTCTTGTTCGTTTCGTAACTGTGAGTTCTTGATTCTGTATAAAAGCAGGACCCTCATTTCCAGCCAGCTGAAATCTGAGCAGCTGCTCACCCCCCCCCCCACATTATGTTTAGTTGATTAATCAATCAGGATAATGTGTCCAGCTGTCTTCTATTTGCAACTGGCTTATCATAAAAGAAGAAATATAAACTTGAATCGTGATATTCCTGTCAAAGAAAAAAAAAAGGGCCTTAAGCTGTGCATTCCAGTCTGACAGTCAGCGGTAATCACCGAGACCAACAGACGAGTTTTTGAAATGTGAAACTATCTCAGAAAATGTTGCCGGGGAAGTTCCTGCACTGTGAATTCCTTTAAATCTAATATAGAACAAGAGCGAGACGGAGCTGCGAGCTTTTTGATTATGTCCAGGAGCAGCGTTGTGCACCGTGGGGAAATGCAACACAATGGATGTGCTCATCCTGAACGTGTCTGTTCTGGTGCTATTCAACCAAGTCATTCAACCTAGTTAGTAGTTAACACAAAACCCTGGCATTGAAATAAATACCTGCGCTTGTAAACAGAATGCTATTAGATGGATGCTCATGACGGGGTTGTGTAACGAAATCTAAAACTTGATTTCATTTCTGATTACGACTGATTTCATGATGAGCAGTCGACTCCTCTGGCAAATGAAGCACAGTTCGAGCACTGATTGGGCAACGTTTTAGGAACTGCGATCCACGTGTTTTCAATGAAACCATTGTCTTCAGCACAGATTGGGCTCCGCAAGTTTATCATGCAGTCGTGAGACTACACAAACTCCTCTGACCCGCGTGCGTTATTTGTTGCAGCCCGGGAGGATGTTCATTCTCAGTGACCCTTCAAACTCGCCAGCCAGCGTAAGCACACGAGATGATTTGGCTGGCGTTCAGTCCGAGCCAATAATCACATTACCTCCGAGCAGAACTGAAGACATTTTTTTTTTTATAAATAAGCAATCGCACAGTGGGAAATTTAATTCAGCGCTTCATAATTAACCTTGGGAGGAAAACTCATTTAAGTCTATTAAATCATCAAATGAGCTCAGGTAAAGCTAAACTTGATTATGCTACAAAAGGGAGAGAAAAAAAACCCTGTTATAACCTTTGAGGTGAGGAAACACCATCATTTATGGAAGCCAAAGCAGCTCTCTATTTGAGCCGTTAAATTGTGGCTCACACATCAATGCAATTAAACTCGTCGGAGGAATACTGACTTTCTGGTTGAATTCACAATGTTAATTAGCCAGTTGGGATTTTTTGAAATAAGTTATTGCTCTGCTTTATCTTGTGCTGTGGGTGAGTGATTCTCATAAAGACTGGAGCCTTTCTCTGTGCCTTCCTATCATAGACAACGTGTGGGGTGAACTTGCAAAAATAATTGCGAGGAAGTGTGTAACTAATGATTTCCACAAAGCTGCGGCGCATAATGCGTTGGTGTTTAAAATGCAAATTTCCTCTTGTTTATTCAGGGCGCATATTCATATTCCACCGTACCGACTTTTAACGTAAAGTCAGTTCAACTTGCAAACATTTCCCAGTCTCCTCTCAGCCCCTCTGAGCTGTTTAGCTTTTTCCCATTTGTTCGTAATGACCCGACATTACATTTGACTGAACGAGCGTCACGTTTTTCCCACACAGCACGTGCGCCCTGAGCGACCGTTTTAACACGTTTTTGTGTATTTTGCTTAACATGTGCTACGTGGGGCATACACAACTTTCCATGCTAACTGGTTATTGCTTCATATGAAACAATGCATCCGAGGGTAGTTTCATCGGTGATGAATGCGCTTTTAAATGCAAGTTGAACTCATAGGTTGTGAATATAAAACGAGCCAGTTGCCTCTTTATGAAGAGACGGGGGTTGTGGTGGCTGCACCAGCACCGGCCGTGACCTTTGGAGCTGCCACTAGTGGCCACCTATAATTCATCAACATCTAAACTTTCCCCTGTGTTCAGTCAAACACGTGGGGGAGCGGTCGCTGACATTAAAACTCAATTAGCAGGGGCCACTTTCTAAATAATACATTAACAAAGTGCATTAGCTGCACATCGGCCGCTGCCCAGAGCACAGTTCCTGGTCTACGTCTCAATATGTCACGGCCACAGCCGTCTGGCAGCTAATGTGTTAGAATACAGAGCATTAGGATGGAGATAAGCTGCGGCGCATTGCTATTTAATGCAGAGGAGCGAGTGGGGCTGGAGTATTAATGAAATTTCACTTCCAGGTGCAGTTTATCTTTCTGCGCTCGAGGCAACAAAATAATCAAGATATTATTGTTACACATATTGTTTCAAAATGGAGGCTAAACATGGCGTGCAGACACCACACACACCCACACACACACACACATACACAGTTCGTAGCTCTGCACCTTCAGGGAGAGTGAGACTGGTCATCTGGTTGGTTGGTCTGTCAATCAGCCCACTAGTACAGTGCAGACTGACACATCTCGTTAGATAAATGCCATTAAAGCTGACACTCTTTCTGGGAGGATGATCCTCCAGGTCTTGACCCCTGACCTGGTTTTGAAGAGGAGCTTTCAGGTTTTCACTGGGGCAGAGAAACCGTCTCTGCATCTGCGACATGGACGAACGCAGCGTGTTCCTGCACGCTGCATCACAGTCTCTGGGATAATGTGGTTCTGTGTTTTGAGGTTTCAGACGAACAGCGACCTCCGTTTTGTGACAGATATTGCGTCTTCCATCCAGACAAATTAATAATAATAATCATAATAACAATAATAGTGACTGCCATCATTTCATGTTAGCAAGACGGGCAGTTGAGGCTAAATGCGTATCACGTGGAAGGTAAACTGAGACAGTATTTTCCATCTTTTGCAAAAGCCCGCTGTTGACATAATCCCAATATTATTGAATGTCCTGAGGTTTGTTGGCTCAAAAGCGGCAACATTATGAAATTTAAGTGACTCTAAAAACGCATCCGCTTGTGGCTCAGTCATAATACCATATCCATAACTTTGAATTTTGACTGCAAAATCCCATTCGGGGACGCTACAGCCGAGCAAGGCTGCGCCATCTGCCGCAGCACAAACACAATACGGGAAAATGCTATAAATAGATTACAGGAGGCCTTAGACTTTATCCTCGCTAAAAAGATGCTCTCTGTATTGATTCTAAGGACAGAAATGTGCTAATCTGGCTTTGTTTCACTTAAAGGCCTCATTTGTCATTCCATTGCTTTGTCTGTGCCATGATTCCCCGTCTCCGAGGCCCGGCGGCTGTGCGGCGCACTAGGTCACCTGGATTGTCTCTCATTCACAGCCGCGTTAGAGCATGAACAGATAAGATGAAAGTAAAATGAATAGCCCAGGAATTCCCGAATAAAAAGCTCCGACTCGCGGTCCCTGGCTCCTGCCTCGGTGGAAAACAGTTGCAATCATGAGCTATAAAAGATAAATACATTTGCAAGTGATTACTGTTAAGCTGGTTCCTCGTCAACACCAACCAGGACATGAAGGCCCCTGCCAAGAACAATGAAAGCTCTGGGTTTCTGCATCCACCAAAAAAAAAAGAAAAAAAAAATTGGAAGGCATTGTTGAGGGATAAACACTCTCAGCCAAAGTGGGTTGGATGTTTTCCTTGTGTTCCTGGCACAGGCCTGGCTTTCTGCAGCTGTCAGTGGTGTGGTTTAGCTAAGGCGCTGTGAATCCCAGGCTGACTTTTTACTGGCTGCGGTTGTCTCTGTGATGACAGTGTTGAGACTGATCTCCATCCACATCCACTCATTAAGGTCTAGCACGGGCGGCTCTCTCTCTCTCAGCCTCTTTATCGCCCCGGTGTTTCCGCTCTTTCGCTGCTTCGACGCTCGGCCGTGTTTTTATACTATGCTACTGCAGCGATGCACAACAACGACTCGGAGAGTTATGACCTCGTTTCTACATCCAACGACGTTGTTAAAGCAAGCTACTCATCTGCATCCATCCATCCATCCATCCATCCATCCATCCATCCATCCATCCATCCATCCATCCATCCATCCATCCATGTGTCCAGTCTGTCACAAAACACACATGCAATGCATTCTTTCACTCACACCCACGAGCATCTATGTATCTATCTATGTATCTATCTATCTATCTATCTATCTATCTATCTATCTATCTATCTATCTATCTATCTATCTATCTATCTATCTATCTATCTATCTATCTATCTATCTATCTATCTATCTATCTATCTATCTATCTATCTATCTATCTATCTATCTATCTATCTATCTCTCTCTCTCTCTATCTATCTATCTATCTATCTATCTATCTATCTATCTATCTATCTATCTATCTATCTATGTCTGTCTGTCTGTCTGTCTGTCTGTCTGTCTGTCTGTCTGTCTGCCTATCTGCCTGTCTGTCTGTGCATCTATCTACCCATCTGTCTGTCTGTCCTTCCTTCCGTCCGTCCATCTGTGCATCCATCCATCTATGTATGTATGTATGTATGTATGTATGTATGTATGTATGTGTCTATATACCTATCCATCCATCTATGTATGTATGTATGTATGTATGTATGTATGTATGTATGTATGTATGTATGTATGTATGTATGTATGTATGTATGTGTCTATATACCTATCCATCCATCTATGTATGTATCCATCCATCTATGTATGTATGTATGTATGTATGTATGTATGTATGTATGTATGTATGTATGTATGTATGTATGTATGTATGTATGTATGTATGTATGTATGTATGTATGTATGTATGTATGTATGTATGTGTCTATATACCTATCCATCCATCTATGTATGTATGTATGTATGTATGTATGTATGTATGTATGTATGTATGTATGTATGTATGTATGTATGTATGTATCTATATACCTATCCATCCATCTATGTATGTATGTATGTATGTATGTTTGTATGTATGTATGTATGTATGTATGTATGTATGTATGTATGTATGTATGTATGTATGTATGTATGTATGTATGTATGTATGTATGTATGTATGCATGTATGTATGTATGTATGTATGTATGTATGTATGTATGTATGTATGTATGTATGTATGCATGTATGTATGTATGTATCTATATATCCATCCATCCAATAGCGGGCTGATATTCCATTACCCATATTTGCCCTCCTCTCTAGTACATTGTTTCATATCCCTACTAAATACCTCTATGTGTTTCTTGTCTGTGTTTGAGCCCGGCCTCAGTCCAGGCCTCAGCCAGGATCAGAAGTCGTTTGACCAAGATAACACCACCACGGCCGACATTAATGTTTAACCCTCCTCTCGGAAACGGCTGCGAATGAAAGCCCTCTGCTCCCTCGTCCTTATTACCTGTCCAGATTATTTACTGTAGGCTAAGGAGAAGGACTCACCGTATGTATATATATATATATATATATATATATATATATATATATATATATATATATATATATATTTCTAGTTTCACAGTGTATTTTCTTGAAAGGTTTGTCTGTTTGATCGGCCCAACCGAACTGCAGCTGCGCAAATACTTTCACTGACAAATCACTCTAATCTAACGCTCTTAACTTTGCTTTCCAGTGCAAACTTTGAGTTTTCAGTATTATATCACTCCCTGTAGTGTAACCCCTCATGATGAATCATTGTTGGTAGCTTACAAAGTGTTGGCTTGGCTCGGGATTGTGGCGCTCCAGAATTCTTGCCTTAAGATCTTCCATACTTTGCTTGACAGGTACTTAATTTAGTTAAGTTTTCGCTCTTCATTGGAATTTAAAGTCGGGGCTCAGGCGCACGTCGATCCTGATAAAAAGAAGCAAAAAAAAAGTGTTTGTGTTGCTTCTGGATAAGCTTGAGAAACAGAACATCAAACATTGGATCTTGCTCCTGTTAGATCCTAATTAACTTGATTTTTATGTTAGTCGCTCTGCATTCTGCAAAGGAACAGACGAGGCGTGCATCTGCGAGGTCTAAATTTCCTCCATCCCTCTAAGATCTTATCTGCTGCGGTTTTTGACCCGAGTCGGCGCTTGCTCCGTCTTTTTTTTTTTTTGTTTTGTTTTCTATGGAAATTTTCGACACCATTTCAAGACGCCGGATTCTGAAACATGTGGTTATTAGGGCCCGAGTTGATCTCAGATGGGAGAGATAAGTGTGTGGAGGAGCCCGAGTATAATTGCGCCGAAAACTGGCAGGAGCAGCAAAGTGTGTTGCGTTTTCAGTGGCTGGATGAAAATGAGTAGAAATGAGTCATGTATGAGTGGGGCTACTCACAGACTGCCACAAGAGCTGTCCAAGTGGCTTTTCAAAAGAGACATAATTGCTTTCCTTTTCAACTGAGCTCACGCTGGTTACAAGAAAATGGCATACTGAGTCTGTGTTTTTGTGTGTGTGTGTGTGTGTGTGCGCGCGCGTGTGTTTCAGAGAAGCTCGTTTTAACAAAGCCAACATTGTCACGTTGAATGCGATTAGTGGAGATCACACAATAACCCCCGTTATTAGCTATTGACAGTGACATGGCTTTCATGTCGGATGTTCCTTTTCTCAAATACAACATTTGCAAACGAATTAAAATACATATTAGTCGACGTAATAATAGCCCGCAGCCGCCGAAAGCTGCACAAAATAACCATCCGCGCTAACAGTTTGCGGTCTCTCAAGGCTGAGGAGGAAGTAATCGACTGGGTCTTTTGTTGTTTGAGGCGCTTTGTTTCAGACGCCGCACCGTGCAGCTGCGGTGAAATCAAAGGGTTCGTCTCTCACCTTTTCTCTCATCCGTCAGTCAGACGTCACGGCTCTACCTGGCGCGTGCAGGCCAGAATGCACCGCAGTGGTTTCAGACACAGCTGTGAGGCGGACGCCATGTGTCATGTACAGTAGACGTGGAAACTGTCACACAGTCCAACCTGGTCTGAGGCCACAGGGAGTGTAGCCTGGTCAGCGATAGAGCCCGTGGCTTTATCTCACCTTGTTTTTTAGCCAAATTGATGCCGTCTACATTCCACTTTTTAAAGGAATTAACAGCGTTTGCGTGTGTGTGTGCTAGCGTGTCTGCAACAGTGGTGTCAGGTAGCAAAGTGCAAATATTTACTTAACCTACTTAAGTAGAAATTTTGGTTATGGTAGTAGTCATTTTTCAACCCACTTTTTACCTCTACTCGATACATGTGTGTGTGTGTACTCGTCTCTAACTTGTTTTTAGTTTTTTGATGAATCGTTGATCAATAAAGGCTATTGATAACATGCTTCTGAGGTATGACCATTATAATACTTATAGACAACTAGTCATCATATCTTCTGCTCCGTCAAACACATGCTAATGATCAGTAGTACACATATGTGGATATATATATATAAATATATAGTGTGTACTATAGGCTTTGGTCCTTAAAGGCATTTTCTCCCTTTCATTACTTTCACTTTTATACCTGAAGTAGTTCAGAAACCAGAAACACTTGTTACTTCTACTCGAGTACAAAGCTTCAGTTGATACTTCAACTTGTACAGAGTTTTGTCTAAACTCTAGTATCTCTACTTCTACTGGAGTAATGCATGTGGACGCCACTGATCTGCAGTATAATGTAACAGCTCTGGAGAGGGAAACCTCCGGAAATCATACTGGCTGCTTCACAGTGGAAACTCTCCTGTATCAGTGTTTGCCCTCAATACCTTTTTACCTCGCCGTGTTTGCTCAAACACTTTTTAACAGTTAATAGCGCGCTCCACCCTGCCCGGGACCTCCCTTTCCGTCTGTGCCCTTTGTCTATTTTTCTCTATTCAGTTGTTGAATCTATAAACCATTTAATATGGCCAATGACTTTCACTGTTCTGATAGGCTGCCGCGTCCTGCCAAAGCTAATATTTGTCCAACATTTTATTGGCAGTTGGACGCTGAAAACAGCAAGGTGGTGCGGTGGTATTGTCTTTGAAAAAAAAGGGAAAAAAAAAAGACTTGGCAACAATAAAATGTTAACTGCCGTGCTGCAGGCCCACGGAGGCGTAATGTACAGCTAATACGAGAGCGGCTATTGAGCTGTTGAGGTGGTTGTTCCCCATCAGGCCGTCCTCCACCTGTTCTCTGTCCAGGGCTTCTGTGGATTATTTTGATAGTTTCAGGGAAATGATTTTAATCGCTTCAAGATGACCGCACCCCCAAAATGGTCCTCCAGCGGGCCATCAGATGTCTCACATAGGATAAAAATCGATATATTACTGTTCTCAGGGCAGTCAGTCTACACATATACGTGATCTAAGTATTAAATGGAGCAATTAGACTTTGGTGGTCAGAACATTGTTTTTGGCCATTACCAAGGCCAGAGCATGCTAATTACAACACAGATGTCTCGTTAGAGGAAAAGCAATGAAGTGATTAAGTATTGTATTTAGAAGGTCAAAGGTCATGTGTGGTCAAATCTCTGACCATTTTGTGGGCTTTTTGATTGTACTCCACAGTTGATCCGATACTGAACTGACTGACTCTGTCCTCCTAGAATCTCAGACGATTGTGGAAACGAGTACAGCTACTCTGTGTCCATGTTCTCAGTTTGTAGCTTCATTATGGTGTCCTGGTATTTCTGCCCACCACAAGCTCATTGGTCTGCTGTTGTTATACCTCATGTGATTGTTGCTGTGCCACTGTGACGAAGCCCTATCCTCTGGACAGCATGTTTTTTTCTAAGTAGAGACAGCCTGTTTCTCACAGGAAATTATTCACTGGAATAATACAAGTCAGCGCCATGATAACTTCAATTTCACAACCAAAAAAATGCTCGTTTTATTAAATTCTTCAAAGCCCTCACTACGTACATATATGAGTCTAGACAGACATGGATATAAATGGAAAAACAACAAGTAGGTGAAGGCATACAACCCCCTAGGCAGTAAATCTAGTTTAATAATGGGCAGTTTCACAATGGAAATTGCACTCTTATCAATGCCATTACTAAGTAGGACATAGGGTTTCAATAATGTGGTTAAATTGTCGCTTTAAGAGAACATAGGGAAAAAGATTGAGCGACTGAGACACAAGACATATTAGGGCTGTTATTTAAGTTTCACTTGGATTCAGATTAATACAATAAAACATAATATACAGTTATAATGGTAATGGCCCATGGGCAGCAGGACAAACCAGGTCAGGGATCAAAAATACCACAGATAACATCTCAGTCACCTGCCAAGCAGATTCAAGTTTACCTTCAGGTGAGGAACGTAAATCTGTCCTAACTCAGACCATCTGGGGCCAAGCTGATGAGACAGGACCTGCAAATAAAAAAGGACATGGAAGTCTCATGTGAAAAACACAGCAGAACGAACCAAAAATGGCTGAAGGACAATAACAAGCCATCTAAGGGTCAGGTGACCCTGACTAATTGCAGGAACGGCATCACACTGGTCATCGAAACCTCCCAGGGGTTTGTCATCACAACCTGTGAGGGGAAACGAAGGATATGGTGTGACAGTTTACCCCCCCCCCCCCCACCCCCCCACCCCCACCCTCAAAGGTTCAGTCCAGCCGCCAAAATTGGAAAAAGTCAAACATGTGGTGCTTCTGTTTACTCACTGACAGACAGAAGTCGACCGACCTCAGTGTTTAGCCTAAAACCATTTCGTCATCTAACAGAGATCCTATAGATGTTTTCTAGTTGGAATGTCGGTTTTAGTACAAGATTTAATGGAAAAAGGAAAAAAAAGACATCATCTCTGAGCTGGATTCACTGGGAACACTGGGCATGTCCCACCAGGAGATGGCAGTACTAACCATGAAAGATTCTCCTCTCAGTCGTGCCCGTCTCGTAGCTTCTCTGCCCCACCCCCCCACCACCACCACCACCGCTGTTGCTCTCACATCTACATTAAAAACACAGCGTCTTATCCCTTTGATCTGCCTGTGTATCGGCTGTGTTTCTCTCAGCCTTGCCTCATCCAGGGCAGCTATCGTTAGGAGGCGTGTGTGTGTGTGTGTGTGTGTGTGTGTGTGTGTGTGTGTGTGCGTGGGGATGTGGACAAAAGAGCAGGTTCCTTTGTCTTGCAGCCTCGGAGGTTGCAGTGGCACATGCTGTTAGTTTTACACTTAGGCGCTGGACACTGATTAACCTGTTTACGACCCACTCTCAGCGACGATGATGACAGACCTGTGGACAGTGAACTCTACTCGTCGGTTATCACGCACTGTAAACACTCAACCTGAACCAACACGAATTCAAGCTAATGTTTCACGTGGTCGGGAGATTTGGACAAAACCTAAAAAAAGAGGTCCGATCGGAAGCTGCGGTTAACTCCATCACCGATTTCTTTGAAGTGGGTTTCCTCGCAAACAATGCTTAACTGTCTGGTTGGATAGCTCTGTGGATAGCACCTAGGATAACACGTAGATCTGAGAAGTGCTAATTCTCGCTAATTTCTTTCTTTGTTGTATACAGTGAGCCGTCGCCGCTTTGTTTCGCTCATGAGGAATGTGAAACAAAACAAACGTCGAATACCGTGTCCACGATTAACATCAGGCAATCCTCACACCTCCACATGCACAAAAGGGCAAGAACAAAGAAGGAAAAGAGAAAAAGAAACGACAACCACATGAAAAACCCGACTCGCGAAATGTTTAACTGGTGTGAAAAGATCCCATCAGTCCACACCCTCAGTCTTCCCCCTTTCTATCAGGGCCACAACCTGTGGGGTACTGGCCTTATTGCCTAGACCCTGTTCCCTCACTGTTGTTCTAATACTAGTCAAACATTATTTTGAATGGCCAAACTCAATAGTGGCAGTGTTCAGCCTCGCAGTGTAAATATTAGCAGAGCACACAGAGAAGCAGGAGTTGCTATGTGTGTATCTGTGTGCTAAGTGTCGTCTCTCTGTCAGCTATGTCTACACGGTACACACAGGGAACAATAAAGTTGGAGACAAAAAAGAAAGGGGAAGACAGGAATTTGGGCTCATTCTGGCCCGGTGCACTTCCTCGTTTGGCAAAGAAAGACATAGCACTTTCTGGGTCGCCATATCCTTATATTTACTATGCATATTTCACCTTCCACGCGTTTTCTTTTTTGGTAAATCAGCTCATTTGGTCGTCCCGGCTAATGCTAACAGGCCACACAAACGACACAAGAACGGCTCCCATCTCGGGCTTATTGGGAAAAGTCAATTCATTCTGCCAACAGTCTGTTCCTAGAAGTCACATGGTCGCCTACATAAACAGGAGCAGGGCTACCGCGTGTAGACAAAAGCTCTGTTTGCAACTTCTGTGCAAGTGTTGAAACGTCGGGGCAATAAGTCCACTGACCATCAGTTCACCCACAGAGAGGTCAAGGACTCGCCGGTGACCAGCTCCGCATACTGCACTGTGTGTTCTCCGGTCATTTGCTGCGTCACACACACACACACACACACACACACACACACACATAGAATTGGCTTTGTTTACTCTTTTCTGAGGAGAGAAGTTTGTTTAGTGGCAAAGTCAAACATCAGGTGTCAAAGGAAAGGGTTTACCTCCAGTCATGACGGTTAGTATCCTCTGTTGTTTGCCTGTTCATAAAAGGTAATTTTGGAAGGCGAATGCGTTGATGGATCTCATTGTTTAGTATTGTATGGTGTAAACTGTTTACCCGGTCCGCTGCAGATCAGTTACAGACTCAATACGTCATCATCCACTGACGTTGGACAATGAGAGGTTACACTTTTAGAGATGAGAGGGAATACATTTTGTTTTTGTTGTTTTGCAACCATTGTGTGCGCTTTACATTCATTATCTAGTTGGGCCTGCTAAAGCCTATCCCAGTACACAAAGACCATTATTGTGACCTTTTCTGTGTGCTCTAAAGTTAATATTTGCTAAAAGAGCATTCTGCTCTGTTTCTCTATCTATAGTATCACTATCTGTCTCATGAATCCCGAGTGTTTGGGAAGTTGCATGGGCAGGTGATAGTGTGTAAGGCGAGGATGGGCCGAGGGTTTAGAGGACATCCTCGCATGGGGACGCTTTGTAAATCTGATGCTAGTAAATACAGTTTGTTCCAGAATTATCTTATTACTGGGAATTTCCCCCCATTGCGGGTATCTCATGGTATCACATCCTGTCATATCACGTCGTTTCTTATCTTATCTTATCCCGTCAGGTTCTATGGAGTGAGATGTCTGGCCCGACGTCTCTTCTCAGACATTAATTTGAAACTCACCAAAACTGACTCACACGTCGTAGGCGGAGTGTTGATCAGACGCTTTCATTAGACCGTTGGATGGGTTGGTTCATCAGATATTTGGTGAGATCGCTGCCAGTTCTCATCTCTTGTACTTGATTTAACGGTCCGTCATCTGAAGCTTAAGTGCAGGGCAGTGGGGTATTGGATCATTATTTTGACCTGAAAAAGAGCCTTTTCAGCTCTATTTCATTTCCCTCAAGTGTGTTTCACAACTCCTGATTATGTTTGACAAAGATAAAGAGTGTAGACTTGAGAAGGTGCTTGGTCATGTTCTTCAGTCCTATATTTCCTCTTGACATTTTAGTCATTCATTCAGTTCACTTTACTTAGGAAAAACTGTGGTGCTGCTCTCTGGTCTTCTACTTCCTGTTTGCACAAATCAGAAAAAAATCCTCATTCCCTTCTCATTGATTCTCATTTTTTGACTGGATTTTTGCTTATTTGCAATAACATCAGACACGTTTCATCCACCTGCTTTTGCTCCTATGGTCGAAAGAATCAGAGCTCAGGAGGAGTTTGTTGTTGGGAGAAATGGAGAGAACAGCTGAGATAATGTTTGCAGTTTTATCTCGGGAGAAATGGGCAGGAAGTACACGCATCTTCAGCTGGTTGAGAGGCTTTCTCTTGAAATGCTGTTTGTTCTGGGCACAAGCACAAAACACCAGTGTAAGTAACAGGCTAGGCAAGCAAATAAACAAACAGGCTAATATTGACAGTAGTTTTATGCTTGTTGGTATGTGCCATATGTGCCTGCTGTTCATGCCAAACAAGTCAAATAACATTTGTCCCACTTTTTATGTTCATACTTTTTTTTTTTTGCTTTAATCAAAGATTCTAATTTTATTATCATATCCTCAGTTATACTTAAAAATCCTCTCACTAAAATATTTATGGGATGTTGCTGCATGTTACCAGGCATGTAGGAATACATATGGGAAAATTCCACAAGGTTCATTAGACCGAGATGAGCTTGTATCTCAAAAGCTGTGTGTTTTGCATTTCCTCTCCCTTCAGGCTGCTGCAGAAACGTCTACCTGCTCTTGCTGTTTCTGGCCACAGGGCTTCACCTGCCGATTCCTCTTGATTCGGTTGCAGCCTCAGGCCTCTCTCTCACTGCACGCCTGCGCTGACACATTGAATATCTCATACATTTAGCAAGTCCAGCGGGTTGTTTTCAACGTAGCTGTAACAGTGGAGGAAGGCGCCTGCATCCCGTAGTCAACCTGCTTCCCTCCCTTTTTTGTGTGTGAGAGCCCTGGCGGAGCATCTGCCACTGTGTGTGCTGAATGTGCATGTGCATGTGTATGTGGTCTGCATCTGTGCTGAGAGGATGCCAGACATGGAGGCATGGCCTTGGGCTCATTCTCATGCAGGCCCATGGTGTGGGGCTGAGGCTAGGAGATAATTGCTTCTCCGAGGAGTGGATGGCCTTGGAGCTTTCTGCGTCTAGCGGTGCCAGCCACCAAGCTGTCCATCATATGGGTCTGATGACTGACACTCTCTGAGGAGAAACAAAGGCTATTAGGACTATATGTGCACAGCTGCTCCGCAAGCATGCAGAATTAACTTAAACATAACTCGCTTTCATACAAAACAAGGCGCCATCAACTCTGCCCTTGTTTTCTTTCTCCACTTCCCTGCCCATTATCATCCTCCCTCCACTGCTCCTCCTCCTCCTCCTCCTCCTCCTCCTCCTCCTCCTCCTCCTGTGCTTTCTAATCTCACTTCACACCTGCTGTCTCTGACATACATGTTTCCCCTGAGAAAAGAGAATGGAGCTTGAGTGAAGGGCTAAGGCTCGGTGTAGGAGGTGGAGAGGGGGAGACAGATTGAGCCTATTTTATCCCAGACCTCCCCGTGGCTCTCGCTTGGGCTCCAGAGATGAGGTGTATCCACCTACTGGGTAACACTGGCACAGACTGAAGCCAAACAGGGGATGTGGTAATAATCAAAGTGGACATTGCAGCACACGGTCCTTAATCGTGATTACATATATGTGAAGGAATAACAAAATGCGTCTCTCTTTTTTTTGAGAATATTCATTTTATTGTAACTGGTTCTCAGTTCTGGAGGCAGAGATCATTGAGTCTTCAGTTCAGTGTAATAGCCTTGTATGCTGATGATCTGTAAGGCTAAGAGCAGACATGTGTAAGGTGTCAAAGCCTCCCCGCAGAGTCCTCCTACTCCGGGTTGATTGGCATCACTCTGACACTGGTGTGTATTTCAGGTCCCTTCACAGGGTGTGGAGCTCTAATGAGGGGGAAATTTGTGCTAGCTAAGCATGGCCAGATTTATGAGCCAGCAAGGCGCTCCAGCTCCGCACTGACAACAGATATAAATATAAGGATTCTTCAGGGAGACGCCGTGACAGGGGGAATTTGGAGGCACCCACCCACCCCTTAATCTAGTTGCATGTGCGGTGGCTGTTTCACAGGGAGTGAGCACAAACGATCCGTTTTACTAATCACGGAGGGGTTTGATTTGATATTTTACTCACAGTTTATGTGGGTCACATTAAGTCATGGTGTGAAGTCTATGAAACGGTTTGTTTAGCTGATGGGACACCTATTCATCACGCTGATTCAGCGTGTAACCACAATAAAATGACAGTAGTTTAGGGACTTTGTCAATACCACGCATAAATAAAGCAAATACCGCAATATGTTAAACCGAAACTAATTCATACCAGAGAGCCTGAGACACTGCGGCGCGGGTTGAGGTGTTTTAGGAAAGTCGACAGTGGTTCTAAACAACATGCAGATCATTTGCACTTCAGTCATCGCTGACATTCCCGAAACCCATCAGAGACTAATTAATCCCAGCCACTCTTGGTACACGTCTTCCCAGTGGCCTCTGTTTTAATGTGTATTGTGTATTGTGTTGTTTTGCACTTGTTTTTCTTCTTGTCTAGCAAACTGCAGCTAAAAGCTCGGTTGCACTGATGGAATTTTGTGGCCAATGCGTTCTCGTCCCCTCGAAAACTTTGTCATAGTTAGTTTGGATCATTAGTCATACTCTTTATATTAAATGTGCAAAAGCAAACAAAAACAAGAGCAAAAACAAAACAAAAACTTACTATTCAGAGCTGTACAAACGTATTGACCCATTTTGCACTGTTTTCTTGCATTACAAACTAGAACAAAATTATCATCTTGAGGTGGTTTAGCACAGTGGTTCTCAACTGGTGGGTCATGGACAGCTGGTTAAAAAAAAGTTAATAATCTGATAATAATCTGATGTCTGATGTTGGACATTGTGGTCTTTTATTTTGAAAAAGAACTTATTTTGAAAAGCACGAGTCAGAGTTCAGCAGTAACCATGGTAACTGCGATTTGATTGACGCTCACTTCAAGTTTGTGAGGAGTTACATTAAGATAGTGAGATGGTAAACACATTCTGGTCAACGTGACATGCTCCCCACTGTAGAGGTGGGATTCATCCCTCAGACCATGAGACCGAATCATTTAACTTCTTAAATCACGTAACAAGTCGGTTTAGATCCACTGTCATGGTGTCAAAGTGTCACATGATCTTTGTCATCATGTCCATATAATCAGAACTGTTAAAAAAGACCAAAACTGGGGGTCACCCAGTGACCCAATATGACCTAAAATATCTGAGTATCTAACTGTACAAGCAGAAAATGGTTTATTTCTACAGCATGTATATACAGTGTGATAGACATTTAGCTATCACATTTAGCTGTCTGAGGGCTAGGTGCGTTTCACACCAGATTAGTATCTTCGGTGTTATTTAAGGATTTAACAGGAAAAGGTTGATTAAGCGTGCCTCTGTTATTTTTTTATTTCTCTCCCCTCCACATCTTCTCACTGCTGCCTTGTTCTGGCTCTCAATGAACTTATTCTTTCCAGGAATGTCACTTTGCATACACCAGTGTGAGTCTCGCTGGGACTCCACTCTTAGCCCTTTGTTTTCTTTGGAAGGATAGCCTGAAATCTAAAGTGAGCCGGCACAGGACCATATTTCCTTTGCAAATTAGGCTACATCATGAAAATGTCAGTGGTTGCAGTCGAAGAGTATGGCTTTCCCCTTTCTCAGACCTTGTGCTTGTTTTGATATGCTTTAACCCAGCCATTGAAACAGAAAAAAATAAAAACATCTACTTTATTTTCCATCCACTGAGAGTTTTCATCTCTGCCTGTCGGTCCTGACTATTTCCTCGCCCCTCGCTTCGTCTTTCTTCAGGTTTCAGAGTTTGACATTTTCACTGCTCTTTGCTTAAATGGGTGAATTGAGGCATCCTTAGAGCTCATTGTCTTAAATAATGTGATCGTCAATAATTTATATTTGAAGCACAAGTTTGCACAGTTGTTTCCCTCGGGCGATAATAAGTTTTAATCTGCCGGCATTTCCAGCCCAAACCGCTCAGCGATTTCCTGTTTCCTTATTTACATTTGGCCAGATCTGGTTCAGCTGTGGCTAACCCTTAGGACTGAATATCCGAAATTATTTTTTTTAATATATTTTACCCACTGAAATAGATGTAATTCATTTTGAATACACAGGCTAGCACACAATAGATGTAGAAAACACTATTATATGCATCCGGCGCGTCGATATAATTCAGGTCCGCCCCGAGCCAGTGTTCAATAATGAGGTTTAATACACTGTGACGCATTAATTCAATCGTAATTGTACTAACACACTATTGTGTCTGCTTGCAAGAAGCACTCCTTGTAACTCTATAGTTTATACAGGTTTGTATTGGAGAAAATAATGATGTTATTTTCTGTTTGGAGTTCAGCTGGTTTGTGCAGAAGGGCTACCATAAGGGAACTGATTCGCTTAAAGAAAACCAGTTTTATCAGAGTGTAAACCTGAAATGATCAGCTCCGATGTGCACATAGTTGGTGGGTGGCGACCCTAAAATGGGCCATGGACAGATACTTAAAAAAAGTTAATAATCTGATAATAATCTGATGTCTGATGTTGGACATTTTGGTCTTTTATTTTGAAAAGGAACTTATTTTGAATGCACGAGTCAGAGTTCAGCAGTAACCATGGTAACTACAATTTGATTGATGCTCACTTCAAGTTTGTGAGGAGTTACATTAAGATGGTGAGATGGTAAACACATTCTGGTTAATGTGACATGCTCACCACTGTAGAGGTGGGATTCATCCCTCAGACTATGAGACCGAATCATTTAACTTCTTAAATCGTGTAATAAGTCGATTTAGATCCACTGTCATGGTGTCAAAGTGTCACATGGTCTTTGTCATCATGTCTATATAATCAGAACTGTTAAAAAAGACCAACACTCTGCACTGTGAGGCATTAATTCAATCGTAATTGTACTAACACACTATTGTGTCTGCTTGCAAGAAGCACTCCTTGTAACTCTATAGTTTATACAGGTTTGTATTGGAGAAAATAATGATGTTATTTTCTGTTTGGAGTCCAGCTGGTTTGTGCAGAAGGGCTACCATAAGGGAACTGATTCGCTTAAAGAAAACCAGTTTTATTAGAGTGTAAACCTGAAATGATCAGCTCCGATGTGCACATAGTTAAATGAGAGAGAACATAGGTGTGCATCCATGCACCTACTCGTTCACGGGGAGAGGTTTTTTCCACCGATCCATGTCTCAGAAATCATTTCTACTTCACAATGAACAGCTCCCACATCCAGCAGCCTCTCAGGTCATTGAGACTCATGAGACCGAGGAGCGGATTGTGATTTCGGTCCTTGGCCACAGGTGCACATCCGAGGCTCAGTGTCTTAAAAGCAGACACTCGAGTCAATCTGAGCAGGAAGCTCGAACAATAGAGCAGCCCTTGTATTTTTATTCTGCCCACTTCAACCAAGACAGAGCCATTAAGGAGCACTCCGGCTGTCAGCTGGATGAAGTTTTATTCCCTGCATCTCTCTGACAGACAAAGATTTGTTCTCTTGCTGAGGGAATTGGTCTGAGACTCACAGTTCTATTGTCCCCGAGATGACAGTCCTCCTAACAGCTCTGCTTTAGCCAGCACGCTCAACACCCACTGCCATCAAAACCATAACACTCTGCTGCCCAATTTTAGCTCTCCACGGCACCCCGTTCACCACAGAGGAAGACACAGGCTTCTAATTTTCTCCATCCAGATGAACTGCATGATAGGAATTGTCATCGTTTCCAGATGGCTTATGTGTCATTTGTATGCTGTATTGTCTAGCTAATGGCTAACATTGATTTATCTATTATTATTGTTTATTTTGTTTGTATGTATGTATGTATGTATGTATGTATGTATGTATGCATGTATATATTTATTTAATATTTTTAAGTAATTGTTTCTGTTAATATGCAGAGGTGTGAAGTAACAAAGTACAAATACTTTGTTGCTTGACTTAAGTAGAAATTTTGATTGTCTGTACTTTACTAGAGTGATTATTTTTCAACCTACTTTCTACTTCTACTCCTTTACATTTTCACACAGTTATATGTATTTTCCGCTCCTTCCATTTATAATTGTAAGGAGGAGAAGTAAAGCTGATGCATGTGTTTGTGTGTACTCGTCTCTACCTTGTTTTTTGTTTTTTGATGGATCATTGATCAATAAAGGTTATTGATGACATGCTTCTGAGGTATGAAGTTTTACACCATTACAATACTTATAGGTGACAAGTCATCATATCCTCTGCTCCATCAAACACATGTTAATGCTCAGTAGTACACATATGTGGCTATAAGTAGTTTAGAAACCAGTACACCTTTTACTTTTACTTGAGTAAAAAGCTACTACAGAAGTATTTCTGAACCATAGTATCTATACTTCTACTTCTACTGGAGTAATACATGTGGATATTTTTGACACTACTGTTAATAAGTGACCATGTGATAACAAATTTTTGTTTTTTTTTCCTTTTTAAGATAAACACATATTTTCATTCATCTTTTGGCATTCAAGGACGTTTCTCTAGTTCCCCATGATGATGTTTTCGCGTTCACTTATCTTCGAGGTGAGACTTTAAATCTCTCCCACTCCAACATTAAATCCAGCTGCTGCATGTAATCACGTAATAATAATAACAATAATAGCAGCGTATACCCGTTGTTACATAACGCTTTCAAACAGTGCTGATTCTACATCATTTATTTCGCATTAATGGATTCCCAGGCTATGTATCCAATTCCTCAACAACCGAAATAGAATTAAAAATTAAAAGCTTTGTAGCAGCCACGCTGATTAATTCAGAGCGCAAAGTATGAAGTAAATGGCAGAAGTTGCCATATGTGTGCTGTATAACTCATTAAAATTGCACAAGTGCAAATAAAGCAGCAGTTGAGGTAATTTCCAGGCAAAATAGCAGCGAATGAACTCAATCACAGACGTCTGGATGTGTATGTAGCGCGTAGCTCTGCAGCTCCAGTTACAGCTGAAGTCTGAAAGAAATAATAAACAAAACATCACTAAGCTCCATTGTAAAGCAAGTGCATGAGACTGTAAAACTCCCACACCTATAGGATTGCCTGCGTGCCTGTAAAATTGCGTCTTTGGCATTTGTAAAGCGACAAATGCTCCATAGCTTCGGTGTCAGCACCAGAGAACGAGGGTAAACACTCCGTATACTCATTACACTTACGATGCGTAAATACTCAATACATTTTCTTTACACACTGGTGAAAAGTCAGGTTTACATGGATTACAGTGTGTTAGTTTAGCTCATCACTATTAGGCAGCTAGCACGGATTGCTAGGGTGCCTCTCAGCACTGTGGGGAGCTTTGGGGGGTGGGGGGGGGGGGGTGTCTGAGTGAAATATGTGGAGATAGCAGGCATCCAGATATCTGTGGATTATAGGAAATCCCTCTTATAAAACCAGCGCCTGTTTGGAGGAGAGAGCTGACAGGGAGGGGAAGAAATTGATTTGTCACTGTAAAAGTATCTTTCCCCTCGCTAAAGAAGTGCATGTTATTGTTAGTGGGTAGGGCGGGTGAGGGGGTGGGAGGGGGCCTGGTTAGGTTAATACAGCAACCAAAGTGTGTCTAAGCATTAATTTGATGGTGTGGAGGAATGTTGAACTGAGAGTCAGAGAGGAATATTTGTGGTCTCTTGGCATGGATTGTTTAGTACGGGACATTTATGGGATACACAGAACTTCATTATGCAGTACCAGGCCCATTCCAGACTGCTGCCTTACTGTTTCATCATTGATTTTTGAACCAGTTTACAAGAAAACACAAAACAATAAAGAAAAATACAACTAGAAGAGGCCGCTGACAGACCCGGGTGCAAAGCCAGACGTTTCTCTGCGATGGCCCGGCTCAATCTTCCATCATGAGGTGTTTGTTGTTACGGAGGGGGAAGGAATAACAGAGGGAAATAAAGGGAATGCCAAGTGACATGTCAACAGCAATTCAGTACAGGAAACACATGTTGTGTTATTTTTCACTTGAGAGAGAAATAGAAATAGAAAAACAAGTATAAAACTGGTGTGGAAACCTTCTCCAAACATTCTTTAGAGAATCACAGAAGACATCACTTTAAGGCAGATAACGTGTGGAAAAGATGGGGCGATCTTTGACCTCGTCACACCCTCAGATGCCAGGTGATGCCATGCTTTCACATCATGCTGTAACTGATGGACTATGTTATGTTTTATGAATAAACGGAAAGAGAGCGTGTGAAAGCGTCATAGTAGGGACTAATGTGCATAGTGTGTCCAGTGCCACCATGATCTGATTAACCAAAGTACCTCTTCTAATGGCCCCTATAAAGACGCTGAAACTAACTTATTTTTCCATTTATGTGGATCATTTCTTTGTCCTGGGAAATTGTATTTAGGTCAAATTAGTTTTTTTTCCACTGCTCAGAGCATGAATATTAGTCTTAAAGTAGTAGAATTAAGGGAAGTTTCCCTTTTAGCTGTTCATGAGGAGTAGCTCTTCCAGCTTCTTCATTAAATTCACTCCCAGATCTATTCCAGAGGCCTCCAGCAGCATCTCTGCTCTGTTTACCACGAGCAGAGGGTTCAGCAAACTGCCTGGATGACGACTGAGACTCGGACGAATGAGACGAGCCAAGTTAGAAACCAGCTGAGGAATACGGTGAATAGTTCAACCTCAGAGTCAGAGTTCAAAGGAGACTAAACGACTCTTTCTGAACTCTCGATCTACGTTTGAGCGTTTCCGAGGCGAGATGAATGAAGGTCGACTGCTCTCGGGCTGTAGAAACGGAGAGCATGTCGCCGGGCAGCCTCGAGCTTTATTTAGCTCGGATTGAGTCCAATGACTGGCTCCAATTAAACAGCTAGGAGTCCTAATGATCCAAGTGAAATAATGACCCCGACAATTAATTACCCCCCCATAGAAATCGACTCTCTGCGATTGCTCAGTCTCGGCAATTAAAGTTCAAATGGAAGGTGAAATTAAAACAAATATATAAATAAATCCCAAAAAGGCTTTGTTTGTATCGACTGCTGTGGCTCATGGAGTTATTAATGCGGGTAAAAGCAGAGCTAATCCAACCTCTGAGTCCTGGGGGAAAAAAGCAACTGATAATCAGATTTGTGTAACTGGCTGTTCTGCGCTCATTGACATGTCCAGGCAGCGGCACTTGTTGCGTGCAGATAACGTCTCGCTGCAGGTGAGGAGACAAAGAGCACGCCTGAGATACAAGCAGCGAAGCAGGGTGATGCTAGCCTCGCTCTTTCCTAATTAGTCGTGTGCTCGATGTTCAGTCCTGTCTTGCCAGGACTTAGCCAGGCCCCGCCCCCCACCTCCCCATCCTCCCCTCCCCATGTAACTACAGGTTACTCAAAGCACTTTCCATGCTCTTCCCTCCCTCTCTCTCCACCTGGAGGCAAGAACAGCCCAGCCTGCTCCGTCTGAGGCATACGTACAGCAGCGTTCACACTTCGCATCCTCGACTATGTCGACACTTGCAGAATTACGGTAATTAACTCGTCTTTTAGGCTTTAAGAGCTTTATCTGACTTCGCAACCGTGAAAGCATCTCGAAAGATGGTGAGCGGAACCGAAAACCTGGTGCACGGGGAAATAGATCAGGAAGTAAACAAGTAAAACCGAGATCCGTGTTATAAGCAAATGGTTTCATTTTGAGTGTGCAGAATGGCGCTGTGCAAATGCATATTTAGATTTAACCAAAAAATGAAAGCAACATCCTGCCAGTACAATCTCCAAGTATATAAAAACACAGGTTATTTAAAGTTGCACACAATCCGTAACAGCCAGAGCAAAACATTTTATTAGGAGCTTGTGAGATCTCTGCTTTACCAAACGATCCCTTATCATAGTCATATTTACTATTACATTTCATATTATATCATCTCATATTCATCTTGGATGGCTTAAAACATAGAAAATTCCCCCAAAATTTCCACCTCACATTTTGGGTCAGTCATATAAGACTGGATGTGTAAAAGCCTACCTGTAGTTGCCAGATAAGCATGAAACAGGCCAAGACACCCCCCTCCCCCCCTCCCACCTATAAGAACAGGCTGGTTAAAGAGTTTGTACTGAAACATATTATCTCTCTGTAGCTTTTATACTAAAACAGGAGAAAACAAGGATGAATATTGCGTCGGACCATTCTAGGTCACCTTTAATAAGTGGCCCTGGTGATCACAGGCGGTTCCAAATGGAGCATAATTGGGTGCAAACACTGTCTGCATCACAATGCATCACAATGATAAATCTAACGACGTTCCCATCCTCCTTGCTCGCTCGCACTTAGTATTCTGCACCAACGAGCGCGTGCAAGGCTACTAACCTACTTTATCGCGGCAAAAGGAATCTGAGTATCGGCAAAGTGTCGGTTTGTGATTTTGAGCTTGTTAACGCGCTCGTGTTAGCTGCAGGTTTTGATGTTCGGTGATTCCGTGTTGGTGTGTCGCACAAAGCGCTCGACGTATTCTCCTGAGGTGCCGGATGTTGAAAATATGTAAATCGGCCTCTGTTTTTAATAAGTCGTTGTTAGAGCCCAAGAAAATGTGAGCGGCAGCAAAATGAAAATATTGGGTTTTACCATATTCTGATATGAATATCTGAACTGTTTTTTTGTTTTGTTGAGTTGCTGATAAGATAATGAATGGAAGATGAAAAGATTTGTTGCTTCTGGTCTATTTTCTCTGGATTAGTGTTAAAAAAAAGAGCGTTTGCTGCTATTTACCTGCTTCCAAATGGCCTGAGAAAGTGTTCTGAATGACGGTCATTACTGCCGGCCATTTACCGACTCCAGTGAAGCAGCATGAAGCTAAAAACGTTCCACATGACCACGTAATACGCCTCGAAAGGTTGTTTTTGCATCTCGCGTTGCACCAGATGTTGCAACCGTTTCAAAACGCCATGCCCCCCCCCCCCCCTCCCTCCGCCCCCCCCACACCCTCCAACCCCCCCCCCACGCTCCGATCAGCCGTTCCATAGAATCAGACACCACTTCACACTCTCTGAGTCAGATCAGGCTTTCTATTGTTCACCTCTGACAGACGCTCACTGGCACACACTGGCATCCTGTCGCTGCTGCCCACACCCCAAAACACTGCTGCTAAACACACACACACACACACACACACACACACACACACACACACACACACACACACACACACACACACACACAAAACGGTACAAAGATGTTTGGAATGTGTCTGGCTGTTGTCGAATGCCAGGCTTAGATGTAAATGAACAGTCGCCCTTGGGTATGCGCCTCTCACACGGAGATAATCATCGTTCCCTCCCCCTCGTGTTGTGTTTTCTGCGATTAAACAGGGCTTGTTTTGCCACTTGTGGGTGGACCGTGCAAAAAAAAAGAAAAAAAGAAAATAGTGGCTGCCTTTTTATCAGATGGCTGATCACTTGACCCTGAAAGAAGCGGACCACACACTCTCCCACACGATCGTCGAGACAGGTATAAACACAGGCGCATGAATAGGCCCGGGCCCATGGTGATTTATAACTTTGTCCTTCCATTTGAATGGGTCGAATCCGCCGAGAGGCTGCGAGAAAATGTCCGTCTTAACAAGCCGTTCGACGTCGTCGGCATCGAGCAGATGCTCTTTTCTAAAGTGGCTCACAGTCGAGTGAGCCCGTGTGCACCGTTGTGTTCAAGGACAGCGACAGTACGCGAAGGCGCAGCTGCTCTCATCCACTCTTAGTATTTGTCTTAGAGCCGCTGATAGAGCTGCGGTCGTGCATTTGTGTTGGGCGAAGACATAATTTCTTCCAGTTTCTGGGAAAAAAAAGAAAAGAAGAAATGGGAAAAATGAGTTTTTGGTCCAGTTCACACTCGATTTTGACCGTTTAATATGCAGCAAAGCAGCGTCGACAAGATCTCCATTCCTTCCCTGTGACTTCTCAGCCGTTATAGCGTCCCAATATAGTAAGGACATAAACATGCCTTCCACAATAACATGTTTTTTTTTAAACAATACTGCTTGTTATAAAGAACAAACACACAGCGTGACCTTTAATAATACTGCCGAGATCCTTAAATACGATATGAATCATTTGAACTCGGTCCCACAGGTTGTTGATCTTGTCAGTTCATTACATCCTGTCTGTCTGTCTGTCTGTCTGTCTGTCTGTCTGTCTGTCTGTCTGTGCTCGGGACTCGTCGTCGTTCTGCTCTCTGCATGCCTGAGAGCACGCTACCTGCACATCGTATTTGTGTGCGCCGCTCCCTAACCCTCCCGAGATAAGAGCGCCCTTATTGATGTTTTGAGAAAATGCACTGATGTGGGCGCACTCAGGCACCGGCCTGGACGTCTTTAGATAGTCCCGACTTCAGGGGAAACGAGAAACAAACAGCACTACAATGAAAGGGAGACGCCGTCAGAAAAAAAAAGCTGCTATCCATGAGTGGAAGACAGTGGAAAGGAGACAATATGGTTCTGTGAAAATGCAAAATTAAAACGTGTCACATAATGTTCAATTTTCCATCTAGCCGCCTGATTGTGAATCATGAATAGAATGAATAATACGTCACAATGGTTAAACGACAATAGAAACCGCTATAAGCTAAACGTTAGCATGCTATTTCGAAGAGATCGACTTGTAGAGATTTGATGTATTTATTTAGCTTTGACAGTATTGTTGCTTTTTAGTCTCACTCCTCTCCGTGCCTGGTCGGACCCACGAAGCAGACTTATTGGACCGCCGCAGTGACCAGTCGGGAGTCATTAATCCCGAGGCAAACTGGGCTGACACTTGGTAATTGGAAAGAGAAGTCTTTGTAAAGGAGACCGCCACAGATTCCTCTAACGGGTCCGGTGTCGTTTGCTTATCTGAATATACTGCTGAAAATGCAGTGATGAGAAGTGCAGATGCAGAGGAGTGAAGTAATGAGGTGTTCCCTTTCACTAGCTCATCATTACTATGTGCTGTATGGAGAGTGTTTATTATAATGTCCCCTAATCAAGCATTTGACATAGACTCAATAGGAGCAATAGGTTGAACTTAGTTACAATGGTATTTTGCTGCCCAGTGGAGTGTTAGTGGCTTCATTGTAGGAGTATTACCATGATCAGATACCTGCAGCTCTGCTCCTTTGATCACAACAAAACAAACTAGTGTGCACCTGCAGCTATCTCTAATAAATAGGAAATAGGAAATAGGAAATGGGAAAATCTCACTGCACTGGTACTGGAGGCTTATATGATAGACAGGAGTCTAAGTCTTGGTTTGTTAACACCCACAGCTTCGTTTTGAGAGTGAGCTTCCCCAAACCACAAACTTGCATTAACACTTATGTTCTCTAATATCTATCCACGATGAAAATGGACTCAAAATGACATCACATTTTCACAAATCATCATCATTTTCTTCATACTTTTCAACGTCTCAAAGCATATACAGCGGGACCTCGAGATGCGAAATGAATTCGTTCCGGAGGTTCCTTCGTATCTTACGACTGTAATGTGATATAATATCAAAATACACGACTGTTTATAAGTGTAAAATGGACTGGGACGACACTTTCAATTTCGTTTTTCGGACATAAATTTCTTTTAAAACCAATTCATATTCTGAATTTTTTGTATAATAGGGTGTTTGTAAGTCGAGGTTCTTCTGTATGGCACATGCAAACTGTGGATGCTAATGTTACCTTGGGCAGCCTGATTGGTAAAGCTTTGGAACCAGTTGAATATCATTACATAGAGTATGATCGATACCCAGTCAGGTTTCCTCATCCAGAGGCATCGTCATTCACTGTACAGCCTAAATCACAGCGCCCGATCTAGATTTCACGGCTTCCATGTAATTCCTCTCCCAGCCCGTATCTAATCCCTGCTTCAGCTCCGGCCCAGAGCTTCCCCTCCCCGAGCCCATCCTTGTCACATCATTTTGGGGTCACTTCATTCAGAGGCCAGCAGCGGGAGACCTCCGCAGGTTCTAAAAACAGATGTGACAGGCCTATTAAAATGAGTGATCTCCAGCGCCCCGCTCTGCTCCGCCGCTGCAGCGAGAGCGGCTACTAAGCTGTCTTCCCCAGGGCTCGGACGGGAGCAGCGGGGCGCAAAAGGCCTGGAAGATAAGGTGACGGTGGCACATAGCTGGCATTGTGGCAGCTTCCAGAATTATCTCCTGATGAGCTTTTCAATTCTGGGGAGGGCAGTGGAACCTGAACTCTCATGGCTGAAGGCTGTTAGGCACACAGCGAGAGATAAACATAGTCGTGAAAGACCAGATGCACATATACAGACCCAACACTAGGAGCAGACAGTGTATTCTGAGTACGGCAACAAACATGCAGGGGCTCCTTCTCTTCCCCCCTTGTGAACAATTCTGACCCAAAACCACAATTATTAAAACCGTGATAAGCCGTAATATATCCATTAATAGTCAGAAAACACCGAAGCAGCAAAAGGCACAAAAGCATTTATCTCGCTGGAGCTGAGTGGAAAGGCAATCTGCCCGTCCCCTTTTTTGTATCTACAGCTGCCTGAACATTATCACTGTCTTTTCTGCCAACCTCCCTGGGACAGTAATACAATACTGCAGTTTTAAGTCCCAGCACTAACTCATTTCTAGCCTTGGGAGAGGTGGGGGGGGTGGAGGGGAGGTGGTGGTGGAGTGGGGGGGGCTAATCCTATATGAAAACCCTGTGGACAAAGGGCATCTGATAAAACACGGTAATGAAAAAACGTCACAATGCTCTTGTGTCTAATTATGTGGTTTTGATTTTGAGTGCGAATCTCCAGCTTTTGTTGAAAAAAATGACAAGTTGTGCAACTCAAAAGTTGGGCATCCGATATTCTTCAGTTTTAATAATGATTCACAGGGTTGGAAACGATACCGGCACAATCTAGACAGACATAAAAACATCCACAATGAAAAGAGACGTCTGAAGAAGTAGAAAAGAAGAGGTTGATTAGCCTGTTAATGACCAACAACTCATGTCAGTGCTTTATTAAATGACTTCTAGGTAATATGAGGATTGATACACAGCTGTATTTCCATTCCCTTTACTTATGTGGGGATTTGTCCTGATATTATATAGAAATTTCTCAAACAGAAAAGTCTCCCGGTCCTTTCCAGAGCGGCGCAGAGGGAGGTTCGGGTGGTGTCCGACCCGTGTCAGATCTCTTCTAAAAACAAATCAAAGTGTTTCTAACATTCCTCATCAACACCTTGGTCGCTGTGTTTGAATTGTAAATTTGTTGGCACAAGGTGAAGAGGGAGCTGCTGTTCCAGAATTACCTATTCTGTTGGAAGGGCTGCCAGAGCGTGTGAGGGCCGCGGCTCTGAGCTGCTGTCTCCTGCAATCCGCCCTGATCAATGGCTCTCCCCGTGATGAGCCAGCTCTCTCGCCGGCCCAGGGACAAAGGAGGCAAGGTGAAAAGAGGAGCCTCAACAACATTAATATAAGATCAAAGGCCGTTCGGTTTACACGTCACAATTCCTCATTTGTCAGCTTTGTCGGGTCCCGGCGCAGGAAGGAGACTTCCCTTTGACACGTTGTGTGCACGAGCAACCAAATCGTGAGATCAAAGCTTAAAAATGAAAACGTGTTTAATGTCCATACTATGCATATAAGGCGAGGGTAGACGGTATATCATGGACAGTCTCCAGTCAACCTACATATGCATGTTTTTTGGATTGTGGGATGAAACCCAGGCAGACACAGAGAGGCCAGGACCCTCCTGGTGAGGGGAGACAGCACCAAAACAATTTTAATGCACTTTTTTTGTCTGTGTTTCCCAACATAGATAGTTGGACTGTGTGGGACAGATGGCGGGATCGACAAACCGTCCTGAGGTAAACAGAATAAAGACAAAGCATCAACGCGTACAGTACGCGATATGCATAAACAGTAGACAGACTCAGCAGAGAGACAAAGCGAAAGGGCGTAAGGGGGGGACAGGGGGACAGGGGGACGGGGGGACGGGAGTGGGGGGGGGGGACAATCGCACCAGACGAGGCCTTGTCTCATCGGGCTGGAGGAAGAAGCGAGGGAGGTGATGGAAGCTAAACTAGCATGAAACTGCCTTCCGTCACGGATTACCAAGGCAGCGCTTTTCATTACCTGCCTTTCATAACAAGATATTTATGGCAACAGGAGGTGTTGGAGAGCCATGAGACACATGCAGCCCATTTGCCTCAGAGATCCAATTCCTGTGTGTGTGTGTGTGTGTGTGTGTGTGTGTGTGTGTGTGTGTGTGTGTGTGCGTGACAGAGAGAGAGAGAGAGAGAGTGTGTGGGGAAGAAAGACAGAGGGGGAGAGAGATAGAGAGAGAGAGTAAATGGCGCAGAAAGAAAGTGAATTGTGTAGGGAAATGGCTGCTGCGATATGCTATATTATTGTCTATTTCACAGTTGTGTGAGTTTGCTGACTGGATTGTTCGGGGGGTCTAAGCAGGCGCATGTCTGAGTTGAAGAATGGAGCCGAGATTATTCAGAGGTGCGCTTTGTGTCTGCTTCTGGAGCTCCTGTGACTGGCAGATCTTAATCATGTGCACCTTGGATGTTTTGCGGTATTGGGTGAAATGGAAAGCTTGCAGGAAGAGGGTCAGACTGTATAAACTTACACACACACGCACACACACGCATACGCACAGAGCATTTCATCCAGATTTTATGCAGAACGCTGTTTGTTCTGTGGTTGTCTTCCTGCCCACCACATACACAAAGCACCAAAGGCCCACACTCGTCCCCTCTGTCCCTCCGTATATTCAGCCTGATGTGAGCCATTCATTTAACCCACATCGACTGTGTTTGTATTAGACACAGTCAGTCACGGTCTAAGCAGGAAAAGAAAGAAAAAAACCCACAGACGTCTCCTCTGAGATCCAAGCAACCGTGTTCCTTCCATCCTTCCATTGTCCCTCTCCCGTTTTTTTTCTTGTCGTAAGCCCGTGAGTCTGCGCACGTGGGCGTGAGGAGTGTGCGTGTGTGTGTGTGTGTGTGTGTGTGTGCGCGTGGACTTCCAATCAGTGGAAGCCGGCGTGGACGGCCCGGTGCCCTGCGCTCGGAGGCAGCCATCTGTCAGCTGATGCTTGGTCGCCACGGCAATCAGAACGCTCTGCGGCGGATCCAATCTGTTCCACCACAGGTAGAGCTGTGGGAGGGCTCCCTCTGCAGAAGACTCCCCCTCTCCCTCTCCCTCTCCCTCTCTCCCTCTCTCCCTCTCTCTCTCTCTCTCTCTCTCTCTCTCTCTCTTTCCTTCCAATCCTAGCCCGGTGTAACATCATTGCTCACTCGTCGCAGCCCTGTCTTTCTAATCTCATCTCGAGGTTTTTTTGTGTGTTTTCATCTCGTTCTGACCTCTTTGTAGCAGGTACCTGTCAGACGACGACGACGAGGACGGTCCGAAAGCGACTTTAGTGATATCTCAGTGCTGTGACTTGGATTGTGTTGCACAGTGGCCGATGTCCTGAGCCACCTGCCACGCCGCCCCCCCCACCACCCCCTCCTCTCCTGGCAGCCGCAGCGCTCCACTTGTGTTATAACGGTGGCAGTGTGCTAAATGTGGTGCATCAGTGGTCACTGCAGCCCGCTAAATGTGCCACGCTATACCTGAGCCATGCCAGGCAGGACTCGCCCTCTCTCCCAGCTCTCCGCCGGCTTGGCGCGGGGCCCGACTGTTAATCTGATCAGAGCCATGCTAATGGCAGAAGGCAGCCCTCCTAACCAGACTGGCAGCCGGGCCAAGGAGGCCTGTAGCAGTGGAGGTGACATCCTGAGCTCTGAATTATTGAACAGGACCCAGAACAGAGACTTGGGAGCTTGGCTGTCTCGTTAAGCCGCTGAGACAGATGTGAAATCTGTTTCCTGTCACAGTTCGATTATTGCGAGGTTGAGTTTGAGTGAGGAACGAGAAAATGCATCGATGTGAAAGTATTACAAGACATTTTTTGGGGGTGGCTAATTTGATTTGTTGAGTAGGATAATCATCATATTTTAAGAATTTAGTGTTCAACTCTTTTGCTTTGACCTGCCATTGTGCAGTTGTAACAACCTATGCCTTTTTAGGGAGATTTTGGTTCTCAACTAGATTAGCTTCACAGTCACTTGTTCAGGTGACTCAGCTGGCACTCCCAGATTGGAATTACAAGACTGGTCCAGCATTTTGGACTTGACTTCTGCTCATCATGGTCAGAGTCGCCTCCAGAAATGTTTTGAAGGGGTGGCCAGGTGGTAACGCTGAGGAGGAGGGGTGTGTTTATGATGGACCGTCTTTGATCGTTGTGCAGAGCCTTTGAAGTCCATTAAACATCAAAAGGGTCGGGGTCAATGCTACTTATAGACCATTTAGACAGTAACTGTCTGAAATCCATGTTTGGATATCCCAAGTACTTGTGCATCAGCATGACCTGGGGATGCACGTCTGAAAAAGTGTTTTAAGAGCGTCCGACAGACATAGTCACTCTGCACTAGAATGAATTAGATGGAGAGAAAAGCAGAGTTGGTTTCGGCAATTGGTTTTATAATAGCAGTCAGTCTCATAAGTGGCTCAAAATCACCCCTCACGTCACTCAAAAACTCCCAAACGGCATTGTCGGAGAGCCGATAATATCGATAATATTACGTGTGATTTATGTTTACTTCAGTAAGTCCCAAGACGCCGACTTGAATGCGGAGAAACTGCTTTGTTCTACATCCGCCTCTCCTGTGCTATAGCCGTCATCTGTTCCTTTCAATGCAGACACAATTTTTGCTCATTTGAAAGAAGCAGTCCTCGCTGCACGCTGTAAATAGAAAGCGTAAACATGTTGCTATCAAAGCCGAGGCCTTTCCACCTTCCTCCATCTTCGCTGTTACAGAAGTCTCCAAATGTCTGCAGGTGTCCTTCAAACGGATGGCAAGATAAATTAAAGTTGTCCGTCCACCTTTGAGAATAAACACGCGCACACCGTGTTATCTTCCTGTTGAAGATGCATCCGTTTATTCCTCCTTGAAGCACAAAGCTGAGCAAAGCGCAGGCTCTGTTTGCATGCATCATGCATGTTGGCGCACTGGTACCTGTCTGTCTAGCAGGCAGGCTTTCACAGTCAGCCCTGGAAGCAGGCTGCGTGACAGAGCATGTAAAGGCTTTTTTGATATCTGAAATAACAGCTTAGCAGCAGATGCCCAAACAGAATCAAAACACACAGATGGAGTTGTGAGGGACAGACAGTCATTATTCCAGTTATTATTTCTTTATCGTTGTTCTCTCGTTTAACTCTCAGCAAACGTGACATTAGCATTCGCCGCAGATGCAGCATTAGCTCTCCCGCCTCATCTTATGCACGCATGTAAATGGGAACGTCTGATTGCTACTTTAGATTTTATGGTTCGTATTTCTGAGTCCTGGAACCGCTTGGTTGCCCACATCCTTCTGACACACCCACAGCTTAGTGCTTTCATTTCAAACAATCTGTATGTCTCGCGTGCCAAAATCACCCACTTCCAATTAAAAATGAAGATCAACCGCATAAAGTTATGTCTACCAGATTCTTGTTTTTGGACTTGGTCTTTTAGTTCCTCTGCCAGTTCTCTCCCCTCGGCTGGCACCGAGCTAAAACAAAGTGAGCAGAAGGGCCTGGCACGAAACAAATACCAAGATTCGGCAACAACATCTCTTGTTATTCTTTGGATTAAGGTGAATTCATCACACTGAATTTAATATTTGTATTTGTTTTTTTTGTTTTTTCGCTGTCACTCCCGCATTCTTCCGGGATAAAGCAAATCTAATATAATTCGTTTTCATCCGATTCAGTTTGGACCGTACATTAGTGAATCAGGCCACGTTAAAAAGCAGTTGCTGTTTGCAGTGTTCTGTGACCGCTTCAGCAATTACATGACAATGTAATAAAAGATTTTAGGAACCACAGTCAGGCCTGTTCTCCTACTGAAGTGAATTCTGCAGCATCTGTTCAAGTAAAGTTCAGCCAAAACAGTGGAGACACGGAGTTTATACGCTCAGCATCGCGTGCCAAACCACGGTTATTCAAAACCCGACCACAATACACAGTTGGGTTATCAACACTGGAACGTAAACATGGTCTTTTTCTCCGAAGGCTTGTTAGGAGCTGGCACTTTGTCTCCCTTTTCCTTTTCTTTTCTTTGAACTAATTGTTGGCATTTCTTCCTGGGTGCCTCAATACCTGCCCACTCCAGCATGCAAGTCTAGCGCTCCTACAAATAACAAGTCTACCAGAGAGGAGAAAACACTCCGCTGGTGTTTGACGTTCATGACAGAGCCTGGTTGTGAAGAGAGACGTGAATGGGAGGAAGTTTGAGAGGAGACTCGAAGACAAATGAGACTGTCAAATATATTGTCTCCTTCTAAAAATGCATCTGCTTGTTGCCAAAAATGTATTATGACAGCACGAACAAAAATAGTCTTCACTTTACAGAGATGGATCATGTTTGATTAATGCTTGGAGCGGGCCTCTCTGTTGGCCCCCGTATGGTTAGCTACATTGCAACTAATGAATAGTTTGCTAAGGCAATAATTGTCAGGAGGTAAGTTTAGCGTAGCCTCGAATGCTTTGTCGTCCAATATCATGTTGGGGAGGAATCAGTGATTGTGGTTTTGTGGTTTTGTTACAGCTTGGCTGCTTTAAAGCTGCATATTTGAAAAGAAAAAACTCAGCCAGCTTCAGGTCTGGAACTCTTAAACACGTTATATGTCACAGTAACTTTAAGTGCACCTGGCAAAGAAACTATTGAGGAGAAAAAAAAACAAAAACAAGATAGTGTTGAGACACCATTAAAAGAAATAAGAATCCTGATTAGACATCATCTCAGATGGCGATGATGGGGATGAAACTCAAAGTTCAGCAAAAAGCAAAGTTTGCTTTAATTACATGTAATGTCGGTTGCTACCATGGCAAAACGCTGAAGATGCAGAAGTTGCTTTAGAGATGTTTTCATGCTCAACCCCGGGACTGGGTGGAGGCGCTACACCTCCCGGCCAAAGACGAGCGTGTAATCCCACGGAGGGAACGATGTGTTTCTCAGGTGTAATTTAACAGCACATTACGCAATCGTCTTGTTGTTACAAGTCTTTTTCTTTTTAAGTAGAAACTTCTTCTCAGTTAATAAATTAGCTTCCTCACTGAACGACGTGTCAGAGTAATTAGACGAGGACACTTGTCGCTGCGTCTTTTCAAGTCGAGCCAGTTTCGGTCGTGTTGCTCAATGTCATGAATCACCGTGAATCGTAAAAGCGTCTCCGACACGTACATTACGTGACACCTTCGAGAATCCCATCCCGGGCTGGAATGAGGAACGCTTCCTGGAGTTGAAGGTGCTTTTTTGAAACGTTGTGTATTGTGTTACACGTTCTCAAAAACAATGTTTTAGAGCGCCTAACAACGCTAATTACTGCTTGTGTTTGGAAGTGACCCTCAGGTTTTCTTTCTCACACTCGCCTGTCAGGAAGTTTCTTATTTCTCTTCATTACCTCACTTTTTTTTTTTTTTTTTGGACATATCACTTTGCCGTCACTTTTCTCAACCGGTACGCTGCCAAACGACTCGAGCGTGATAAAAAAAACACGAGCTATGTCTTTCAGAGTGATCATTAAAGAATCTAATACATCATAACATAAATACACGCTTCATGCCTCGCTCTGACACGGTGGAAAATGCCTGTGGCTTATTTCCAGCTGTTGTGGTTTAAGGCTTTGTGTGCGATGACAGACGAATGTTGTGCTCGCAGGAGGTGGAGGAGAGATGTAGAAGAGATGGGTGGATGTTTACTCATGGCTGTGACACACTGTTAGGCACAGGTTGTTACAAAAGCAGGTTCCTACGTATACCTTTTTTGTTTTTTTTTTCTGCTTGTTGGCGTGTTGATTTAGGAAACGCCTGTCTGTTTACTACTGGCTCGACTGTTGAAAAGATGACAATGATCTTTTGTTATGCTTGCCAAACCCTTGAAATGAAACAGAAATACAGGCACAGCTGCAGAGACAGACGTGGCACGGAGCGCCACATTTCTCAATCATGGCTTTTTAAAAAGAGCCCTATGCTATCTGGCATCTGTCTGATTCCCTCGTAATGAAAGTGTGTTGCTGCAAATTGATCATAACAAGCCGGAGGAATAATCTACTGACAAGGCGCTAATTAAATCACTTTAAGCCAGTGTTTAACTTGATTAAAAGCATTCCACGTTATTGATTGAAAAGTCATGCACGGTGTCCATAACAAGAGAACATTCTGGTCCCCTATCATCACCTGCCTCTAAGGGCTGCTCCGGCCTGGACATTTGTGAATGCTTTGCTTCTCAAGGCCTCATCTTTCCAGATGAATGCACCCCAGTTATGAGGCTCTCTCAGTATAACTCTAATCTAATCTAATGTAGTTTCCAGCGTCTGCACCTTTTCACCGTCCACGGGCATGAAGTCATCTGTCGTCTGGATCGCATCTCACTGCGAATTATCAGACGTCGTTTGTTCAGTATCGTTGTTTATTCCGGCTGCTTTCAGGAGATACGTTTGCAGGTAGCACTAGAGGAAGATGTCTGATTATTCCGCTGTGCAGAAATATGCAAATGTTTTGTCTCTGGTGGATTTGTCCCCCGCTCAAAGTTCGACACTGCGGCTGCCAGTACATGCGATTTCCCATCGTGAGCTAACTGTTGGTTTTGAGTCTGAACGCTATAATTAAGATACCTCTAGTAGTGACAGCGGAGTCACAGCACAGCCCTCCCCCCTCAACCTTCAGTGTTAAATCCTCCCTTTCCTCAAGCCTCCTCGTCAGCTGCTTTCCTCCCACTCCACGCTATAGCTGTCAGAAGGCAGGACCACTGGGGGCCCGCCTATGGTATTTATAGCGCACCAGTGCTCTAAGTGATAGATGTCACCTTCACGCTGCCGCCTCTGGGGCACTGCACCAACCACCCTGCCCCACTAACAAGCTGCAAACTGCTGCGGCTGCATGTGGGAGGGACCGCCGAGGAGGTGTAGCGAGGTGGAGGGTGAGAGAGAGCAAGCAACAAACAAAGAGTATTTATCAAATGTGTTCAGATTGTTCCCACCTGGCCCATTTCAGTCAAGGTTCTCCACGTAATAAGTGAAATAGCCGTTTGGATCCTCTCCCGGTGAACTGGTTGTTTTAAGGGGGACGGGGATAAAAAAAAAAACACACTTTTACCTTGGCTTTTTGTTGAAAAACCAGTCTGTTCCAAGGTACAAAACATCACCATGTCTTCATCCTTATGTCATTTTGGTTATCAAAGAAGCAGAAACAGAAAATACTAGTGTGATGTAACCCACACTATCCCTTATCTTCATAACAGTTTGCATGCACCTGGTTATGTTCAGGCATCAAAGGAAATAGTTTAGTGAAGTTAATTAGAAGCAGTTCAGAAGTTTCTGGCGACATCTCTATGTACGTGCTCAGATACTGAGGAAGATCCAGGAGCGTCAAACATGTAAGGCTGGATGCGTACACACTCCGTAGCTTTCAGCTCTCTACTTAATTTGGCAGAAAAAAGTTTGCTGTACTCTGTTGTTTAATTGTTCGATTGTTGAACGATTGTTCCAGGAAAGATACATAAACATGAGATGGATTTCTGCAGAAAACTGCTAGTAAAACAGCATCTGAGGCATTGCCGATGAAACCAGCGTTTCATAGCTCCTACGTTAAAGCCGGAAAAGGAGGATAGATGCTGCAGTGAACCACTCAGTTTAACCCTGTGTTTATGGCGGGTTGGAGTGCTGCGCTCTGAGCTCGGAGCAGTAGTCTGATGATGGGTAATTGGCAACGTGATGAAGACGAGCTTGACATCGTGTGCAACTTCACAAGTGTTTCTCTTGGCACGGCTCATGGGAGAGCAGCTTTATAGGTTCTGCTGCATAGTTTCATGTTTAAGTCACCCTAGAACCAGAGACTAAACTATCTGACATATGAACAGTGAGCAGCCACTGACAAACACACATCCATTTGTGAACTTTGATGTGTCGATAGCTTTGTTCCACCAGTGCAGTAAAGTAAAAAGCCCGTAGCTACTGTCACTGTCACCAGGCGTCAGCTCCTGACATTTCCAGTCATCTCCTCTGACAGAGATATTTTGGTCCAAATGGTAGTCGTTCCTTGATGCTGTCTGAGCTACAAAATATAATTCAGGTCCTGTCTGACAAGTGGAATAATCTTGTCAGGAAGCTCGGACCGGAGGAAAGCAGCTTTCGGCCGAGGACTTAACTTTGAGGCGTTGTGCAGATGTTTCAGACTCCGACTCCAGTTGTGTCCAAAGTCTCAGCTTCACTGACTACACGTGTTCAGTTCAGAAGTTCACTCTCAAAAGAGCAAAAACAATGTTTTCTTCTACAAATATCTTCAAACTGTTCACAACCATTCACAAATTATCAGATTTGTGTTTGCGGGACGTTCTTAAAATGTGTGTCCAAACTACATGTGTTACAAGTGAATGAAGATATTAAGATATTGTACATATGTATATGTATAGACATAAGTGAGATTTAGGTGATTTGAAAGGAAGCTTCTCTCAGGCTAAAAAGGTGTGTTACATTTGTGTTTTGCAGAAAACACTATTCACAGGTGCCTTTCACTGCATGTCTTGACAGCTGATGGAAGTCGAAAAAAACCCCATAAAGTTGCAGTTAATCATTTTGATTCGATGTAGAGTGCATTGTTGGGCCCTGGCTGGAAGTAGCACTGTGTGTATGCATTTATGTGTGTGTGTGTGTGTGTGTGTGTGTGTGTCCGTCTGCTTGTGTGTGTCCATGTCAGTGTGGTGAGAGGTCGGGGGGCACAGAATGTATGCCCTTCCCTGACAGTGACAAAACGGTCAGTGAGCCGCTGAAATTCATCCCTGCGAGGGCGAATGTGTTGACATCGCTTTAATTCAGCTTGCCACATGACACTGCGCCCGGCCCCGATCTCCGAGAGACCGCGCCGGACTCGGATATAGGCTGTCAAGCTCGTATAGCACGCTGAAATACTGTATACATGCCAAGTGCAAAGTGGGGGCTGGAGGGGTGGAGCTTAAGAACTGATACTGTTGCTATAAGTGATACTCAAGGAGCATGCTCTAATTAGCTTTGATTTACTGAGCTCGAAAAGGATTCCAGAGGCATTCCCAAAATGTTCCCCTTCCCACTGCTGATGCTCCATCTTCTGTACTATATCTGTCCATATGTGCAGGATACCTCATTTCCAAACCATGTTCGTTCCATTCGCCAGAACATCTTACAAATCGACTTTCTGTTGGTATGACAGCAGTAAATTGAAAAGTTTCCAAGTGGTGGTATCAACTACAGCCGATGTTTGGAAATATCGTTTCAGGAAAGATTCCTGACTTCCAGACTTTCATTGTTGTCGTTCAACTTCACAGATGTTTACCGAGAACCCGCACAAGGAAGTTTACCTTCATCCATCATCTATCTGGTGATCGCTCATGACAAATGTCAAAGTAACCAGAGAGTTTGCGTTGCGTCAGGTCTGTGCGAGCACCCAACAAACCGTGTCTGTGTACACCGGCTCGGCGGCAATCTGCCCCGACCTGTAACACTCTCCCAGAATAATCAGCTGACATACACTGTCAGGAAGTGTGCGTGCGTGTGTGTGTTTGAGTGTGAACAGGGCATGCACATGTTTAAAACTTCTGAATGTGTGCGTGTGTGTGTGTGTGTGTGTGTGTGTGCATGAGTCAGAGAGAGAGAGAGAGAGAGAGAGAGAGAGAGAGAGAGAGAGAGGCTGGTCTGGAGTCAGACACAGTGGAAACACTATCTCTCTGCTGACAAGTGTCATCAACCCCAGCTGCTTGGGGGTCTCTGCTGTCGTACGGGTGAAAGGGGGCAGACAGGAGTGTGAGTGCTGCTGCAGGGAGATGGGCCGCAGGCTTTGGAGGGGAGAGGGAGGGGGAGGGGGAGGGGGAGGAGGGGGAGGGGTTGTTGGGACGTTGGCAGTCAAGTGATTGTGGTCGGCCCCCGTTGGCAAATGTTTCAGCACTCGGGCGTCCACCTGTCGTTTCCTCTTAAACCCCTTTCAGAGCCCTCTTGTTCCCCTTCATCAGCAGCAGAGGTGCAGGGTGGCTGACACGAGGTCCTGCAGCCCCATTTAAAGGCCACCGGTACAAACCTAAAATGAGGCACGACATAACTGTGGCATGTTCGCTTGGATTAGATTTGCATTGTTAGATGTTTTCGGGCGGACCGGTGCGAGGCATTTACACCTCTATATTTAGACGGCGCGCACAGGCTCCGCCGCAGAGGCACGCCGGACAGACGCAATTTGTTTCATCTACTTTTATAGAAATCATGCGCGCCTATTAAAGTACCACACTGTGTACCTAGCGCATGGCAGCTTAATCCTGCTTAACGGCCCTGGTGAAGCAGGCCGGCATGTGGGCACCCACCCGGTGCTGTGGGGCATCCTTGGATGGCGTTTGGGTCTATTAATAATCACAGTCAAGGTAGAGCATGTTCCGGGCTGCTGCCACGCTTTCTTTAGCAAATTCATTTAGTTGGTCTTTGTGCCTTCCTGAATGTATCATATACACTCAACAAAACAGCAGAAAGTTGCAGGGAATAGGGAATGACTGACCGAACGCTCAACCTTTCATTTTGACAGGACTGAAGGGCTGCGGAGTAGCAGTCCACACTCCCCCAGAAGCATCTGGCCTCCCATAAATCTGCTCGTGTCCGTCAGCAATGAAATGCAGCTGGCACACACATATCACACCGCCTGAACACTCGCACCAGGAGTCGGGTTTGCTCCGGGTGTGGAAACAAGATCCGCCGGCTTCAATAAATGCTTCCTAGCTTTCCAGCTATGTGTGGCCTCTTCTGGCTAAACCGACTCATTAGCAGCAGGGGACCTCATATTTACAGCACAGTTTAACACCATTTAGATTTACACTGAGAGGGCCGCCTGGCCCGATCAGGGCCCCTGGTCATTTGTCGGCTTTGTGTGTGTGGATGTGTTATCCATGACCAAATGACTGATCTGTGAGCCCCTGATATTATTAGCTTCCAAAAGGATAATAAATGAAACCCACCAACTAACTGAGACGTGTTGACCCCAGACACATATTTTGCTCTTGGCATGGTTGTAGATGTTCATCCTGGATTGTGGAAGCACCAGGACTCCAAGACCTTGTGTCAGACCATGTCAACTGTAAATCCTTTATAAAACTGAAGGATTGTTGTTGAGCCACACAAAGTACTTAGGGGCTAAATATCATCATAATAATAATATCTAATACAGCATCCTGGGTTGTCATTGTTAGAGAAATATCAGGTGGGTGTTAGCTCTTCTTCTTCTACTTACTTAACAGCACAGCTGGACGTGCTTTCCACCCCAGCGACACATTGCTTCAAGTTTTCAGTGTATGAACCGACATTATTGAGTCTTGAATCATCTGGAAACGCGAGGCGCAGCAATAAAGTGGGATAATATATACAATATTATGCACAGGCTAACAGAGACATATGGCTTTGGAGTCGAGAGTTAGAAATTTCCAGGCTAACGCCGGCAGTTATCTCCAATGAGGACTCTGTGATGAGCACAGGCACGCGGCACCGGCCAGGTGGCTCTTTGGAAGATAGTGCCAAAAGATGAAACCACCTCAGTGTCAGCATTTTAATTTGATCTGCCATGTGCACATATGTCTTTAAAGTCTGCGGGGAGTCTCTTAGCCATTGATGTGCCTCGCCAACGGCCTGCAGTCGTACAGGTTAGCACTGCAGGCTAATCTGTAGTGAGTCGGTCCCCAAAGCCTGCGCCAAGTCGATGGCAGGATGAGTGATCTCCGCTCCTCTGATCCCTGGCCCTCGGATGCCCACAGTGTGCCAACTATTCAGCTCCTTTGTAATAGGTGCCAACATGCCCAGACGGGGAGAGGAGGAGCAAAGGGACCCAAACAGGATTTGAGGAGCGGGAGTCCTCCGCTGCTTGATATTAGGCTGCGGGTGCACGCAGTCCAACCATCGGAGCAACAGACACCTCGCAACTTTGTTTACAGAAAATGGTTGGGGGCACATTGGCACCTCCAACAAGCGGTATGATGTGTCCTTATCATACTGATGGTGATTAATTATGGATGCTGTGGAGTTGAATGCAGATAATGACAATATGGCCAAACGCAGCACACGGTAGCGACCTGAATATCTGCAGAGCAGCAGATTCGATTCTAAACCTGTAAATGTGACTAGATCTGTATGAGAACGCAGAGATAACTATAGACTACGGTGGCTGGATTGGCCATTTGTGACATCACTCATGTGTTTCTAATGAGTGATGTCGTTGGTCCACAGAGACACTGAACCTGGCGGATCCTGGGAAAAGAGGTGGAGCGAGGGTGGAGCTGAAGGAGAGCTAAAACGAAGGCGGAAGTGAGAGTCCAAAGAGCCATTAAGATGTTAAACTCCTTCCAAATAACAATAACTGTAAGGATCTATCACTTAAACAACACAACTGTTCAGTTGTTATTAACAGGGAGATTAACTACAGCCTGTTTGTACTAGACTAAAGACATGTTTATTTATGGGAAGTGACACATTTTGATAGAGTGGCTGAAATTCCTGTATGTCATGATAATAATCCTAGCTGTTCTTAAGGTGATTTATTACGTTGGCAAAGCCAGTGATTGATATTGGCTAATTTTAAGGGTAGAACCTCGGCATTTTGCCAGGCATTACTCACTGGCAGCAAATTACCATTATTTACAGGAGCAAACCAACAACTGGCTAGGCGACCTCATGAACAAACACAGAAATAGATCAATTGCCAAATAATGTGAGATTTTACACCCAGCTAAAAAACCCTAAATAGCATGGAACCAAATGACCACACCAACACTGATGGTGGCAAGACGAGAGAGAGAGAGAGAGAGAGAGAGAGAGAATAATAAAAGAAATTCTATTTCCTTTCCTCAGAAAACATTGCAATAATAGCCTCTGCACGGCAATAAGCCTCACTGTATTATCAGAGTGAGTCATGGCTGTGAAACTCAGCATCTCATGTATCCATTCAGTGTCAGAACAATTCCACCATTAGAGGCCGGTGAAGAGCCCTCGAGAGCGCTACACTGACGATGGAGTTCTCACTCCTCCTTTCTCCTCCACTCCACAGCCTGCCCACATTAACTCTCCAGCCCATTCAGCTGTGATTAGAAAAGCCTCCCGGCTTCCAGAGTTTGCAATCATTTGACCATAATGAATTCCAATCACTCCCTCCTCCTGCCCTCTGCTCCCACTTGTACTTGACAAGTTATAAGGAGGAGAGAGCGACACGGAGAGACAAAGAGCGCAAGGCAGTCATAGCGGGAGAAAAGTGCTCGGCTCGAGAGCCGCACACACACACACACAGCCCGACAAAAGGCTCTTTATGAATACAGACGATGAAATATAGAAATCGTAGAAACAGAAGTATTCTGTGTAAGTGTAATGCCAAAAGACGGCGAATTAAAGCCTCAAAACGAGAAGAATTATAACTGCTCATTGCCGTCAATGAAAAAAATAGTTTATAAGATGATTCAGTTACAAAACGTACCTCTGTGCTGAATAACACTGATATTATAACACGAGATTGCACGTGTTTGTTGAATGAGGCCAACCTGAGGTCACGGCCGAGCAGGTCGGCCAAACAACGAGATAAACCACGTCTCAACCCAGAACAAACAATCCCAGCCATGTAAGAGCAGACACACCGCGTCAGCGTCACAGTCTAACAATCGGCAATGATGAAATCACCAGAAATGTGAAGCATTCCTGAGTTATTTATGAAATAGATCATACTTCACCCTTAAAAGACATCAACGTCGACAGAGGCTTTAGGAGAAGAAATATCTTCTCCTAATGCATCAGATGTACCACTTCAAAGCGCTGTCAATTATTTCCAGCTGTGAAGAGACATCAATTTCTAATCTTTTTTACTTTTCCAATGAAAATAAACTCTGTTTGTCGGTTTTACATTATTTGACTATAGAACATAGAAAACAAAGTCAAGTGTTTTGTCTTTGTGTTTATGAACAACAACATTAAGATTGCATTCAACTTTATTGTCATTGCATAATGTTCATTAATTAACGGCAATGAAATGGAGTTTGGCGTCAAACCAAAGTGCAAATAAGCAGAAAGAGCAAATGTTTATACTACAATTTAATAAGAAGTACAACAAAGAGAATGGGAAATAAGTTACTATGACATTATTCAATATAAACTCTGGCTTTACATAATACATGAATTTGGGTATTTGCAAGGTGGACGTGAAATGATTTAAGCATGAGTATTAATTTCAATCCCAGACATACACTTCATATCTAAGGAGTCGGTCAGAGGTACGAGGGATATGCATGTGCGTAATCATGACATAATGTTGTAATATCGACTGTAATATCAAATAAGGAGAACATGACTTGCGTCTTGACAAAAGTCACTCTTGAAATAGATAAACAAACATGTCTGAACGCGCTCCGGTCTGCACGGCTTTTTCTCCACAGTGTCCCAGTGATGATGCTGACAGCGCCGTGGTGATGACCTTTCCCCATTACCATGCCAACATTCCCAGGTCCCTCTGGCCAGCAGTGTCCCTGTCACCTACGATCAGCTCCACGGCCTGGCCACTCAGCTGCCCCGTGAGTGGGACCGGCTGAGACACAAAGACGGGCCGCAGAGTCCAGGAGATTCACCCCGAATCAAAGCAGACAGCATGTAAATACCAGGCATGTTCAGATCTGTGTCTTTAGTGTGGACTTTCTGCTTTAACAAATGACCGGAGATGTGTTAAATAACAGTAGCTATAGGGAAGGAGAGTTGTGATTCAAGCCAAAATAGCAAAAGAAGACCCAGAATGAAAACAACGATCTAAATCTGTACAACAGGGCCTGGAAGGGTCATCGGGTTCACACTCATGTATACATTTCCAATAGTGAAAAAGTATGGGAAAATAGCTAAAATAGCTAAAAGCTAAAATACGGTAAAAACTGAAGAGATTTGGAATGTGACCTTTAGCAATGACATAGCAGTTCACACGTTCCTAATTTTTTCTCTGATTCCTCCTCTGGCTCAAACATACAAGGCTGGATTAGTATCCCTCCAGTTACTGTACAACAAATGGAAGGTGAGGCGTGTGGTTGCCAGATCGTCATGAAAGGGCGCCAGATGTATGCAGAAACGCTATAATGTTGACACTAAAAGGCAGCATCTAAAACACAGTGTGTGGTTAGTGTTTCAGGTGCAATGATTATTAAACTCTGAACCCGAAATGAGGCTGATTCAGTTTAGCGAGCCATTACCCAACACACAGTGCGATTTGATGTTCACATGCTTCCACCCAAAAATCCCAGATTACTTTTAGTTCCCCCGAATGCACCCGAGTCCTTTCGATTCATCTTGTGTAATCGACCCTGATTTTATCAGCCGCTGGATCTCTCCTTACAGCAGACAATTTGACATGTCATAAATCTGTCTAATAAAATCATCTGTGTCTCTTGATTCAGTTTGGGGCGTGCTAGTCCGCACACGTCAGCCTCGGTTGTGTGGCTTATCGGCATACCTAAATGTCACTGAGCTGTCGTTAATGTGACCGGGCACACCTGCATTCCCTCTGCGAGGA